>CM077196.1:41403774-42003774 GCA_039654625.1 Rhinogobio ventralis
TTCAAATAGTCGGCCAGTTGTTGATTTGACACAGTGCTGGGGGTGTGTCTTGTAGTTAGATAGATTGATAGATGCTAATGGCTAGTATGGCTGCGCTGCTTAATACAGTTGCGTTGTTTTTTTTCATACGTTTTTTACGAGTGTGACAACCCCATTCTATAACCGAACTGACACCTACACATTTTCAGGACAAACGACAAACCTACGTTAAATGAACGGATCCGCTATGAACAAATAGTTGTCTACCTATAATATGAGAGAGTAAGAGTGAACTGAAAAATCATGACAGGTTGAGTTTACTCACAGAGACGGATTTGTATTCATCCGCAGATCAATTGGCGAAACATTCATGCATTTAAAGGTTAAGTGAACATAAGAGGTGAACTTTATCCTTTTCATTTTACTTCGATTGTTGAGAGAATGTTGCCATTTTTGTCATGTCCCTTGGTGATGCTGTAATTTCTGCAATGAACAAACTATTAACTTTATTTACTTAAATATGTTTACCATCATTTCACATGTTTAATACCACTAATACCTAATAAAACCTCAGACCAGAACTCATACCATAAAACATCTCAAAATTCAGATCAGCACATCATCACAGATCAGCCGGTAATAGCCGGTTTATGCTTTTGTTTCCCCACTAAAAATAAATGAAATGAGTGAATGATTCAATGACAATAAAGCCACCTTTAACAGTGTTAACTGCAGAAAAATATCCAAATCCCTCTACTGAGCCACACACTGGAACAAACACAGAAAAGTGGGGTGAAAAGTCCCAGTGCTGTTGGATTCCTCAACAGTTTTTTCCCCTCTGCCTTCATACTTGTCCTCATTTTATAGCCCCTGATACTATTCCTACTTGTTGCCCACCCTCCGTTCCTGGCTGAGATTTCACACTCAGAAGGTCTGAGGGTATCTGAGCGCTTATCTCTCCTCTGCCATGTGTTAAACATTAGATTTAATCTGCTCAGACTCAACGCCATTACACTCGCTACAGGTTCAGAAGAATAACCTTCATTCTTCTCTGTGTGTACGATTAACACCGAGCTGAACTCCTCAAACACTGTAGATGTTGTAAAATCGCACCGTTCAGCGTGAGGTTGTGGGCCTGTCATAATTGCCTCTCATTACCTTAGTCCCAGCTCAAACACTCGCTCTTCTTTCATGGCCCCATTTTCGGTTCTCTCCACAACACAGAGCGTTGAATGTCAGGTTGACAAGCAGATGTTGTGTGAAAACACAGGCCTATTAAATTACACAATGCTTGACATCAAAAGAACACACTTGGAGTGTGTGAGAAAAAGAGTTCACAGGCGTTTTCCCATTTCTAAATAACCTCTGAGAAGGACCACTGATGAATTAATTGGCATTCGCTGGATAAACATAGTTTTTCCTCTCTCTTGTTTCCCACTCGCATTTGGTGGGAACACGTCTTTGTTTAATACACATCAAATGCGCCTCCTCCACACCAAATAACTTCTTCCTCTTGTTAGGAATCGTTCGCCCAAATGGACAAAACAGAAACAGGTTTCTTATAGTATTGATTTTTTTTATTTTATTATTATTTGGTATATATTAGCAGGTATAGTTTAAAAGTGTTTAACAGTGTTACATTTCTAGATTTATTGCTATCTAATGGCATTTTAATGTTTAATGCAGATGGTGAGGGTTTCCAATTTTTATAATATGCCATGTATCTAAAATTACATTTTATTTGTGGCCATTTTTATTCTATTTTTATTAGTTTTGTAGCCCCTGGCAGTGTTAATTTCGACAGCGAATTTTGATTTAGCTTTAGTCATATTTTAGTCACCTGAATTGTTTTAGTTTTAGTCTAGTTTTAGTCGACTAAAATCGAATGAGTTTAGTTAAATTGTAATGAATTAAGAATTTAAGCATTACATAACCGACTGTTACTTGAATACGTCAAAACTGACATTTGGACAAAATTTTGTGTGATTTTGACCGCAAAAATACACTAACAGTTCAGCTCAATTCAGGCTTGAAGGAGCACATATGCTCCTAAACATTTTAAAATGTTGGAGCATATTTAGATAATTGTGGGGCGCAATGAAAAAAATACATTTTATAAAAATATATATTGATATTTTAGTATCATTGATGTACTGTTAGTTTTTGATTAGTTTTTATTTTTGTTTGTGTCATGTTTTTTTTTAAATGTCTATATAATTTATATACATTTCTGTTTTAGTTAGTATATCAGGTTAAGCTAAAACTTCAAATAAGTTTATTTATTTTTTAATTTCAAGTAATGATGAAGTCTTTCCTCCTTACTAAGAATTAAATGGGAATTAAATTAAATACAGTTTATTGTGTAACCAAAATATCAATAATAACCAGGGAAAAAAACAAATAATGCGTGACTTTTAATTATAAACAAGCTCTAAATACACTGTGACTCTCATTTTGAAATGTCTGCGCCTTACTTTTGCAGTTGCAGCTGCTCATTCAAGTATAAATATGCATTGTTACAACCGTCTAAAACATATTACCATATAAACATCGTAAAGTAAACATTTTCATAAATGTGCGCTATTCATTGCTTGTGATCTGCTCTGAAGCGCTGTTGCGTGAGCCCGTAGAGCGCCGTGTTTTCCCGCGGTTAGATCTGCACAGTACAATTTGAAATGTGTGCATCTATTACACAGGACGTCAGTTCTGGCTGGATCTCTTCCCTAATCGTCCCTCCCTAACCTTTTCGTCTCGTTTTTATTAGTTGGCGAAAATGACAGTAGATTTACGTCATAGTTTTTGTCATTCAAAACTGGTTTTTATTTAGTTCGTCACTGAAAAAATATGTCGTTGACGAAAATTATTCACTGGCCCCTGGTCACTATATTCTGTATAAAAGAAGAGCACATTTCTCCTTTTGTGTGCCACAGTAGCATAATGTTTTGGAATAAAATAATTTTTTGGATGAACTATACCTTTGTGTCTATTTGGCCTTGGAAGAATAACTGTGGAAGAATACAGTTAGCGTCCCATAAGGCATTGCAAGGTTGTAGAGACAAGTGTCCTTTGAACTTCTGAAGCACACACTAAACTATGGCATCAACAGGCATCTCTCAGATGTGCCCAGAGCTATGGAATTGCATGTGAAATGCGGCAATTAAATCCATACCATGCCATACATGGTGTAGAGGGATCTCAGCTCTATGACTGTTCGCTGTACTGGAGCGTCTTTAATTAGCATTTTAGAAAAATCCAGCTCCTCTTTCATTGACCTTTAATCTCGCTCGTGTTTGAAGCTCTCCAGCTAATGATGAGGCAACACAAGGTGTTGTCCAAACAGAGCTTTGCTTTCTACAGTTGATCTCCTTTCATCACCAATATTGTAATTTGTTACCTTTTATCGCTAAAATTTTAATGGGGAAATTAGTTTGGCTATACTGCTTAGTGACACGAAAAATAACTGTGATAAAATCATGGATTGTGATCCTGGCTGAAAAAAATTGTGATATATGTTTGCCATATCGCCCACCCATCATCCCCAATATCACTGAAGCTTTCAGTTTTATCTCATATACTTTATTGTTTTGTTTTTGCCCATATCAATACTTCAGTCATCCATCAGACAGAGGATGTCAGTTTAACACCTCATACCTACAGTATAACATTTCCACTAATCTAAAGAGAGGCTTTAAAATGAAAGAAGACGTGCTGAAGCCATTAACGGCAAAATTCCCAAATATCACAAGCAAGGAATAACAATCAAGGGATGAGTGTGTCCCTTCAGGCAAAAGAATCTGTATAGCCAAATAATTATTACCATGAGAACTTATGTTACCATAATAATGGGGCGTTTGGTGCTTTCATGTGGTTCGCCCACTGACAAAATAAGCCTAATCTCTCCCTCTGTGTCCGCTCCAAGAGTTCACTCCCAACTCCCACACAATGAACGGATTCCAGTAAAACCGTTCCTCCGAACATTTATGCACAATAAACAATTATCTGTCTAGCCCTGAGCTTCGCCGCTGCCCTGCGCTCCACTGCTCTCTTGGCTGCAGTTGAAATAGAATCTGAATTCGGGCTGCAAGATTTCAAAGGGACAGTTTTTCTCATTTTCATCTCGCCAAAGCTTCATTAAATAGTCCATCTTCTCTCGCTATGCTCCTCTGTTCTTTTTCAGCTTGGGTTTTGTGTGTGAAATGTGAAGGAAGACTGTAGTGATGCAGGGCTGGTCATTTGGGATTTTACTTTACGGCTCTGATTTGGACGCTAACAACACTGATTCTGACAGGACTCTGGAAGGACTAGAGGCTAGATCTTCATCTGCGCTTGACAGAGACAGATTTTAACAGCCATTAAGTGTGTTTACACGGGCAACAAAACGATAACCATCAAAATCTGTTCATTATTAAAAGCCAATAATGCATTACATGAGATTTCACAGTTGACTTTTTTCTCTGGTCTTGACATCGAATCGTAAACAGAGAAATGCACATTGCATAAGCTGACAGAATGCAAAAAACGTGCAAAGAAATTGGAATAATGGGCAGAAATTAAGTGCTTAACTTTTTTTAATTTATATAATGCTTTTCACAATACACTGCTTCAAAGCAGCTTTACAGAAAACCGTGATGTTAGTGTTTTATAACATCTTATCATGCCTTATAGTGACATTTAGAACTTGATTACACTGGACGATAATACAGTTTAGATTTAGCAATTGAGATTTGCTATATAGCTAGTATACACCGATCAGGCATAACATTATGACAGGTGAAGTGAATAACACTGATTATCTCTTCATCGCGGCACCTGTTAGTGGGTGGGATATATTAGGCAGCAAGTGAACATTTTGTCCTCAAAGTTGATGTGTTAGAAGCAGGAAAAATGGGCAAGCGTAAGGATTTAAGCGAGTTTGACAAGGGCCAAATTGTGATGGCTAGACGACTGGGTCAGAGCATCTCCAAAACTGCAGCTCTTGTGGGGTGTTCCCGGTCTGCAGTGGTGAGTATCTATCAAAAGTGCTCCAAGGAAGGAACAGTGGAGAACCGGAGACAGGGTCATGGGTGGCCAAGGCTCATTGATGCACGTGGTGAGCGAAGGCTGGCCCGTGTGGTCCGATCAAACAGACAAGCTACTGTAGCTCAAATTGCTCAAGAAGTTAATGCTGGTTCTGATAGAAAGGTGTCAGAATACACAGTGCATCTCAGTTTGTTGTGTATGGGGCTGCATAGCCGCTGACCAGTCAGGGTGCCCATGCTGACCCCTGTCCACTGCCGAAAGCGGCAACAGTGGCACGTGAGCATCAGAACTGGACCACGGAGCAATGAAAGAAGGTGGCCTGGTCTGATGAATCACGTTTTCATTTACATCATGTGGATGGCCGGGTGTGTGTGCGTCGCTTACCTGGGGAACACATGGCACCAGGATGCACTATGGGAAGAAGGCAAGCCGGCTGAGGCAGTGTGATGCTTTGGGCAATGTTCTGCTGGGAAACCTTGGGTCCTGCCATCCATGTGGATGTTACTTGGACACGTACCACTTACCTAAGCATTGTTTCAGACCATATACACCCTTTCATGGAAACGGTATTCCCTGATGGCTGTGGCTCTTTCAGCAGGATAATGCGCCCTGCCACAAAGCAAAAATGGTTCAGGAATGGTTTGAGGAGAACAACAACGAGTTTGAGGTGTTGACTTGGCCTCCAAATTCCCCAGATCTCAATCCAATCGAGCATCTGTGGGATGTGCTGAACAAACAAGTCCGATCCATGAAGGCCCCACCTCGCAACTTACAGGACTTAAAGGATCTGCTGCTAACATCTTGCTGCCAAATACCACAGCACACCTTCAGGGGTCTAGTGGAGTCCATGCCACCACGGGTCAGGGCTGTTTTAGCAGCAAAAGGGGGACCAACACAATATTAGGTCATAATGTTATGCCTGATCGTGTATATTGCCTTGTGCGAGTGTACTGTATGCATGCAGATAAAGTTGGACGCACTTATATATCCAACTTTATATAAAGAGTGGGGCAATAATATAGTTACATTTTGCAATAAATAAAAAAAAATCAAGCAGCCGAGATTTGCTATATATTACTTTACGTACTGTATGCAGTTTATTAAAGTCCCGGTCAGTAATTATATCCCTTAAAACTCATCTTTGATCACCAAAATGACATATTTAAATGTTTTTTTTCTGTGAAAAAAATTCTTCATGCCTTAAAATAGCTTGAATGTAACTCTACACCCTTGCTTCATTTAATATACGTGGATTCATGAATATGCAAATGAGCCCCGCCTCCACTCACTCACACCAGCTCAGAATACCTGATCCACTCACTCAACTTTTACTCAAGTTGCTGAGATAAACGCTGCACAAAGGTATCGCTCGTTATAACGCTGTACACATAACAGTAATGAATATGATTAGCCTTTTGCCTGACTACGGTAACAAACAGCTAATAATTTGTGTTGCTACACAAAAACTATGTTCCCATTCACCATCTCAGCCTGCCTTCTAAAAATCAGCATCCTTATAAATGCTTTGAACATTTATCAACAGAAAAATATACCAGTATGGCTTCTCTTGAGACTCCAGCATAGTAATGATGATATGCTAAAGCCCGCCTACACATTGATGTGATTTAACCAATGCTGGAGTCTCAAGTCTCAGCAATGCTGGAGTCTCAAGATGTCAGGTAGTTTGTGATGTCAGAAACACCAGCGATTTCAAACCGCGTTTTTGAGACTGTCTTTGATTCATTGCAGTAAAATACTCAGCAATAGTGTTGACCAGTGTCGTGCACAGACCTCCGCGGGGGCAGGGTCAACTGCGTTCCGGGGTGGGGGGGTTGATTGGTTGTTGGGGGGAGTTTCTTGTGTTGGTAAGAATCACGTTCCAGGCGGGGTCCTCCTCGGTAGAAATCACGTTGAAAAGGGCACTTTCACTTTCAAAGGGGCAGGGGCTCAAAACCCCCCGGCCCCCCCCTTGTGCACGCCACTGGTGTTGACTTATGAATTTGCACCTGGTTTTTCTGAAATCATATTAAAAACACCACATGTCTATGTCTATATGAACAACATAAAAAACTTGATTTTCACCACACGGGGACAACTTATCCTCAAAATAAACAGTTTAAGGCGTGAACATAACCTCAATCCCAGCTGTTCATTAGGCATAATCATGTCAACACACTTGTTTTTGTTTTGTTTGCTCGTCAATTAACTAAAAGTTAGTAATTAAATGTGACCCGCACTGGCAAACGGAGTCGGAATGCGCACAGGATAATTTCGAGCTACAGGCAAAACAAGTGAAAAATTTCGATTTTGAGGTTTTCACAAAAATGAGTTAATTAAGCCCTCGTCTAGTGATCCCAATGCTCCAAATAGCAATTAAACATCTGAAATTGTCTTTATTTGTACGTTTTCAGAGAGGATACTTTTCATTTGTCCATAAAAACGATCTTACTCGCGCTGACTGACCGATCCGACGTGTGCGCACAAAGACGCCTCTCACAGCGCGTGATCCCGATATACACAGAATTACAGTATTTAATAATATCTGTCTTGGCGAGTACAATTTATGCAAACATTATCTGTTATGTCTTATGTGATCGTTTGGTGAACTGATGTGTAACATTATATTAGATCTGTGCATTACAGTAGGTCTTGATATATAGGCTGGTCTGTTTCATTAATGCTAATCAAACAATTGTGGTATCGTGGAAAAAAATATATATATATTTTTCCTATAGATATTTGGTGTTGACTAGGTGTGTGCCAAATGTGGTGTTATTACCAGGGATTTTAAGGTATGGTTGCTGGTGATTTTTTTTGGGAACTTTCAGAAAACTCTATCGACTTGTTTTTCGGTAGTGTGTCAACCTCAGTTGAGTCAAAAGTCAGAAACAATTCTTGGAAGTCCTTTCTGAGTGGTGTTTTCAAATCATTGCATGGGTGTGGCAAAATAAGTTAAATACCATCTGTTTTTGGTAATTTAAAAATAAATTGCATTGTTTACTTATTTCATGTAAATTAGTCAAGTCAAGCCTTTATTTCTATAGCGCTTTATACAATACAGATTCAAAGCAGCTATAATGATTCAGTGATGCAAACAGAGTTAAATTCTGCTGTAAAGCAACTCTAAAAGGACAATAGTGTCATTGTTTAATTGAAATCAGTTCAGAAATCACCGTTTCAGTTCAATGATGGAATTACAATAATTCAAGATTGATGCTTTCACTATTGAGATAGCACTGCTAACATTTATTCCCCTGTAATCTCATACTTATGAAATATACAAGTTATATCTCATACAGGTTATTGCCTCACTTTAACAGCTTCAATTAAGTTCAAATTTAGTGTAGTTCACTACTTCAAATTACAGTAGCTTCTCCACCTCTCACCCATTTCATCTGCATATTGGTTCATCTGCATCCAGAGCGTATATTAGAGGCGATTGATTATGTAACACCAGCAGCTGAATTGAGATCTTGGCTTCCAGTGAAAAAAACATCTGCTGAAAACCTCAAAGACATTGCTGGAGACTTTGAATCCAGCTGGTCAAGCATTCAATTAAGCAGAATCCATTATCTGAGTAATTAGCGTAGACCCTGAGGAGCTTTACTGATCGCTGCTGCTATAGTCTCCCTGACATATCGTTTAGAAGATGAACGTGTGTGTGTTTGGATGTGTCCACACAGGTGATCGCTGAGCTGCAGACGTCTCTGAGCAACGTCAAGGAAGACAGCCGGCAGACGCAGCAGGGTCTAGAGAGACAAATACAGGAAGCTCAGAGCCGCTGGGACCAGGAGAGGAGACAGCTCAACAGAGATGCTGACCAAACCAACAAGGTCAGGAAACGCAAAAACTGATTGTTTACAGGCAGCTGCGTGATAATAAAAGTATATTGATGTTAAAAAGCCCATATCATTAATACAGTATTATACTGTAGACATACTGTAACTTTCAGACAAATTTTTGGAAAGTAAGGACCATATTTTAATAATCTGAGTTTACGGCGCAGCTGCACTTAGGGCGTGTCCAGATCCGCTTTTGCTAGTTTAACAACAGAAAAAACAGTCGGCGTGCCAGGCGCATGGTCCAAAAGGGTAGTGCCTAGTCTCTTAATGAGTCATGGGTGTGTTTTGGGCGTAACGTGCAATAAACCAATCAGAGTCTCATCTCCCATTCCCTTTAAAAGCCAGTTGTGCTCGCACCATGGCGGATTCGCTATTTACATGGCGAAATTTGCGAGAGAGGAATCCTTTATTTGTAATATTTAAAAATGTCTGTGTGCTGCTGCTGTGTGTGTAATAAGCAGAGTGTACGCACGTTGTGCACCACCTATAGGCTCATATTACTAACACACCCTTTAAATAACACAAAAATTACTGCGCTATTGACTTTAGAGCAGGTTTGTGTTGGTCAATGGCGCATTCGTTTTCAGTTCCCTTAAAATAGCAACGCTCCAACAGACAAAAACGCCGTCTCAGTATGGACGGAAAGCCAAAGCGGAGAGAAAATTATGCGTTTTCAAACAAAAATGTATTAGTGTGGACAAGGTCTGAATTAGCTTTTTCATTCAGCCCATCTGCCGTTTTTGTTCACACCAATTATATATAACATGCATGGTTTATCGTTTTATAAAACTCTTTGTTTTTGCTAATTAAATTGTATTATTTGAACTGTAAAGATGTTTAAATCATAGTTTTGTCAGTCATTTTACAGTTAAGGATGTTTCCATAACATGGGTGTTGTTTCAAAACAGCATTGCTGCCTAAACATGTAGTTCTATTCTATTATCAGAATTTTCAGAAACGTTTCCAAGAAATCACCCTTTTCACCGATCCGGACACCTTTATCAATACCATTTGAGTATTCAGGTTAGGGTGTTGTAACTCATTTCATATGCAAAGAGGTTAGCCAAATACATATACATATGGAAGTCTTAAAGGTACAGTAACAAAACAGCCTGTTTAATTCCAAGGGTCAGGGAGAGGGTAGAAACACATTTTTTTGATGAAGAAACCCTGACTAGCGTTATAAGAGGACTTCAGATGCCACAGATGTGTACAATATGGCCCAGCAACAAACATACTTTGATATTAGATGCAGATGAAAATGAGCTTAAAGTGTGACACCCTTAACAAAGAGGCTTCTTTAGATTCATCCAAATGATTTGTTGTGTCGTTGTTTTGACCAATCCATCATGGCTGACTGAGTGTTTTCAGCTCTTTATGTGTGTAACAACTGAAACAACTGCACACAAAAGGCCTCCAACATGCCTTTTTGCATGACAGAGGTGCCGGAGTCTGGCCTGGGCTTTTATTGAGTAGACATGACTCTGCTGTCCTTTGTGAAGCTTTCAAAGAGGGTTTTGGGATCATGGCCGATTGGAGTGTGGTGTTTTTACAAGGGTGACTCCGGCTTTGAACTGCTCAGTTTTGTTACCAAAGCTGTAATGCTCTCTGTGTTCAGGGTCAGTCTTTCCTGTACTCTCCCAAACATAAACATTGTCATAAACATTATAAGCACATGCTGAAATACACTGCAAAATTTTACTTATTTAGTATTTTGTCTTGTTTCCAACCCAATATCTAAAAATTCTGAAATCAAGATGCATTTACTAGATAAGTAAAATTGCACCATTTTTTTTCTTGTTTTCTGGAAAATAAAATCAAAATGAAGTGAGTTTTTGCTTAAAACAAGCAAAATGATCTGCCGATGGGGCATCTAAAAGCATCTTGATTTTGATATTTGGACTGTAAACAAGTCATTTTTTGTAATGTATAAGCTGTGTTCAGAATTGAATACATAGTGCATTTTAAAAACAATAGTATGTGATACAGTATGCAACAGTAAACTATATGATTTTCTTTTCATTGTGTATTCTAATAATGCATTTAAAAAATAGCATGTTATAATAGATAATAGAGCTGCACGATTAATCGATAAAAGATCTCGATCTTGATTCGAACACCCATTCCTAAATGACAAAGTTTCGCCTGTGTCTATTAATCCTTTGACAAAATCACACCGGAACATTCAAATCTGTGTTCACGCAGCTGCTGAGCCAGAGACAGCCATTGTCATGTACATTATAGGTATGAAACAGCTTCACAAACACTTTTTTCAACCACACAGCATCATTATTTCTGTTAAAATAATTCTAATTATTTCAGAAGTCCTGGGATAAAAGTTTAAAGTTCGAATAAAAACACTGATGTCTACGGTAGTTGCCAGGAGAACGGTACTTGCCTGACTGCATTGTGCCAAGTGTAAAGTTTGGTGGAGGGGGGATTATGGTGTGGGGTTGTTTATCAGGGGTTGGGCTTGGCCCCTTAGTTCCAGTGAAAGGAACTCTTAATGCTTCAGCATACCAAGACATTTTGGACAATTTCATGCTCCCAACTTTGTGGGAACAGTTTGGGGATGGCCCCTTCCTGTTTCAACATGACTGCGCACCAGTGCACAAAGCAAGGTCCATAAAGACATGGATGAGCGAGTTTGGTGTGGAGGAACTTGACTGGCCTGCACAGAGTCCTGACCTCAACCCGATAGAACACCTTTGGGATGAATTAGAGCGGAGACTGAGAGCCAGGCCTTCTCGTCCAACATCAGTGCCTGACCTCACAAATGCGCTTCTAGAAGAATGGTCAAAAATTCTCATAAACACACTCCTAAACCTTGTGGAAAGCCTTCCCAGAGGAGTTGAAGCTGTTATAGCTGCAAAAGGTGGGCCAACTCCATATTAAACCCTACGGATTAAGAATGGGATGTCATTAAAGTTCATGTGCGTCCCAAAACTTTTGGCAAAATAGTGGAACTTGCCACTTCAAATAACAAATGAATAGATTACATTGTTACACCAGTAGGTGGCAACAAGTGACTGTTAAAAAATGTATTTTTCATTGAATTTGAATTTATTCGTGACATTTGTTCAAAAAACACTGATTCATCCAGTAATGAAAGAGTCATTGAATCATTCATTCAACCTGTTTTTTTAAATAATTAATTCAGATTAATTAAACACTGCAGCAATTAACATTTTGTCAGAAACTGTAGTAAATTACATGTTATTTTGTTATTTAGTTGTCTGTTCAGAGTCGTGGGAAGATCGTGATCTCAGTTCGAAACAAAAAAATAATTTTGATTCTCAATTTAACTCTTAATAGATTAGCAAATGACCATTTTCTTCATAATACTTGTTTTCTTTAGACGTAAGTGCAGTAGCCCTCAAGAGGTAATCTAGTTCTCGCAGACATATATAGCTGAGACAGACTACTAATATTACTATGAATGGGAAAAAATTGGAAGGCTCTTAAGTAAGTCCCGCCTTTCAAATAGAGCGCTGCATTCAAGACAAGTAAAAGCTTCTTTTTTTTTTATATATATTACTGATGTATTTTATATTGAAGAATAAAACGTAAAAATATATATATATCTCGAGCTTGTGTTCACCACAGACCTTCTTTCAAGCATTTAACCAAAAACCCATTGACTCCAGGAAGTGCTAAAACTCGTTTCAGGGTTTTGGCCTACAAAAATAAAAATGCCAATCTGCGCTGCCTGGTTTTGGTTGAGAGTACAAAACAAAGTTTATGACACACACTCAACACACACAATTCATGTCAGATTTTATTGCTTATTTAAAAAAATGTTATTGAAATGTGAGGTTTTTGAAGTAGTTTTTTTAGATTTCAGTAATTCAATTAGACAGGAGCTGTGCTTCAAATGTGCAAGATGGCCACAGAGTTTACCGACTGTAAGTTATACTGAATAGCACTGATTTTCTGATGTATCTCTGTCCCTCTGCTAACACTGGATTTAGTTTCATACTTAATTTCTAAACCATACTTTTTAGTTTATGATCAAAAGCTCAGAGTTTTATCAATATGAATGAGTTAAATCAGAAGGGTCTGACAGGATAGACACTGAAATTATGTGCAAGTGTGGAAACGATACCAGCTGCTGAAAGCTTCATATGAGCTCATAAAAAAAGTCTTTCCAGACCTGCATGCATCATGTGTTTCCCACAGTCTGCTGGTCATTATGAATACAGTGTGTGACATGGATGTACAATCAATGTCAGTATGTGAAAACGCTCAGTACTTTAGAAACATGGTTTTCTCTGCACTGTATCTCGTAACACCTGTTTTTTTTAAAGGATTAACGGTTACAATTTAAAGGCGTGGTGACGTATGCAGGACTTCTCCAATCATTTTGTCCACTTAAACCCGTCCCTGCAAGCTCGTTCATCCGCCACTTTTGAGTGCAATGCCCACATCTTAACATCTAATCATAGATCTCAGTAATCCGTTACATCAAACGGGAGAAGAGATCTGTGGCTCCTTCTATTTCATCACATCATCAGTGACCTCATGGTGTCGATTAAACATTTAGATTCATCCTTTGCTAAAATATACTATATTGCCAAAAGTATAGGGACGCTCCTCTAAATCATTGAATTGAGGTGATCCAATCACTTCCATGGCCACAGGTGTATAAATCAAGCACTAGGCATGCAGACGCTTCTACAAACATTTGTGAATGGGTCGCTCTCAGGAGCTCAGTGAATTCAAGCGTGGTACCGTGATAGGTTGCCACCTGTGCAATAAGTCCATTCGTGAAATTTCCTCACTACTAAATATTCCACGCTCAACTGTTAGTGGTATTATAACAAAGTGAAAGCAATTGGGAACAACAGCAACTCAGCCACGAAGTGGTAGGCCGCGTAAAATCACAGAGTGGGGTCAGTGCATGTTGAGGCACACAGTGCACAGAAGTCGCCAACTTTCTGCAGAGTCAATAGCTACAGACCTCCAAACTTCGTGAGATTAGCTCAAGAACAGTGCGTAGAGAGCTTCATGGAATGGGTTTCCACGGCCGAGCAGCTCATCCAAGCCTTACATCACCAAGTGCAATGCAAAGCGTGGGATGCAGTGGTGTAAAGCACGCCGCCACCGGACTCTAGAGCAGTGGAGACGTGTTCTCTGGAGTGACCAATCACGCTGTCTGGCAATCCCATGGACGAGTCTGGGTTTGGCGGTTGCCAGGAGACGGTACTTGCCTGACTGCATTGTGCCAAGTGTAAAGTTTGGTGGAGGGGGGATTATGGTGTGGGGTTGTTTTTCAGGGGTTGGGCTTGGCCCCTTAGTTCCAGTGAAAGGAACTCTTAATGCTTCAGCATACCAAGACATTTTGGACAATTTCATGCTCCCAACTTTGTAGGAACAGTTTGGGGATAGCCCTTCCTGTTCCAACATGACTGCGCACCAGTGCACAAAGCGTCGGTCCATAAAGACATGGATGAGCGAGTTTGGTGTGGAGGAACTTGACTGGCCTGCACAGAGTCCTGACCTCAACCCGATAGAACACCTTTGGGATGAATTAGAGCGGAGACTGCGAGCCAGGCCTTCTCGTCCAACATCAGTGCCTGACCTCACAAATGAGCTTCTAGAAGAATGGTCAAAAATTCCCATAAACACACTCCTAAACCTTGTGGAAAGCATTCTCAGGAGAGTTGAAGCTGTTATAGCTGCAAAGGGTGGACCAACTCCATATTAAACCCTACGGATTAAGATTGGGATGTCATTAAAGTTCACGTGCATGTAAAGGCAGACGTCCCAAAACTTTTGTCAATATAGTGTACATCTGCAAGACTTTTTGTGGATCGTGTAATATGAGATAAGTGCATCAGTCACTTACTTTTTCTGGGTTAATATTCAATATTCCTGTTTGACTATGTCAAGCCAGCAAACACAGTCACTTTTGATATTGGCAAAGACACCCGAGAAGTTGAACCTGTGCTCCTGCGCTCTCATTATGAGTGCGTTTCAATTGCACTCTGAGTTTTAGACTGACACACAGTTCAGATTTTAGGAGCATAATGGAGTCTGAATGGCTTTACCAGATTGTAGTACAGTTACTATGTGTGTTTGACCACGCAAAACCTTCAGTGTTCTGAGCCCAGAGTGTTAACTGCTGTTAATGAGGGTCTAATTAATGACTGACTAGCTGATATAAGTCTAGACACATGTATAGCATTACTTATAAAACAGAGAGAGAGAGCAGACAGGAATGAATGGTTTGCACAGCCTGTGTGTGTTTGGACGGTAAGAATAAGCGTGTCACACACTGACATTGTTGCCAAGTAGCTCACTTCAAAGGCGGATTATGAAAGCTGAAGGGCTTGAGACAAAAAAGAGCAGAAAGAAACATCAAAGTGTGGCGCGTTTGAATGCAATAATCCCAGAACAGTTGTTCTGATTGCGTTGTCTGCTATCAGATGTCTCTGTTGCTCATATTGCTTAAGATTAAACGCGTGTTTGTTTGTCAAGTCTCCTAAAGTCCCACTTTCTCCACCCGAAAACTTTAGAAGGACTGTCTGTGAAAACTTTCTTCCTGTCTATAATTGACTGTCTTGCATATGTCTGTATAAGGACCAAAATAGTGCCGTCAGGTAGAGTATATGTGTTACCACTCTGACTTTTTCATCCTTTCCTTTATATTTGCCCAGCTCATAGAAACTTCCTGAAATGTCAGAAAACATATGTGACCCTGGAGCACAAAACCAGTCATAAGTCTCACGGGTATATTTGTGGCAATAGCCAACAAAACATTGTATGGGTCAAAATTATACATTTTTCTTTTATGGCAAAAATCATTAGGATATTAAGTAAAGATCATGTTCCATGAAGATATTTTGTAAATTTCCTTCCGTAAATATAAAAAAAAAAGTATTATTAGTAGTAATATGCATTGCTAAGGACTTCATTTGGACAACTTTAAAGGCAATTTTCTCAATATTTAGATTTTTCTGCACCCTCAGATTCCAGATTTTCATTCAAATAGTTGTATCTCGGCCAAATATTGTCCTATCCCAACAAAACAAATGATTTATTCAGCTTTCAGGTGATGTATTAATCTCAATTTAAAAAAATTATGACTGGTTTTGTGGTCCAGGGTCACATATAAAGCCTACAAGACTTGTTGTTGACAGCATGTGCTTCTCTAGAAGACACCTGACAGTATAAATGTAACTTTAAAAAAGAAATAATCATGTTTAAATGCCAAATCCACACTGAAGTACTACACTACCCATAATCCTGAAGAGAGATCCACCAATCAGAGATGTCGCTATTACCGTGACAATGAATTATGGAAGAGTTGTGGTAAACTTTGAAATGTACAACAAATAAAAAGAATAAAGAGTAGTGCATGACTCTTTATCAGAGATTTATTTGTAATGCCGATAGAGAAAATGAATGGAGAACAATCTTTCAGAATGAAAGTCGCTGTTTGACCTGGTCTGCTAACGCAGTGAATACCGCACATTTATGCCGAACGATTGCTTATCATCTGCTGTTCATGAATTATAACTATACAATGAATATAAGTGTTCTTTATTTTGTTTATATTGTAACAGATGGTTGTAAGTGTGCAGCTGGCAGAATCCTAGTGAATTTTGGGCTTGTTTACAATTAAAAGTCCCACATTCTGCATAATTTCTTATCATTATTGGTGTAATAACTAGTGTAAATAAGCTTATCTGGCATTTAAAGGGATAGTTCACCCAAAAATGAAAATTACCCCGTGATTTACTCCTCCTCAAGTTGTATTAAAAAATATCCTGGCTAATCCAAGCTTTATAATGGCAGTAGAGGGCAGCCCAAAATTTAAAACCCAAAAAAGTGCATCCATCCATTATAAAAGTGCTCCACACGGCTCCAGGGGTTAATAAAGGCCTTCTGAAGCGAATCGATGCTTTTGTGTGAGAAAAATATCCATATTTAACACGTTATTAAGTAAAATATCCAGCTTCCAGCGGACCACCTTCCGTATTCTGGCCCGTTATAAAGCTTGGAAGAGCCAGGACATTTTTTAATATAACTCTGATTGTGTTCGTCTGAAAGAAGAATGTCATATACACCTAGGATGGCTTGAGCGGGAGTAAATCATGGGGTACTTTTCATTTTTAACAGCTTTTAGCTTTTCTCTGTCACATTAACACTTTCAGTATAAAAAGTTTAATAGCTTCGGCACAAAAATCTTTTTATTGCATTTCTTTAAACACATTATTATCATATCAGCAAAATACAATATCAGTAGACCTTTAAATAATATGTTTTGATATATTAATGCATAAACCAATTTCAGTGCATGTGTTTATACTGAAAAAAGGTCTAGACAAGTCTGGGGGGGGGGGGGGGGGGGTAACACACACACAGTTTCTGTCAGTCTCATGTTAATCTTGAGTACCTATAGAGTAGTGTTGCATCCTTCATATCTCCCAAGAGTCTTTAGTTTTATCATATTTATAAAAGACAGATGCGCTGTACCGATTCTTTCAGAAAACGGCCGAGCTCGTGGAGGCGTGCGGTGGGCGGAGCTAAAGAGTCACGAGCACACACACACCTATGACAAACACACACACAATACATCATGGCATTATCCCTGGATAACTTTATATGCACATTATATGCACTTGCGTGCCGATTGCCAACAAAACACACATTTGATGCAGTTTCACTCACCGCCTGCAGTTTCCACTCATGACCGGGAACAAACACACACACTTGCAGAACTCCGGAAAAACAAACTGCATCCACTGTTTCCTTAACGCTGGGTTATTTGGGAAGCGTGATTAGGCACATTAGACCCTCCCTTTAATGAAGTAAAATAATCTGATATACATGATTTATTTCACGATTGTATGGATTTGTTCTGTATGGTATTTATTTTATTTGTGCAGTTCATAAATTGGACATCCTTTGTCATTGTCACAATGCATTCTGGAATTGCTGTATCAAGGCTAAATGTGACCGTAGTTAATTGTGCTACCTACTATTTGGAAAGCATTTCACATTCAGAGCATGTCTATGATGCCTTAAAATGTTGCCTAGGTAGGCTGCTGTCTTGCTGTTGAAACAGAGCAAATGCGTGTATTTGATCTCCTGCTGTTTTCCATCCTCTCTCTGATTGGCAGTAGCATGTGCCCCAAACAGTCGTTTGCAGATATGACTGTGGCCATCCTTCCAGATACGTACCTGTGATCAAAGCCACTCCGCCACATTGTGACTCACCTTGGTGCAGTTGTGTTCCTGCACACAGATGACACAGAAGGGCACGGGTGCTGGTCCGGTTTCAACCCCCTGCTTAAACCCAGCATCCCCATCATGCACAGCTGCTGTTTAAGCCTGGCTTTGCGCTCGACTTCTGCTGCCATGCCTGGCTGTGACATCAACAATAGTTCCCCACCTCCAGTGTCAAACCGCAGCACTTTGATCAGTGCCTCCATCGCCACGGGAGCCCTGCCATGCTGCACTCCTGCTCTGACATCACTCACGCAGCATGCGACACATCTCATCCGGGCTGCATGTGGCATGTGTCATTCTGATGCTGACTTTTCTATTTATAACCTACAGGAACACTGCATGTTTGTGCTTTGTTGGCATGCTCATCTGATCCACAATGGCAGTGTTCTTTTATTGATTCATTATTTTCAGAATTAGGGCATTCATTCAAAAGACTTGCGTGTGCTCTTATTACAGCAGTGGTTCTCAAAGTGTGGGGCATTTTTAAAAGATAAAAGGGGGGCGTGACCAAAAAAGATTGAGAACCACTCTATTACAGGTTCAGTCCTCCAAGAGTTCAGAATCCGGATTTTACATTGAACAACAAGTGGTGACCCAACACAGTACCACAGTTGTTGATCATCAGGGGAAAAAATTTCCTGAGAATCAAACATTGAAATGCATTACCATGCAACTGGCCAATTCTATGCAAAATGGTTGTTACTGGTTTTAAAACACAATGGGCCCTATTATACACCCGACGCCAGGCGCAACGCAAGTGTTTTTTGCTAGTTTCAGCCTGACGCAGTTCTCATTTTCGCCGGGTGTATGATAGGGCCCCTCTGGTTGACATCTAGTTTGAGCACAGAATCTTGGGACATGTGGTCTTCACCGGAAAAGAATCGGGATAGGACTCAGGCAGAAATCATGTTCATGGATGCGATTATTAACGTTACTGTAGTTTGAAGCAGAGCAGACCCGAGTGGTGTAAGATTATTTGAGAGTAAAATAACCTGTTGTAAAGCACCGCTCACTTGAGCAGACACGAGACCGCGCTCGTCAAGGTGCACGAGCGCCAGGTGTGTTCTCTGCGAGACGTTTTAATTAAGAAAAATAACATTTAAATGATCATTTTGCTACAATTTTTGCTTGAACATGTTAAACACATCTAATCATTTCTGTAATACATTTAATTTTGCAATTTATAAAGCATTAAAATATATGTTTAAATTATATGTTAAAACTAGTGTAGGAAATAGGAAATGTAAATTATATCATTCAGTTTGAATTATCATTTTGCACCAAATGTTGCAGACATGGTATGTAAAATTTTAATTTAAATACAGAAATGCATTACCATTTTACATATTGCATTGCAAATTGAATATTGCTACACATATGCTTCCATATAAGTCAAGCATCAGCATTACGTCATTTAGTTAAAAGGGTTCATTTACCCAAAAATGAAATTTCGTCATTAATTACTTTTTTTGTTCATCTTCAAAACACAAATAAAAAATCTTCTAATGAAACTAGAGAGATTTCTGATTTCTGAGAGATTTTCATAAAAGTAATCCATATAAATCGAGCGGCTTAATCCAAGATATATGATCGCTTTATGTAATGAGCAGATTTAATTTAGCCCATTATTCACGTAGAGCACACCAAATATGGTAAACCGAAGCTCAAACAAGTTGCTTGAGGCTCGAGAACCAATGAGTTTTTTTTTTTTTTTGAGGATGATGAGACAGGTGAAAAAATCCCACACACATACAGTACATTTAAGAAGGAGCCTAGCCATATACATGTTCATAATGACACAGGGATTGGACAACTGCCCGGAACACATTAGCAACCACATATAAGCGCATTGACAACCCCAAAGTAATGCAGTAAACCGCTCAGAACAACTGTCTTGATACGCACTGGCAACCATACAGACACCATATATAGGCAAACACCACTCACACTTTCCTCAGAATATGTAAAACTCTGATACACATGATACTTTCCATTCCACAGGTGCAGCCCTCCACTGCGAGTCCTGTCTGTAATTGATTCTTTCATGTGTGCTCTTTTAACCATGTGTTCATTTGAGGTTGGGGGATGATGTGTGTATTCTCAAGGCTATCTTAAACACACACACACACTTCAAGTGTAAGATGTGTGTAAGACAGCAGTGACACGTTAAAACACGTCCAATGAGAGAATGCGTCCTGACATGCGTTACCTCTCGACTTAGAACCGAGAGCAGAGACAGGATGTGACAGCGAGTGTTTCTCAACTGCTTGATTGTTTATATTGTTTAAAATGTAAACCATTTTAATCCCTCCACTCTAAGTTAGATAGTATGTCCAACTTAATACGCAGACATACTGCAGGATATAAATAAAGAGATATATACTTAGCAAATCTCACCTGCTGGATTGCTTGTATCGCTGTATTGTGAAAAGCAAGCCACAAGTGAAATATTAAGAAAATAAATTTGATTAATCATCGTCTCTAAGAGAATATGTGCCGTTAATGCAGCGTCGGATGCCATAAGCTCGGTTAATTTTTACTTTCAGTTTCTGTAGTGACTGACGATTGAGACTTCTTCCCCGGCAGTGTTGGGGAAAATTACTTTGAAAAGTAATGCATTACAATATTACAATATTGCGTTACTCCCATAAAAAGTAACTAATTGCGCTACTTAGTTACTTTTTAAGAAAAGTAATGTGTTAAATTACTTTTGCGTTACTTTACTTTTGCGTTACTTTACTTTTGCGTTACATTACTTTTGCGTTACATTACTTTTGCGTTACTTTACTTTTGCGTTACATTACTTTTGCGTTACTTTACTTTTGCGTTACATTACTTTTGCGTTACTTTACTTTTGCGTTACATTACTTTTGCATTACATTACTTTTGAGATACCTTACTTTTGCGTTACCTTACTTTTGCGTTACATTACTTTTGCGTTACATTACTTTTGAGTTACATTACTTTTGCGTTACATTACTTTTGCGTTACCTTACTTTTGAGTTACCTTACTTTTGCGTTACTTTACTTTTGCATTACTTTACTTTTGCGTTACTTTACTTTTGCGTTACATTACTTTTGCGTTACTTTTTTTCACCTGGGCTGGGCTTGTTTTTTTTATATAACAAAAACTCCAAACACACCAAAAATGAAGTAATAAGCCTCAGGTAACACTTCACTAATAAAAACAAAAAATCTCAAAAAGTCATTTTTGCGAATGGGTTACCTGAATCATTAAAGGTCAGCAGCAAGAACATTGGTCAATAAAGTGAGATTGAATGCATACAAATATTTGATTTATTTAACATATTTAATTATTGGAGGTTTGCATAGTATTCTGATTTAGTATTTCACGGATTTTATTAATTTTGAGGAATACTGAATCGTTTTTTACAATAACCATCATGTTCACACACAACGGATGCACTTTTTGATTTGTCTTCACATTGGGACAAGAGAGCTGTCAGTCAATAAATGGGCAAACAAAGTAACTTGTGTTACTTATTTGAAAGTAACTCAGATATTTTGTTGTAAATTGTAAAAGTAATGTGTTACTTTAATAGTTACTTGAAAAAGTAATCTGATTACGTAACTCAAGTTACTTGTTATGCGGTACCCCTAACACTGTTCACCGGCATAACTCTCGTGCAAAGTTTGCACATTGCAAAATGATATCCACGGGCTCGTCCTCATGGTTTAAGATGCAAATATTTTTAATATTGCGACGTTGCATTTTTCTTTATCACCAAGTTGCTCGCAAAATGATGGTCAATTATTAAATAGGCTAAATGAGCAGGTAAATAAACAAGTAACAAGCAATTTCTGCAAATACTTTGCTGATGGTAAATCAATTATGATTCATTGATACATTTTTGGTCACACTGTATATTAGGTGTCTTTAACTGCTATGTACTGTAATTGTGTTGCTGTTGTATTGCAAAACACTTGTGCTGCTATTGAGGTGGAAACAGGTAAGGTTAGGACAGGTTTAGTGGTATGGGTAGGTTTAAGGGTGGGTTAAGGGGTAAGGGAATGGTATTTAGATTATAGATATAATTACAAAAAATAAATTATTGCAGTAACACTTTAGTATGGGGAACACATATTCACTATTAACTACGACTTTTGCCTCAATAAATTCCTAATTTAATGCTTATTAATTATTAACATTTATTAATATAACTCCGATTGTATTCGTCTGAAAGAAGAAAGTCATACACACCTAGGATGGCTTGAGGGTGAGTAAATCATGGGGTAATTTTCATTTTTGGGTGAACAAACCCTTTAAGGGATGTAGAATATGATCATGCATTAATATGTGCTTCAATATCCTATTCACTAGCCAATATCCTAGTAATATGCATGATAATAAGCAACTAGGTAATAGTGAGAATTGAACCTAAAATATAGTGTCATTACATGCATGCATATATTTTTTTTTATATAAGTACAAAATAAAATCGCACACAATAAGTGCAATGTATCAAATTATTAATTTAAAAGTTAATACACAGTTGTTAAAGATGCAAAAGAGAAAAAAAAAATCATATAGGTTTTGGAACCACATGAGGAGTAGAATTTTGGGTGAACTGTAATTTGATGTACCCGTTTTCGTTTTTATGTCTGTTCAAGTTCAAGCACATGGTGTCTGGAACAAATGCGTCCTGTTATTTCCTAATTCTTTCTCCGACCCTGCCGTGACCTCTGAGCTGCTTCAGTGATCTGCCGTCATATGGTTGAGGTTTGACACAGACTCTTACAGCCACAGGAATGATGAGTTAGCATATCTGGTGAGATTCGAGTAAGATAACCTTGAGCTTTGCCTTGGTGTGTGTGTGCGTGTGTGTGTGTGTGTGTGTGTGTGTGTGTGTGTTTGGGGTTTGGGAAGAGGGTATCTGATAAATGAGTGGATGAGGGATGGGGCAGATTCCCAGAACCCTTTGAACCACGTATCACAGGAAGCAGCATGTGATAACGTCCCAGTGGCCTGCGTGAGAAAAGCCTCGAAAGTGCAGCTCTCACCCTCACACACTGTCAGACAGCCCTCACCTCCCGCCTGAGCCCAACACATTTACTGTCCTCGGTTTTTAAAAAGAATAACAAAGTAGAAGGAAACATTATCTGAAGAAAATGTGAGTGGCAGTTGCCAGGGTGCTCTAGAACATTGCTATACATATATTTTAAAGGTCTTTTTTTATTGAGAAAGCAAGAAAGATGTGTGTAAACAGATGTATCATAACTTTAGTAGTAAAGAGAAAGAAAAAACAAACACACCCCTACCCTATCAGAAGAAAAATAGAGCCAATAACAGCCAAAGATTCTACATGTACAGCAAAAAGCTACCATAGCTGCCATATTTTCTTCTTTTTTTTAAGGGTTTCAAATTGGTAAAGAATATCCAAGTGGATCCTTTCATGGAATATCAGATGTTCTCTGGTCCTTAATGGGATAGATCCCCAAAAAATAGAAATTCTGTCATTGATTCACCATCATGTTGTTCCCAACCCATAGAACTGGTTAACCGTTTAAACACAAATTAGATATTTTGAATGAAACCTGAGATATTTCTTTCCCTCCATTGAAAGTAACCAAAGCTTAGAAGATCCACAAAGGTCATAACATATGAACCAAGCTGTTGAGTCTTTTAAAGAGGTTTGATCACTTTATATGAAGATATCATTTATTATATTAGAACATTTTCTGAAGTATCATGTGACACTGAAGACTGAAGTAATTGCTGCCAGAAAATTCAGCTTTGCATCAGGAATAAATTACATTTTTAAAAGAACTGTTTTCTATTTTAAATTGTAATAATATTCAACAAGATTGCTGTTTTTTACTGTATTTTTTTTTTAATTAAAATAGAGACTTTTTTTTAAAAAATCATTAAAAAAGCAAAATTTTTGACTGATAGCTAGGGTTGGGTACCGAACTCTGTACTTTTAAGGGCAAATTTCTGTACCTGAGAATGCATCTGGTGAAATAGACCAGTGTCTGTAAATATTAAACCACAAAAAGACTATTTAAATATGAATCCTGCGTGTTCTGCGTGTCTCTGTGTGAATGAATGGTGCAGACGCGTGGTTTAATTTACCTCACACACACTGAAGCGCGTGTGACGGTCTCATATGAGGACATGAACGCATGAACCTCATCTCCAGAGCCGCTCTGAGAGTCACTTCATCAGCATTTTACCGCTTTATTTGAGAAAAACTCGTCATATCATAAACACACAGACTCAAAGCTCTTCACGGCAACCCATCAAAATAAAAGTTCGGTTTAACTGGACATATAGATTACTGTTGTACAGTAGAATTTAGATACGCCTCAATGTAATAATAATACTAACACTAATGTAATAATAATACATTATCAAACTTAATTTAAGTAATCATTTTTTTTGCTTTACAAACATCACAGACAATGTCAGACAGTGACCAAGGCAGCTCTGGCATAATATCAATAACACTTCTATAAATGACTTACAGTTTCTTTACAGTTATTGAGGTAAACATCCCTAAAGTACAGAAAAAAGGTACCGTTGGGTTAAAATGTGAGCGGTACCCAACCCTACTGGTAGCATATGGTTTCATGTGATCAGAGCAGATCTGACCTGTTACACCAAGAGTCACTGAAAGTAGAAGTCCTACAAGATGAAATTAAAAGGTAGTTTGAACATATAAGTAGCATATCTGTTGCCATTATAGCAGAACCTTATGTTCTTTATTACAGGCCTGACGTAAACCTGATCCAAATCCGACCTGACATCATTATTGTAAGCATGCCGTAGTGAATTCATTTTTGAACACTGATTCAGTAATGTCTGAATCATCAATTTATCCACGGTGCCGCTTTTAGTGTGAGCAACAACAACAGCAATAGCAAAATCTGTCTTTTCTCTTTCAGATGTAGCAGCGTGTAGTATCTGTTACTCAAGGGCAGTTAAACAGTCGTTTGCTTTCATATTTTCTATTTCCTGTTCTCAAAAGACTTCCAAGCGTCAGGTCTGTTTTAATTACACTGCACACTGCACTGGACCCTTTTTTCTCCCACAAGCTGCTTTGTGTGTTTGTAGTTTGCTGAAGGATTTGTGAAGGACGTGTTGGCGTGCTCAGCTCTTGGCACGGGAGAGTATGGATGGTATTGAACTGTGATTGTTTGAAAGCAGCAGTCACTGTGTCAGAACCACAAAACACCAAAGCAAGAAAGGAAATAAAAGCTCAAACACTGCTTTTACAAACCCAATATCTGCCTCATAAAGAGTCACAGGGCCACTGCCAGAAGAATATGTCTCTCTATCTTAACTTTTTTTTTTCCCTCTTGGCAAACGAAAAATTCACAAAAGACTTACACTGAAGACCTTGAAGGTGGCTTAACCTGAACCAGCAAATTTTGTACGAACAAAACAATGCTCATTTTCTTCAGAAAATGCAAAATTCTAGTTGGTTATCATATTTGTTTAAAACTATATTTTTTTCCCCTGCCCTATAACCTTTGTTACATCGATAGAAAAGTCATGTGAAGAATAGTTTAAAAAGAGTATTTTTTTTTTCTTTAGAGTAAAGGTCCTTGCGCATTAAAAAATAAATACAACCTCACATTGTGTCAATCATGTTTACACACTGCCTCCGAAAATGTTGTCCGTCATTAAAAAAATCATATCGGGTTTGATTTTCTGCATTTTTCGCATCTGTAGCAAGCATTTTAAAGAGGTGTTATGACCATTCAGAGCCACCGTACAAGCGAATGCCAAAATCCAGAATGGCGTCTGACATGATTCACTTCGTCTCGCAGCACAAAGCACTCTATGACAAAGTGCTCCTAAAATTATACAAATATTATTATAGCACACACAAAATAATGGTGTTGTTGTATGCTGTAGCCTATGTATGCTGGTTTCAATGCCTGACGTGCATCTTTCCAATGCCGTGTGTGTGTGTGTGTGTGTCATAGTCAGGACATTCACAGTCAGCGCGTTCTCTTCTGTCTTTCTGAGCGTCGTGTGTGTGTCATAGTCAGGACATTCACAGTCAGCGCGTTCTCTTCTGTCTTTCTGAGCGTCGTGTGTGTGTCATAGTCAGGTCATTCACAGTCAGCGCGTTCTCTTCTGTCTTTCTGAGCGTCGTGTGTGTGTCATAGTCAGGTCATTCACAGTCAGCGCGTTCTCTTCTGTCTTTCTGTGCATTGTGTGTGTGTGTCATAGTCAGGACATTCACAGTCAGCGCGTTCTCTTCTGTCTTTCTGAGCGTCGTGTGTGTGTCATAGTCAGGACATTCACAGTCAGTGCGTTCTCTTCTGTCTTTCTGAGCGTCGTGTGTTTGTGTGTCATAGTCAGGTCATTCACAGTCAGCGCGTTCTCTTCTGTCTTTCTGAACATTGTGTGACCTTAACATGCATGGATGAATGGTTCACAAATAAGACCAGAACTTTTAATTAAGAAGGTGCATAGTTCATTTGAATTCCATCTGGTAAATGAAGGTCTGGTCTTGATAAATAAGTTGTTGTTGCAAGAAAAACTCACATCCTCACATCCATCGTTCAATAGTCAGGTTAAAGACATTATATCTACCACATCCACATTCCCTGCTGTCATCATCAACCTCACATGTGCGCAGCTGGAAGACAGAGCGAAGGGAAGACCGTCTGTAATTTAGCCGTGCAAGCTCTCTCACACGGCCACATTGATGTGTGCACAGCCCTCTGGGCCAGAACTGCACTTCTGTAGCTTTAAAGTGCTCTGGCTTGTCGTCATTAGTGGATCTCTTTAATCTGACGCTTGGAAAACTTCTTAAAGCAGCACACTACAAATAGAAATTCCACATGAATAGCCAGCTAGTGCTAACAAAACACGGGCTGCAGTTTAAAGAGGCCCTCTCTTTTCTCTTCTCTCTCTTCTATTGCCTTTACCCGAGGGAGACATACTTGCCTTATCGTTCGAGGTGGACCACCCAAGAAAAATGACTCAGGTCTCACCTTTGAGCGTGAGTGAGCTTTTCAGCGCATCAACATCTATGCAGGTCCGTACGTGTGCGAACGCCGTATTAGTTGTGTGTTTTAGTAATCTATGGGGATAAACAGCTGTTGAAGAAAACCAAGAAGGCCAAGACAAGAAAGTGAGAGAATAAAGGCCACTGCCATGCCTCTCTCTCCATTCAATCCCCCTTCCCTCGCCCCCAGGAAATCAAATGTTCCACGTTTGCCGCTTGTTTAGATTGATCCTGCTCTGGCTGGCTGATAAAGAGCGTATCGCCCTGGCCATCTGGACCCTGTTTGGAGAGATTCACCATAGAAAATCACACGTTCACGCAGAGAGGAACAACAGCTGTGAGGCTGCTATGCTTCCCTCGGAAGGTTTCGAGGGAAAACACAAGCCGGTATCAAGGTGTATCCTAGATTAAGTGCAGCTCGGGAGTCCAGGAGACCTAGGGTTTGTGGTGAAGTGGCCCATTGAGTGCTCTCTCTGTCCCAGGAGATCAAATGAAATGAAGCCCTGTAGAGCATCGGGCCACAAAACCACTTTTAAGAGCTTGTCTTTACTGGCCTCCCTCACCTTCGTGCCCGGCTTAGCCGGTGACCTTTATCCCGTCTGGAAGGACCCGATGAGCTCTTCTGGTGAACATCGGGACAAAGGGATCACCCACAATGACTCATTCAGGCTGTTTATTAATGAGAGCCCCAGATGACAGGGTCCTTTTATGACAAAGACAGAGATATTTCCAGCCCCTCACCCCACCCCGGCACTCGACTGTTTCGTAAATCTGCTAGGAACCACATGAAAGACTCGGCTCATAACTGTCAGCACTCTTCCAGGAAACATCACCACACAAAGGCTGTTACAGTTCTGGGGTCTGCTGGCGTTTGGGTTACTGGCTTGTTGTGTTTCATTAGATGTGGACTACTATACGGTGAAGGTCATGACTTTGTCATCCTTAACGCAAGCTTCCTAACTTTTCCTTTAGGCCTGTCCAAAATGAGCTTGCCACACCTGCTGATGGACCTTAGGTCGACACCATATTTCATTTAATGCTGATGTAAATGAGGCTGTAAGGGACGGAAGTACATGTGTGTTATGCAGAGTTTTTTGTCCACTGGAAATGTTTTTGAAAAACATACTGTTTCAATGTTTTGTTGGTTGAATGATCGACACAGAGGTACACAACTTTTGTTTCTCTTTGATTACATCAGTACAGGCTGAAGGCTGAAGGTGGGATTTAAACACTGTATTATGTTGCAATTTCTCAAAAAGGCAACTCACTTTTTTTTTTTTTGCATGGCATAGCATTCATTTTGGACCCTGTGTCGATTTAGCAGTCAATTCCATTGCATTACACCATCACTGACCTTTCACCCTTCACAACCAGAAAGTCAGGCCTTGTACTCAGAAAATAAAACTATGCTGGAGCTTCAGTGATTGCACTGCAGAAGAGTGAAGTCCACTTATAACATTAGGCAAGGTTTCTTGCACCTACCTTTTACAATTAAAAAAGGCTGTTTTTGCTTGTCTCTTTAAAGGGATAGTTCACCCAAAAATGTAAATTCTGTCATTAATTCCTCAACCTCATGTCGTTCCAAACCCATGAGACCTTCGTTCATCTTCTGAACACAAATTAAGATATTTTTGATGAAATCCGAGAGCTCTCTGATCCCTCCAAAGACAGCTATTTAATTAACACTTTCAAGGCCCAGAAAGGTAGTAAAAACATCAATAAAATAGTCCGTGTGATGGTGAGTTGGCAACTGAAGTAGAACTATGAATCGATGCACTTGCGTGTCCAGCGCAAACTGCGTACGACACTGACACAGACGAGAAGAAATTGTTGCATAGTCGTTATTTTTTTTTAAATTAATGACAGAATTAAAATTTTGGGGTGAGTTAACTCTTGACAAGCCTTGTTTAATTGTAAAAGGTAGGGTGGAAAATGCTAATTTACATGTCCTTCAACAGGTAAGCGCAGGTTTCAGGATGCTAAATAGGTGTTGTGATATGCAAATGTGGGTGTTTATATGTCAATGTTAATGTGAGCAAGCTGTTTGTGTAGCTTAGTGTTGTAATAAATTGTCTGAAGGTTATAGAATGTAGTATGAAAATAATGTTTCTTTATGCCCTCTTTAAGGATGTGCAACAGCTTTCATCCAATCATGCAATTTCTTAAATGGATCTAGCAGACCTTTGAGGCAAACAACTGCTTTGCTAGCATCCTGCTCGTTTTCCTAATTATCACGGTGGATAATCGGAGCTGAAGTGTACAGATGTGCTAGAAACATCTGCTTCAAAGTGACAGGAACTGTGCCAGTTTCCACTGTGATTGCAGGATTCTTTGCTGCTTGGCCCTTTAGAAGAATGAATGGCTGATTTAGTTTTAAATTGTTTTAAAATGAAATGATAGGCTGTCGGCTGATCAAACTGTTTGATTTGATACCCTTCATTATGGGTCTGATCGATGCTCGGCTTTATTGACAGTGATGCTTCTTTCTTTTCTCTGAAATCTACTTTATCTAACACTCGATTCACAATTTTCCCATTCAGGTTCTTCAGGAACGTGTGGAGACCCTACAGAGACAGCTGCATGCCGTTGAGAAGAAGTTGATGAGCCGCGAGTTGGAATACCAGGAGCAGGTAAAGTTACAAACGGCTTGGACCCCAGAGTGTGTACCACGGCCCCTGGAGGGCCAGGAAGAAGCCACGTCTCCTTACTGAGTCACTGATATGCCCCGTGCACATTTTACACATTCCATGAGATCCGGCTTCAAGAGCCAGAGCCCTGGGCCAGGAATGCTGTCCTCATTTCAGAGGGATTTCTCGATAATAACAGGCCACTTTGACCTTGAGTTAAGGAAAAAGACAGAGAGAGAGCTAATTAGCTGATTAATAGCTCCGGGAGGGTCTCTGAACCTGGTATGTGTGTAGAAACGCCCTTTTGTCCTGAAAACCTCTGGTGACCTTTACTGGGCTCTTCAGACAGTTGTTGGGATGTGCCCTGGGCTGAAGTGTCTGTTAAACTACAGGCTGGCTCTCTAGAGGAACAGCTGCACTGAGCTGGCACCATATTCTGTGGAAGAGCCCCAAAGATGCCTTTTGTCTGACTGAGAGCCAATAGATTAGTGGTCAGATTGTGTCATGACGCCTCACAATTAGGGACAACTAGATGGTGTGTAGATGATAACACATCTTGCTGTTTGCCGAAGATATCTGGGAGGTTAAATAAAAGCTTTAACCTTAAAATCAACATGAAATTAATATGTTAAGACAGTAAACAGGCATGAATGTCAATTATTAATTATTTTTAAAGTTACAAAATACACTATATTGCCAAAAGTATTGGGACACCCCTCGAAATCATTGAATTCAGGTGTTCCAATCACTTCCATGGCCACAGGTGTATAAATTAAGCACTAGGCATGCAGACGCTTTTACAAACATTTGTGAAAGAATGGGTCGCTCTCAGGAGCTCCAAACTTCGTGTGGCCTTCAGATTAGCTCAAGAACAGTGCGTAGAGAGCTTCATGAATGGGTTTCCATGGCCGAGCAGCTCATCCAAGCCTTACATCACCAAGTGCAATGCAAAGCTTGAGATGCAGTGGGGTAAAGCACACCGCCACTGGACTCTGGTCACTCCAGTCAACACGTCTCCACTGCTCTAATCACGCTTCTCTGCCTGGCAATCCGATGGACAAGTCTGGGTTTGGCGGTTGCCAGGAGAACGGTACTTGCCTGACTGCATTGTGCCAAGTGTAAAGTTTGGTGGAGGAGGGATTATGGTGTGGGGTTGTTTTTCAGGGGTTGGGCTTGGCTTGACTTGGTTCCAGTGAAAGGAACTGTTAATGCTTCAGCATACCAAGACATTTTGGACAATTTCATGCTCCCAACTTTGTGGGAACAGTTTGGGGATGGCCCCTTCCTGTTCCAACATGACTGCGCACCAGTGCACAAAGCAAGGTCCATAAAGACATGGATGATGAGTTTGGTGTGGAGGAACTTGACTGGCCTGCACAGAGTCCTGACCTCAACCCGATAGAACACCTTTGGGATGAATTAGAGCGGAGACTGCGAGCCAGGCCTTCTCACAAAAGCGCTTCTAGAAGAATGGTCAAAAATTCCCATAAACACACTCCTAAACCTTGCGGAAAGCCTTCCCAGAAGAGTTGAAGCTGTTATAGCTGCAAAGGGTGGGCCAACTCCATATTAAACCCTACGGATTAAGAATGGGATGTCATTAAAGTTCATGTGCATGTAAAGGCAGACGTCCCAAAACTTTTGGCAATATAGTGTAGTTCAGCATGTAAAATGCATCTCCAAAATTACCTGTGCGCTCTTGTACCAACAAAAACAATGTTTGTTGCAACGTCTTTCAAAGCATATTAACATTTCTCCATGTCTTCTTTCTTCTGCTTTATAGCTTTAATATTATAGCCCAATGATCACGAGCCAGTCATATCACAATTGATAAAGTCCCGCTTACATTATGCCACCGAAATACGTCACATTAGGAAAGTTAAACCATGTTGTTAATGTTTATAATATCTTAATGCCTTATGGTCGCTTTTTGCAACGATACAAGCAATCAAGCACTCGAGATATGCTCTATAATATCGCACTGTACGCAAGCTTTTGCAAGCCATTTTACTTCCGCAATGTTCTGTAATGCATGTTTCTGAGTGAATCAGAATTAGCTGAATTAGCTGTTCTTTTCCACATAACAGCAATTCATACCCCTATAAAGGACAAAATAAACCACAACAGCTTGACAGACATGGTCACTAAGCAGTGTTGTTGCATGGAAAAGTGCAGCATGAACAACTTCTTCCCTACTTTAATATGAGGGTGACATAATAAGCTGTGTCTAGGGTCAATTTTGATTTCGTTTTGAGTTTTAGACGAGACCTCCGCTTTGAAATGCGATCGCCCACCCCAGACCACCTTAAGAGATGGAGCGCATGCAAAGAACATCTACTCCCACCTCATAAACCCTCACAGCACTCCACATCTCAAACGCTGTGAATGTGTTCGTGAGAGAGGATATGTGGAAATAAAGGCTGAGAGGCCTGCTCTCTTTTCAGTGCAGTGATATTGCCCCAGTTTATCTTCCAAGACATGTCTTTGTAATGCAATCCTCGGCATGCAAAAACAGCCCTCTTTTTGCCCAGACTTCAAACAGATGTTCCTTGCTCGGTTGCTCCGGGCCCCTCCACGCCTGCTTGGCATGAAATGTCGGCATGGCAGCGGTGTGTTTCTGCGCAGTCTCACTGGCACGCAGGATGAGACGATTACAGACACAAAGCCTTCGAAACAGTTAAGTTACGAAGTCCTCCGAGAGGTTTCCTCCTGAGGCGCAGCAAGGTGTTATTTTCATATTAGGATGGATTTGACATGTTAGTTAAACAGGAGCTATTCGCTGCATGCTAAGTGTGCTGACGACTGCAGTGCCGGCATTGAGTCTTAATCTACCGAATCTCCCTTCTCTGCTGGTGAGGGTGAAGCCGAGCTTTTGATGCAAGCATGGGATTTCAGTGATGTCAGCGAGGATGAATCTAACGCTCCCGAAGCTTTCAAATCTTGACTCGCTTTGCTAAACGTACAGTATGCCATTTCTCTATCACCAAACGAATTGAAAGAAGAGGAAAACCATATAGCGAGATTAATTACGTTGGTCGGAAAAGAGAAAGATCAAATTCTTCCCTCCTTCCATGCAACAACCAGTGCTGGGGAGATCACAAATTGTAGTCCGTTACTGATTGCAAATTGCATTACGAAAATTGTAGTTAGTAACATAATCTATTACAATACGCATTTTAGGTAATATAATATGACTACTTTTTGATACTTTTGACCTAACTCGTTTATCACGTTCGTTTGAAAATAATGAACATATATTCCATTCTTTGTTATTAACTACATGATTTGCATGAAAAATTACATTATGGGTTTCTTAAATTAAGGTTCTTAAAGGAACAGCAGGGGTTTCATAATTTGATGAATCATAAAAATATTAAATTAAAATAAATAAATTAAAGCAAATCAAAATTAAACTCTTACTAAAAAATGAAATGTTTATATGTTTACCTGCAGCTCAGGTGACCTTTGACCGACATCTCTGAACCACCAAGAAAATGCTAAATTATTTAATTATTTATTATAATTTAATTATAAGACTTAATTATTGAAAGTAATTATTGAGACATTTTAAATCTCAGGGAGTTCCCCGAGTAAATATATTAGGTCAAAGAGGTTCAGCTGACTAAAAAGTGTGAGAATGTTTGGGAAAAAAATTGGGAATACATTTAAATATGGAATGACGTGAACTTGTGCATTTTAAAAAGATAAAAAAGGAGAATCAATGAATTATGAAAAATGTACTGCCATTGTGTGAATAATATGTAATCAATAAAATGTAACTGTAGTCTGATTAAAATATTTTGAAATGTAATGTAATCCAATTATAAGTACTTAATTTTTTTAATCTGATTACGTAAAGGACCCTATTTTACCGATCTGAGCTCATGATCTGAAGCTCACGGCGCAGCTGCACTTCTCCACTTTTGCTAGTTTAACGACAGAAAAAACAGTCGGCGCTCCAGGCGCATGGTCCAAAAGGGTTGTCCCTAGTCTCTTAATGAGTCATGGGTGTGTTTTGGGCGTAACGTGCAATAAACCAATCAGAGTCTCATCTCCCATTCCCTTTAAAAGCCACTTGCCCTCGCACTTAATATTTAAAAATGTGTGTGCTGCTGTGTGTGTAATGATCAGAGTGTGTGCGCGTTGTGCACCGCCTATAGGCTCATATTACTAACACACCCTTTAAATAACACAAAAAATACTGTGTTACTACTTGTTGGTCAATGGCGCAGTCGTTTTCAGTTCCTCAAAATAGCAACGCTCCAACAATGCTCCTGAACACACCTGGTTTTCAGACCAGCACACCCATGGGTGAACAGATGCGCCAGTGCATTTGCTATTTAAACATGAAGCTGGACGTGAAAATGATAACTGCGTCGGGATGAAACTAGCAAAAAACACTTGCGCTGCACCTGACGTCACATGGCGCTCGGTGTATGATAGGGCCCTTAATGTAATCAGTTACTACCCAGCAATGGCAACAGCATTAACACTAATGCTAACACTTTTAACATAGTTAAACGTTAACTTGCTTGCTGTGAGGATAATCCTTTATGCAAAATGGAAATACTATTTTAGTTGGTTTATAATGTAGGTTTATGATTTAATTTAAAGCTCTTAATATAAAGCACATCTCATTTTTAAGACAACTTGGATTGTGCGCTTATCCAGCAGCGGCAGCTCACTCTGTGTCCTTAGTTATTTTTCAGATGTGTTCGCAACATCAAAGTATAGCGATATAAACGATATTGTCCCATTCTAGGGGGAAACTAAGGGTATGAAATTACGTTCTGCACGTGCAGTGGTTAAAGCTACGCTGTATTAGTTTGGTACGCATGCATACCAAACCAAACCGTGCAGAAAATGTTCGGTACAAATACGTGTACCATAACACCCCAAATGTCAAGCAGAAAAGGAACCCCCTAAGGACAGAGTATGCTTTTCATGACCCAATCAATTCTAGATGAGTCCCCTACTTTTTTCCTTTTCTTTACTGTGATGAATGAAATAAGTTGCAAATGCTTTTTCTTGTTGACTTTAATACTGTATTGCATAAACAAATTAAATTCATGTACTACATACCAGTATAGTTAGTATTATTTATTTCCAGTGATAGGGACGTTAGATTTGGCTTTACTTTCTACAAAAAACACGCCTGAATCTTAGATCTGTTCCACTTCAGTGCCAGCGCAACGTAGAGAAAGTGCCGTCATTTTCCATTAGCTTCCCATTACGGCACCGGTGCTTCTGCGGAGCCCCACTCCACTGGAGAGGCACTTCATAAATCATACTTCTGCCTCATAACTTCATAAAGAGTCTCCTCCAACCTCTAATTTCTGCTCACATCGCTTCCAGCCTCTTGAAAACGCTCCTTTTCAGTTTGCGTGCTCTTCAGAGAGCTTCATACTCAACCGGTGCTCTTGACTCCAGCACCGCCAATTTTGAGACGCAAAACTTTGTGAGTGGTGCCGTTTTTTGATGTACCCTTGTGAATCTGACAATGTTTTTGTCACTTTGCTGTTTTTTTGAATGCTTGTGCACTCTTTCCCTCCCCTCCACCCCTTCATTAGCATACATCAAGCTCCTGACGACATGACAAACTTTATTTGAACATTCAAAGTGCCAAGGTCTTGCTGCTTTCAGCTGGCAGCTGTCAAAAACCCCAGCTAGTGACACATCCTGCGTCGTGCAAAGTCAAATGCAGGCACAATCTAAAGACTATATATAGATGAAATAGCGTCATTTTAAGTGAGAATGTTGCTACTGACTACTGCTCAGTCTTCAAAATAGAGATTGGTTTATTAAACAACAAAGAACACCTTTTAAAAAAAAGGAAATTCACTAGTCATATTGTTCAGCTGTGAAATCTGGAAGCTTTTATATGCGGTTCATTAGTTGATGGATGAAGATCAAAAATAAAGCACAAATCCTTATCCTCAAAGTGACCCGGTGTTTCAGCTGTGATTGTAAGGACCTGTCAGAATTTATTGAAAAACAAAACCTGTATAAATTCAGAATGATTATGTCCCAGGGAATATACTGAGTGTCTTTCTACTTCATGCCACAGTCGAGAATGTTTAAAGGGATAGTATACTCAAAAATAATATGTTTGGTGAAATGCAATGACAGTCAACTGTTGTTTTGAACCCCACTGACTGAAGAAAGAAAGTCCTACAGGTTTGACAGAATTTTTATTTTTGAGTGAACTAATCTCTTTAACACTAATCTAATGGCCATTGATGTTTCTTTTTTATTTGTCTTTACGTCTGTGACTTCTAAATATATAGTGTTTTTTGCTAAGACAAGCATCACAATTGCTCCTTCTTTTGATTAGTGATCTGAACAGCTCTACCAGCTGCACTACAGAAACCTCAGGAATGGTTGATGTCACATCAAAACGTTCCTTCCAAAGAAGGTATTTTTCTACTGATGAATTAACTGGTATTGATAAGAATTTTTAAATTAAGAGGTTAATAAATGCATGTATTTAATGCACCACTGGAACAGTGGAGAACCGGAGACAGGGTCATGGGCGGCCAAGGCTCATTGATGCACGTGGGGAGCGAAGGCTGGCCCGTGTGGTCCGATCAAACAGACGAGCTACTGGAGCTCAAATTGCTCAAGAAGATAGAAAGGTTTCAGAATACACAGAGCATCCCAGTCCAAGAAAATGCTAAATTATTTAATTATTTATTATAATTTAATTATAAGACTTAATTATTAAAGGAATATTGAGTAATATTTTAAATCTCAGGGAGTTCCTTGAGTAAAAATATATATATAAAAAGTGTGAGAATATTTGGGGAAAAAATTGGGAATACATTTAAATATGGAATGACGTGAATGTGCATATTAAAAAGATTAAAAAAGGAGAATCAATGAATTATGAATAATTTACTGCCAATGTGTGAATAACATGTAATCAATAAAATGTAACTGTAGTCTAATTAAAATATTTTAAAATGTAATGTAATCCAATTATAAGTACTTAAATTTTTGAATCTGATTACGTAAAGGAGCCTATTTTACCGATCTGAGCTGATGGTCTGAAGCTCACGGTGCAGCTGCACTTAGGTTTTGGCGCTGGTGCAGGTGCACTATTTTGTGTCCTTAGTTATTAGCCCATGCTGACCCCTGTAATTATAAAATAATTATTTTATTAATAATAATAAAATATTATTATTATTTTATTCGTAAACGTTCATATTACAGAAATATTGTTTAGAGATTTAGGGCCAGATTTACTAAACAGGGTAAGTTAGCGAGAGAGCACAATTTCATAAAAGCAGATGGGAGTGGAAAGTTCTGCGCGTGATCTACTGATGCCGCGCAAATTAAAGCACACAGGCACAACCGGATCATTTCCATAATGACCAGCGCAATCCACCAAAAGCAGCGCAAATTAGCATCTGGTTTAAGACGTGCTTTTTTGGCCGGTAAATAACAGCACAAACACCAGTAGATTGACGAGCGCAAATCACCTCGCATGATTTATTTAAATAAATTTTGCGTCTGAAAGGGAAACTCCTACAAATGCATATGCAATAAAATCAGCCGCAAAATAACCCTGTCCATGCTTTTCAGCGCAAATTTTTCACTGCATGTCTTTAGTAAATCCTGACAGTAGATTTTTAACGCCAAAAGAGGGTTTGCGCTGGCGCAAGCTGTTAGCAAATCTGGCTCATCTGGCTCAATCTGGTTTTAGTTCAAATGCACTGGTAATTCTCACTTTGCAGTAGTTTTGATTAGAATACATCACATAACACACAGTCGGGCGGTTGCATACAGTTTAGCCACAAAAGCAAAAATATTTCAACATACCCGTAGCTCAAATCGGATCCGAAAACTCTGCATATGCATATAGTCTGAACTCCACGTAGCTCCCGTATTACTCTCCATCTGAAATGAATGACTTCCGCTTTGTCGTTTGTCAGACATGGTTTCAAGGCGGCTTTTCTGTCAGCTTTCTGTAGCACAGGTATCAGGACTTTCTGCAAAAGCATCTAGCATCCTGACACAATATGAAAACTGATATTGCTAAACAAACCAGACATATAAGATAGATACTTCTGGCTTTTTTTCTTGTTTTCCATATATAGTAGGGGTGTAACAGTACACAGAAGTCACGATTCGATACGATACGTACCTTGGTTTTGGGATCACAGTTCAATATGAGTTCGAAAAAAGCAACAAATTCCTAGTGCTAGGTTTCTTTTCATTTATTTTGAACTGACAGTAGTGCAAATTACAGTTTATTTGAGGCATTTAGTCCTCTAGTTGGTGCAGTACAGCCTCCTTTAGTGTATTAAGCACTAAACAGTGAACAGAATGCACTCTTTGCATAGATTTTTTTTGTAGGGCTGATAAAAAGTCACAATCAGCTACAAAACTGAAAAGCATCTCTTGTGTTTTAAGTACAAAATAAATAGAACCTGTGCAGATACTAGTTTTCTTTGTGCGTGAGAGTTCATTAACATGCGGTAACAATGGTGGATGCACAAAGTTCAATATTACGCTTTTTCAATAAATAACAGAAAGATTAGTGAGAAGGAGAAAAAGTGGCATCGACGTCTGAGTGTACTTCACTTTTCCATGAGGAGACAGTGAGTGAAGCGGCACCTGCGGCTTCCCATTTCCAGGACATGCATGTTTCATCACTGACTTTAGTGAGACTTCCATGACACAAATCGGCACAATGCCAAATCATGTTGTCTCATTATAACAGCAGAAACAACTTCAAATGCTCCGACATTTATGGTCATACAGACACTGCTCTTTTTCCTGTTGTGGCGGTTAGCAAACAGTGTTGCATTACCGTGAGCGCCCCCTTCTGGATTGGAGTATGGATCGCCTGTGACCGACTGTATTCGTCGTCTGACTGTATGCACGATTCGGGGCGAATACATGTACCGCTACACCCCTAATATATAGTTAATAAGAATACTTCTTGTTTGCTAATTGACAGCAGTTTGTGAGCTACCTGATTAGGAAGCGTGAATGTCAAATTTCGAACCATTGCATTTGTTTAACAATCATACAAAGTTCAAAACAATATTCAGGGAAGACAATTTGCCTATAAGGGCTAATTAGGGAACCGGATAATAGATATGGGCTTCTTGGAGTCTATAAGGCCTAATAAAGTCTCAAGGTTGGCATGTGTAAACTCCACTGGCCTTTTCTTCAGATAATATTTAAATTAAAAGTACAATAAAGACTCCTCACAGAGCTGCTGTTATAAATGATCACTGACACTTTGCTTTCAGCTATTGAAGAGTCCTCCACACTCTCTGCATTAACACCAGTACTAGTAAACCCTCTATCAACCCACTCTTACAAGTCCGTTTAGCCATGATGCTGTTAGCATTCAGCTGCCAAGAGCCGTCTTTCCCTTGCACAGTTTTGCTGCATCTCGTGCTGAATACGGTTGCGCAAAGAAAGCTGTACGTAACAGGCTATTAGCCAGACACACCGCACCACGATGGCTCCTATTCTTAAGAAGCTGTCTAGCTCTATATGAAATCCACTCCCCCCGTTTCCTTTCCCTCACAGATGCCTTTACCTCCCACTCTCTGAGGCAAACATTCATGGCATGTCGACTTCAATTACACGTGGGCCTCCCGATACAGTACGCAGGGCTGCGTCTGCTGTAATGTGCACTAGCTGTGTTGCATGGAATGTGTATGATGAAGAGGGTAATTGAGATAAAGTCTTTGGGTTTGGAGGCTAGTGTAGAGCAATACAACATGCTGTTATGAGTCCAGCATCAACCACTAGATCTCAAGAGCACCTTGGACCAAATACGGTCAGCTAAGAGACACTCAGAGTTGTCTCGATAGCCAGTGCTACAGTTCATGTGGGTTAAATTCACTCAGACATAAGAAATAAGTCAATTGATTGACGCGTCTTGTCAAATGAAGAGGAGGGCAGCAAATGGGGACAATTGGCTAAGTGGCAAAGGCCTGGTCTACCGCTTACTGTGGGACAAAAAAAGAACAGAGCTGTGTTCAGATAATGTATACTCTTCCTCTTTGAAGTGGCTTCCAATCCTTTCATTGTACCCTGAAAGAGTAATTATAGAAAGCCAGAACAATCAGTTAAATCCACAACAGGAAAATTATTTTAGGAAAGGCAATCATCTTTCTTGTTGTGCCTCTGTTCCCTCAAACAAGTCGAATATTAAGACGTTTTTAACTTAATATGGTGGACAGAGCCAGCCAAAGACCTCAATGTCTGTGACACAGCCAGCAGATCAAAGCCAGAGGAGCCAGAGTTGGAGTCAAGACCCAGATCCCTTAAGACCCAAACCCAGACCAATTCCAGGACTTAAGACCAAGACTAGAAATCGTCTTACATTCTCACATTCGCTAAACTTGGCATCAAGAAAGACTGGCACGTTCTAAAAACCAGCATAGACTAGCCCAAGATTACAATACAAAACTACAGAGTATTTTATGTGCACATTGTAAAATGTAAAATGAGGCTGCATCATAATAATTGTAACTTTAAGGCCGTGTGTCCACCAAAGCGTTTTTTTCACACGGCTGGCATATTTATCTAATTGTTTTCAATGGGAGCGCCGTGCTTTTAAAATGGCATGAGCGTAACGAGACACTGAGCGTCTATTTCACGCTCAAGCACTGAGCGTTCTGCGTTTTTTACTGGTCACCGAGAGTTTAAGAATGTTCAACTTTGAGTAAAACCAAGCAGCAACCTTCCCCAGTTTCTCTTGAAGCCAATACGTAAGTGACTTAAACTGCAATTAATCGACTGGCCACTAGAGACAGGCTCCAAAAGAGAGCACCATGTTAAAATGCCCAACTTTACAGCAGAAAAAAACACGTTTACAGCCTGGTGCAAATTGTGGTTTTGGTCTATACGGCTAATTTTGCCCTTCATGATAACTGTTTAAAAAATAGGAAGATAGGATGTTATTTAAAAAATATTCTAACCATGGTACAGATGTCCATGTGACAAATAAAACGTAGACTCTTATCAGTTTGGCCTCAGAAAAAAGCATAGTTTTGTCTTTTCTCTGAAAGGTCCTCTCAAACCCCCTCTAGACATGACCTTGCTGTATCTTCAGTGAAGCATGTCTTGTTAATTCCTCAGTTTGTTGACAAAAAGTCTCTCTACTTGAGTGTGTGTGTATGTGAGGGGGATACCTAACCAAACTTGCCTGAGTTGTATGTTCATACAACATACAGTCAAACCAAAATGTATTCAGACACCTTCAACATTTTCTCACATTATCACAGCTTATCAGCTGTTAAATTTAAGGACACAATTAGATAATACCAATTTAGCTCAACCAATGACCAAGCAATGCTTCATTTTGTTCAGTCTGTGGTGTCAAAGGTCACATTAGCAATTAAAGAAACAGCACTTCAGCAAAACATGCTCAGGTCAAAGTGTCTGAATCATTTTGCTCCAAAATTTTTATCAGTTTTACTGGTAGTCACTGTATGAAGAATGTTTGGGTATAATGTGTCACAGTTTATTTTGCTATCCTCACTTACATAAATGAACTATAGTGTCCTGCGCCCACTAGTGAAACATTATATCTGGTGTCTGAATAACTTTTGGTTTGACTGTACATGTGTATAGTTTGTACTTGCCTTAGTTTGCGGTAGTCTTGCCACAGCTATAGTTTACTGACGACTGACCACAGTGTTTGACAGCCTGATGGAGCCGTTATTACTGGGCATTTTTAAACTCTTCCCATCTCTTCTTATGTAGATCACACATGTCCGTCAGGAGTGTGAGTTGAAGATCAAAGGCCTAATGCCTGCAGAGCTGCAGCAGGAGCTGGAGGACACCATCACCTCGCTTAAGTCACAGGTGATCAAACAAATACACACGCCACAAGGGCTCCCACTGGACACTCACACACACATAGGCAGGTCCGAAAAACCACTAACACAGACACATCTGGACATTGCTTAGTTTCATATACATGAACTCAATCTCAACCGATTCATAAACACACCTGGATCTCTTATATATAGACTTACGTGACCACTTACCAAAATAAATTAATTAAAAATATCTCAGTTTATCTGTAGTAAATTATTATTCTCTCCAACCTTTACCATCACCACTGAGGACCACAAGCTTCAGTGCTAGGACCGCTGCAGCTCTCTCTCCATTTATATCAGATTGCTTAAAGCAGTTGTCCAGTTAAGTCTTTATTTATTTATTTTTACTTCATTGTAGTTTATTCATTCAAAATGAATTGAATAGTGATTCGAATTTGTTGGAAACAAGGGTCCCTATCATACAATGATGTGATGTGACACCAGGCATCGTGACGCAAGTGTTTTCTGCTAGTTTCAGCCCGACGCAGTGATCATTTTCACGTCCAGCGTCACGTTGTTTAAATAGCAAATGCACTGGCGCATCTGTTCACCCATGGGTGTGCTGGTCTGAAAACCAGGTGTGTTCAGGAGCATTGTTGGAGCGTTGCTATTTTGAGGAACTGAAAACGACTGCGCCATTGACCAACACAAACCTGCTCTAAAGTCAATAGCGCAGTATTTTTTGTGTTATTTAAAGGGTGTGTTAGTAATATGAGCCTATAGGCAGTGCACAACGCGTGTACACTCTGATTATTACACACACAGGGACGCGCAGCAGCACACACACACATTTAAATATTAAAAACAAAAGGCTCCTCTCTGGAGAAGCGTTCAGTCTTTCCTTCATGTACTCCATGTACACATTCATTTGAATCTGCCATGGTGCGAGCACAACTGGCTTTTAAAGGGAATGGGAGATGAGACTCTGATTGGTTTATTGGACGTTACGCCCAAAACACACCCATGACTCATTAAGAGACGAGGTACAACCCTTTTGGACCATGTGCCTGGCGCACTAACCGTTTATTCTGTCGTTAAACTAGCAAAAGTGGATCCGGACACGCCCTAAGAGCACCTGTGCCGTGAGCTTCGTTAAAACAGGGCCCTAAGAATCAAAATGCTATTTTTCTTTCATCCACAAAAGACAAAACATTACAATTAAGTCCTACAATGAAATAAGAACTATGTGATAGACTGGCCATCCATCCCTGTTTCCCTGCCTATGGCCTGAGACACTGGGATAGGCTCCACCATCCCCACAACCCTACATAGGACAAGGCGGTTCAGAGAATGGATGAAGGAGCAGGACTAAATTATCACTGCAAGTCTCTTCATTGGCTGCCAGTTCCTTCTAATTGCATGCAAAACACAAAAGCCAATGCATCACATTCAACACATCATCAAACAGCTCACCCAAGCCTGGCTACAATTAACTAATTCTGGCCAAACAACTCTCCCTTTTCTCCACATGAAGAGTCCATGTTTTGTCCAGATCATGGAACTTCTGATCTTTATTCCTCAGTGGTGGAACCAACTCCCAACAGCTATGAGAACAACTAACACCCCAACCACATCCAAACAAAGCTTGAAGACTCAGCTACTCTAGACCTCACACACTAAAAACATAAATCAAACCAACCTAGGCTCCTTGAAAATACGTGACTGGCTACATTTTTTAAAACTGCAAAAACTTACCTATACATACAATTCACTGCCATTTACAGCTGAAATAAACTCCAAAGACAGTAAAACACCAACAACTTTTGCTCCTTTTTACCCAAATTATGATTATAATGGCCAATTACCAATTAATAAATACTTTTTTGCACAATTCCTTACACAATAATTATGATATCACTTACCAAAGTGCATGATTTGTAAACTAATATGTTTTGGCATTCGCATCACATAACCAGCTCCATATGTGTGGCTTTTCTGATGTGATAACCTTGCTCAGTAGCTCACCGTGTACAGTTGCACTTGTGATGCTGAGAGCTCTAGGAAGTGACTGATTTGTGTTTACAATGGACATTTTTAGCAAACCATACCATAAGCCTTCCGAGGTGGTCTCGGTTCAGTTCGCTTTTAAGGGGTCAGAGATGGTTTGGAGTGTTCACATATGGGACAAAAATCACGTGAATGTGCTTAGACCCCTGAAAAGGACCAAGTGTGAAAACACCCTGATGGCACAATGTGACGCCAAGCGCAAAGTGCGAAGTGTTTTTTGCTAGTTTCAGCCTGACGCAGTTATGATTTTCACGTCCTGCTCCACGTTGTTTAAATAGCACATGCACTGGCGCATCTGTTCACCCATGGGCGTCTGGTCTGAAAACCAGGTGTGTTCAGGAGCATTGTTGGAGCGTTGCTATTTTGAGGAACTGAAAATGACTGCGCAGTATTTTTTGTGTTGTTTAAAGGGTGTGTTAGTAATATGAGCCTATAGGCGGTGCACAACGCGAGTACACTCTGATTATTACACACACAGGGACACGCAGCAGCACACACACATTTAAATATTAAAAATAAAAGGATTCCTCTCTGAAGAAGCGTTCAGTCTTTCCTCCATGTAAATAGTGAATCTGCCATGGTGCGAGCACAACTGGCTTTTAAAGGGAATGGGAGATGAGACTCTGATTGGTTTATTGCACATTACGCCCAAAACACACCCATGACTCATTAAGAGACTAGGCACAACCCTTTTGGACCATGCGCCTGGAGCGCCAACCGTTTTTTCCGTTGTTAAACTAGCAAAAGTGCATTCGGACACGCCCTAAGTGCAGCTGCACCATGAGCTTCAGATCACGCGCTCAGATCTGTAAAATAGTGCCCTGACTGTGCTGTTTTTTGCAGTCACGTTTAACTGTTTTTGAGAAAATTTAGTACTCGAAATATACCCAACACAATATATTGCAGGTTTTGCAGAAATGTAGCCAGAGCCGTCCATTTCCAATGAACCTGGATTGGAAAAACAGTAAGACGTTTTTTGGTCAAGATCTATTGTCTCCGACATATTTTAGAGCTTGTTCTGTATGTCATGATGGGCAAATTTACAGACCTGCCCCACTGTTTTACTTTAAATGACATTGATTGTTTCTAACATGTGTTTTAAAGTCATTTGTTCATATGGACCAGCCGTTGTTAATGTACAGAATGCATTTTACAGTCCTGTGGCTCTGCACATGTGATCAGTCCTCTTCAGTAACCCCACATTTGGTGTCTTGTATGCGTTCGCAGCATCATGCTTCCTGTCCCTCAGCTAATAATGCCGAGCAGTCAGACCTCACGTCTTTGAACTCAAGTGGCTCTTGTTTATTTGATTTCTTGGGAAGGGGAGGGGTAACAAGTGCTGCGAGTTCCTCCATAGACATGGATCTAATTTGGCCACGGGGCTTTGAAGTCTCCGGTCCAGTTCAACTCCTTATGTGCAATTACACCCGCCAACCACATTAATACAGGCTTCAAGGGCTACGGCCAGGGTCTTATTAGTTACAGTCGGCCTTGTTCTACACGAGTCTGTGGCAAGAGCATTTTTGTTAAACATTTCGAATCTAAACAATAGCTCCTTTTTGTCAGGCATGGTCCGGGGCCTCTCAAACAACATTTCGAGATCACAGTTCAAAGACCCTGGCACACGCCTCTGAATAGCTCTGACTAGATTCTTTTGGAATCGCAGCCACAGCTCTGTGATCTGATATGTTTATGCGTTGTAATTGGTGACCAGCGTGGCCTCCAGTGTCCTTGAATATTTCGAGCATTGCACATTGCAGTGCATTATTTTAACAAAACCAGCGGCAGTTAAGGAATCTAACCATAGTCATTCTTTTCAGAGTTAGAGGCATGCATTTGCAAGGATGGTAACATTAGATTTGCTTTGAGGTTTGCTCTGTGTATCTTTGTTTCCTGGAAAATCGTCGCAGAACAATGTACATTCTTTTCAGGCTCATACAAAAAAAACTGAAGAAAGCCAGAATTCACCAAGTGCATTCCTTTAAGAGGAAATAAAAAATTATTTCGCTCACTCCATTGCTGTAATGGCATACTGTAAACATTTGTGTTACACACTATTGTTACAAGGTCAAAGTAACTTTTAGACTTTATAGGGGTCTTCCAGAGAACTAGGAGCTTGGCCCATAATGCACTGAGATTGCTTAAACATGACCCTAATGTAAATGGTTTTGTTGTCAATGCATGGGAAAAGTAGCCATTTCAAGTGATGAAACCTACCTGGTTTGGATACAGTGTAAGTGGTTCCTAATATAATAAACATACACTAAATTGCCAACATTTTTGAGACGTCTGCCTTTACATAAACATGAACTTTAATGTCATCCCATTCTTAATCCGTAGGGTTTAATATGGAGTTGGCCCACCTTTTGCAGCTATAACAGCTTCAACTCCTCTGGGAAGGCTTTCCACAAGGTTTAGGAGTGTGTTTATGGGAATTTTTGACCATTCTTCTAGAAGTGCATTTGTGAGGTCAGGCACTGATGTTGGACGAGAAGGCCTGGCTCGCAGTCTCCGCTCTAATTCATCCCAAAGGTGTTCAATCGGGTTGAGGTCAGGACTCTGTGCAGGCCAGTCAAGTTCCTCCACACCAAACTCGCTCATCTATGTGTTTATGGACCTTGCTTTGTGCACTGGTGCGCAGTCATGTTGGAACTGGAAGGGGCCATCCCCAAACTGTTCCCACAAAGTTGGCAGCATGAAATTGTCCAAAATGTCTTGGTATGCTGAAGCATTAAGTGTTCCTTTTACTGGAACTAAGGGGCCAAGCCCAACCCCTGAAAAACAACCCCACACCATAATCCCCCCTCCACCAAACTTTACACTTGGCACAATGCAGTCAGGCAAGTCCCGTTCTCCTGGCAAACCGCCAAACCCAGACTCGTCCATGGGATTGCCAGACAGAGAAGCGTGATTGGTCACTCCAGAGAACACGTCTCCACTGCTCTAGAGTCCAGTTGCGGTGTGCTTTACCCCACTGCATCCCACGCTTTGCATTGCACTTGGTGATGTAAGGCTTGGATGAGCTGCTCGGCCATGGAAACCCATTCCATGAAGCTCTCTACGCACTGTTCTTGAGCTAATCTGAAGGCCACATGAAGTTTGGAGGTCTGTAGCTATTGACTCTGCAGAAAGTTGGTGACTCTGTGATTTTATGTGGCATACCACTTCGTGGCTGAGTTGCTGTTGTTCCCAAATGCTTCCACTTTATAATAATACCACTAACAGTTGAGCGTGGAATATTTAGTAGTGAGGAAATTTCACGAATGGACTTATTGCACAGGTGGCAACCTATCACGGTACCACGCTTGAATTCACTGAGCTCCTGAGAGTGACCCATTCTTTCATAAATGTCTGTAGAAGCGTCTGCATGCCTAGTGCTTGATTTTATACACCTGTGGCCATGGAAGTGATTGGAACACCTCAATTAAATTATTTGGAGGAGCGTCCCTATACTTTTGGCAATATAGTGTACATTATAAAAATGTATTGGAGCATGTTTTACGAGAAAATACTAATTTTTTCTTTCTACTTCAAAACTTCACATTGCATACATATGTTAATAATTATTTGTGAAATTTACTAGCAATTTCTGAGTGAAAATTGGGTTCCATTTTATTTTAAGGTGTCCTCAAATAATATTAATTAACTACATGTACTTACTATGGGGTTAGGGTTTGATTTAGGGTTACTATAGTAACTACAGGTAAAATGTGTAACAAAGACACTGTAAAAGTGTTACTAAAAGTGAAATATTTTTCCCATGTACCACTAAGCTTGAGCTGTGTTTGTCTGCAGGTCAGCTTTCTGCAGAAGAGAGCGTCAGTCTTACAGGAGCAACTAGATTCTGGCCACATCAGGAGGTGAGGGCCTGGACATTTATCCACATTCTTTCTGTGTTAGCTGTGTTTTGTCTGTTTATATATACACTCGTGCCAGAATGATTGTGACCGGGTTTCCACCCCCTTTGCTTTGGCGTTTGGGTATGGTGTAATTACTGATACACAAAGGGTCCAATCGCAGTTTGTTTTTACATGCTGTTAAGAGGTCATACAAAGTAAACCTGTGCAACTTGATGCCAATATGTTGCCTAACAGCCTGACTGGAGCTTGTGATGTTCACAAGTGCTGTCCAGTTTCATGATCAGCATGCATCGGACTGTGGATGTGCTGACCGAGCTTCATAATAAATAAGTTGATTGGCCCTGTTGATCAGAGTGGAATAAACAAACCATGTCAGATGTCTTTCACTTTAATTGTTCAGCGTTTACCGCTTGGACAGCCTGAGAAAGAGCATTTTCTTTCTTGTGTTGCACTCACAGTGCACATGTAGTGAATAATGTATCTAGTGACTGAAAGTGTTTGGAGACAGTGATGTGTCTCGCCTGAGCACTTGTGCTTGGACCACCCGAGGGTTGCCACTCAGTGACAGCTGCAAACAGGGCCTTTGTGTGTTGCACTGACCTGAGGACAGTTACAGGCCTCACTGATGCAGCACTGATGCCATCAGATCCTTCTGGAAAGTTACTATTGAAAAGTTTTGGTGTGTTGAGAAAAAAATCTGCCCTAGGGTCCTATCATACACCCGGTGAATGTGACACCAGGCGCGACACAAGTGTTTTCTGCTAGTTTCAGCCCAACGCAGTTCTCATTTTCACGTCCAGCGTCACGTTGTTTAAATAGCAAATGCACTGGCGCATCTGTTCACCCATGGGTGTGCTGGTCTGAAAACCAGGTGTGTTCAGGAGCATTGTTGGAGCGTTGCTATTTTGAGGAACTGAAAACGACTGCGCCATTGACCAACACAAATCTGCTCTAAAGTCAATAGCGCAGTATTTTTTGTGCTATTTAAAGGGTGTGTTAGTAATATGAGCCTATAGGCGGTGCACAACGCGTGTACACTCTGATTATTACACACACAGGGACGCAGCAGCACACACACATTTTTAAATATTAAAAATAAAAGGATTCCTCTCTGGAGAAGCGTTCAGTCTTTCCTCCATGTAAATAGTGAATCCGCCATGGTGCGAGCACAACTGGCTTTTAAAGGGAATGGGAGATGAGACTCTGATTGGTTTATTGCACGTTACGCCCAAAACACACCCATGACTCATTAAGAGACTAGGCACAACCCTTTTGGACCATGTGCCTGGAGTGCTGACTGTGTTTTCCATCGTTAAACTAGCAAAAGTGGATTCACCTGCAGCATGCGCATCAGATCATGCGCTCAGATTGTTCAAATAGGGGCCCTAGAGTCATTTCTGTTAATAACTTTGTGTGTATCACATATTCTGTATCTTTCGTAAAATGAAGAGAGCAATGAGATTATTGAAATCGGCCAGTCTTCTGCTTGGTAACGTCACAAATAATTTCATTTAATTAAAATGTGAGTAATAAAATAATACATTTTCAATTTCAACATTATGAAAAAAAAAAAAAAAAAAAAAAAAACATTAAATCAAGAAAATAATATTTTGAATGAATGTGCGTCTAAAAAGCTGCCCTGAAATGACATGGCCCATTCAACTGCAGTATGCAACTTGAGGTTCATGGGGAAAAATGTTCAGAAATTAAATTTAGTTAGGCCATTTTTCCTATGTATGAAGTCTTAATTACTGAGAAACAATCTTCATGGAGTCATTTAGGCAACATTTATTTGCTTTAAAAATCTTTTTCTCAACAAAAAAGTGTTTCCGAACTTTAGGTATCAACATAGAATTTATGCACTAAAGTTGAAGGATAGTCAAGTCAGCTTTATTTCTGTAGCACTTTATACCATACAGATTGTTTCAAAGCAGGAAAATAATACTTGAGAATGTTTGAATGTTTGATATTTGGAAGAATGTTTGTAACCAAGCAGATCTCGGCAGTCATTGACTACCATAGGATTTGCCAATGGCTGATTGATTTCCAAATATCTTCCTTTGTGTTCAGCAGAAGAAAGAAATGTATACAGCTTTGGAACAACTTGAGCATGACAGAATTTTTATTTTTGGGTGAACTATCCTTTTAATTTGGATCCACTTCTGCCATGATTCTTCAACTGTCATGTTTTCTTACATGAAAATGAGTTTGCGGTGCTTTGATGTTTTGATGTTTAAAATATTTAATGAACTAGTTAAAACCATGTTTCTTTTTATTTCTCATAATCACTACCCCTCTCTCTCTCTTTCTCTCTATTTAGGTAGGGGATGATTAGGCCATTAATATTAATTAAGGGAGCCGTCCTGATACGCAGCCATCCTCATCCTCACTTCACGCTGCATTCGTCCTATGTGCCAAATTTTTTGAGCCATATTTATGTACCAAGTCATTGTATTTATTTTTATTTTTGTTGTTGAATTCAGTTATGTTCATCTGTGAAATACGTCAGTTGTTTTTATTATTATCATTATTAAATGGTTTCTTAAATTTCAGACTTTGCATTGTTGTCATTTTCTTGTTCAGTCTTTATTTAACCCTTAAATGCATGAATGTTTCGCCAATCATTCTTACATATTCGGGTCTTTAGCGACCCGCATCTATATCTAACACGGATGGATCTCTACCTGTCGCGATTATATAAAACTCCCCTGGTATTAAAGTAACAATTACAGAAGAATAAAATAAAGCATATTTCGTTACCGTTTGGAGCTTGTAAGGGTTCAGTTTGAGCAGATGTTTTACACCATCATCACTGTCCTCGTCAGAGCTCATTTCCCAGGACCTTCAGCATCTGCCTCATATTCACCATCTCAAACATATTCTTAAAATTATCATTTTTAGCATCTTCAACATCAATATTTTGATCGCTGACAGCTTCTTCACCAGATCCATCAAGTGACAGTGACACTCATATTTGATCACGTTCAGCAGTAAATCTCTGAGCCGTTTCAAGTTTTGCTGATGATTCTTCCTATTCTTTTGTTTTCTGCCTGCGGTGACTATGAGTGAAACGTCACTTCATCATTGTTTATCAGACATTGCCACCTTATGGAATAAAGGTGAATTGCACTTATTCAGTCGTCAAAGATTCAGTTATTATTGCGCAGAAAAAATATACGTACATCAATACACACCCCGGGTCGTTAGCGACCCTATACCATTTTTACAAAAAAATTATGGAAAAACAGGCATTCTTTTATAATTTTTTTTTTTTTGTTGTTGTTATTGTCACGTTACGTGTAGGATAGAAGCTCACAAAGACAAGGATGAACAGGAGACAGGAACTTTAATAATAAAACTCAGGAAACTCTTTACACACGTACAAACATAGACGAGAACCGACAAACACTGAGGGAGAACTGAGAGCTTAAGTACACAAAGCAAATGAGAATAACAAGGTGATAAACGAGGCACAGGTGAATGATATAACTAATTAGACAAACTGGGGCAAACTGGGTCACAGAGACTTAACCAAAAACACAAGACAGAGCAAAAATGTAACAGTTATATTGTTAATAATGATTTGATTGAGGAATACTAAGAAGGTCGCTAAAGACCCGAGTTATGCATTTAAGGGTTAAAGGTGAAATGTGTGGTTTCTGTGCCGCTAGAGGAACTAAATGGAATTCCAAAAAATAACAACCATTAGAAAGAACTCATAAGGACTCTTTTAGCAGAGACAATTACACACGTCAGCATTAATAATATTATTAAACAGTAGGATCCATGTCTCCAGTCTTTTATGCATCTTCTATGCCGTTACACCTCCAGAGTTTACAGTTGCACATTGAAATGATTAACTCTCTCTTTGTTAAAACGGTTAATTCAGCATTTTTCACATTAGGGTCAAACTGTTTTTCTCCAGAGTGAAAGATTTATTCGTCCTCCCTTCAAAATGAAATCATGTCCATCATCCTTTAGCAGAAAACAATGTTTTGATAGCACCGCAGAGCCACAGTGTTTACATTTTCTGATTGCACGTCGTCTCCCACTGCTGTGCCATTCCTGAAATCCCTGATGCAGTGCATGCTGGTCATTTGAAAGTAATGTGCTATGTTAATTTTGCATTACATTTTCTCATCTGGGCTGGGCTTGTTTATTTTTGGCAAATGTAAAGGCCCTTTCACACCAAAAGTACAAAGCAAAAGGAAATCAAGTTCACGCCTGTACAGTAGAGGGCACAGCAAAAACATTGGTTAATAAAGTGAGATTAAATACATAAAGTATATTTGTGTAATTTAACATATTTAATAAGATAATAATCAATTATTATAAAAATAAATAATGTTTAATGAACATGTTTGCATTTAACTGTATTTATTCATTTTTAGGATGTGTTTTTGTGCAGGTGAGATGAGTAAATGCATGTTCACATTCAGAGCTAGAGCTACAATAACCATCATGTTCACACACAACGTGTCGGCACTTACTCACGATTTCTCTCAACATGAGGACAGGAGAGCTGTCAGTCAATACATGGGTAAACAAAGTAACTTGTATTACAAATGTAAAAAAGTAACTGAGATATTTTATTGTAAATTTAAAAGTAATGTGTTACTTTACTAGTTACTTGGAAAAAGTAATCTGATTACATAACTCGCATTACTTGTAATGCATTACCGCCAACTCTGTGTGTGTGTGTGTATATATATATATATACTCACTGCCGTACAAAGGTTTTTGATCGGTAAGATTTTCAATGTTTTTAATAGAAGTCTCTTATGCTCACAATGACTGCATTTATTTTATTACAATTATTTTTAATTTAATATTGTGAAATAATATTAAAATGTAAAATAGCTGTTTTCTATTTGAATTTATTTTAAAGTGTAATTTATTCCTGTGATCAAAGCTGAATTTTCAGCATCATTACTCCAGGCTTCAGTGCCACATGATCCTTCAGAAATCATTCTGATATGAGGATTTACCGCTCAAGAAACATTTATGATTATTATCAATGTTGAAAACAGTTGTGTAAAACATTCTTTGATTATTTGAATAGAACGTTCAGAAGAACAGCATTTATTTAATTAAAAAAAAAATTTTTTTTTAAAAAGTTTAAAATTGCTTAACTTATTTTGATGAGTTAAAGCAATGTAAAAACATATGCTGTCATAAATTATTAATCATATAATTTTTACAGTGCACTGACTGTTCACTTCTATGTGCACACACTTGTCACAAAATCAGTATCAAACCGACGCCTTGGTATTACTTCAACTTGTACACTACATTGCCAAAAGTATTGGGACACCCCCCCAAATCATTGAATTCAGGTGTTCCAATCACTCCCATGGCCACAGGTGTATAAATCAAGCACTAGGCATGCAGACGCTTCTACAAACATTTGTGAAAGAATGGGTCGCTCTCAGGAGCTCAATGAACTCAAGCGTGGTACTGTGATAGGTTGCCACCTGTGACCAATCAAACTTCGTGTGGCCTTCAGATTAGCTCAAGAACAGTGCGTAGAGAGATTCATGGAATGGGTTTCCATGGCCGAGCAGCTCATCCAAACCTTACATCACCAAGTGCAATGCAAAGCGTGGGATGCAGTGGGGTAAAGCACACCGCCACTGGACTCTAGAGCAGTGGAGACGTGTTCTCTGGAGTGACCAATCACGCTTCTCTGTCTGGCAATTCCATGGACGAGTCTGGGTTTGGCGGTTGCCAGGAGACGGTACTTGCCTGACTGCATTGTGCCAAGTGTAAAGTTTGGTGGAGGGGGGATTATGGTGTGGGGTTGTTTTTCAGGGGTTGGGCTTGGCCCCTTAGTTCCAGTGAAAGGAACTCTTAATGCTTCAGCATACCAAGACATTTTGGACAATTTCATGCTTCCAACTTTGTGGGAACAGTTTGGGGATGGCCCCTTCCAGTTCCAACATGACTGCGCACCAGTGAATGAACAATACAAAATGCAACTATTAATGTTAAAATCAAGATAATGCACTGAAAGGTTTCTAATGAACTCATATTCGAACCATGTCTAATCTTTTGGATCTTTCTCTATAACATTTAAAATTTCACTCAGTGACTGATTTGAAGCACTGTACATAGGCAGCAACTGTAGTGTTCCTCATATGAGTCTCACACTGAGTTTCATGATAGCGTGTTTAATAACATACTTTATGATGCCTTGAAATGCCGTCTCACAGCTCATCTCTTGTGCTGCCCTGTGCTTTGCTACATAAGAATAGTTACACAGCCAAACAGCAGAACTTCGACAGACAAGAACACAAGCGTCGAAAGCTTCAGCATTTTGAAGTGGCTGTGTTCTCCTCAGAAAGGTCTGCATTGGAGATTACAATCTTTAACACATCTACCCACTCGAATTCCTCTGCTCCATGATCTGATCTGCTTTTTCCAAAGGTAACACGACCCCGCCAGATATTTATTTGATGTGCAGATTTGACTGCTGGAGCAGAATGGGCGAATGCTAGAAGAGGTTCTGCGAAACAGGAGCTGGAAAGAGCTTGGAGGAGTTGTGGTTGGAAACCCTGCTCAAAGGATCATCAAGAACCTGTGTCTCTCCAGTCCTGAGCGCTGCTTTATCAAGCGTTGGCTCTCTGTGAACAGGGACCAGGGTCTTTTGCTTTGGTGCTCTGATTCCCACCGTTTTCATCAGCCGTAGGTTTGGCACTTTCCATGAATATTCTACAAAATACAAAAGTGTTTTTTTTTATCAACACTTGAATGTGGGTAAGTTTCATGAAAAAAAGCAACATTTTGAGCAAAAAGCTGAGAAAATCACATCCGGATGGGATTCAGAATGATGATATTTTACATGCATCTGCTTACATAAGAGATCGCTTGTTTCTGCTTCTTCACCTGTGTTTTGATCCACAGATTCAGTTTTAAAAGAGGTGTAAGATGTCTCTCTTTAATAAGATGTGTAATAGCACCCCCTACCGTAAAACAGTGAAAACGTGAGATGGTCCTCACAGCAGAACACAAGATCCAGGGGGCGGGGTTGGATCCAGATGTCGCGGACATCCTGTAGAATTCAACCAATCAGATGACGACTTCAAAAATCCTGAAGTGTGCCATATGCATCAGACGTTCAGCCAGAGGTCCGTGGGAGTGACGTCTGAGGCTGAGACTACACCTACCCTAACCTTAAACCTACCTAACTCCACCCCCTGGATCTGGAAATTTCCATCAATGGCAGGGTAAGAGTTAAATAAGAAAACAAACAATGGCCTGCAAACTCGTACGTTTTTGCAACTTCAGGGTGCAACCTGCAAACACAAAGATGTCTCAAAAAAGACTCGGCTTGGCTGCGTCAAGACCTTCCTAAACCTAAATGGATCTGAGCTTGACGGGTTTCTGTGGTGTCAATCTCGTTCTGTAAACGCCTCACAAAACTTTGGGTGTGTTTAGATCTGTCCAATAGAAAATCAATGTTGTATCACTCATTAAAGGTGGCGTAATAAAAAATCACATCATTTCATAACATTAATTCAACTTTTTTTTTAATTGAATGAATTAATGTGTTGCATGGAAGAAAAAAGTAATAGGTTTGAAACAATATGAGCGAGAGAAAGTTATGACAGAATGTTTGGTATGAGTTTATCTTACATATCTAATAGCTCTCACTATAAAAACATGGGATTTGTAAAAGTAATGGGACTATTAGAGGCATTGACTTTTCTCTCTCTATTGCTTCCCACTCATCTGTTGCTGTACCGCACAGAACGCCAAGACAGCGGGATATCTGTTAAACAATAACACAGGAACTCTCTGCGGCCTCCATTATGCTCCGATCTTGCCCCGTACCGCAGTCACCAAGTCCATCCAAACAAGAGGTCACATATTTAACGTGACCGCTCTCTCCACAATGGATCCCGACTGCAGCCAGAACCAAAGCTATTTTCAACCTTATCAATATTTTTCATCTTTGGAGTATTGGGAGGATCAAAGGTTTTTCCACACGCTGTCTCTGTCTTATCTGCTGATCAGGAGGGTGTAGCGCTGTGTGCCATTACCTCATAAAGCCAGATTACAGCCCATGGAATATCCTGTATATCCCGGCCCTGGAACAGGAGGTGGCAGTTGGGTTTCCATACCTGTTGACATTATAGGAAACTAGCTTGACTTCGGTCAAAGTTAGGGTTTGTGTTTGGAAAGCCAGTCTAATGCTGCCTTCAAGTGATATCAGAATGATCGTGTTTATGGAGATGAACGCACCTATACGTTATTGTCCTCGTCAGGAAATTTGTTGTGGACTACATGTTGCTGCATAGGCATAATAGACAAATAGAAAAAATACTGATAAGAATAGTAATGCTGAAATTGGCTCACCCAGGGTATATTATGGCTTACAGATTTTTTTATCCAAACTTTGTATAAAGATGATTCTCAACTATGTAATGGAAGATAATTTGATATACTATTTTACTTTATGCAATATGCGTGTAAACATGGCCATACATGTGTTTTCAATGCAATGTATCTATACACTGTATTTATTTGGCATATTAATGTGTTTTTGGGACAATATGTAATGTAAAAAGACGTGGGAGTAATAAATGGGAATATTCATAAGAATATCCAGACTTAAAACTGTGTATGTTGTAAGAGAAATTCGCAAAAATATGTCTTCTACAGAGGCAAAACATCGATTCTGGGTCTCAGGAGGATATTTGTGTCTCGTGCAGTGAATCCAGCATCGATATATATGTCACTTTCGAAAATTTGCAATTGGCCGTCGGTCCTCTTAGCAGCATGAAAAACAATCGTTTTATCCAATGAATTTTACTGTAGCCTCGAAAGCGAACCAAGATCACTCATTAAAATGCTGTTGCTTTGTCAGTTCATCGCGATCTCACAAAGTTCCGTTATAAAATTAAGTTGTCAACAATGCACAATAAATCTCTTACTTAACTACATAGTGTCTTTACTTTGTTAATGAGAGGTTTCGCGAGCCTGTATTAACGCAGCACTGAATAAAACTCTGGCGTTTTGAGTGGTGAGATTCACTTAAACACCTGATTAGTAATCACGTTCAAGAGATCACAACTAACGTTATATCTGTGATTGGCTACAATACTTACTGCTGCAAAAACACGTTGTAATAGATGCATTTGACGCTCTCCAGAGCGCAAACACAAATTGGCAAATCTGTTTCGCCAATACTATTACAGTATCAACTGAGGGTGCTTTAGCTTGCATTTGAGGGTCTGCAACAGATCCTCATAAATACTACACACTGCACCTTTAAAAAACGATTTATGACCAACGATATTACCAATTAACTGTTTCTTTACACGTCCCCAACCAGGAAAGTTGGGGCTCCCAGTTTTTGACTGTACTAAAGCATAAAAATACCATCATGTTTGCAGATATTTAAGAAACATGCTAAGTTCACATACTCGTTTCTCTGGAAAACACTGCTACAGCCAGTTATTCTACTTAGAAATGTCTGTTTTTGTTTTGGTCTGTGTGATCCCGCCCGTTGCCAATTTACCCAATAGAGGGTATGCATTGATATCACTTTCCCACCGGACTGCCCACAGCAAAAGATCAGGGTAAAAAACAAATAGCCATTATTTGGCTCAGTCGAGCAAATAAAACAAGCAAACAGACGTGTGATGGCATGTTTCATTTGCATCTGAACCAAATATGATCTAAGTTAATGAACTATTCATGCTTTCTCTTTATAGTTGAATATTGCTCATGCATCTCTCAACATCAATTCATCTGCTTTTTTATTACACAATAATGTGTTTATGTAACTTTCAATTTAAACTGATTGTTTATAATCATCATCCAGGTTTTCACTTTTTTCAGGTCATTTAACAGCAGAAAGGTGAAACTACACCAGTGTTTCCATGTACAGTTTCCATGTTTTTATGAGTCTGATCATTTGGAAAGATTCTCACAAAGAAAATATATCGTTTTAGGTCAGTCACACCCTTATTTGGGGCGGCACGGTGGCTCAGTGGGTAGCACTGTCGTCTCACAGGTCTCCGTTCACAGAGTCCCGGCTCAGCCAGGAGGCCTTTCTGTGTGGCTCCGGTTTCCCCCCACAAGCCAAAGACCTGCAGCGTAGCTCAAATAAAGACACTAAAGTGTCCGTTGTATGAATATGTGTGTCTGTGTGTGAGCCCTGCGATAGACTGGCCATCCATTCAGGGTGTTTCCCCACCCTTAGGCCCAAAATGCTGGGTTAGGCTCCAGCCCCCTCCGACCCTAATAAGGATAAAGCGGTTTGGATAGTGGATGGATGGACACCCTTATTCTCTCAGTCTGTTTGTAATCAGTCTCTGTCTATAACACAGATGTATTTCTAGTATAACTGTATGGGTTTGAGTTGGAACAATTACGTGAACAAAAGACTGGAGCCACAGGATATTAGAGAGATAATTAGATCCTAATAGGAAAGTCATGTATTTCTACTTGATGTACGTGTAGCACCTACGCTTATAATTCTCATATGCATACTCTTTCAGTCATGACATGAGTTTGATGTACTGAACATGATAACATGATAACAGTTCTGTCACACAAAATCAAGAAACTACAAAAGAACAATTAAAATGATAAGAATTAGTCTGAGATCCATGATCACATTGATTCACTCAAAACTGCATTAGAAAACTGCATGTGACGCACTAAAAAGTGTGAAAGTGATCCATCACACCAGTCTCGTGCTAAAACACAACGGAGGACTCATAATTGTTGTCTGCCACTCATATGGACCATATTTAGGAGATTAATGGTTGATTCTTAACTTGTGCATTTGGCCTAATATTAAAGGGATAAAATGAAGTCATCATTTACTCATCATGGTGTATGCTTTTAATTCTTCTTTGGACCACAAAAAGAGAAAAATAAAATGTGAATAGTGACCAGAATGATCCCATGTGACATGTGTTGTATATTTCAGGTGTTCTGTGGGTATATGATAGGGTTTGGTGAAAAGCCAATGAAATGTAATGTATTATTTAACTAAAATCCTGACCTTGGCCGTCAGTCTTCTGTGCTCGACTCTATAAGCGCCGCAGGTCGCCCCGACACAGAAAACCACAGAAAGTTGTGAGAAATCAAGATGAATACAAACGCTACCTGAAATACAATCCATGATGTTCTCTGTACAATCTAGCATAACATTATGAGCACTGACAGGTGAAGTGAATAACACTGATTATCTCTTCATCACGGCACCTGTTAGTGGGTGGGATATATTAGGCAGCAAGTGAACATTTTGTCCTTAAAGTTGATTTGTTAGAAGCAGGAAAAATGGGCAAGCGTAAGGATTTGAGCGAGTTTGACAAGGGCTGAATTGTCATGGCTAGACGACTGGGTCAGAGCATCTCCAAAACTGCAGCTCTTGTGGGGTGTTCCCAGTCTGCAGTGGTCAGTATCTATCAAAAGTGCTCCAAGGAAGGAACAGTGGTGAACCGGAGACAGGGTCATGACCGGCCAAGGCTCATTGATGCACGTGGGGAGCGAAGGCTGGCCCGTGTGGTCCGATCAAACAGACGAGCTACTGGAGCTCAAACTGCTCAAGAAGTTAATGCTGGTTCTGATAGAAAGGTGTCAGAATACACAGTGCATCTCAGTTTGTTGCGTATGGGGCTGCATAGCCACAGACCAGTCAGGGTGTCCATGCTGACCCCTGTCCACCGCAGAAAGCGCCAACAGTGGCACGTGAGCATCAGAACTGGACCACGGAGCAATAGAAGAAGGTGGCCTGGTCTGATGAATCACGTTTTCTTTTACATTACGTGGATGGCCGGGTGCGTGTGTCGCTTACCTGGGGAACACATGGCGCCACGGATGCACTATGGGAAGAAGGCAAGCCTGCGGAGGCAGTGTGATGCTTTGGGCAATGTTCTGCTGGGAAACCTTGGGTCCTGCCATCCATGTGGATGTTACTTTGACATGTACCACCTACCTAAGCATTGTTGCAGACCATGTACACCCTTTCATGTACACCTTTTTTGGCTGTGGCCTCTTTCAGCAGGATAATGCGCCCTGCCACAAAGCAAAAATGGTTCAGGAATGGTTTGAGGAGCACAACAACGAGTTTTTAGTGTTGACTTGGCCTCCAAATTCCCCAGATCTCAATCCAATCGAGCATCTGTGGGATGTGCTAAACAAACAAGTCCGATACATGGAGGCCCCACCTCGCAACTTACAGGACTTAAAGGATTTGCTGCTAACATCTTAGTGCCAGATACCACAGCACACCTTCAGGGGTCTAGTGGAGTCCATGCCTCGATGGGTCAGGGCTGTTTTAGCAGCAAAAGTGGGACCAACACAATATTAGGTCATAATGTTATGCCTGATCGGTTTATATCTGTTGTGCTTGTTGTAGCAAGACGTTATCATGTCACGTCTGTCGACTGATATTCTGACCATCATCTAAAAACCAGAGTTCCGATCCGGAGTACACAGATACTTTTTTAGGGATTTCTAGGCATTGCATTTCATGTCGCGTTTTTTATCTTGATTTCTCACAACTTTTGTGCTTATTCTGGGTGAGTCGGGGTGACCTGCGGTGCTAATAGAGTCTCATGAATGCAGTCAAGCACAGAAGACCGATGGCCAAGGTCAGGATTTTAGTTCAATAATACATTACATTTCAGTTTGTTTTTCACCAAACCCTATCGTATATCCACAGAACACCTGAAATATACAACACATATCACATGGGATCATTCTGTGATACTTTTGCATCTTTTTTTTTTTAAAGCTTGATGCTGGTCACTATTTACTGCCATTATATTGGCGAGCATATAATTCTTCTTTTTGTGATTTTCATTTTAGGGTGAAATATTCATTTTAGGGTGAAATATCCCTTTAAGAGTAGGCCAAATGCACAAGTTAAGAATCAACCATGAATCTCCTAAATATCTGTGGTGGTTATGGCCCTGGTTACAATCCCTTTGCCAGAGATCACAGACACTTTTGCTCAGATCCTGTAAGTGTCCCAGTGGATTCCAGTGAAGATAGGGATAGAGAGCTTTTGATGTTTGGGCTGATGATGTGATTTAATGATTGAACAGGCACATCCACAGCTTTTTATTCAGAGTTTTGTTGTTTGCATGTGCTACTTCCAACACGAGCGTGTTGTCTACAGGGCTACGTAGACTTCTTGAAGTGTGGTGTTAAGTAAACATGCCATTGCAGCCGACAACGACAGTCTGAGTGTAAATGTGTGTGACAATCTCTTCTGTTTCTCTGTCAGTCTAGTTTCTGTTCCATGTACACAGAACAGGTTTCCTTTTTTCCGCTCTGTTTGTGTAGGGCCAGACAAGTTCACAGTTGTCTGTTTCCCATCGTTAATATTGATGTTGCATCATGAGCCTGACAGTCATGGCACTCCTGTGAAAGCTGAGTGTCTGTCTGCTGTTGTCAGTATGAGCGGGCTATATGTGTTTACATTACTGTTTAGTAATGCTGAGGCAATAACCACCACATCATGTAGCTGATTCATATAATCGCCCAGTTGGAGACACTTTTATAGACAAGCCTATTTAAATGAACATGATGTTAATTCCATCTTCCCACAATGCCTTGCTGTCCAGTGTCTGTCAGGCAATGTTAAGCATCCAAAATAACATATTGAAATGAATGAACTGAATGCTTTGAAAAATGTAAAGCAAACGGACAACACTGCAAAAACAGTGAAATTCATGCACATTTTCAATTCATGCCATTTTTACTTGATTACACAGGTATGAGCTCTTTTATCGTAACTTGTGTTTCACACTTTCCGCATTGAAAAGTAGGAGTGTAACGGTACACAAAACTGTTCGGTATTGAAGTCATGGTTCTGTCAGGACTTCTGAAACGGAGGAGCCAGATGCAGAGTGAACAAGAAAGTTTGATTGACAGGACAGTTAACAAGGCACAAGGTAGTGGAGAATTGACAGTCCAAACGGAAGGGCCAACGGGGAACAAATGACAGGACAGATGAGGGTAACTGCTGGAACCAGCTCCAGGAAACCGCAGGGGGAAGAACCACTGAGGACTTGACCAGGCCAGGCAGATGGTAGTGGTGAAAACAGGACAGGGCACAATGAAGCAGAGGTCAGGAACTGCTCACAGACTCAGGCCCAGTCTAGCTGCCAGGAAGATGGAAACAGCAGACAGAGAATCCCAGGGAGTAGAACCAACACGAGAGTACACTCAAGACAAAGAGAGAACTAAAACAAAAAACTGGCAAAACTAGAAAATAAATGAGAAACTAAATAACTGAAGCTAGAAAAGGGGAAACATAAAAGAGTAGCTAACAATTAAGAAGAAATAAAACAAAGAGCAAAATAAAGACAGACTAGACTAAAAATTCTGAAAATAAATGAAATCTTCAAAGGACTTGACAAGATATGCAAGCAAACACTGAATACGTACAACGAACCAGCAAGGACAAGAGGGAAAGGAGCTCAATAAAAAGAGATCAGCACCTGAGGATCAGGTGAGCACAATTAGTGGAACAAGGACTAAACAAGGGGGCGTGGGAACAGGAAACAAGGAGCCAGGACAAGAGGAACACATGGCAAAGACAAGCAAAGACAGAGCCATGTGCTTAGACACAACACAAACACAGAGACATTAAACAATGACAACACAGACAAGGCTGCCAGGGCAGAACCCTGACAGGTTCGGTACTGCAGGGGAGAGAAAACTAAATATAAAATTGCTTTTTATTTATTTTTATTAAACAGTGGTTTACTGAACAAATTGTGTCTGTCCTTAAATTAATTCAATTATAACCAAAAGTTTATTAAAGATAATGCTGTAAACTATATAGGGAGCCCTTACTTGCACATTACTATAATATTAAAGGTTAACAACAGAGCCCAAACTATTAGCCTAAATTCAGTTGCAATCAACACTCAAATAACACATTTTATGCAAACTTGTAAACTTCACATAAGGCAGTTTTTGCATTTGCTTCTAAATCTAATTACAAAATGTTTTTACTCCAATTAGTTATAAATATAATCATTTATACACAGTGTCTGTCTGTCATTTTATGACAGATTTATTTAAACATACATTAAATAATCAAGACATCACTAACAGGTTAAGTAGAATATAATTAATATACACTGTAAAAAATATTGTTGGTTTAACTTAAAAAAGTAAGTTACCTGGTTGCCTTAAAATTTTGAGTTCGTTGAAATTAAAAAGTTTAGTTAATACAATGAAGGAAATTGGTTTAATAAATAGAAACACAAAATATTATATTATCTGAACCCTATTAATTATCTAAAGCCCTATTCACATGGGATTAGTATTACCTGGTGACCTCTAGTAATTTGTAATAATTGCGGAGGTTGTCTGTGATCTTAATCCCGTGCGAATCAACCATGTATGTAATTTGTAAAGTAAAAATTCCCCTGCAAACGACCTTCCATATTTCGCCGAACCATGAGGTCCTGTGATAATATTAGTCCTGTGCGAATCGGCATCTCTGTGATTTGGCCAGGATTTGGCGGGTCGTATATCATTTTTGCAAGGTTTTTGTTTTTCTGTGCGAATTTTTATCCATCTTTCGCGAAGAATGGAGGCTGCATTCATAACGCGCACTGTTATGAATGCCTGTGTGGCCGTGTGCATTAAACTTTCACTTAAGAATTAGCGTCAATTTGGGAGCGAATTGCTTGAATGGTGTGTTCAATATTATTCTTAATGAAAAACACAATAACAAAACAAATTCGCTTAAATGGGTGCTTTTACATTTAGCTTTGAAACCAAATCTTCCGTCGTCATATTGTCAGCTTCTCACTCTCGTGATAAATTAAATCTGTTTCCTGCTGGTCTGTGCTCAGTTCAGTTTTTAATTGTAGTGTCTTTTCTGAACGAAATCATTTTTATTACAATAAAAAATCTAAACGACGGTGGGAAAGTGATGTAACCGGTGTAACACGGACTATTGCAGCAAGCCTAGATAACATATAGCAGCATGCGGTAAGGAACATTTTTCTATGATAGCCAATATCATACAGCTATATCTGTAACGACAAAACATTTTCAAGTCTTGACATCATATCTGGGAGATAAGTCACAGGCTTTGCTTATCCCGTGCAAATGCGCCACGCGAAATTCAGATGTGTGGGGGGGGGGGTAATTTCTAAATTACACAAGGTCCCCAGATAATACTAATCCCATGTGAATAGGGCTTAAGTTGAATTGACAAAATATAAAAAGTTACAGTGTAGGCTAATATAGTGCATATATTTAGTGAAAGAGTTCATCTCTCTAGTGAACTAACAGCTGTGGACACTGAATGACTCCTGAGGGAAATGTGATGCTACGTGACATTGTTTACAAGCTGTTTTATTGACGTCTTTCCACCGCTGAAACACTTATTGTTTGAATTTTGTGATAAAATGGACAGAATACTTAATATGCTTGTGTGGGAACTCAGATTGAAGTGTGTTACGCGCTTAAAACACTGTGCACCGTACCGGAAGCCCTGTGCCGAAACGGTTCGGTACGAATACGTGTACCGTTACACCCCTAGTGAAAAGGGATAAAAGTTGTTGTGGTTTTACTGCCTCAAGTGTTCATTTCAGCTGGAAACTGTAGGGAATTGCATGTAAAGGTAAGTTTTTGCAGTTTTGCCGAAATGTAGCCAGAGTCACATTTTTTCCAACAAGGTTTATTTATTTATTTACTTACTTACTTATTTTGTGGTGGTGGGCCATCGCTACAACACACACTCATCACTACGACACACACTGTGTTCTGGAATTGATCTAATATTTGGGGTCTAATATTACCGGCATCATATTTTGCATTGACGCAGAAAGCTCACCTGCAATTTGACAGCAACTTTCTGGACTCAAAGTGCACTGTGAATTAGTCGGCATGAGATAAAAATTCACCCTGTCTATTTTCTAAATGCATGTTATAGATCTTATTGTGAAAGATTCATCTGTGTATGTTTATTTTGAATCCAAATTTCATAACTGGATCTTGGTGAAATTGACAGACTTACGCAGGACTCCTCCAGTCATATGCTTGTCCTTTTGTTTGTCTGTATAGCTATAAAGATTGATGGAGCCAAAACTGACTGATCTTGACTGTAGCCATAACCCTGCCTCTCCCCCCAGACAAATTAAAAAACAAAGAGGATGGGGAAGAACCTTTAGAATGTCTTCATCTTCTGCCCACCACTGACAGAGGAAATGAAAATCATTTCTACAGATGTGCTCCCTTTCATGGCCAAAAATGGATTAGAGAGAACATCAGACATTGTTTCTATGTATTGTTTGACTTTAAAGTCATGCGCAAAATGGGATTAAAACAAAACAAAAAATTCAGATAAATAACCTTCAGTACCCCACCCCTCCTCGCCAGAAGACTAAACCAGCTTCAAATAGCAACCGTGTTCGTGACAGTGTCCCACTGCTGCTATCACCTCAAAGGTCATTTTCTTCAAATCTTCCGTTTCTAACAAGATCCTCTTAAAAGCCCATAACAAGCAGCTGAATTGTTGCTCTCTTCATCTTGAGGGCTGTAAGACACCATGTCTAACTTCAAAGTCCATCTTAACGCCACACTTTAATTGTATCTTCTCCGACACCCTGCATGCCATCTGATTCTGCTGACTGCACTTACTTCACTTAACACTAAGAGTTCTTTCTCTTTTTGGGTCCAGTCATTCCTTTATTTGAGCCATGCACACTTAAAGGGTTAGAATGAACCTCATTTACTCTTGCTGAAGCTCAAACGTGCTGCGTAACACGAGAATGAACCTCATGGGTTCTTACTGAAGCTCAAATGTGCTGCGTATCAAAAGAATTAACCTCATTGGCTCTTGCTGAAGCTCAAACGTGCTGCGTAACACACGAGAATGAACCTCATTGGTTCTTGCTAAAGCTCAAACGTGCTGCGTATCACAAGAATGAACCTCATTGGTTCTTGCTGAAGCTCAAACTTGCTGCGTAACACACGAGAATGAACCTCATTGGTTCTTGCTAAAGCTCAAACGTGCTGCGTATCACAAGAATGAACCTCATTGGTTCTTGCTGAAGCTCAAACTTGCTGCGTAACACACGAGAATGAACCTCATTGGTTCTTGCTGAAGCTCAAACGTGCTGCGTAACAAGAGAATGAACCTCATTGGCTCTTGCTGAAGCTCAAACGTGCTGCGTAACACACGAGAATGAACCTCATTGGCTCTTGCTGAAGCTCAAATGTGCTGAGTATCACAAGAATTAACCTCATTGGCTCTTGCTGAAGCTCAAACGTGCTGCGTAACACGAGAATTAACCTCATTGGCTCTTGCTGAAGCTCAAACGTGCTGCGTAACACGAGAATGAACCTCATTGGCTCTTGCTAAAGCTCAAACGTGCTGCGTATCACAAGAATTAACCTCATTGGCTCTTGCTGAAGCTCAAACTTGCTGCGTAACACACGAGAATGAACCTCATTGGTTCTTGCTAAAGCTCAAACGTGCTGCGTAACACGAGAATTAACCTCATTGGCTCTTGCTGAAGCTCAAACGTGCTGCGTAACACGAGAATGAACCTCATGGGTTCTTACTGAAGCTCAAATGTGCTGCGTATCACAAGAATTAACCTCATTGGCTCTTGCTGAAGCTCAAACGTGCTGCGTAACACACGAGAATGAACCTCATTGGTTCTTGCTAAAGCTCAAACGTGCTGCGTATCACAAGAATGAACCTCATTGGTTCTTGCTGAAGCTCAAACTTGCTGCGTAACACACGAGAATGAACCTCATTGGTTCTTGCTAAAGCTCAAACGTGCTGCGTATCACAAGAATGAACCTCATTGGTTCTTGCTGAAGCTCAAACTTGCTGCGTAACACACGAGAATGAACCTCATTGGTTCTTGCTGAAGCTCAAACGTGCTGCGTAACAAGAGAATGAACCTCATTGGCTCTTGCTGAAGCTCAAACGTGCTGCGTAACACACGAGAATGAACCTCATTGGCTCTTGCTGAAGCTCAAATGTGCTGAGTATCACAAGAATTAACCTCATTGGCTCTTGCTGAAGCTCAAACGTGCTGCGTAACACGAGAATTAACCTCATTGGCTCTTGCTGAAGCTCAAACGTGCTGCGTAACACGAGAATGAACCTCATTGGCTCTTGCTAAAGCTCAAACGTGCTGCGTATCACAAGAATTAACCTCATTGGCTCTTGCTGAAGCTCAAACTTGCTGCGTAACACACGAGAATGAACCTCATTGGTTCTTGCTAAAGCTCAAACGTGCTGCGTATCACAAGAATGAACCTCATTGGTTCTTGCTGAAGCTCAAACTTGCTGCGTAACACACGAGAATGAACCTCATTGGTTCTTGCTGAAGCTCAAACGTGCTGCGTAACAAGAGAATGAACCTCATTGGCTCTTGCTGAAGCTCAAACGTGCTGCGTAACACGAGAATGAACCTCATTGGCTCTTGCTGAAGCTCAAATGTGTTGCGTAACACGAGAATGAACCTCATTGGCTCTTGCTGAAGCTCAAACGTGCTGCGTAACAAGAGAATGAACCTCATTGGCTCTTGCTGAAGCTCAAACGTGCTGCGTAACACACGAGAATGAACCTCATTGGCTCTTGCTGAAACTCAAATGTGCTGAGTATCACAAGAATTAACCTCATTGGCTCTTGCTGAAGCTCAAACGTGCTGCGTAACACGAGAATTAACCTCATTGGCTCTTGCTGAAGCTAAAACGTGCTGCGTATCACAAGAATTAACCTCATTGGCTCTTGCTGAAGCTCAAACGTGCTGCGTAACACGAGAATGAACCTCATTGGCTCTTGCTAAAGCTCAAACGTGCTGCGTATCACAAGAATTAACCTCATTGGCTCTTGCTGAAGCTCAAACTTGCTGCGTAACACACGAGAATGAACCTCATTGGTTCTTGCTAAAGCTCAAACGTGCTGCGTATCACAAGAATGAACCTCATTGGTTCTTGCTGAAGCTCAAACTTGCTGCGTAACACACGAGAATGAACCTCATTGGTTCTTGCTGAAGCTCAAACGTGCTGCGTAACAAGAGAATGAACCTCATTGGCTCTTGCTGAAGCTCAAACGTGCTGCGTAACACGAGAATGAACCTCATTGGTTCTTGCTGAAGCTCAAACTTGCTGCGTAACACACGAGAATGAACCTCATTGGTTCTTGCTGAAGCTCAAACGTGCTGCGTAACAAGAGAATGAACCTCATTGGCTCTTGCTGAAGCTCAAACGTGCTGCGTATCACAAGAATTAACCTCATTGGCTCTTGCTGAAGCTCAAACGTGCTGCGTAACACGAGAATGAACCTCATTGGCTCTTGCTAAAGCTCAAACGTGCTGCGTATCACAAGAATGAACCTCATTGGCTCTTGCTGAAGCTCAAACGTGTTGCGTAACACGAGAATGAACCTCATTGGCTCTTGCTCAAGCTCAAACATGCTGCGTAACACGAGAATGAACCTCATTGGTTCTTACTGAAGCTCAAATGTGCTGCGTATCACAAGAATTAACGTCATTGGTTCTTGCTGAAGCTCAAACTTGCTGCGTAACACACGAGAATAAATCTCATTGGTTCTTGCTAAAGCTCAAACGTGCCACGTAACAAGAGAATGAACCTCATTGGCTCTTGCTGAAGCTCAAACGTGCTGCGTAACACATGAGAATGAACCTCATTGGTTATTGCTGAAGCTCAAATGTGCTGCGTATCACAAGAATTAACGTCATTGGTTCTTGCTGAAGCTTAAACTTGCAGCGTAACACACGAGAATGAACCTCATTGGTTCTTGCTGAAGCTCAAACGTGCCGCGTAACAAGAGAATGAACCTCATTGGCTCTTGCTGAAGCTCAAACGTGCTGCGTAACACATGAGAATGAACCTCATTGGTTATTGCTGAAGCTCAAATGTGCTGCGTAACACGAGAATTAACCTCATTGGCTCTTGCTGAAGCTCAAACGTGCTGCGTAACAAGAGAATGAACCTCATTGGCTCTTGCTAAAGCTCAAACGTGCTGCGTAACACGAGAATGAACCTCATTGGCTCTTGCTGAAGCTCAAACGTGCTGCGTAACACACGAGAATGAACCTCACTGGTTCTTGCTGAAGCTCAAACGTACTGCGTAACACGAAAATAAACCTCATTGGCTCTTGCTGAAGCTCAAACGTGCTGCGTAACACATGAGAATGAACCTCATTGGCTCTTGCTGAAGCTCAAACGTGCTGCGTAACACGAGAATGAACCTCATTGGCTCTTGCTGAAGCTCAAACGTGCTGCGTAACACGAGAATGAACCTCATTGGCTCTTGCTGAAGCTCAAACGTGCTGCATAACACGAGAATGAACCTCATTGGCTCTTGCTGAAGCTCAAACGTGCTGCGTAACATGAGAATAAACCTCATTGGTTCTTGCTGAAGCTCAAACGTGCTACGTAATACGAGAATGAACCTCATTGGCTCTTGCTGAAGCTCAAACGTGCTGCGTAACAAGAGAATGAACCTCATTGGCTCTTGCTGAAGCTCAAACGTGCTGCGTAACACGAGTATGAACCTCATTGGCTCGTGCTGAAGCTCAAACGTGCTGTGTAACACACGAGAATGAACCTCACTGGTTCTTGCTGAAGCTCAAACGTGCTGCGTAACACATGAGAATAAACCTCATTGGCTCTTGCTGAAGCTCAAACGTGCTGCGTAACACGAGAATGAACCTCATTGGCTCTTGCTGAAGCTCAAACGTGCTGCGTAACACACGAGAATGAACCTCACTGGTTCTTGCTGAAGCTCAAACGTACTGCGTAACACGAAAATAAACCTCATTGGCTCTTGCTGAAGCTCAAACGTGCTGCGTAACACATGAGAATGAACCTCATTGGCTCTTGCTGAAGCTCAAACGTGCTGCGTAACACGAGAATGAACCTCATTGGCTCTTGCTGAAGCTCAAACGTGCTGCGTAACACGAGAATGAACCTCATTGGCTCTTGCTGAAGCTCAAACGTGCTGCATAACACGAGAATGAACCTCATTGGCTCTTGCTGAAGCTCAAACGTGCTGCGTAACATGAGAATAAACCTCATTGGTTCTTGCTGAAGCTCAAACGTGCTACGTAATACGAGAATGAACCTCATTGGCTCTTGCTGAAGCTCAAACGTGCTGCGTAACAAGAGAATGAACCTCATTGGCTCTTGCTGAAGCTCAAACGTGCTGCGTAACACGAGTATGAACCTCATTGGCTCGTGCTGAAGCTCAAACGTGCTGTGTAACACACGAGAATGAACCTCACTGGTTCTTGCTGAAGCTCAAACGTGCTGCGTAACACATGAGAATAAACCTCATTGGCTCTTGCTGAAGCTCAAACGTGCTGCGTAACACGAGAATGAACGTCATTGGCTCTTGCTGAAGCTCAAACGTGCTGCGTAACACGAGAATGAACGTCATTGGCTCTTGCTGAAGCTCAAACGTGCTGCGTAACACGAGAATGAACCTCATTGGATCTTGCTGAAGCTCAAACGTGCTGCGTAACACATGAGAATGAACCTCATTGGCTCTTGCTGAAGCTCAAACGTGCTGCATAACACGAGAATGAACCTCATTGGTTCTTACTGAAGCTCAAACCTGCTGCGTAACACGAGAATGAACCTCATTGGCTCTTGCTGAAGCTCAAACGTGCTGCGTAACATGAGAATGAACGTCATTGGCTCTTGCTGAAGCTCAAACGTGATGCGTAACACGAGAATGAACCTCATTGGCTCTTGCTGAAGCTCAAACGTGCTGCGTAACATGAGAATGAACCTCATTGGTTCTTGCTGAAGCTCAAACGTGCTGCGCAACACGAGAATGAACCTCATTGGTTCTTACTGAAGCTCAAACCTCCTGCGTAACACGAGAATGAACCTCATTGGCTCTTGCTGAAGCTCAAACGTGCTGCGTGAAACGAGAATGAACCTCATTGGCTCTTGCTGAAGCTCAAACGTGCTGCGTAACACGAGAATGAACCTCATTGGCTCTTGCTGAAGCTCAAACGTGCTGTGTAACACACGAGAATGAACCTCATTGGCTCTTGCTGAAGCTCAAACGTGCTGCGCAACATGAGAATGAACCTCATTGGTTCTTGCTGAAGCTCAAACGTGCTGCGCAACACGAGAATGAACCTCATTGGTTCTTACTGAAGCTCAAACCTGCTGCGTAACACGAGAATGAACCTCATTGGCTCTTACTGAAGCTCCAATGTGCTGCGTAACACGAGAATGAACCTCATTGGCTCTTGCTGAAGCTCATTCGTGCTGCATAACACGAGAATGAACCTCACTGGTTCTTGCTAAAGATCAAACGTCAAGTCAAGTCAAGTCAACTTTATTTATATAGCGCTTTTTACAATGCAGATTGTTTCAAAGCAGCTTCACAGCATTAAACAGGAAAATAATGCAACCGAATTTAATTTGGCTGTACAGCCCCTCTGGAGAAAACGGTGATGTCATCTAGCTCATTTCAGTTATCATATATATTTAAGTAATGTAGTTGATATAGTTAATTTAGTTTAGTAATTCAATTTATTTGGATATTTATTTGAAAATTTAGCACAAACGTGCTGCGTAACACGAGAATGAACCTCAATGGTTCTTGCTAAAGCTCAAACAATGCTGCGTAACACATGAGAATGAACCTCACTGGTTCTTCATAAAGCTAAAACGTGCTGCGTAACACGAGAATGAACCTCATTGGTTCTTGCTGAAGCTGAAACGTGCTGCGTAACACAAGAATGAACCTCATTGGTTCTTACTGAACCTCAAACGTGCTGCGTAACACGAGAATGAACCTCATTGGTTCTTGCTGAAGCTCAAACAATGCTGCGTAACTCATGAGAATGAACCTCAATGGTTCTTGCTAAAGCTCAAATGTGATGCGTACCATGAGAATTAACCTCATTGGTTCTTGCTAAAGCTCAAACGTGCTGCGTAACACACCAGAATGAACCTCATTCGTTCTTGCTAAAGATCAAACGTGCTGCGTAACACGAGAATAAACCTCATTGGCTCTTGCTGAAGCTCAAACGTGCTGCGTAACACACGAGAATGAACCTCATTGGCTCTTGCTGAAACTGAAACTTGCTGCGTAACACGAGAATGAATCTCATTGGCTCTTGCTGAAGCTCAAACGTGCTGCATAACACGAGAATGAACCTCATTGGCTCTTGCTGAAGCTGAAACGTGCTGCGTAACACGAGAATGAACCTCATTGGCTCTTACTGAAGCTCAAATGTGCTGCGTAAAATGAGAATGAACCTCACTGGTTCTTGCTAAAGATCAAACGTCAAGTCAAGTCAAGTCAACTTTATTTATATAGCGCTTTTTACAATGCAGATTGTTTCAAAGCAGCTTCACAGCATTAAACAGGAAAATAATGCAACCGAATTTAATTCGGCTGTACAGCCCCTCTGGAGAAAACGGTGATGTCATCTAGCTCATTTCAATTATCATATATATTTAAGTAATGTAGTTGATATAGTTAATTTAGTTTAGTAATTCAATTTATTTGGATATTTATTTGAAAATTTAGCACAAACGTGCTGCGTAACACGAGAATGAACCTCATTGGTTCTTGCTGAAGCTGAAACGTGCTGCGTAACACAAGAATGAACCTCATTGGTTCTTACTGAACCTCAAACGTGCTGCGTAACACGAGAATGAACCTCATTGGTTCTTGCTGAAGCTCAAACAATGCTGCGTAACTTATGAGAATGAACCTCATTGGTTCTTGCTGAAGCTCAAATGTGCTGCGTAACACGAGATTGAACCTCAATGGTTCTTGCTAAAGCTCAAATGTGATGCGTACCATGAGAATTAACCTCATTGGTTCTTGCTAAAGCTCAAACGTGCTGCATAACACGAGAATGAACCTCATTGGCTCTTGCTGAAGCTGAAACGTGCTGCGTAACACGAGAATGAACCTCATTGGCTCTTACTGAAGCTCAAATGTGCTGCGTAAAATGAGAATGAACCTCACTGGTTCTTGCTAAAGATCAAACGTCAAGTCAAGTCAAGTCAACTTTATTTATATAGCGCTTTTTACAATGCAGATTGTTTCAAAGCAGCTTCACAGCATTAAACAGGAAAATAATGCAACCGAATTTAATTCGGCTGTACAGCCCCTCTGGAGAAAACGGTGATGTCATCTAGCTCATTTCAATTATCATATATATTTAAGTAATGTAGTTGATATAGTTAATTTAGTTTAGTAATTCAATTTATTTGGATATTTATTTGAAAATTTAGCACAAACGTGCTGCGTAACACGAGAATGAACCTCAATGGTTCTTGCTAAAGCTCAAACAATGCTGCGTAACACATGAGAATGAACCTCACTGGTTCTTCATAAAGCTCAAACGTGCTGCGTAACACGAGAATGAACCTCATTGGTTCTTGCTGAAGCTGAAACGTGCTGCGTAACACAAGAATGAACCTCATTGGTTCTTACTGAAGCTCAAACGTGCTGCGTAACACGAGAATGAACCTCATTGGTTCTTACTGAAGCTCAAATGTGCTGCGTATCACAAGAATTAACGTCATTGGTTCTTGCTGAAGCTCAAACTTGCTGCGTAACACACGAGAATAAACCTCATTGGTTCTTGCTAAAGCTCAAACGTGCTACTTATCAAGAGAATGAACCTCATTGGTTCTTGCTGAAGCTCAAACTTGCTGCGTAACACACGAGAATGAACCTCATTGGTTCTTGCTGAAGCTCAAACGTGCCGCGTAACAAGAGAATGAACCTCATTGGCTCTAGCTGAAGCTCAAACATGCTGCGTAACACGAGAATGAACCTCATTGGTTCTTGCTGAAGCTCAAACAATGCTGCGTAACTCATGAGAATGAACCTCATTGGTTCTTGCTGAAGCTCAAATGTGCTGCGTAACACGAGAATGAACGTCATTGGCTCTTGCTGAAGCTCAAACGTGATGCGTAACACGAGAATGAACCTCATTGGCTCTTGCTGAAGCTCAAACATGCTGCATAACACGAGAATGAACCTCATTGGTTCTTACTGAAGCTCAAACCTGCTGCGTAACACGAGAATGAACCTCATTGGCTCTTGCTGAAGCTCAAACGTGCTGCGTAACACGAGAATGAACGTCATTGGCTCTTGCTGAAGCTCAAACGTGATGCGTAACACGAGAATGAACCTCATTGCCTCTTGCTGAAGCTCAAACGTGCTGCGTAACACATGTCAAGTCAAGTCAAGTCAACTTTATTTATATAGCGCTTTTTACAATGCAGATTGTTTCAAAGCAGCTTCACAGTGTTAAACAGGAAAATAATGAACAGAATTTGATTCGGCTGTACAGCCGCTCTGGAGAAAACGGGGATGTCATCAGCTCATTTCAATTATCATATATATTCAAGTAATGTAGTTGATATAATTTAGTTTAGTAATTACATTTATTTGGATATTTATTTGAAAATTTTGTGTCCCCAACTGAGCAAGCCAGAGGCGACAGTGGCAAGGAACCAAAACTCCATCAGGTGTCCTAATGGAGAAAAATAAACCTTGGGAGAAACCAGGCTCAGTCGGGGTGCCAGTTCTCCTCTGGCCAATTAACAAACAGTGTATGTTTATTATTTTGGCAGCCTTATAGGTCAGAAGTAATATTAGATCGGATTATTCGAAAGATCGGAGGCATCACACCGGGTTTATTGAGGATGGCGTGTCAATTAAACAATTATTAAATAGGAATATTCGAAATATCGGAGTCATCACGCCGGAGATGGATCCATTGAGGATGCCATGTCGATGAGCAATTTCAGAGGGTAGACTAATTGACACGGTCTCTGCAGACACTTCAGGGATACGTTGGTAATGTCTGGGCGCTGGTCCACCATCTGATCTGGATACGGCCCGGATCCGGCTGACTGCAGTAAACCTCGGGATAAACAGAGAGACTAACATTAGCGTAGATGCCATTCCTCTTATGATGTAACGAGTACATCAGGTGTTATGGGAAGTGTTCTCGGTTCCGGCTGACCTAGTTAATGCAGCCTAACAATTTGAATAAAATATAAATTAAAATGTTTTATGTGTATGCCATAGTAAAGAGATGCGTTTTTAGTCTAGATTTAAACTGACAGAGTGTGTCTGCTTCCCGAACAATGCTAGGAAGGCTGTTCCAGAGTTTGGGTGCTAAATAGGAAAAGGATCGACCGCCTGCAGTTGATTTTGATATTCTAGGTATTATCAACTGGCCAGAGTTTTGAGACCGCAATAGACGTGATGGAGTATAATGCGTTAAGAGCTCGCTCAAGTACTGGGGAGCTAAACCATTTAGTGATTTGTAAGTAATTAGCAAGATTTTAAAATGTAGAATAAACCTCATTGGCTCTTGCTGAAGCTCAAACGTGCTGCGTAACACGAGAATAAACGTCATTGGCTCTTGCTGAAGCTCAAATGTGCTGCGTAACACGAGAATGAACCTCATTGCCTCTTGCTGAAGCTCAAACGTGCTGCGTAACACATGAGAATGAACCTCATTGGCTCTTGCTGAAGCTCAAACCTGCTGCGTAACACGAGAATGAACCTCATTGGCTCTTGCTGAAGCTCAAACGTGATGCGTAACACGAGAATGAACCTCATTGGCTCTTGCTGAAGCTCAAACGTGCTGCGTAACATGAGAATGAACCTCATTGGCTCTTGCTGAAGCTCAAACGTGCTGCGCAACACGAGAATGAACCTCATTGGTTCTTACTGAAGCTCAAACCTCCTGCGTAACACGAGAATGAACCTCATTGGCTCTTGCTGAAGCTCAAACGTGATGCGTAACACGAGAATGAACCTCATTGGCTCTTGCTGAAGCTCAAACGTGCTGCGCAACACGAGAATGAACCTCATTGGTTCTTACTGAAGCTCAAACCTCCTGCGTAACACGAGAATGAACCTCATTGGCTCTTGCTGAAGCTCAAACGTGCTGCGTAACACGAGAATGAACCTCATTGGTTCTTACTGAAGCTCAAATGTGCTGCGTAACACGAGAATGAACCTCATTGGCTCTTGCTGAAGCTCAAACGTGCTGCGTGAAACGAGAATGAACCTCATTGGTTCTTACTGAAGCTCAAACGTGCTGCGTAACACGAGAATGAACCTCATTGGCTCTTGCAGAATGCTCAAACCTGCTGCATAACACGAGAATGAACCTCATTGGCTCTTGCTGAAGCTCAAACGTGCTGCGTAACATGAGAATGAACCTCATTGGCTCTTGCTGAAGCTCAAACGTGCTGCGTAACACGAGAATGAACCTCATTGGTTCTTACTGAAGCTCAACCGTGCTGCGTAACACGAGAATGAACCTCATTGGCTCTTGCAGAATGCTCAAACGTGCTGCATAACACGAGTATGAACCTCATTGGCTCTTGCTGAAGCTCAAACGTGCTGCGTAACACGAGAATGAACCTCATTGGCTCTTGCTGAAGCTCAAACGTGCTGCGTAACACGAGAATGAACCTCATTGGCTCTTACTGAAGCTCAAATGTGCTGCGTAAAATGAGAATGAACCTCACTGGTTCTTGCTAAAGATCAAACGTCAAGTCAAGTCAAGTCAACTTTATTTATATAGCGCTTTTTACAATGCAGGTTGTTTCAAATCAGCTTCACGGTGTTAAACAGGAAAATAATGCAACCGAATTTAATTCGGCTGTACAGCCCCTCTGGAGAAAACGGTGATGTCATCTAGCTCATTTCAATTATCATATATATTTAAGTAATGTAGTTGATATAGTTAATTTAGTTTAGTAATTCAATTTATTTGGATATTTATTTGAAAATTTAGCACAAACGTGCTGCGTAACACGAGAATGAACCACAATGGTTCTTGCTAAAGCTCAAACAATGCTGCGTATCACATGAGAATGAACCTCACTGGTTCTTCATAAAGCTCAAACGTGCTGCGTAACACAAGAATGAACCTCATTGGCTCTTGCTGAAGCTCAAACGTGCTGTGTAAAGCGAGAATGAACCTCATTGGTTCTTGCTAAAGCTCAAACATGCTGCATAACACACGAGAATGAACCTCATTGGTTCTTGCTAAAGATCAAACGTGCTGCGTAACACGAGAATGAACCTCATTGGTTCTTACTGAAGCCCAAACGTGCTGCGTAACACGAGAATGAACCTCATTGGTTCTTGCTAAAGCTCAAACATGCTGCATAACACACGAGAATGAACCTCATTGGTTCTTGCTAAAGATCAAACGTGCTGCGTAACACGAGAATGAACCTCATTGGTTCTTACTGAAGCTCAAACGTGCTGCGTAACACGAGAATGAACCTCATTGGTTCTTGCTGAAGCTCAAACAATGCTGCGTAACTCATGAGAATGAACCTCATTGGTTCTTGCTGAAGCTCAAATGTGCTGCGTAACACGAGATTGAACCTCAATGGTTCTTGCTAAAGCTCAAACGTGATGCGTACCATGAGAATTAACCTCATTGGTTCTTGCTAAAGCTCAAACTTGCTGCGTAACACACCAGAATGAACCTCATTCGTTCTTGCTAAAGCTCAAACGTGCTGCGTAACACGAGAATAAACCTCATTGGCTCTTGCTGAAGCTCAAACGTCCTGCTTAACACGTGAATGAACCTCATTGGTTCTTACTGAAGCTCAAATGTGCTGCGTATCACAAGAATTAACGTCATTGGTTCTTGCTGAAGCTCAAATGTGCTGCGTAACACGAGAATGAACCTCATTGGCTCTTGCTGAAGCTCAAACGTGCTGCGTAACAAGAGAATGAACCTCATTGGCTCTTGCTGAAGCTCAAACGTTCTGCGTAACACGAGAATGAACCTCATTGGCTCTTGCTGAAGCTCAAACGTGCTGCGTAACACACGAGAATGAACCTCACTGGTTCTTGCTGAAGCTCAAACGTGCTGCGTAACACGAGAATAAACCTCATTGGCTCTTGCTGAAGCTCAAACGTGCTGCGTAACACATGAGAATGAACCTCATTGGCTCTTGCTGAAGCTCAAACGTGCTGCGTAACACGAGAATGAACCTCATTGACTCGTCCTGAAGCTCAAACGTGCTGCGTAACACGAGAATGAACCTCATTGGCTCTTGCTGAAGCTCAAACGTGCTGCATAACACGAGAATGAACCTCATTGGCTCTTGCTGAAGCTCAAACGTGCTGCGTAACACATGAGAATGAACCTCATTGGCTCTTGCTGAAGCTCAAACGTGCTGCGTAACACGAGAATGAACCTCATTGACTCGTCCTGAAGCTCAAACGTGCTGCGTAACACGAGAATGAACCTCATTGGCTCTTGCTGAAGCTCAAACGTGCTGCATAACACGAGAATGAACCTCATTGGCTCTTGCTGAAGCTCAAACGTGCTGCGTAACACGAGAATAAACCTCACTGGTTCTTGCTGAAGCTCAAACGTGCTACGTAACACGAGAATTAACCTCATTGGCCCTTGCTGAAGCTTAAACGTGCTGCGTAACAAGGAAATGAACCTCATTGGCTCTTGCTGAAGCTCAAACGTGCTGCGTAACACGAGAATGAACCTCATTGGCTCTTGCTGAAGCTCAAACGTGCTGCGTAACACATGAGAATAAACCTCATTGGCTCTTGCTGAAGCTCAAACGTGCTGCGTAACACGAGAATGAACGTCATTGGCTCTTGCTGAAGCTCAAACGTGCTGCGTAACACGAGAATGAACGTCATTGGCTCTTGCTGAAGCTCAAACGTGCTGCGTAACACGAGAATGAACCTCATTGGCTCTTGCTGAAGCTCAAACGTGCTGCGTAACACAAGAGAATGAACCTCACTGGCTCTTGCTGAAGCTCAAACGTGCTGTATAACACGAGAATGAACCTCATTGGTTCTTACTGAAGCTCAAACCTGCTGCGTAACACGAGAATGAACCTTATTGGTTCTTGCTGAAGCTCAAATGTGCTGCGTATCACAAGAATTAACGTCATTGGTTCTTGCTGAAGCTCAAACTTGCTGCGTAACACACGAGAATAAACCTCATTGGTTCTTGCTAAAGCTCAAACGTGCTACGTATCACAAGAATGAACCTCATTGGTTCTTGCTGAAGCTCAAACTTGCTGCGTAACACACGAGAATGAACCTCATTGGTTCTTGCTGAAGCTCAAAAGTGCCGCGTAACAAGAGAATGAACCTCATTGGCTCTTGCTGAAGCTCAAACGTGCTGCGTAACACATGAGAATGAACCTCATTGGTTCTTGCTGAAGCTCAAATGTGCTGCGTAACACGAGAATGAACCTCATTGGCTCTTGCTGAAGCTCAAACGTGCTGCGTAACAAGAGAATGAAACTCATTGGCTCTTGCTGAAGCTCAAACGTTCTGCGTAACACGAGAACGAACCTCATTGGCTCTTGCTGAAGCTCAAACGTGCTGCGTAACACACGAGAATGAACCTCACTGGTTCTTGCTGAAGCTCAAACGTGCTGCGTAACACGAGAATAAACCTCATTGGCTCTTGCTGAAGCTCAAACGTGCTGCGTAACACATGAGAATGAACCTCATTGGCTCTTGCTGAAGCTCAAACGTGCTGCGTAACATGAGAATGAACTTCATTGACTCTTTCTGAAGCTCAAACGTGCTGCGTAACACGAGAATGAACCTCATTGGCTCTTGCTGAAGCTCAAACGTGCTGCATAACACGAGAATGAACCTCATTGGCTCTTGCTGAAGCTCAAACGTGCTGCGTAACACGAGAATAAACCTCATTGGTTCTTGCTGAAGCTCAAACGTGCTACGTAACACGAGAATTAACCTCATTGGCCCTTGCTGAAGCTCAAACGTGCTGCGTAACACGAGAATGAACGTCATTGGCTCTTGCTGAAGCTCAAACGTGCTGCGTAACACGAGAATGAACCTCATTGGCTCTTGCTGAAGCTCAAACGTGCTGCGTAACACAAGAGAATGAACCTCACTGGCTCTTGCTGAAGCTCAAACGTGCTGTATAACACGAGAATGAACCTCATTGGTTCTTACTGAAGCTCAAACCTGCTGCGTAACACGAGAATGAACCTCAATGGTTCTTGCTAAAGCTCAAACAATGCTGCGTAACACATGAGAATGAACCTCACTTGTTCTTCATAAAGCTCAAACGTGCTGCGTAACACGAGAATGAACCTCATTGGCTCTTGCTGAAGCTCAAACGTGCTGCGTAACACGAGAATGAACCTCATTGGCTCTTGCTGAAGCTCAAACGTGCTGCATAACACGAGATTGAACCTCATTGGCTCTTGCTGAAGCTCAAACGTGCTGCGTAACACGAGAATAAACCTCATTGGTTCTTGCTGAACCTCAAACGTGCTACGTAACACGAGAATTAACCTCATTGGCCCTTGCTGAAGCTTAAACGTGCTGCGTAACACGAGAATGAACGTCATTGGCTCTTGCTGAAGCTCAAACGTGCTGCGTAACACGAGAATGAACGTCATTGGCTCTTGCTGAAGCTCAAACGTGCTGCGTAACACGAGAATGAACCTCATTGGCTCTTGCTGAAGCTCAAACGTGCTGCGTAACACAAGAGAATGAACCTCACTGGCTCTTGCTGAAGCTCAAACGTGCTGTATAACACGAGAATGAACCTCATTGGTTCTTACTGAAGCTCAAACCTGCTGCGTAACAGGAGAATGAACCTTATTGGTTCTTGCTGAAGCTCAAATGTGCTGCGTATCACAAGAATTAACGTCATTGGTTCTTGCTGAAGCTCAAACTTGCTGCGTAACACACGAGAATAAACCTCATTGGTTCTTGCTAAAGCTCAAACGTGCTACGTATCACAAGAATGAACCTCATTGGTTCTTGCTGAAGCTCAAACTTGCTGCGTAACACACGAGAATGAACCTCATTGGTTCTTGCTGAAGCTCAAACGTGCCGCGTAACAAGAGAATGAACCTCATTGGCTCTTGCTGAAGCTCAAACGTGCTGCGTAACACATGAGAATGAACCTCATTGGTTCTTGCTGAAGCTCAAATGTGCTGCGTAACACGAGAATGAACCTCATTGGCTCTTGCTGAAGCTCAAACGTGCTGCGTAACTAGAGAATGAAACTCATTGGCTCTTGCTGAAGCTCAAACGTTCTGCGTAACACGAGAATGAACCTCATTGGCTCTTGCTGAAGCTCAAACGTGCTGCGTAACACACGAGAATGAACCTCACTGGTTCTTGCTGAAGCTCAAACGTGCTGCGTAACACGAGAATAAACCTCATTGGCTCTTGCTGAAGCTCAAACGTGCTGCGTAAAACATGAGAATGAACCTCATTGGCTCTTGCTGAAGCTCAAACGTGCTGCGTAACATGAGAATGAACTTCATTGACTCTTTCTGAAGCTCAAACGTGCTGCGTAACACGAGAATGAACCTCATTGGCTCTTGCTGAAGCTCAAACGTGCTGCATAACACGAGAATGAACCTCATTGGCTCTTGCTGAAGCTCAAACGTGCTGCGTAACACGAGAATAAACCTCATTGGTTCTTGCTGAAGCTCAAACGTGCTACGTAACACGAGAATTAACCTCATTGGCCCTTGCTGAAGCTCAAACGTGCTGCGTAACAAGGAAATTAACCTCATTGGCTCTTGCTGAAGCTCAAACGTGCTGCGTAACACATGAGAATAAACCTCATTGGCTCTTGCTGAAGCTCAAACGTGCTGCGTAACACGAGAATGAACGTCATTGGCTCTTGCTGAAGCTCAAACGTGCTACGTAACACGAGAATAAACCTCATTGGCTCTTGCTGAAGCTCAAACGTGCTGCGTAACACGAGAATGAACCTCACTGGCTCTTGCTGAAGCTCAAACGTGCTGTATAACACGAGAATGAACCTCATTGGTTCTTACTGAAGCTCAAACCTGCTGCGTAACACGAGAATGAACCTTATTGGCTCTTGCTGAAGCTCAAACGTGCTGCGTAACACGAGAATGAACGTCATTGGCTCTTGCTGAAGCTCAAACGTGCTGCGTAACACGAGAATGAACCTCATTGGCTCTTGCTGAAGCTCAAACGTGCTGCGTAACACGAGAATGAACCTCATTGGTTCTTACTGAAGCTCAAACCTGCTGCGTAACACGAGAATGAACCTCATTGGCTCTTGCTGAAGCTCAAACGTGCTGCGTAACACGAGAATGAACCTCATTGGTTCTTACAATGCTCAAACGTGCTGCATAACACGAGAATGAACCTCATTGGCTCTTGCTGAAGCTCAAACGTGCTGCGTAACACGAGAATGAACCTCATTGGCTCTTGCTGAAGCTCAAACGTGCTGCATAACACGAGAATGAACCTCATTGGCTCTTACTGAAGCTCAAATGTGCTGCGTAAAATGAGAATGAACCTCACTGGTTCTTGCTAAAGATCAAACGTCAAGTCAAGTCAAGTCAACTTTATTTATATAGCACTTTTTACAATGCAGATTGTTTCAAATCAGCTTCACGGTGTTAAACAGGAAAATAATGCAACAGAATTTAATTCGGCTGTACAGCCCCTCTGGAGAAAACGGTGATGTCATCTAGCTCATTTCAATTATCATATATATTTAAGTAATGTAGTTGATATAGTTAATTTAGTTTAGTAATTCAATTTATTTGGATATTTATTTGAAAATTTAGCACAAACGTGCTGCGTAACACGAGAATGAACCTCATTGGCTCTTGCTGAAGCTCAAACGTGCTGCGTAACACGAGAATGAACCTCAATGGTTCTTGCTAAAGCTCAAACAATGCTGCGTAACACATGAGAATGAACCTCACTTGTTCTTCATAAAGCTCAAACGTGCTGCGTAACACGAGAATGAACCTCATTGGCTCTTGCTGAAGCTGAAACGTGCTGCGTAACACAAGAATGAACCTCATTGGCTCTTGCTGAAGCTCAAACGTGCTGTGTAAAGCGAGAATGAACCTCATTGGTTCTTCCTAAAGCTCAAACATGCTGCATAACACACGAGAATGAACCTCATTGGTTCTTGCTAAAGATCAAACGTGCTGCGTAACACGAGAATGAACCTCATTGGTTCTTACTGAAGCTCAAACGTGCTGCGTAACACGAGAATAAACCTCATTGGTTCTTGCTAAAGCTCAAACATGCTGCATAACACACGAGAATGAACCTCATTGGTTCTTGCTAAAGATCAAACGTGCTGCGTAACACGACAATGAACCTCATTGGTTCTTGCTAAAGCTCAAACATGCTGCATAACACACGAGAATGAACCTCATTGGTTCTTGCTAAAGATCAAACGTGCTGCGTAACACGAGAATGAACCTCATTGGTTCTTACTGAAGCTCAAACGTGCTGCGTAACACGAGAATGAACCTCATTGGTTCTTGCTGAAACTCAAACAATGCTGCGTAACTCATGAGAATGAACCTCATTGGTTCTTGCTGAAGCTCAAATGTGCTGCGTAACACGAGATTGAACCTCAATGGTTCTTGCTAAAGCTCAAACGTGATGCGTACCATGAGAATTAACCTCATTGGTTCTTGCTAAAGCTCAAACGTGCTGCGTAACACACCAGAATGAACCTCATTCGTTCTTGCTAAAGCTCAAACGTGCTGCGTAACACAAGAATGAACCTCACTGGTTCTTCATAAAGCTCAAACATGCTGCGTAACACGAGAATAAACCTCATTGGCTCTTGCTGAAGCTCAAACGTGCTGCGTAACACATGAGAATGAACCTCATTGGTTCTTGCTGAAGCTCAGACGTGCTGCGTAACACATGAGAATAAACCTCATTGGTTCTTGCTGAAGCTCAAACGTACTGCATAACATATGAGAATTAACCTCATTGGTTCTTGCTGAAGCTCAAAAGTGATGCGTAACACGAAAATGAACCTCATTGGCTCTTGCTGAAGCTCAAACGTGCTGCGAAACTTGAGAATTAACCTTATTGGTTCTTGCTAATGCTCAAACGTGCTGCGTAACACGAGAATGAACCTCATTGGCTCTTGCTGAAGCTCAAACGTGCTGCGTAACACGAGAATGAACCTCATTGGCTCTTGCTAAAGCTCAAACGTGCTGCGTATCAAAAGAATTAACCTCATTGGCTCTTGCTGAAGCTCAAACGTGCTGCGTAAAACGAGAATGAACCTCATTGGCTCTTGCTGAAGCTCAAACGTGCTGCGTAACACACGAGAATGAACCTCATTGGTTCTTGCTGAAGCTCAGACGTGCTGCGTAACACATGAGAATAAACCTCATTGGTTCTTGCTGAAGCTCAAACGTACTGCATAACATATGAGAATTAACCTCATTGGTTCTTGCTGAAGCTCAAAAGTGATGCGTAACACGAAAATGAACCTCATTGGCTCTTGCTGAAGCTCAAACGTGCTGCGAAACTTGAGAATTAACCTTATTGGTTCTTGCTAATGCTCAAACGTGCTGCGTAACACGAGAATGAACCTCATTGGCTCTTGCTGAAGCTCAAACGTGCTGCGTAACACGAGAATGAACCTCATTGGCTCTTGCTAAAGCTCAAACGTGCTGCGTATCAAAAGAATTAACCTCATTGGCTCTTGCTGAAGCTCAAACGTGCTGCGTAAAACGAGAATGAACCTCATTGGCTCTTGCTGAAGCTCAAACGTGCTGCGTAACACACGAGAATGAACCTCATTGGTTCTTACTGAAGGTCAAATGTGCTGCGTATCACAAGAATTAACGTCATTGGTTCTTGCTGAAGCTCAAACATGCTGCGCAACACACGAGAATAAACCTCATTGATTCTTGCTAAAGCTCAAACTTGCTGCGAAACACACGAGAATGAACCTCATTGGTTCTTGCTGAAGCTCAAACGTGCCGCGTAACAAGAGAATGAACCTCATTGGCTCTTGCTGAAGCTCAAACGTGCTGCGTAACACGAGAATGAACCTCATTGGCTCTTACTGAAGCTCAAACCTGCTGCGTAACACGAGAATGAACCTCAATGACTCTTGCTGAAGCTCAAACGTGCTGCGTAACACGAGAATGAACCTCATTGGTTCTTACTGAAGCTCAAATGTGCTGCGTAACACGAGAATGAACCTCATTGGCTCTTGCTGAAGCTCAAACGTGCTGCGTGAAACGAGAAAGAACCTCATTGGTTCTTACTGAAGCTCAAACGTGCTGCGTAACACGAGAATGAACCTCATTGGTTCTTGCTAAAGCTCAAACATGCTGCATAACACACGAGAATGAACCTCATTAGTTCTTGCTAAAGATCAAACGTGCTGCGTAACACGAGAATGAACCTCATTGGTTCTTGCTGAAGCTCAAACAATGCTGCGTAACTCATGAGAATGAACCTCATTGGTTCTTGCTGAAGCTCAAACGTGCTGCGTAACACGAGAATGAACCTCAATGGTTCTTGCTAAAGCTCAAACAATGCTGCGTAACACATGAGAATGAACCTCACTGGTTCTTCATAAAGCTCAAACGTGCTGCGTAACACGAGAATGAACCTCATTGGTTCTTACTGAAGCTCAAACGTGCTGCGTAACACGAGAATGAACCTCATTGGTTCTTGCTAAAGCTCAAACATGCTGCATAACACACGAGAATGAACCTCATTGGTTCTTGCTAAAGATCAAACGTGCTGCGTAACACGAGAATGAACCTCATTGGTTCTTACTGAAGCTCAAAAGTGATGCGTAACACGAGAATGAACCTCATTGGCTCTTGCTGAAGCTCAAACGTGCTGCGAAACATGAGAATTAACCTTATTGGTTCTTGCTAATGCTCAAACGTGCTGCGTAACACGAGAATGAAACTCATTGGCTCTTGCTGAAGCTCAAACGTGCTGCGTAACATGAGAATGAACCTCATTGGTTCTTGCTGAAGCTCAAACGTGCTGCGCAACACGAGAATGAACCTCATTGGTTCTTACTGAAGCTCAAACCTCCTGCGTAACACGAGAATGAACCTCATTGGCTCTTGCTGAAGCTCAAACGTGCTGCGTAAAACGAGAATGAACCTCATTGGCTCTTGCTGAAGCTCAAACGTGCTGCGTAACACACGAGAATGAACCTCATTGGTTCTTACTGAAGGTCAAATGTGCTGCGTATCACAAGAATTAACGTCATTGGTTCTTGCTGAAGCTCAAACATGCTGCGCAACACACGAGAATAAACCTCATTGATTCTTGCTAAAGCTCAAACTTGCTGCGAAACACACGAGAATGAACCTCATTGGTTCTTGCTGAAGCTCAAACGTGCTGCGCAACACGAGAATGAACCTCATTGGTTCTTACTGAAGCTCAAACCTCCTGCGTAACACGAGAATGAACCTCATTGGCTCTTGCTGAAGCTCAAACGTGCTGCGTAAAACGAGAATGAACCTCATTGGCTCTTGCTGAAGCTCAAACGTGCTGCGTAACACACGAGAATGAACCTCATTGGTTCTTACTGAAGGTCAAATGTGCTGCGTATCACAAGAATTAACGTCATTGGTTCTTGCTGAAGCTCAAACATGCTGCGCAACACACGAGAATAAACCTCATTGATTCTTGCTAAAGCTCAAACTTGCTGCGAAACACACGAGAATGAACCTCATTGGTTCTTGCTGAAGCTCAAACGTGCCGCGTAACAAGAGAATGAACCTCATTGGCTCTTGCTGAAGCTCAAACGTACTGCATAACATATGAGAATTAACCTCATTGGTTCTTGCTGAAGCTCAAAAGTGATGCGTAACACGAAAATGAACCTCATTGGCTCTTGCTGAAGCTCAAACGTGCTGCGAAACTTGAGAATTAACCTTATTGGTTCTTGCTAATGCTCAAACGTGCTGCGTAACACGAGAATGAACCTCATTGGCTCTTGCTGAAGCTCAAACGTGCTGCGTAACACGAGAATGAACCTCATTGGCTCTTGCTAAAGCTCAAACGTGCTGCGTATCAAAAGAATTAACCTCATTGGCTCTTGCTGAAGCTCAAACGTGCTGCGTAAAACGAGAATGAACCTCATTGGCTCTTGCTGAAGCTCAAACGTGCTGCGTAACACACGAGAATGAACCTCATTGGTTCTTGCTGAAGCTCAGACGTGCTGCGTAACACATGAGAATAAACCTCATTGGTTCTTGCTGAAGCTCAAACGTACTGCATAACATATGAGAATTAACCTCATTGGTTCTTGCTGAAGCTCAAAAGTGATGCGTAACACGAAAATGAACCTCATTGGCTCTTGCTGAAGCTCAAACGTGCTGCGAAACTTGAGAATTAACCTTATTGGTTCTTGCTAATGCTCAAACGTGCTGCGTAACACGAGAATGAACCTCATTGGCTCTTGCTGAAGCTCAAACGTGCTGCGTAACACGAGAATGAACCTCATTGGCTCTTGCTAAAGCTCAAACGTGCTGCGTATCAAAAGAATTAACCTCATTGGCTCTTGCTGAAGCTCAAACGTGCTGCGTAAAACGAGAATGAACCTCATTGGCTCTTGCTGAAGCTCAAACGTGCTGCGTAACACACGAGAATGAACCTCATTGGTTCTTACTGAAGGTCAAATGTGCTGCGTATCACAAGAATTAACGTCATTGGTTCTTGCTGAAGCTCAAACATGCTGCGCAACACACGAGAATAAACCTCATTGATTCTTGCTAAAGCTCAAACTTGCTGCGAAACACACGAGAATGAACCTCATTGGTTCTTGCTGAAGCTCAAACGTGCCGCGTAACAAGAGAATGAACCTCATTGGCTCTTGCTGAAGCTCAAACGTGCTGCGTAACACGAGAATGAACCTCATTGGCTCTTACTGAAGCTCAAACCTGCTGCGTAACACGAGAATGAACCTCATTGACTCTTGCTGAAGCTCAAACGTGCTGCGTAACACGAGAATGAACCTCATTGGTTCTTACTGAAGCTCAAATGTGCTGCGTAACACGAGAATGAACCTCATTGGCTCTTGCTGAAGCTCAAACGTGCTGCGTGAAACGAGAAAGAACCTCATTGGTTCTTACTGAAGCTCAAACGTGCTGCGTAACACGAGAATGAACCTCATTGGTTCTTGCTAAAGCTCAAACATGCTGCATAACACACGAGAATGAACCTCATTAGTTCTTGCTAAAGATCAAACGTGCTGCGTAACACGAGAATGAACCTCATTGGTTCTTGCTGAAGCTCAAACAATGCTGCGTAACTCATGAGAATGAACCTCATTGGTTCTTGCTGAAGCTCAAACGTGCTGCGTAACACGAGAATGAACCTCAATGGTTCTTGCTAAAGCTCAAACAATGCTGCGTAACACATGAGAATGAACCTCACTGGTTCTTCATAAAGCTCAAACGTGCTGCGTAACACGAGAATGAACCTCATTGGTTCTTACTGAAGCTCAAACGTGCTGCGTAACACGAGAATGAACCTCATTGGTTCTTGCTAAAGCTCAAACATGCTGCATAACACACGAGAATGAACCTCATTGGTTCTTGCTAAAGATCAAACGTGCTGCGTAACACGAGAATGAACCTCATTGGTTCTTACTGAAGCTCAAAAGTGATGCGTAACACGAGAATGAACCTCATTGGCTCTTGCTGAAGCTCAAACGTGCTGCGAAACATGAGAATTAACCTTATTGGTTCTTGCTAATGCTCAAACGTGCTGCGTAACACGAGAATGAAACTCATTGGCTCTTGCTGAAGCTCAAACGTGCTGCGTAACATGAGAATGAACCTCATTGGTTCTTGCTGAAGCTCAAACGTGCTGCGCAACACGAGAATGAACCTCATTGGTTCTTACTGAAGCTCAAACCTCCTGCGTAACACGAGAATGAACCTCATTGGCTCTTGCTGAAGCTCAAACGTGCTGCGTAAAACGAGAATGAACCTCATTGGCTCTTGCTGAAGCTCAAACGTGCTGCGTAACACACGAGAATGAACCTCATTGGTTCTTACTGAAGGTCAAATGTGCTGCGTATCACAAGAATTAACGTCATTGGTTCTTGCTGAAGCTCAAACATGCTGCGCAACACACGAGAATAAACCTCATTGATTCTTGCTAAAGCTCAAACTTGCTGCGAAACACACGAGAATGAACCTCATTGGTTCTTGCTGAAGCTCAAACGTGCTGCGCAACACGAGAATGAACCTCATTGGTTCTTACTGAAGCTCAAACCTCCTGCGTAACACGAGAATGAACCTCATTGGCTCTTGCTGAAGCTCAAACGTGCTGCGTAAAACGAGAATGAACCTCATTGGCTCTTGCTGAAGCTCAAACGTGCTGCGTAACACACGAGAATGAACCTCATTGGTTCTTACTGAAGGTCAAATGTGCTGCGTATCACAAGAATTAACGTCATTGGTTCTTGCTGAAGCTCAAACATGCTGCGCAACACACGAGAATAAACCTCATTGATTCTTGCTAAAGCTCAAACTTGCTGCGAAACACACGAGAATGAACCTCATTGGTTCTTGCTGAAGCTCAAACGTGCCGCGTAACAAGAGAATGAACCTCATTGGCTCTTGCTGAAGCTCAAACGTGCTGCGTAACACGAGAATGAACCTCATTGGCTCTTACTGAAGCTCAAACCTGCTGCGTAACACGAGAATGAACCTCATTGACTCTTGCTGAAGCTCAAACGAGCTGCGTAACACGAGAATGAACCTCATTGGTTCTTACTGAAGCTCAAATGTGCTGCGTAACACGAGAATGAACCTCATTGGCTCTTGCTAAAGCTCAAACGTGCTGCGTGAAACGAGAAAGAACCTCATTGGTTCTTACTGAAGCTCAAACGTGCTGCGTAACACGAGAATGAACCTCATTGGTTCTTGCTAAAGCTCAAACATGCTGCATAACACACGAGAATGAACCTCATTAGTTCTGGCTAAAGATCAAACGTGCTGCGTAACACGAGAATGAACCTCATTGGTTCTTGCTGAAGCTCAAACAATGCTGCGTAACTCATGAGAATGAACCTCATTGGTTCTTGCTGAAGCTCAAACGTGCTGCGTAACACGAGAATGAACCTCAATGGTTCTTGCTAAAGCTCAAACAATGCTGCGTAACACATGAGAATGAACCTCACTGGTTCTTCATAAAGCTCAAACGTGCTGCGTAACACGAGAATGAACCTCATTGGTTCTTACTGAAGCTCAAACGTGCTGCGTAACACGAGAATGAACCTCATTGGTTCTTGCTAAAGCTCAAACATGCTGCATAACACACGAGAATGAACCTCATTGGTTCTTGCTAAAGATCAAACGTGCTGCGTAACACGAGAATGAACCTCATTGGTTCTTACTGAAGCTCAAAAGTGATGCGTAACACAAGAATGAACCTCATTGGCTCTTGCTGAAGCTCAAACGTGCTGCGAAACATGAGAATTAACCTTATTGGTTCTTGCTAATGCTCAAACGTGCTGCGTAACACGAGAATGAAACTCATTGGCTCTTGCTGAAGCTCAAACGTGCTGCGTAACATGAGAATGAACCTCATTGGTTCTTGCTGAAGCTCAAACGTGCTGCGCAACACGAGAATGAACCTCATTGGTTCTTACTGAAGCTCAAACCTCCTGCGTAACACAAGAATGAACCTCATTGGCTCTTGCTGAAGCTCAAACGTGCTGCGTAACACGAGAATGAACCTCATTGGTTCTTACTGAAGCTCAAATGTGCTGCGTAACACGAGAATGAACCTCATTGGCTCTTGCTGAAGCTCAAACGTGCTGCGTGAAACGAGAATGAACCTCATTGGTTCTTACTGAAGCTCAAACGTGCTGCGTAACACGAGAATGAACCTCATTGGCTCTTGCAGAATGCTCAAACGTGCTGCATAACACGAGAATGAACCTCATTGGCTCTTGCTGAAGCTCAAACGTGCTGCATAACACGAGAATGAACCTCATTGGCTCTTGCTGAAGCTCAAACGTGCTGTGTAACACGAGAATGAACCTCATTGGTTCTTACTGAAGCTCAAACGTGCTGCGTAACACGAGAATGAACCTCATTGGCTCTTGCAGAATGCTCAAACGTGCTGCATAACACGAGAATGAACCTCATTGGCTCTTGCTGAAGCTCAAACGTGCTGCGTAACACGAGAATGAACCTCATTGGCTCTTGCTGAAGCTCAAACGTGCTGCGTAACACGAGAATGAACCTCACTGGCTCTTACTGAAGCTCAAATGTGCTGCGTAAAATGAGAATGAACCTCACTGGTTCTTGCTAAAGATCAAACGTCAAGTCAAGTGAAGTCACCTTTATTTATATAGCACTTTTTACAATGCAGATTGTTTCAAATCAGCTTCACGGTCTTAAACAGGAAAATAATGCAACCGAGTTTAATTCGGCTGTACAGCCCCTCTGGAGAAAACGGTGATGTCATCTAGCTCATTTCAATTATCATATATATTTAAGTAATGTAGTTGATATAGTTAATTTAGTTTAGTAATTCAATTTATTTGGTTATTTATTTGAAAATTTAGCACAAACGTGCTGCGTAACACGAGAATGAACCTCATTGGCTCTTGCTGAAGCTCAAACATGCTGCGTAACACGAGAATGAACCTCAATGGTTCTTGCTGAAGCTCAAACGTGCTGCGTAACACGAGAATGAACCTCATTGGCTCTTGCTGAAGCTCAATAGTGCTGCGTAACACATGAGAATGAACCTCATTGGTTCTTCATAAAGCCCAAACGTGCTGCGTAACACGAGAATGAACCTCATTGGCTCTTGCTGAAGCTCAATAGTGCTGCGTAACACATGAGAATGAACCTCATTGGTTCTTGCTGAAGCTGAAACGTGCTGCGTAACACAAGAATGAACCTCATTGGCTCTTGCTGAAGCTCAAACGTGCTGTGTAAAGCGAGAATGAACCTCATTGGTTCTTGCTAAAGCTCAAACATGCTGCATAACACACGAGAATGAACCTCATTGGTTCTTGCTAAAGATCAAACGTGCTGCGTAACACGAGAATGAACCTCATTGGTTCTTACTGAAGCTCAAACGTGCTGCGTAACACGAGAATGAACCTCATTGGTTCTTACTGAAGCTCAAACGTGCTGCGTAACACGAGAATGAATCTCATTGGTTCTTGCTGAAGCTCAAACAATGCTGCGTAACGCATGAGAATGAACCTCATTGGTTCTTGCTGAAGCTCAAATGTGCTGCGTAACACGAGATTGAACCTCAGTGGTTCTTGCTAAAGCTCAAACGTGATGCGTACCATGAGAATTAACCTCATTGGTTCTTGCTAAAGCTCAAACGTGCTGCGTAACACACCAGAATGAACCTCATTCGTTCTTGCTAAAGCTCAAACGTGCTGCGTAACACAAGAATGAACCTCACTGGTTCTTCATAAAGCTCAAACATGCTGCGTAACACGAGAATAAACCTCATTGGCTCTTGCTGAAGCTCAAACGTGCTGCGTAACACATGAGAATGAACCTCATTGGTTCTTGCTGAAGCTCAGACGTGCTTGCTTAACACATGAGAATAAACCTCATTGGTTCTTGCTGAAGCTCAAACGTACTGCATAACATATGAGAATGAACCTCATTGGTTCTTGCTGAAGCTCAAAAGTGATGCGTAACACGAGAATGAACCTCATTGGCTCTTGCTGAAGCTCAAACGTGCTGCGAAACATGAGAATTAACCTTATTGGTTCTTGCTAATGCTCAAACGTGCTGCGTAACACGAGAATGAACCTCATTGGCTCTTGCTGAAGCTCAAACATGCTGCGTAACACGAGAATGAACCTCATTGGTTCTTACTGAAGCTCAAATGTGCTGCGTATCACAAGAATTAACGTCATTGGTTCTTGCTGAAGCTCAAACTTGCTGCGTAACACACGAGAATAAACCTCATTGGTTCTTGCTAAAGCTCAAACGTGCTACGTATCACAAGAATGAACCTCATTGGTTCTTGCTGAAGCTCAAACGTGCTGCGTGAAACGAGAATGAACCTCATTGGTTCTTACTGAAGCTCAAACGTGCTGCGTAACACGAGAATGAACCTCATTGGCTCTTGCTGAAGCTCAAACGTGCTGCGTAACACGAGAATGAACCTCAATGGTTCTTGCTAAAGCTCAAACAATGCTGCGTAACACATGAGAATGAACCTCACTGGCTCTTCATAAAGCTCAAACGTGCTGCGTAACAAGAGAATGAACCTCATTGGCTCTTGCTGAAGCTCAAAGGTGCTGCGTAACACATGAGAATGAACCTCATTGGTTCTTGCTGAAGCTCAGACGTGCTGAGTAACACATGAGAATGAACCTCATTGGTTCTTGCTGAAGCTGAAACGTGCTGCGTAACACAAGAATGAACCTCATTGGCTCTTGATGAAGCTCAAACGTGCTGTGTAAAGCGAGAATGAACCTCATTGGTTCTTGCTAAAGCTGAAACATGCTGCATAACACACGAGAATGAACCTCATTGGTTCTTGCTAAAGATCAAACGTGCTGCGTAACACGAGAATGAACCTCATTGGTTCTTGCTAAAGCTCAAACATGCTGCATAACACACGAGAATGAACCTCATTGGTTCTTACTGAAGCTCAAATGTGCTGCGTAACACGAGAATGAACCTCATTGGCTCTTGCTGAAGCTCAAACGTGCTGCGTGAAACGAGAATGAACCTCATTGGTTCTTACTGAAGCTCAAACGTGCCGCGTAACACGAGAATGAACCTCATTGGCTCTTGCAGAATGCTCAAACGTGCTGCATAACACGAGAATGAACCTCATTGGCTCTTGCTGAAGCTCAAACGTGCTGCGTAACACGAGAATGAACCTCATTGGCTCTTGCTGAAGCTCAAACGTGCTGCGTAACACGAGAATGAACCTCATTGGTTCTTACTAAAGCTCAAACGTGCTGCGTAACACGAGAATGAACCTCATTGGCTCTTGCAGAATGCTCAAACGTGCTGCATAACACGAGAATGAACCTCATTGGCTCTTGCTGAAGCTCAAACGTGCTGCGTAACACGAGAATGAACCTCATTGGCTCTTGCTGAAGCTCAAACGTGCTGCGTAACACGAGAATGAACCTCACTGGCTCTTACTGAAGCTCAAATGTGCTGCGTAAAATGAGAATGAACCTCACTGGTTCTTGCTAAAGATCAAACGTCAAGTCAAGTCAAGTCAACTTTATTTATATAGCGCTTTTTACAATGCAGATTGTTTCAAATCAGCTTCACGGTCTTAAACAGGAAAATAATGCAACCGAGTTTAATTCGGCTGTACAGCCCCTCTGGAGAAAACGGTGATGTCATCTAGCTCATTTCAATTATCATATATATTTAAGTAATGTAGTTGATATAGATAATTTAGTTTAGTAATTCAATTTATTTGGATATTTATTTGAAAATTTAGCACAAACGTGCTGCGTAACACGAGAATGAACCTCATTGGCTCTTGCTGAAGCTCAAACGTGCTGCGTAACACGAGAATGAACCTCAATGGTTCTTGCTGAAGCTCAAACGTGCTGCGTAACACGAGAATGAACCTCATTGGCTCTTGCTGAAGCTCAATAGTGCTGCGTAACACATGAGAATGAACCTCATTGGTTCTTCATAAAGCCCAAACGTGCTGCGTAACACGAGAATGAACCTCATTGGCTCTTGCTGAAGCTCAATAGTGCTGCGTAACACATGAGAATGAACCTCATTGGTTCTTGCTGAAGCTGAAACGTGCTGCGTAACACAAGAATGAACCTCATTGGCTCTTGCTGAAGCTCAAACGTGCTGTGTAAAGCGAGAATGAACCTCATTGGTTCTTGCTAAAGCTCAAACATGCTGCATAACACACGAGAATGAACCTCATTGGTTCTTGCTAAAGATCAAACGTGCTGCGTAACACGAGAATGAACCTCATTGGTTCTTACTGAAGCTCAAACGTGCTGCGTAACACGAGAATGAACCTCATTGGTTCTTACTGAAGCTCAAACGTGCTGCGTAACACGAGAATGAATCTCATTGGTTCTTGCTGAAGCTCAAACAATGCTGCGTAACGCATGAGAATGAACCTCATTGGTTCTTGCTGAAGCTCAAATGTACTGCGTAACACGAGATTGAACCTCAATGGTTCTTGCTAAAGCTCAAACGTGATGCGTACCATGAGAATTAACCTCATTGGTTCTTGCTAAAGCTCAAACGTGCTGCGTAACACACCAGAATGAACCTCATTCGTTCTTGCTAAAGCTCAAACGTGCTGCGTAACACAAGAATGAACCTCACTGGTTCTTCATAAAGCTCAAACGTGCTGCGTAACACGAGAATGAACCTCATTGGCTCTTGCTGAAGCTCAAACGTGCTGCGTAACACGAGAATGAACCTCATTGGCTCTTGCTGAAGCTCAAACGTGCTGCATAACACGAGAATGAACCTCATTGGCTCTTGCTGAAGCTCAAACGTGCTGCGTAACACGAGAATAAACCTCATTGGTTCTTGCTGAACCTCAAACGTGCTACGTAACACGAGAATTAACCTCATTGGCCCTTGCTGAAGCTTAAACGTGCTGCGTAACACGAGAATGAACGTCATTGGCTCTTGCTGAAGCTCAAACGTGCTGCGTAACACGAGAATGAACGTCATTGGCTCTTGCTGAAGCTCAAACGTGCTGCGTAACACGAGAATGAACCTCATTGGCTCTTGCTGAAGCTCAAACGTGCTGCGTAACACAAGAGAATGAACCTCACTGGCTCTTGCTGAAGCTCAAACGTGCTGTATAACACGAGAATGAACCTCATTGGTTCTTACTGAAGCTCAAACCTGCTGCGTAACAGGAGAATGAACCTTATTGGTTCTTGCTGAAGCTCAAATGTGCTGCGTATCACAAGAATTAACGTCATTGGTTCTTGCTGAAGCTCAAACTTGCTGCGTAACACACGAGAATAAACCTCATTGGTTCTTGCTAAAGCTCAAACGTGCTACGTATCACAAGAATGAACCTCATTGGTTCTTGCTGAAGCTCAAACTTGCTGCGTAACACACGAGAATGAACCTCATTGGTTCTTGCTGAAGCTCAAACGTGCCGCGTAACAAGAGAATGAACCTCATTGGCTCTTGCTGAAGCTCAAACGTGCTGCGTAACACATGAGAATGAACCTCATTGGTTCTTGCTGAAGCTCAAATGTGCTGCGTAACACGAGAATGAACCTCATTGGCTCTTGCTGAAGCTCAAACGTGCTGCGTAACTAGAGAATGAAACTCATTGGCTCTTGCTGAAGCTCAAACGTTCTGCGTAACACGAGAATGAACCTCATTGGCTCTTGCTGAAGCTCAAACGTGCTGCGTAACACACGAGAATGAACCTCACTGGTTCTTGCTGAAGCTCAAACGTGCTGCGTAACACGAGAATAAACCTCATTGGCTCTTGCTGAAGCTCAAACGTGCTGCGTAACACATGAGAATGAACCTCATTGGCTCTTGCTGAAGCTCAAACGTGCTGCGTAACATGAGAATGAACTTCATTGACTCTTTCTGAAGCTCAAACGTGCTGCGTAACACGAGAATGAACCTCATTGGCTCTTGCTGAAGCTCAAACGTGCTGCATAACACGAGAATGAACCTCATTGGCTTTTGCTGAAGCTCAAACGTGCTGCGTAACACGAGAATAAACCTCATTGGTTCTTGCTGAAGCTCAAACGTGCTACGTAACACGAGAATTAACCTCATTGGCCCTTGCTGAAGCTCAAACGTGCTGCGTAACAAGGAAATTAACCTCATTGGCTCTTGCTGAAGCTCAAACGTGCTGCGTAACACATGAGAATAAACCTCATTGGCTCTTGCTGAAGCTCAAACGTGCTGCGTAACACGAGAATGAACGTCATTGGCTCTTGCTGAAGCTCAAACGTGCTACGTAACACGAGAATAAACCTCATTGGCTCTTGCTGAAGCTCAAACGTGCTGCGTAACACGAGAATGAACCTCACTGGCTCTTGCTGAAGCTCAAACGTGCTGTATAACACGAGAATGAACCTCATTGGTTCTTACTGAAGCTCAAACCTGCTGCGTAACACGAGAATGAACCTTATTGGCTCTTGCTGAAGCTCAAACGTGCTGCGTAACACGAGAATGAACGTCATTGGCTCTTGCTGAAGCTCAAACGTGCTGCGTAACACGAGAATGAACCTCATTGGCTCTTGCTGAAGCTCAAACGTGCTGCGTAACACGAGAATGAACCTCATTGGTTCTTACTGAAGCTCAAACCTGCTGCGTAACACGAGAATGAACCTCATTGGCTCTTGCTGAAGCTCAAACGTGCTGCGTAACACGAGAATGAACCTCATTGGTTCTTACAATGCTCAAACGTGCTGCATAACACGAGAATGAACCTCATTGGCTCTTGCTGAAGCTCAAACGTGCTGCGTAACACGAGAATGAACCTCATTGGCTCTTGCTGAAGCTCAAACGTGCTGCATAACACGAGAATGAACCTCATTGGCTCTTACTGAAGCTCAAATGTGCTGCGTAAAATGAGAATGAACCTCACTGGTTCTTGCTAAAGATCAAACGTCAAGTCAAGTCAAGTCAACTTTATTTATATAGCACTTTTTACAATGCAGATTGTTTCAAATCAGCTTCACGGTGTTAAACAGGAAAATAATGCAACAGAATTTAATTCGGCTGTACAGCCCCTCTGGAGAAAACGGTGATGTCATCTAGCTCATTTCAATTATCATATATATTTAAGTAATGTAGTTGATATAGTTAATTTAGTTTAGTAATTCAATTTATTTGGATATTTATTTGAAAATTTAGCACAAACGTGCTGCGTAACACGAGAATGAACCTCATTGGCTCTTGCTGAAGCTCAAACGTGCTGCGTAACACGAGAATGAACCTCAATGGTTCTTGCTAAAGCTCAAACAATGCTGCGTAACACATGAGAATGAACCTCACTTGTTCTTCATAAAGCTCAAACGTGCTGCGTAACACGAGAATGAACCTCATTGGCTCTTGCTGAAGCTGAAACGTGCTGCGTAACACAAGAATGAACCTCATTGGCTCTTGCTGAAGCTCAAACGTGCTGTGTAAAGCGAGAATGAACCTCATTGGTTCTTCCTAAAGCTCAAACATGCTGCATAACACACGAGAATGAACCTCATTGGTTCTTGCTAAAGATCAAACGTGCTGCGTAACACGAGAATGAACCTCATTGGTTCTTACTGAAGCTCAAACATGCTGCGTAACACGAGAATAAACCTCATTGGTTCTTGCTAAAGCTCAAACATGCTGCATAACACACGAGAATGAACCTCTTTGGTTCTTGCTAAAGATCAAACGTGCTGCGTAACACGAGAATGAACCTCATTGGTTCTTGCTAAAGCTCAAACATGCTGCATAACACACGAGAATGAACCTCATTGGTTCTTGCTAAAGATCAAACGTGCTGCGTAACACGAGAATGAACCTCATTGGTTCTTACTGAAGCTCAAACGTGCTGCGTAACACGAGAATGAACCTCATTGGTTCTTGCTGAAACTCAAACAATGCTGCGTAACTCATGAGAATGAACCTCATTGGTTCTTGCTGAAGCTCAAATGTGCTGCGTAACACGAGATTGAACCTCAATGGTTCTTGCTAAAGCTCAAACGTGATGCGTACCATGAGAATTAACCTCATTGGTTCTTGCTAAAGCTCAAACGTGCTGCGTAACACACCAGAATGAACCTCATTCGTTCTTGCTAAAGCTCAAACGTGCTGCGTAACACAAGAATGAACCTCACTGGTTCTTCATAAAGCTCAAACATGCTGCGTAACACGAGAATAAACCTCATTGGCTCTTGCTGAAGCTCAAACGTGCTGCGTAACACATGAGAATGAACCTCATTGGTTCTTGCTGAAGCTCAGACGTGCTGCGTAACACATGAGAATAAACCTCATTGGTTCTTGCTAAAGCTCAAACGTGCTGCGTAACACACCAGAATGAACCTCATTCGTTCTTGCTAAAGCTCAAACGTGCTGCGTAACACAAGAATGAACCTCACTGGTTCTTCATAAAGCTCAAACGTGCTGCGTAACACGAGAATGAACCTCATTGGCTCTTGCTGAAGCTCAAACGTGCTGCGTAACACGAGAATGAACCTCATTGGCTCTTGCTGAAGCTCAAACGTGCTGCATAACACGAGAATGAACCTCATTGGCTCTTGCTGAAGCTCAAACGTGCTGCGTAACACGAGAATAAACCTCATTGGTTCTTGCTGAACCTCAAACGTGCTACGTAACACGAGAATTAACCTCATTGGCCCTTGCTGAAGCTTAAACGTGCTGCGTAACACGAGAATGAACGTCATTGGCTCTTGCTGAAGCTCAAACGTGCTGCGTAACACGAGAATGAACGTCATTGGCTCTTGCTGAAGCTCAAACGTGCTGCGTAACACGAGAATGAACCTCATTGGCTCTTGCTGAAGCTCAAACGTGCTGCGTAACACAAGAGAATGAACCTCACTGGCTCTTGCTGAAGCTCAAACGTGCTGTATAACACGAGAATGAACCTCATTGGTTCTTACTGAAGCTCAAACCTGCTGCGTAACAGGAGAATGAACCTTATTGGTTCTTGCTGAAGCTCAAATGTGCTGCGTATCACAAGAATTAACGTCATTGGTTCTTGCTGAAGCTCAAACTTGCTGCGTAACACACGAGAATAAACCTCATTGGTTCTTGCTAAAGCTCAAACGTGCTACGTATCACAAGAATGAACCTCATTGGTTCTTGCTGAAGCTCAAACTTGCTGCGTAACACACGAGAATGAACCTCATTGGTTCTTGCTGAAGCTCAAACGTGCCGCGTAACAAGAGAATGAACCTCATTGGCTCTTGCTGAAGCTCAAACGTGCTGCGTAACACATGAGAATGAACCTCATTGGTTCTTGCTGAAGCTCAAATGTGCTGCGTAACACGAGAATGAACCTCATTGGCTCTTGCTGAAGCTCAAACGTGCTGCGTAACTAGAGAATGAAACTCATTGGCTCTTGCTGAAGCTCAAACGTTCTGCGTAACACGAGAATGAACCTCATTGGCTCTTGCTGAAGCTCAAACGTGCTGCGTAACACACGAGAATGAACCTCACTGGTTCTTGCTGAAGCTCAAACGTGCTGCGTAACACGAGAATAAACCTCATTGGCTCTTGCTGAAGCTCAAACGTGCTGCGTAACACATGAGAATGAACCTCATTGGCTCTTGCTGAAGCTCAAACGTGCTGCGTAACATGAGAATGAACTTCATTGACTCTTTCTGAAGCTCAAACGTGCTGCGTAACACGAGAATGAACCTCATTGGCTCTTGCTGAAGCTCAAACGTGCTGCATAACACGAGAATGAACCTCATTGGCTTTTGCTGAAGCTCAAACGTGCTGCGTAACACGAGAATAAACCTCATTGGTTCTTGCTGAAGCTCAAACGTGCTACGTAACACGAGAATTAACCTCATTGGCCCTTGCTGAAGCTCAAACGTGCTGCGTAACAAGGAAATTAACCTCATTGGCTCTTGCTGAAGCTCAAACGTGCTGCGTAACACATGAGAATAAACCTCATTGGCTCTTGCTGAAGCTCAAACGTGCTGCGTAACACGAGAATGAACGTCATTGGCTCTTGCTGAAGCTCAAACGTGCTACGTAACACGAGAATAAACCTCATTGGCTCTTGCTGAAGCTCAAACGTGCTGCGTAACACGAGAATGAACCTCACTGGCTCTTGCTGAAGCTCAAACGTGCTGTATAACACGAGAATGAACCTCATTGGTTCTTACTGAAGCTCAAACCTGCTGCGTAACACGAGAATGAACCTTATTGGCTCTTGCTGAAGCTCAAACGTGCTGCGTAACACGAGAATGAACGTCATTGGCTCTTGCTGAAGCTCAAACGTGCTGCGTAACACGAGAATGAACCTCATTGGCTCTTGCTGAAGCTCAAACGTGCTGCGTAACACGAGAATGAACCTCATTGGTTCTTACTGAAGCTCAAACCTGCTGCGTAACACGAGAATGAACCTCATTGGCTCTTGCTGAAGCTCAAACGTGCTGCGTAACACGAGAATGAACCTCATTGGTTCTTACAATGCTCAAACGTGCTGCATAACACGAGAATGAACCTCATTGGCTCTTGCTGAAGCTCAAACGTGCTGCGTAACACGAGAATGAACCTCATTGGCTCTTGCTGAAGCTCAAACGTGCTGCATAACACGAGAATGAACCTCATTGGCTCTTACTGAAGCTCAAATGTGCTGCGTAAAATGAGAATGAACCTCACTGGTTCTTGCTAAAGATCAAACGTCAAGTCAAGTCAAGTCAACTTTATTTATATAGCACTTTTTACAATGCAGATTGTTTCAAATCAGCTTCACGGTGTTAAACAGGAAAATAATGCAACAGAATTTAATTCGGCTGTACAGCCCCTCTGGAGAAAACGGTGATGTCATCTAGCTCATTTCAATTATCATATATATTTAAGTAATGTAGTTGATATAGTTAATTTAGTTTAGTAATTCAATTTATTTGGATATTTATTTGAAAATTTAGCACAAACGTGCTGCGTAACACGAGAATGAACCTCATTGGCTCTTGCTGAAGCTCAAACGTGCTGCGTAACACGAGAATGAACCTCAATGGTTCTTGCTAAAGCTCAAACAATGCTGCGTAACACATGAGAATGAACCTCACTTGTTCTTCATAAAGCTCAAACGTGCTGCGTAACACGAGAATGAACCTCATTGGCTCTTGCTGAAGCTGAAACGTGCTGCGTAACACAAGAATGAACCTCATTGGCTCTTGCTGAAGCTCAAACGTGCTGTGTAAAGCGAGAATGAACCTCATTGGTTCTTCCTAAAGCTCAAACATGCTGCATAACACACGAGAATGAACCTCATTGGTTCTTGCTAAAGATCAAACGTGCTGCGTAACACGAGAATGAACCTCATTGGTTCTTACTGAAGCTCAAACATGCTGCGTAACACGAGAATAAACCTCATTGGTTCTTGCTAAAGCTCAAACATGCTGCATAACACACGAGAATGAACCTCTTTGGTTCTTGCTAAAGATCAAACGTGCTGCGTAACACGAGAATGAACCTCATTGGTTCTTGCTAAAGCTCAAACATGCTGCATAACACACGAGAATGAACCTCATTGGTTCTTGCTAAAGATCAAACGTGCTGCGTAACACGAGAATGAACCTCATTGGTTCTTACTGAAGCTCAAACGTGCTGCGTAACACGAGAATGAACCTCATTGGTTCTTGCTGAAACTCAAACAATGCTGCGTAACTCATGAGAATGAACCTCATTGGTTCTTGCTGAAGCTCAAATGTGCTGCGTAACACGAGATTGAACCTCAATGGTTCTTGCTAAAGCTCAAACGTGATGCGTACCATGAGAATTAACCTCATTGGTTCTTGCTAAAGCTCAAACGTGCTGCGTAACACACCAGAATGAACCTCATTCGTTCTTGCTAAAGCTCAAACGTGCTGCGTAACACAAGAATGAACCTCACTGGTTCTTCATAAAGCTCAAACATGCTGCGTAACACGAGAATAAACCTCATTGGCTCTTGCTGAAGCTCAAACGTGCTGCGTAACACATGAGAATGAACCTCATTGGTTCTTGCTGAAGCTCAGACGTGCTGCGTAACACATGAGAATAAACCTCATTGGTTCTTGCTGAAGCTCAAACGTACTGCATAACATATGAGAATTAACCTCATTGGTTCTTGCTGAAGCTCAAAAGTGATGCGTAACACGAAAATGAACCTCATTGGCTCTTGCTGAAGCTCAAACGTGCTGCGAAACTTGAGAATTAACCTTATTGGTTCTTGCTAATGCTCAAACGTGCTGCGTAACACGAGAATGAACCTCATTGGCTCTTGCTGAAGCTCAAACGTGCTGCGTAACACGAGAATGAACCTCATTGGCTCTTGCTAAAGCTCAAACGTGCTGCGTATCAAAAGAATTAACCTCATTGGCTCTTGCTGAAGCTCAAACGTGCTGCGTAAAACGAGAATGAACCTCATTGGCTCTTGCTGAAGCTCAAACGTGCTGCGTAACACACGAGAATGAACCTCATTGGTTCTTACTGAAGGTCAAATGTGCTGCGTATCACAAGAATTAACGTCATTGTTTCTTGCTGAAGCTCAAACATGCTGCGCAACACACGAGAATAAACCTCATTGATTCTTGCTAAAGCTCAAACTTGCTGCGAAACACACGAGAATGAACCTCATTGGTTCTTGCTGAAGCTCAAACGTGCCGCGTAACAAGAGAATGAACCTCATTGGCTCTTGCTGAAGCTCAAACGTGCTGCGTAACACGAGAATGAACCTCATTGGCTCTTACTGAAGCTCAAACCTGCTGCGTAACACGAGAATGAACCTCATTGACTCTTGCTGAAGCTCAAACGTGCTGCGTAACACGAGAATGAACCTCATTGGTTCTTACTGAAGCTCAAATGTGCTGCGTAACACGAGAATGAACCTCATTGGCTCTTGCTGAAGCTCAAACGTGCTGCGTGAAACGAGAAAGAACCTCATTGGTTCTTACTGAAGCTCAAACGTGCTGCGTAACACGAGAATGAACCTCATTGGTTCTTGCTAAAGCTCAAACATGCTGCATAACACACGAGAATGAACCTCATTAGTTCTTGCTAAAGATCAAACGTGCTGCGTAACACGAGAATGAACCTCATTGGTTCTTGCTGAAGCTCAAACAATGCTGCGTAACTCATGAGAATGAACCTCATTGGTTCTTGCTGAAGCTCAAACGTGCTGCGTAACACGAGAATGAACCTCAATGGTTCTTGCTAAAGCTCAAACAATGCTGCGTAACACATGAGAATGAACCTCACTGGTTCTTCATAAAGCTCAAACGTGCTGCGTAACACGAGAATGAACCTCATTGGTTCTTACTGAAGCTTAAACGTGCTGCGTAACACGAGAATGAAAGTCATTGGCTCTTGCTGAAGCTCAAACGTGCTGCGTAACACGAGAATGAACGTCATTGGCTCTTGCTGAAGCTCAAACGTGCTGCGTAACACGAGAATGAACCTCATTGGCTCTTGCTGAAGCTCAAACGTGCTGCGTAACACAAGAGAATGAACCTCACTGGCTCTTGCTGAAGCTCAAACGTGCTGTATAACACGAGAATGAACCTCATTGGTTCTTACTGAAGCTCAAACCTGCTGCGTAACAGGAGAATGAACCTTATTGGTTCTTGCTGAAGCTCAAATGTGCTGCGTATCACAAGAATTAACGTCATTGGTTCTTGCTGAAGCTCAAACTTGCTGCGTAACACACGAGAATAAACCTCATTGGTTCTTGCTAAAGCTCAAACGTGCTACGTATCACAAGAATGAACCTCATTGGTTCTTGCTGAAGCTCAAACTTGCTGCGTAACACACGAGAATGAACCTCATTGGTTCTTGCTGAAGCTCAAACGTGCCGCGTAACAAGAGAATGAACCTCATTGGCTCTTGCTGAAGCTCAAACGTGCTGCGTAACACATGAGAATGAACCTCATTGGTTCTTGCTGAAGCTCAAATGTGCTGCGTAACACGAGAATGAACCTCATTGGCTCTTGCTGAAGCTCAAACGTGCTGCGTAACTAGAGAATGAAACTCATTGGCTCTTGCTGAAGCTCAAACGTTCTGCGTAACACGAGAATGAACCTCATTGGCTCTTGCTGAAGCTCAAACGTGCTGCGTAACACACGAGAATGAACCTCACTGGTTCTTGCTGAAGCTCAAACGTGCTGCGTAACACGAGAATAAACCTCATTGGCTCTTGCTGAAGCTCAAACGTGCTGCGTAACACATGAGAATGAACCTCATTGGCTCTTGCTGAAGCTCAAACGTGCTGCGTAACATGAGAATGAACTTCATTGACTCTTTCTGAAGCTCAAACGTGCTGCGTAACACGAGAATGAACCTCATTGGCTCTTGCTGAAGCTCAAACGTGCTGCATAACACGAGAATGAACCTCATTGGCTTTTGCTGAAGCTCAAACGTGCTGCGTAACACGAGAATAAACCTCATTGGTTCTTGCTGAAGCTCAAACGTGCTACGTAACACGAGAATTAACCTCATTGGCCCTTGCTGAAGCTCAAACGTGCTGCGTAACAAGGAAATTAACCTCATTGGCTCTTGCTGAAGCTCAAACGTGCTGCGTAACACATGAGAATAAACCTCATTGGCTCTTGCTGAAGCTCAAACGTGCTGCGTAACACGAGAATGAACGTCATTGGCTCTTGCTGAAGCTCAAACGTGCTACGTAACACGAGAATAAACCTCATTGGCTCTTGCTGAAGCTCAAACGTGCTGCGTAACACGAGAATGAACCTCACTGGCTCTTGCTGAAGCTCAAACGTGCTGTATAACACGAGAATGAACCTCATTGGTTCTTACTGAAGCTCAAACCTGCTGCGTAACACGAGAATGAACCTTATTGGCTCTTGCTGAAGCTCAAACGTGCTGCGTAACACGAGAATGAACGTCATTGGCTCTTGCTGAAGCTCAAACGTGCTGCGTAACACGAGAATGAACCTCATTGGCTCTTGCTGAAGCTCAAACGTGCTGCGTAACACGAGAATGAACCTCATTGGTTCTTACTGAAGCTCAAACCTGCTGCGTAACACGAGAATGAACCTCATTGGCTCTTGCTGAAGCTCAAACGTGCTGCGTAACACGAGAATGAACCTCATTGGTTCTTACAATGCTCAAACGTGCTGCATAACACGAGAATGAACCTCATTGGCTCTTGCTGAAGCTCAAACGTGCTGCGTAACACGAGAATGAACCTCATTGGCTCTTGCTGAAGCTCAAACGTGCTGCATAACACGAGAATGAACCTCATTGGCTCTTACTGAAGCTCAAATGTGCTGCGTAAAATGAGAATGAACCTCACTGGTTCTTGCTAAAGATCAAACGTCAAGTCAAGTCAAGTCAACTTTATTTATATAGCACTTTTTACAATGCAGATTGTTTCAAATCAGCTTCACGGTGTTAAACAGGAAAATAATGCAACAGAATTTAATTCGGCTGTACAGCCCCTCTGGAGAAAACGGTGATGTCATCTAGCTCATTTCAATTATCATATATATTTAAGTAATGTAGTTGATATAGTTAATTTAGTTTAGTAATTCAATTTATTTGGATATTTATTTGAAAATTTAGCACAAACGTGCTGCGTAACACGAGAATGAACCTCATTGGCTCTTGCTGAAGCTCAAACGTGCTGCGTAACACGAGAATGAACCTCAATGGTTCTTGCTAAAGCTCAAACAATGCTGCGTAACACATGAGAATGAACCTCACTTGTTCTTCATAAAGCTCAAACGTGCTGCGTAACACGAGAATGAACCTCATTGGCTCTTGCTGAAGCTGAAACGTGCTGCGTAACACAAGAATGAACCTCATTGGCTCTTGCTGAAGCTCAAACGTGCTGTGTAAAGCGAGAATGAACCTCATTGGTTCTTCCTAAAGCTCAAACATGCTGCATAACACACGAGAATGAACCTCATTGGTTCTTGCTAAAGATCAAACGTGCTGCGTAACACGAGAATGAACCTCATTGGTTCTTACTGAAGCTCAAACATGCTGCGTAACACGAGAATAAACCTCATTGGTTCTTGCTAAAGCTCAAACATGCTGCATAACACACGAGAATGAACCTCTTTGGTTCTTGCTAAAGATCAAACGTGCTGCGTAACACGAGAATGAACCTCATTGGTTCTTGCTAAAGCTCAAACATGCTGCATAACACACGAGAATGAACCTCATTGGTTCTTGCTAAAGATCAAACGTGCTGCGTAACACGAGAATGAACCTCATTGGTTCTTACTGAAGCTCAAACGTGCTGCGTAACACGAGAATGAACCTCATTGGTTCTTGCTGAAACTCAAACAATGCTGCGTAACTCATGAGAATGAACCTCATTGGTTCTTGCTGAAGCTCAAATGTGCTGCGTAACACGAGATTGAACCTCAATGGTTCTTGCTAAAGCTCAAACGTGATGCGTACCATGAGAATTAACCTCATTGGTTCTTGCTAAAGCTCAAACGTGCTGCGTAACACACCAGAATGAACCTCATTCGTTCTTGCTAAAGCTCAAACGTGCTGCGTAACACAAGAATGAACCTCACTGGTTCTTCATAAAGCTCAAACATGCTGCGTAACACGAGAATAAACCTCATTGGCTCTTGCTGAAGCTCAAACGTGCTGCGTAACACATGAGAATGAACCTCATTGGTTCTTGCTGAAGCTCAGACGTGCTGCGTAACACATGAGAATAAACCTCATTGGTTCTTGCTGAAGCTCAAACGTACTGCATAACATATGAGAATTAACCTCATTGGTTCTTGCTGAAGCTCAAAAGTGATGCGTAACACGAAAATGAACCTCATTGGCTCTTGCTGAAGCTCAAACGTGCTGCGAAACTTGAGAATTAACCTTATTGGTTCTTGCTAATGCTCAAACGTGCTGCGTAACACGAGAATGAACCTCATTGGCTCTTGCTGAAGCTCAAACGTGCTGCGTAACACGAGAATGAACCTCATTGGCTCTTGCTAAAGCTCAAACGTGCTGCGTATCAAAAGAATTAACCTCATTGGCTCTTGCTGAAGCTCAAACGTGCTGCGTAAAACGAGAATGAACCTCATTGGCTCTTGCTGAAGCTCAAACGTGCTGCGTAACACACGAGAATGAACCTCATTGGTTCTTACTGAAGGTCAAATGTGCTGCGTATCACAAGAATTAACGTCATTGTTTCTTGCTGAAGCTCAAACATGCTGCGCAACACACGAGAATAAACCTCATTGATTCTTGCTAAAGCTCAAACTTGCTGCGAAACACACGAGAATGAACCTCATTGGTTCTTGCTGAAGCTCAAACGTGCCGCGTAACAAGAGAATGAACCTCATTGGCTCTTGCTGAAGCTCAAACGTGCTGCGTAACACGAGAATGAACCTCATTGGCTCTTACTGAAGCTCAAACCTGCTGCGTAACACGAGAATGAACCTCATTGACTCTTGCTGAAGCTCAAACGTGCTGCGTAACACGAGAATGAACCTCATTGGTTCTTACTGAAGCTCAAATGTGCTGCGTAACACGAGAATGAACCTCATTGGCTCTTGCTGAAGCTCAAACGTGCTGCGTGAAACGAGAAAGAACCTCATTGGTTCTTACTGAAGCTCAAACGTGCTGCGTAACACGAGAATGAACCTCATTGGTTCTTGCTAAAGCTCAAACATGCTGCATAACACACGAGAATGAACCTCATTAGTTCTTGCTAAAGATCAAACGTGCTGCGTAACACGAGAATGAACCTCATTGGTTCTTGCTGAAGCTCAAACAATGCTGCGTAACTCATGAGAATGAACCTCATTGGTTCTTGCTGAAGCTCAAACGTGCTGCGTAACACGAGAATGAACCTCAATGGTTCTTGCTAAAGCTCAAACAATGCTGCGTAACACATGAGAATGAACCTCACTGGTTCTTCATAAAGCTCAAACGTGCTGCGTAACACGAGAATGAACCTCATTGGTTCTTACTGAAGCTTAAACGTGCTGCGTAACACGAGAATGAAAGTCATTGGCTCTTGCTGAAGCTCAAACGTGCTGCGTAACACGAGAATGAACGTCATTGGCTCTTGCTGAAGCTCAAACGTGCTGCGTAACACGAGAATGAACCTCATTGGCTCTTGCTGAAGCTCAAACGTGCTGCGTAACACAAGAGAATGAACCTCACTGGCTCTTGCTGAAGCTCAAACGTGCTGTATAACACGAGAATGAACCTCATTGGTTCTTACTGAAGCTCAAACCTGCTGCGTAACAGGAGAATGAACCTTATTGGTTCTTGCTGAAGCTCAAATGTGCTGCGTATCACAAGAATTAACGTCATTGGTTCTTGCTGAAGCTCAAACTTGCTGCGTAACACACGAGAATAAACCTCATTGGTTCTTGCTAAAGCTCAAACGTGCTACGTATCACAAGAATGAACCTCATTGGTTCTTGCTGAAGCTCAAACTTGCTGCGTAACACACGAGAATGAACCTCATTGGTTCTTGCTGAAGCTCAAACGTGCCGCGTAACAAGAGAATGAACCTCATTGGCTCTTGCTGAAGCTCAAACGTGCTGCGTAACACATGAGAATGAACCTCATTGGTTCTTGCTGAAGCTCAAATGTGCTGCGTAACACGAGAATGAACCTCATTGGCTCTTGCTGAAGCTCAAACGTGCTGCGTAACTAGAGAATGAAACTCATTGGCTCTTGCTGAAGCTCAAACGTTCTGCGTAACACGAGAATGAACCTCATTGGCTCTTGCTGAAGCTCAAACGTGCTGCGTAACACACGAGAATGAACCTCACTGGTTCTTGCTGAAGCTCAAACGTGCTGCGTAACACGAGAATAAACCTCATTGGCTCTTGCTGAAGCTCAAATGTGCTGCGTAACACATGAGAATGAACCTCATTGGCTCTTGCTGAAGCTCAAACGTGCTGCGTAACATGAGAATGAACTTCATTGACTCTTTCTGAAGCTCAAACGTGCTGCGTAACACGAGAATGAACCTCATTGGCTCTTGCTGAAGCTCAAACGTGCTGCATAACACGAGAATGAACCTCATTGGCTTTTGCTGAAGCTCAAACGTGCTGCGTAACACGAGAATAAACCTCATTGGTTCTTGCTGAAGCTCAAACGTGCTACGTAACACGAGAATTAACCTCATTGGCCCTTGCTGAAGCTCAAACGTGCTGCGTAACAAGGAAATTAACCTCATTGGCTCTTGCTGAAGCTCAAACGTGCTGCGTAACACATGAGAATAAACCTCATTGGCTCTTGCTGAAGCTCAAACGTGCTGCGTAACACGAGAATGAACGTCATTGGCTCTTGCTGAAGCTCAAACGTGCTACGTAACACGAGAATAAACCTCATTGGCTCTTGCTGAAGCTCAAACGTGCTGCGTAACACGAGAATGAACCTCACTGGCTCTTGCTGAAGCTCAAACGTGCTGTATAACACGAGAATGAACCTCATTGGTTCTTACTGAAGCTCAAACCTGCTGCGTAACACGAGAATGAACCTTATTGGCTCTTGCTGAAGCTCAAACGTGCTGCGTAACACGAGAATGAACGTCATTGGCTCTTGCTGAAGCTCAAACGTGCTGCGTAACACGAGAATGAACCTCATTGGCTCTTGCTGAAGCTCAAACGTGCTGCGTAACACGAGAATGAACCTCATTGGTTCTTACTGAAGCTCAAACCTGCTGCGTAACACGAGAATGAACCTCATTGGCTCTTGCTGAAGCTCAAACGTGCTGCGTAACACGAGAATGAACCTCATTGGTTCTTACAATGCTCAAACGTGCTGCATAACACGAGAATGAACCTCATTGGCTCTTGCTGAAGCTCAAACGTGCTGCGTAACACGAGAATGAACCTCATTGGCTCTTGCTGAAGCTCAAACGTGCTGCATAACACGAGAATGAACCTCATTGGCTCTTACTGAAGCTCAAATGTGCTGCGTAAAATGAGAATGAACCTCACTGGTTCTTGCTAAAGATCAAACGTCAAGTCAAGTCAAGTCAACTTTATTTATATAGCACTTTTTACAATGCAGATTGTTTCAAATCAGCTTCACGGTGTTAAACAGGAAAATAATGCAACAGAATTTAATTCGGCTGTACAGCCCCTCTGGAGAAAACGGTGATGTCATCTAGCTCATTTCAATTATCATATATATTTAAGTAATGTAGTTGATATAGTTAATTTAGTTTAGTAATTCAATTTATTTGGATATTTATTTGAAAATTTAGCACAAACGTGCTGCGTAACACGAGAATGAACCTCATTGGCTCTTGCTGAAGCTCAAACGTGCTGCGTAACACGAGAATGAACCTCAATGGTTCTTGCTAAAGCTCAAACAATGCTGCGTAACACATGAGAATGAACCTCACTTGTTCTTCATAAAGCTCAAACGTGCTGCGTAACACGAGAATGAACCTCATTGGCTCTTGCTGAAGCTGAAACGTGCTGCGTAACACAAGAATGAACCTCATTGGCTCTTGCTGAAGCTCAAACGTGCTGTGTAAAGCGAGAATGAACCTCATTGGTTCTTCCTAAAGCTCAAACATGCTGCATAACACACGAGAATGAACCTCATTGGTTCTTGCTAAAGATCAAACGTGCTGCGTAACACGAGAATGAACCTCATTGGTTCTTACTGAAGCTCAAACGTGCTGCGTAACACGAGAATAAACCTCATTGGTTCTTGCTAAAGCTCAAACATGCTGCATAACACACGAGAATGAACCTCTTTGGTTCTTGCTAAAGATCAAACGTGCTGCGTAACACGAGAATGAACCTCATTGGTTCTTGCTAAAGCTCAAACATGCTGCATAACACACGAGAATGAACCTCATTGGTTCTTGCTAAAGATCAAACGTGCTGCGTAACACGAGAATGAACCTCATTGGTTCTTACTGAAGCTCAAACGTGCTGCGTAACACGAGAATGAACCTCATTGGTTCTTGCTGAAACTCAAACAATGCTGCGTAACTCATGAGAATGAACCTCATTGGTTCTTGCTGAAGCTCAAATGTGCTGCGTAACACGAGATTGAACCTCAATGGTTCTTGCTAAAGCTCAAACGTGATGCGTACCATGAGAATTAACCTCATTGGTTCTTGCTAAAGCTCAAACGTGCTGCGTAACACACCAGAATGAACCTCATTCGTTCTTGCTAAAGCTCAAACGTGCTGCGTAACACAAGAATGAACCTCACTGGTTCTTCATAAAGCTCAAACATGCTGCGTAACACGAGAATAAACCTCATTGGCTCTTGCTGAAGCTCAAACGTGCTGCGTAACACATGAGAATGAACCTCATTGGTTCTTGCTGAAGCTCAGACGTGCTGCGTAACACATGAGAATAAACCTCATTGGTTCTTGCTGAAGCTCAAACGTACTGCATAACATATGAGAATTAACCTCATTGGTTCTTGCTGAAGCTCAAAAGTGATGCGTAACACGAAAATGAACCTCATTGGCTCTTGCTGAAGCTCAAACGTGCTGCGAAACTTGAGAATTAACCTTATTGGTTCTTGCTAATGCTCAAACGTGCTGCGTAACACGAGAATGAACCTCATTGGCTCTTGCTGAAGCTCAAACGTGCTGCGTAACACGAGAATGAACCTCATTGGCTCTTGCTAAAGCTCAAACGTGCTGCGTATCAAAAGAATTAACCTCATTGGCTCTTGCTGAAGCTCAAACGTGCTGCGTAAAACGAGAATGAACCTCATTGGCTCTTGCTGAAGCTCAAACGTGCTGCGTAACACACGAGAATGAACCTCATTGGTTCTTACTGAAGGTCAAATGTGCTGCGTATCACAAGAATTAACGTCATTGTTTCTTGCTGAAGCTCAAACATGCTGCGCAACACACGAGAATAAACCTCATTGATTCTTGCTAAAGCTCAAACTTGCTGCGAAACACACGAGAATGAACCTCATTGGTTCTTGCTGAAGCTCAAACGTGCCGCGTAACAAGAGAATGAACCTCATTGGCTCTTGCTGAAGCTCAAACGTGCTGCGTAACACGAGAATGAACCTCATTGGCTCTTACTGAAGCTCAAACCTGCTGCGTAACACGAGAATGAACCTCATTGACTCTTGCTGAAGCTCAAACGTGCTGCGTAACACGAGAATGAACCTCATTGGTTCTTACTGAAGCTCAAATGTGCTGCGTAACACGAGAATGAACCTCATTGGCTCTTGCTGAAGCTCAAACGTGCTGCGTGAAACGAGAAAGAACCTCATTGGTTCTTACTGAAGCTCAAACGTGCTGCGTAACACGAGAATGAACCTCATTGGTTCTTGCTAAAGCTCAAACATGCTGCATAACACACGAGAATGAACCTCATTAGTTCTTGCTAAAGATCAAACGTGCTGCGTAACACGAGAATGAACCTCATTGGTTCTTGCTGAAGCTCAAACAATGCTGCGTAACTCATGAGAATGAACCTCATTGGTTCTTGCTGAAGCTCAAACGTGCTGCGTAACACGAGAATGAACCTCAATGGTTCTTGCTAAAGCTCAAACAATGCTGCGTAACACATGAGAATGAACCTCACTGGTTCTTCATAAAGCTCAAACGTGCTGCGTAACACGAGAATGAACCTCATTGGTTCTTACTGAAGCTCAAACGTGCTGCGTAACACGAGAATGAACCTCATTGGTTCTTGCTAAAGCTCAAACATGCTGCATAACACACGAGAATGAACCTCATTGGTTCTTGCTAAAGATCAAACGTGCTGCGTAACACGAGAATGAACCTCATTGGTTCTTACTGAAGCTCAAAAGTGATGCGTAACACGAGAATGAACCTCATTGGCTCTTGCTGAAGCTCAAACGTGCTGCGAAACATGAGAATTAACCTTATTGGTTCTTGCTAATGCTCAAACGTGCTGCGTAACACGAGAATGAAACTCATTGGCTCTTGCTGAAGCTCAAACGTGCTGCGTAACATGAGAATGAACCTCATTGGTTCTTGCTGAAGCTCAAACGTGCTGCGCAACACGAGAATGAACCTCATTGGTTCTTACTGAAGCTCAAACCTCCTGCGTAACACGAGAATGAACCTCATTGGCTCTTGCTGAAGCTCAAACGTGCTGCGTAAAACGAGAATGAACCTCATTGGCTCTTGCTGAAGCTCAAACGTGCTGCGTAACACACGAGAATGAACCTCATTGGTTCTTACTGAAGGTCAAATGTGCTGCGTATCACAAGAATTAACGTCATTGGTTCTTGCTGAAGCTCAAACATGCTGCGCAACACACGAGAATAAACCTCATTGATTCTTGCTAAAGCTCAAACTTGCTGCGAAACACACGAGAATGAACCTCATTGGTTCTTGCTGAAGCTCAAACGTGCTGCGCAACACGAGAATGAACCTCATTGGTTCTTACTGAAGCTCAAACCTCCTGCGTAACACGAGAATGAACCTCATTGGCTCTTGCTGAAGCTCAAACGTGCTGCGTAAAACGAGAATGAACCTCATTGGCTCTTGCTGAAGCTCAAACGTGCTGCGTAACACACGAGAATGAACCTCATTGGTTCTTACTGAAGGTCAAATGTGCTGCGTATCACAAGAATTAACGTCATTGGTTCTTGCTGAAGCTCAAACATGCTGCGCAACACACGAGAATAAACCTCATTGATTCTTGCTAAAGCTCAAACTTGCTGCGAAACACACGAGAATGAACCTCATTGGTTCTTGCTGAAGCTCAAACGTGCCGCGTAACAAGAGAATGAACCTCATTGGCTCTTGCTGAAGCTCAAACGTGCTGCGTAACACGAGAATGAACCTCATTGGCTCTTACTGAAGCTCAAACCTGCTGCGTAACACGAGAATGAACCTCATTGACTCTTGCTGAAGCTCAAACGAGCTGCGTAACACGAGAATGAACCTCATTGGTTCTTACTGAAGCTCAAATGTGCTGCGTAACACGAGAATGAACCTCATTGGCTCTTGCTGAAGCTCAAACGTGCTGCGTGAAACGAGAAAGAACCTCATTGGTTCTTACTGAAGCTCAAACGTGCTGCGTAACACGAGAATGAACCTCATTGGTTCTTGCTAAAGCTCAAACATGCTGCATAACACACGAGAATGAACCTCATTAGTTCTTGCTAAAGATCAAACGTGCTGCGTAACACGAGAATGAACCTCATTGGTTCTTGCTGAAGCTCAAACAATGCTGCGTAACTCATGAGAATGAACCTCATTGGTTCTTGCTGAAGCTCAAACGTGCTGCGTAACACGAGAATGAACCTCAATGGTTCTTGCTAAAGCTCAAACAATGCTGCGTAACACATGAGAATGAACCTCACTGGTTCTTCATAAAGCTCAAACGTGCTGCGTAACACGAGAATGAACCTCATTGGTTCTTACTGAAGCTCAAACGTGCTGCGTAACACGAGAATGAACCTCATTGGTTCTTGCTAAAGCTCAAACATGCTGCATAACACACGAGAATGAACCTCATTGGTTCTTGCTAAAGATCAAACGTGCTGCGTAACACGAGAATGAACCTCATTGGTTCTTACTGAAGCTCAAAAGTGATGCGTAACACAAGAATGAACCTCATTGGCTCTTGCTGAAGCTCAAACGTGCTGCGAAACATGAGAATTAACCTTATTGGTTCTTGCTAATGCTCAAACGTGCTGCGTAACACGAGAATGAAACTCATTGGCTCTTGCTGAAGCTCAAACGTGCTGCGTAACATGAGAATGAACCTCATTGGTTCTTGCTGAAGCTCAAACGTGCTGCGCAACACGAGAATGAACCTCATTGGTTCTTACTGAAGCTCAAACCTCCTGCGTAACACGAGAATGAACCTCATTGGCTCTTGCTGAAGCTCAAACGTGCTGCGTAACACGAGAATGAACCTCATTGGTTCTTACTGAAGCTCAAATGTGCTGCGTAACACGAGAATGAACCTCATTGGCTCTTGCTGAAGCTCAAACGTGCTGCGTGAAACGAGAATGAACCTCATTGGTTCTTACTGAAGCTCAAACGTGCTGCGTAACACGAGAATGAACCTCATTGGCTCTTGCAGAATGCTCAAACGTGCTGCATAACACGAGAATGAACCTCATTGGCTCTTGCTGAAGCTCAAACGTGCTGCGTAACACGAGAATGAACCTCATTGGCTCTTGCTGAAGCTCAAACGTGCTGTGTAACACGAGAATGAACCTCATTGGTTCTTACTGAAGCTCAAACGTGCTGCGTAACACGAGAATGAACCTCATTGGCTCTTGCAGAATGCTCAAACGTGCTGCATAACACGAGAATGAACCTCATTGGCTCTTGCTGAAGCTCAAACGTGCTGCGTAACACGAGAATGAACCTCATTGGCTCTTGCTGAAGCTCAAACGTGCTGCGTAACACGAGAATGAACCTCACTGGCTCTTACTGAAGCTCAAATGTGCTGCGTAAAATGAGAATGAACCTCACTGGTTCTTGCTAAAGATCAAACGTCAAGTCAAGTGAAGTCACCTTTATTTATATAGCACTTTTTACAATGCAGATTGTTTCAAATCAGCTTCACGGTCTTAAACAGGAAAATAATGCAACCGAGTTTAATTCGGCTGTACAGCCCCTCTGGAGAAAACGGTGATGTCATCTAGCTCATTTCAATTATCATATATATTTAAGTAATGTAGTTGATATAGTTAATTTAGTTTAGTAATTCAATTTATTTGGTTATTTATTTGAAAATTTAGCACAAACGTGCTGCGTAACACGAGAATGAACCTCATTGGCTCTTGCTGAAGCTCAAACGTGCTGCGTAACACGAGAATGAACCTCAATGGTTCTTGCTGAAGCTCAAACGTGCTGCGTAACACGAGAATGAACCTCATTGGCTCTTGCTGAAGCTCAATAGTGCTGCGTAACACATGAGAATGAACCTCATTGGTTCTTCATAAAGCCCAAACGTGCTGCGTAACACGAGAATGAACCTCATTGGCTCTTGCTGAAGCTCAATAGTGCTGCGTAACACATGAGAATGAACCTCATTGGTTCTTGCTGAAGCTGAAACGTGCTGCGTAACACAAGAATGAACCTCATTGGCTCTTGCTGAAGCTCAAACGTGCTGTGTAAAGCGAGAATGAACCTCATTGGTTCTTGCTAAAGCTCAAACATGCTGCATAACACACGAGAATGAACCTCATTGGTTCTTGCTAAAGATCAAACGTGCTGCGTAACACGAGAATGAACCTCATTGGTTCTTACTGAAGCTCAAACGTGCTGCGTAACACGAGAATGAACCTCATTGGTTCTTACTGAAGCTCAAACGTGCTGCGTAACACGAGAATGAATCTCATTGGTTCTTGCTGAAGCTCAAACAATGCTGCGTAACGCATGAGAATGAACCTCATTGGTTCTTGCTGAAGCTCAAATGTGCTGCGTAACACGAGATTGAACCTCAGTGGTTCTTGCTAAAGCTCAAACGTGATGCGTACCATGAGAATTAACCTCATTGGTTCTTGCTAAAGCTCAAACGTGCTGCGTAACACACCAGAATGAACCTCATTCGTTCTTGCTAAAGCTCAAACGTGCTGCGTAACACAAGAATGAACCTCACTGGTTCTTCATAAAGCTCAAACATGCTGCGTAACACGAGAATAAACCTCATTGGCTCTTGCTGAAGCTCAAACGTGCTGCGTAACACATGAGAATGAACCTCATTGGTTCTTGCTGAAGCTCAGACGTGCTTGCTTAACACATGAGAATAAACCTCATTGGTTCTTGCTGAAGCTCAAACGTACTGCATAACATATGAGAATGAACCTCATTGGTTCTTGCTGAAGCTCAAAAGTGATGCGTAACACGAGAATGAACCTCATTGGCTCTTGCTGAAGCTCAAACGTGCTGCGAAACATGAGAATTAACCTTATTGGTTCTTGCTAATGCTCAAACGTGCTGCGTAACACGAGAATGAACCTCATTGGCTCTTGCTGAAGCTCAAACATGCTGCGTAACACGAGAATGAACCTCATTGGTTCTTACTGAAGCTCAAATGTGCTGCGTATCACAAGAATTAACGTCATTGGTTCTTGCTGAAGCTCAAACTTGCTGCGTAACACACGAGAATAAACCTCATTGGTTCTTGCTAAAGCTCAAACGTGCTACGTATCACAAGAATGAACCTCATTGGTTCTTGCTGAAGCTCAAACGTGCTGCGTGAAACGAGAATGAACCTCATTGGTTCTTACTGAAGCTCAAACGTGCTGCGTAACACGAGAATGAACCTCATTGGCTCTTGCTGAAGCTCAAACGTGCTGCGTAACACGAGAATGAACCTCAATGGTTCTTGCTAAAGCTCAAACAATGCTGCGTAACACATGAGAATGAACCTCACTGGTTCTTCATAAAGCTCAAACGTGCTGCGTAACACGAGAATGAACCTCATTGGCTCTTGCTGAAGCTCAAAGGTGCTGCGTAACACATGAGAATGAACCTCATTGGTTCTTGCTGAAGCTCAGACGTGCTGAGTAACACATGAGAATGAACCTCATTGGTTCTTGCTGAAGCTGAAACGTGCTGCGTAACACAAGAATGAATCTCATTGGCTCTTGATGAAGCTCAAACGTGCTGTGTAAAGCGAGAATGAACCTCATTGGTTCTTGCTAAAGCTCAAACATGCTGCATAACACACGAGAATGAACCTCATTGGTTCTTGCTAAAGATCAAACGTGCTGCGTAACACGAGAATGAACCTCATTGGTTCTTGCTAAAGCTCAAACATGCTGCATAACACACGAGAATGAACCTCATTGGTTCTTACTGAAGCTCAAATGTGCTGCGTAACACGAGAATGAACCTCATTGGCTCTTGCTGAAGCTCAAACGTGCTGCGTGAAACGAGAATGAACCTCATTGGTTCTTACTGAAGCTCAAACGTGCCGCGTAACACGAGAATGAACCTCATTGGCTCTTGCAGAATGCTCAAACGTGCTGCATAACACGAGAATGAACCTCATTGGCTCTTGCTGAAGCTCAAACGTGCTGCGTAACACGAGAATGAACCTCATTGGCTCTTGCTGAAGCTCAAACGTGCTGCGTAACACGAGAATGAACCTCATTGGTTCTTACTAAAGCTCAAACGTGCTGCGTAACACGAGAATGAACCTCATTGGCTCTTGCAGAATGCTCAAACGTGCTGCATAACACGAGAATGAACCTCATTGGCTCTTGCTGAAGCTCAAACATGCTGCGTAACACGAGAATGAACCTCATTGGCTCTTGCTGAAGCTCAAACGTGCTGCGTAACACGAGAATGAACCTCACTGGCTCTTACTGAAGCTCAAATGTGCTGCGTAAAATGAGAATGAACCTCACTGGTTCTTGCTAAAGATCAAACGTCAAGTCAAGTCAAATCAACTTTATTTATATAGCGCTTTTTACAATGCAGATTGTTTCAAATCAGCTTCACGGTCTTAAACAGGAAAATAATGCAACCGAGTTTAATTCGGCTGTACAGCCCCTCTGGAGAAAACGGTGATGTCATCTAGCTCATTTCAATTATCATATATATTTAAGTAATGTAGTTGATATAGTTAATTTAGTTTAGTAATTCAATTTATTTGGATATTTATTTGAAAATTTAGCACAAACGTGCTGCGTAACACGAGAATGAACCTCATTGGCTCTTGCTGAAGCTCAAACGTGCTGCGTAACACGAGAATGAACCTCAATGGTTCTTGCTGAAGCTCAAACGTGCTGCGTAACACGAGAATGAACCTCATTGGCTCTTGCTGAAGCTCAATAGTGCTGCGTAACACATGAGAATGAACCTCATTGGTTCTTCATAAAGCCCAAACGTGCTGCGTAACACGAGAATGAACCTCATTGGCTCTTGCTGAAGCTCAATAGTGCTGCGTAACACATGAGAATGAACCTCATTGGTTCTTGCTGAAGCTGAAACGTGCTGCGTAACACAAGAATGAACCTCATTGGCTCTTGCTGAAGCTCAAACGTGCTGTGTAAAGCGAGAATGAACCTCATTGGTTCTTGCTAAAGCTCAAACATGCTGCATAACACACGAGAATGAACCTCATTGGTTCTTGCTAAAGATCAAACGTGCTGCGTAACACGAGAATGAACCTCATTGGTTCTTACTGAAGCTCAAACGTGCTGCGTAACACGAGAATGAACCTCATTGGTTCTTACTGAAGCTCAAACGTGCTGCGTAACACGAGAATGAATCTCATTGGTTCTTGCTGAAGCTCAAACAATGCTGCGTAACGCATGAGAATGAACCTCATTGGTTCTTGCTGAAGCTCAAATGTACTGCGTAACACGAGATTGAACCTCAATGGTTCTTGCTAAAGCTCAAACGTGATGCGTACCATGAGAATTAACCTCATTGGTTCTTGCTAAAGCTCAAACGTGCTGCGTAACACACCAGAATGAACCTCATTCGTTCTTGCTAAAGCTCAAACGTGCTGCGTAACACAAGAATGAACCTCACTGGTTCTTCATAAAGCTCAAACATGCTGCGTAACACGAGAATAAACCTCATTGGCTCTTGCTGAAGCTCAAACGTGCTGCGTAACACATGAGAATGAACCTCATTGGTTCTTGCTGAAGCTCAGACGTGCTGCGTAACACATGAGAATAAACCTCATTGGTTCTTGCTGAAGCTCAAACGTACTGCATAACATATGAGAATGAACCTCATTGGTTCTTGCTGAAGCTCAAAAGTGATGCGTAACACGAGAATGAACCTCATTGGCTCTTGCTGAAGCTCAAACGTGCTGCGAAACATGAGAATTAACCTTATTGGTTCTTGCTAATGCTCAAACGTGCTGCGTAACACGAGAATGAACCTCATTGGCTCTTGCTGAAGCTCAAACATGCTGCGTAACACGAGAATGAACCTCATTGGTTCTTACTGAAGCTCAAATGTGCTGCGTATCACAAGAATTAACGTCATTGGTTCTTGCTGAAGCTCAAACTTGCTGCGTAACACACGAGAATAAACCTCATTGGTTCTTGCTAAAGCTCAAACGTGCTACGTATCACAAGAATGAACCTCATTGGTTCTTGCTGAAGCTCAAACGTGCTGCGTGAAACGAGAATGAACCTCATTGGTTCTTACTGAAGCTCAAACGTGCTGCGTAACACGAGAATGAACCTCATTGGCTTTTGCTGAAGCTCAAACGTGCTGCGTAACACGAGAATGAACCTCAATGGTTCTTGCTAAAGCTCAAACAATGCTGCGTAACACATGAGAATGAACCTCACTGGTTCTTCATAAAGCTCAAACGTGCTGCGTAACACGAGAATGAACCTCATTGGCTCTTGCTGAAGCTCAAAGGTGCTGCGTAACACATGAGAATGAACCTCATTGGTTCTTGCTGAAGCTCAGACGTGCTGAGTAACACATGAGAATGAACCTCATTGGTTCTTGCTGAAGCTGAAACGTGCTGCGTAACACAAGAATGAACCTCATTGGCTCTTGCTGAAGCTCAAACGTGCTGTGTAAAGCGAGAATGAACCTCATTGGTTCTTGCTAAAGCTCAAACATGCTGCATAACACACGAGAATGAACCTCATTGGTTCTTGCTAAAGATCAAACGTGCTGCGTAACACGAGAATGAACCTCATTGGTTCTTGCTAAAGCTCAAACATGCTGCATAACACACGAGAATGAACCTCATTGGTTCTTACTGAAGCTCAAATGTGCTGCGTAACACGAGAATGAACCTCATTGGCTCTTGCTGAAGCTCAAACGTGCTGCGTGAAACGAGAATGAACCTCATTGGTTCTTACTGAAGCTCAAACGTGCCGCGTAACACGAGAATGAACCTCATTGGCTCTTGCAGAATGCTCAAACGTGCTGCATAACACGAGAATGAACCTCATTGGCTCTTGCTGAAGCTCAAACGTGCTGCGTAACACGAGAATGAACCTCATTGGCTCTTGCTGAAGCTCAAACGTGCTGCGTAACACGAGAATGAACCTCATTGGTTCTTACTAAAGCTCAAACGTGCTGCGTAACACGAGAATGAACCTCATTGGCTCTTGCAGAATGCTCAAACGTGCTGCATAACACGAGAATGAACCTCATTGGCTCTTGCTGAAGCTCAAACGTGCTGCGTAACACGAGAATGAACCTCATTGGCTCTTGCTGAAGCTCAAACGTGCTGCGTAACACAAGAATGAACCTCATTGGCTCTTGCTGAAGCTCAAACGTGCTGTGTAAAGCGAGAATGAACCTCATTGGTTCTTGCTAAAGCTCAAACATGCTGCATAACACACGAGAATGAACCTCATTGGTTCTTGCTAAAGATCAAACGTGCTGCGTAACACAAGAATGAACCTTATTGGTTCTTACTGAAGCTCAAACGTGCTGCGTAACACGAGAATGAATCTCATTGGTTCTTGCTGAAGCTCAAACAATGCTGCGTAACGCATGAGAATGAACCTCATTGGTTCTTGCTGAAGCTCAAATGTGCTGCGTAACACGAGATTAAACCTCAATGGTTCTTGCTAAAGCTCAAACGTTATGCGTACCATGAGAATTAACCTCATTGGTTCTTGCTAAAGCTCAAACATGCTGCGTAACACGAGAATGAACCTCATTGGTTCTTGCTAAAGATCAAATGTGCTGCGTAACACGAGATTGAACCTCAATGGTTCTTGCTAAAGCTCAAACGTGCTGCGTAACACGAGATTGAACCTCATTGGTTCTTCCTGAAGCTCAAACGTACTGCATAACATATGAGAATGAACCTCATTGGTTCTTGCTGAAGCTCAAAAGTGATGCGTAACACGAGAATGAACCTCATTGGCTCTTGCTGAAGCTCAAACGTGCTGCGAAACATGAGAATTAACCTTATTGGTTCTTGCTAATGCTCAAACGTGCTGCGTAACACGAGAATGAACCTCATTGGCTCTTGCTGAAGCTCAAACGTGCTGCGTAACACACGAGAATGAACCTCATTGGTTCTTACTGAAGGTCAAATGTGCTGCGTATCACAAGAATTAACGTCATTGGTTCTTGCTGAAGCTCAAACATGCTGCGCAACACACGAGAATAAACCTCATTGATTCTTGCTAAAGCTCAAACTTGCTGCGAAACACACGAGAATGAACCTCATTGGTTCTTGCTGAAGCTCAAACGTGCTGCGCAACACGAGAATGAACCTCATTGGTTCTTACTGAAGCTCAAACCTCCTGCGTAACACGAGAATGAACCTCATTGGCTCTTGCTGAAGCTCAAACGTGCTGCGTAAAACGAGAATGAACCTCATTGGCTCTTGCTGAAGCTCAAACGTGCTGCGTAACACACGAGAATGAACCTCATTGGTTCTTACTGAAGGTCAAATGTGCTGCGTATCACAAGAATTAACGTCATTGGTTCTTGCTGAAGCTCAAACATGCTGCGCAACACACGAGAATAAACCTCATTGATTCTTGCTAAAGCTCAAACTTGCTGCGAAACACACGAGAATGAACCTCATTGGTTCTTGCTGAAGCTCAAACGTGCCGCGTAACAAGAGAATGAACCTCATTGGCTCTTGCTGAAGCTCAAACGTGCTGCGTAACACGAGAATGAACCTCATTGGCTCTTACTGAAGCTCAAACCTGCTGCGTAACACGAGAATGAACCTCATTGACTCTTGCTGAAGCTCAAACGAGCTGCGTAACACGAGAATGAACCTCATTGGTTCTTACTGAAGCTCAAATGTGCTGCGTAACACGAGAATGAACCTCATTGGCTCTTGCTGAAGCTCAAACGTGCTGCGTGAAACGAGAAAGAACCTCATTGGTTCTTACTGAAGCTCAAACGTGCTGCGTAACACGAGAATGAACCTCATTGGTTCTTGCTAAAGCTCAAACATGCTGCATAACACACGAGAATGAACCTCATTAGTTCTTGCTAAAGATCAAACGTGCTGCGTAACACGAGAATGAACCTCATTGGTTCTTGCTGAAGCTCAAACAATGCTGCGTAACTCATGAGAATGAACCTCATTGGTTCTTGCTGAAGCTCAAACGTGCTGCGTAACACGAGAATGAACCTCAATGGTTCTTGCTAAAGCTCAAACAATGCTGCGTAACACATGAGAATGAACCTCACTGGTTCTTCATAAAGCTCAAACGTGCTGCGTAACACGAGAATGAACCTCATTGGTTCTTACTGAAGCTCAAACGTGCTGCGTAACACGAGAATGAACCTCATTGGTTCTTGCTAAAGCTCAAACATGCTGCATAACACACGAGAATGAACCTCATTGGTTCTTGCTAAAGATCAAACGTGCTGCGTAACACGAGAATGAACCTCATTGGTTCTTACTGAAGCTCAAAAGTGATGCGTAACACAAGAATGAACCTCATTGGCTCTTGCTGAAGCTCAAACGTGCTGCGAAACATGAGAATTAACCTTATTGGTTCTTGCTAATGCTCAAACGTGCTGCGTAACACGAGAATGAAACTCATTGGCTCTTGCTGAAGCTCAAACGTGCTGCGTAACATGAGAATGAACCTCATTGGTTCTTGCTGAAGCTCAAACGTGCTGCGCAACACGAGAATGAACCTCATTGGTTCTTACTGAAGCTCAAACCTCCTGCGTAACACGAGAATGAACCTCATTGGCTCTTGCTGAAGCTCAAACGTGCTGCGTAACACGAGAATGAACCTCATTGGTTCTTACTGAAGCTCAAATGTGCTGCGTAACACGAGAATGAACCTCATTGGCTCTTGCTGAAGCTCAAACGTGCTGCGTGAAACGAGAATGAACCTCATTGGTTCTTACTGAAGCTCAAACGTGCTGCGTAACACGAGAATGAACCTCATTGGCTCTTGCAGAATGCTCAAACGTGCTGCATAACACGAGAATGAACCTCATTGGCTCTTGCTGAAGCTCAAACGTGCTGCGTAACACGAGAATGAACCTCATTGGCTCTTGCTGAAGCTCAAACGTGCTGTGTAACACGAGAATGAACCTCATTGGTTCTTACTGAAGCTCAAACGTGCTGCGTAACACGAGAATGAACCTCATTGGCTCTTGCAGAATGCTCAAACGTGCTGCATAACACGAGAATGAACCTCATTGGCTCTTGCTGAAGCTCAAACGTGCTGCGTAACACGAGAATGAACCTCATTGGCTCTTGCTGAAGCTCAAACGTGCTGCGTAACACGAGAATGAACCTCACTGGCTCTTACTGAAGCTCAAATGTGCTGCGTAAAATGAGAATGAACCTCACTGGTTCTTGCTAAAGATCAAACGTCAAGTCAAGTGAAGTCACCTTTATTTATATAGCACTTTTTACAATGCAGATTGTTTCAAATCAGCTTCACGGTCTTAAACAGGAAAATAATGCAACCGAGTTTAATTCGGCTGTACAGCCCCTCTGGAGAAAACGGTGATGTCATCTAGCTCATTTCAATTATCATATATATTTAAGTAATGTAGTTGATATAGTTAATTTAGTTTAGTAATTCAATTTATTTGGTTATTTATTTGAAAATTTAGCACAAACGTGCTGCGTAACACGAGAATGAACCTCATTGGCTCTTGCTGAAGCTCAAACGTGCTGCGTAACACGAGAATGAACCTCAATGGTTCTTGCTGAAGCTCAAACGTGCTGCGTAACACGAGAATGAACCTCATTGGCTCTTGCTGAAGCTCAATAGTGCTGCGTAACACATGAGAATGAACCTCATTGGTTCTTCATAAAGCCCAAACGTGCTGCGTAACACGAGAATGAACCTCATTGGCTCTTGCTGAAGCTCAATAGTGCTGCGTAACACATGAGAATGAACCTCATTGGTTCTTGCTGAAGCTGAAACGTGCTGCGTAACACAAGAATGAACCTCATTGGCTCTTGCTGAAGCTCAAACGTGCTGTGTAAAGCGAGAATGAACCTCATTGGTTCTTGCTAAAGCTCAAACATGCTGCATAACACACGAGAATGAACCTCATTGGTTCTTGCTAAAGATCAAACGTGCTGCGTAACACGAGAATGAACCTCATTGGTTCTTACTGAAGCTCAAACGTGCTGCGTAACACGAGAATGAACCTCATTGGTTCTTACTGAAGCTCAAACGTGCTGCGTAACACGAGAATGAATCTCATTGGTTCTTGCTGAAGCTCAAACAATGCTGCGTAACGCATGAGAATGAACCTCATTGGTTCTTGCTGAAGCTCAAATGTGCTGCGTAACACGAGATTGAACCTCAGTGGTTCTTGCTAAAGCTCAAACGTGATGCGTACCATGAGAATTAACCTCATTGGTTCTTGCTAAAGCTCAAACGTGCTGCGTAACACACCAGAATGAACCTCATTCGTTCTTGCTAAAGCTCAAACGTGCTGCGTAACACAAGAATGAACCTCACTGGTTCTTCATAAAGCTCAAACATGCTGCGTAACACGAGAATAAACCTCATTGGCTCTTGCTGAAGCTCAAACGTGCTGCGTAACACATGAGAATGAACCTCATTGGTTCTTGCTGAAGCTCAGACGTGCTTGCTTAACACATGAGAATAAACCTCATTGGTTCTTGCTGAAGCTCAAACGTACTGCATAACATATGAGAATGAACCTCATTGGTTCTTGCTGAAGCTCAAAAGTGATGCGTAACACGAGAATGAACCTCATTGGCTCTTGCTGAAGCTCAAACGTGCTGCGAAACATGAGAATTAACCTTATTGGTTCTTGCTAATGCTCAAACGTGCTGCGTAACACGAGAATGAACCTCATTGGCTCTTGCTGAAGCTCAAACATGCTGCGTAACACGAGAATGAACCTCATTGGTTCTTACTGAAGCTCAAATGTGCTGCGTATCACAAGAATTAACGTCATTGGTTCTTGCTGAAGCTCAAACTTGCTGCGTAACACACGAGAATAAACCTCATTGGTTCTTGCTAAAGCTCAAACGTGCTACGTATCACAAGAATGAACCTCATTGGTTCTTGCTGAAGCTCAAACGTGCTGCGTGAAACGAGAATGAACCTCATTGGTTCTTACTGAAGCTCAAACGTGCTGCGTAACACGAGAATGAACCTCATTGGCTCTTGCTGAAGCTCAAACGTGCTGCGTAACACGAGAATGAACCTCAATGGTTCTTGCTAAAGCTCAAACAATGCTGCGTAACACATGAGAATGAACCTCACTGGTTCTTCATAAAGCTCAAACGTGCTGCGTAACACGAGAATGAACCTCATTGGCTCTTGCTGAAGCTCAAAGGTGCTGCGTAACACATGAGAATGAACCTCATTGGTTCTTGCTGAAGCTCAGACGTGCTGAGTAACACATGAGAATGAACCTCATTGGTTCTTGCTGAAGCTGAAACGTGCTGCGTAACACAAGAATGAATCTCATTGGCTCTTGATGAAGCTCAAACGTGCTGTGTAAAGCGAGAATGAACCTCATTGGTTCTTGCTAAAGCTCAAACATGCTGCATAACACACGAGAATGAACCTCATTGGTTCTTGCTAAAGATCAAACGTGCTGCGTAACACGAGAATGAACCTCATTGGTTCTTGCTAAAGCTCAAACATGCTGCATAACACACGAGAATGAACCTCATTGGTTCTTACTGAAGCTCAAATGTGCTGCGTAACACGAGAATGAACCTCATTGGCTCTTGCTGAAGCTCAAACGTGCTGCGTGAAACGAGAATGAACCTCATTGGTTCTTACTGAAGCTCAAACGTGCCGCGTAACACGAGAATGAACCTCATTGGCTCTTGCAGAATGCTCAAACGTGCTGCATAACACGAGAATGAACCTCATTGGCTCTTGCTGAAGCTCAAACGTGCTGCGTAACACGAGAATGAACCTCATTGGCTCTTGCTGAAGCTCAAACGTGCTGCGTAACACGAGAATGAACCTCATTGGTTCTTACTAAAGCTCAAACGTGCTGCGTAACACGAGAATGAACCTCATTGGCTCTTGCAGAATGCTCAAACGTGCTGCATAACACGAGAATGAACCTCATTGGCTCTTGCTGAAGCTCAAACATGCTGCGTAACACGAGAATGAACCTCATTGGCTCTTGCTGAAGCTCAAACGTGCTGCGTAACACGAGAATGAACCTCACTGGCTCTTACTGAAGCTCAAATGTGCTGCGTAAAATGAGAATGAACCTCACTGGTTCTTGCTAAAGATCAAACGTCAAGTCAAGTCAAATCAACTTTATTTATATAGCGCTTTTTACAATGCAGATTGTTTCAAATCAGCTTCACGGTCTTAAACAGGAAAATAATGCAACCGAGTTTAATTCGGCTGTACAGCCCCTCTGGAGAAAACGGTGATGTCATCTAGCTCATTTCAATTATCATATATATTTAAGTAATGTAGTTGATATAGTTAATTTAGTTTAGTAATTCAATTTATTTGGATATTTATTTGAAAATTTAGCACAAACGTGCTGCGTAACACGAGAATGAACCTCATTGGCTCTTGCTGAAGCTCAAACGTGCTGCGTAACACGAGAATGAACCTCAATGGTTCTTGCTGAAGCTCAAACGTGCTGCGTAACACGAGAATGAACCTCATTGGCTCTTGCTGAAGCTCAATAGTGCTGCGTAACACATGAGAATGAACCTCATTGGTTCTTCATAAAGCCCAAACGTGCTGCGTAACACGAGAATGAACCTCATTGGCTCTTGCTGAAGCTCAATAGTGCTGCGTAACACATGAGAATGAACCTCATTGGTTCTTGCTGAAGCTGAAACGTGCTGCGTAACACAAGAATGAACCTCATTGGCTCTTGCTGAAGCTCAAACGTGCTGTGTAAAGCGAGAATGAACCTCATTGGTTCTTGCTAAAGCTCAAACATGCTGCATAACACACGAGAATGAACCTCATTGGTTCTTGCTAAAGATCAAACGTGCTGCGTAACACGAGAATGAACCTCATTGGTTCTTACTGAAGCTCAAACGTGCTGCGTAACACGAGAATGAACCTCATTGGTTCTTACTGAAGCTCAAACGTGCTGCGTAACACGAGAATGAATCTCATTGGTTCTTGCTGAAGCTCAAACAATGCTGCGTAACGCATGAGAATGAACCTCATTGGTTCTTGCTGAAGCTCAAATGTACTGCGTAACACGAGATTGAACCTCAATGGTTCTTGCTAAAGCTCAAACGTGATGCGTACCATGAGAATTAACCTCATTGGTTCTTGCTAAAGCTCAAACGTGCTGCGTAACACACCAGAATGAACCTCATTCGTTCTTGCTAAAGCTCAAACGTGCTGCGTAACACAAGAATGAACCTCACTGGTTCTTCATAAAGCTCAAACATGCTGCGTAACACGAGAATAAACCTCATTGGCTCTTGCTGAAGCTCAAACGTGCTGCGTAACACATGAGAATGAACCTCATTGGTTCTTGCTGAAGCTCAGACGTGCTGCGTAACACATGAGAATAAACCTCATTGGTTCTTGCTGAAGCTCAAACGTACTGCATAACATATGAGAATGAACCTCATTGGTTCTTGCTGAAGCTCAAAAGTGATGCGTAACACGAGAATGAACCTCATTGGCTCTTGCTGAAGCTCAAACGTGCTGCGAAACATGAGAATTAACCTTATTGGTTCTTGCTAATGCTCAAACGTGCTGCGTAACACGAGAATGAACCTCATTGGCTCTTGCTGAAGCTCAAACATGCTGCGTAACACGAGAATGAACCTCATTGGTTCTTACTGAAGCTCAAATGTGCTGCGTATCACAAGAATTAACGTCATTGGTTCTTGCTGAAGCTCAAACTTGCTGCGTAACACACGAGAATAAACCTCATTGGTTCTTGCTAAAGCTCAAACGTGCTACGTATCACAAGAATGAACCTCATTGGTTCTTGCTGAAGCTCAAACGTGCTGCGTGAAACGAGAATGAACCTCATTGGTTCTTACTGAAGCTCAAACGTGCTGCGTAACACGAGAATGAACCTCATTGGCTTTTGCTGAAGCTCAAACGTGCTGCGTAACACGAGAATGAACCTCAATGGTTCTTGCTAAAGCTCAAACAATGCTGCGTAACACATGAGAATGAACCTCACTGGTTCTTCATAAAGCTCAAACGTGCTGCGTAACACGAGAATGAACCTCATTGGCTCTTGCTGAAGCTCAAAGGTGCTGCGTAACACATGAGAATGAACCTCATTGGTTCTTGCTGAAGCTCAGACGTGCTGAGTAACACATGAGAATGAACCTCATTGGTTCTTGCTGAAGCTGAAACGTGCTGCGTAACACAAGAATGAACCTCATTGGCTCTTGCTGAAGCTCAAACGTGCTGTGTAAAGCGAGAATGAACCTCATTGGTTCTTGCTAAAGCTCAAACATGCTGCATAACACACGAGAATGAACCTCATTGGTTCTTGCTAAAGATCAAACGTGCTGCGTAACACGAGAATGAACCTCATTGGTTCTTGCTAAAGCTCAAACATGCTGCATAACACACGAGAATGAACCTCATTGGTTCTTACTGAAGCTCAAATGTGCTGCGTAACACGAGAATGAACCTCATTGGCTCTTGCTGAAGCTCAAACGTGCTGCGTGAAACGAGAATGAACCTCATTGGTTCTTACTGAAGCTCAAACGTGCCGCGTAACACGAGAATGAACCTCATTGGCTCTTGCAGAATGCTCAAACGTGCTGCATAACACGAGAATGAACCTCATTGGCTCTTGCTGAAGCTCAAACGTGCTGCGTAACACGAGAATGAACCTCATTGGCTCTTGCTGAAGCTCAAACGTGCTGCGTAACACGAGAATGAACCTCATTGGTTCTTACTAAAGCTCAAACGTGCTGCGTAACACGAGAATGAACCTCATTGGCTCTTGCAGAATGCTCAAACGTGCTGCATAACACGAGAATGAACCTCATTGGCTCTTGCTGAAGCTCAAACGTGCTGCGTAACACGAGAATGAACCTCATTGGCTCTTGCTGAAGCTCAAACGTGCTGCGTAACACAAGAATGAACCTCATTGGCTCTTGCTGAAGCTCAAACGTGCTGTGTAAAGCGAGAATGAACCTCATTGGTTCTTGCTAAAGCTCAAACATGCTGCATAACACACGAGAATGAACCTCATTGGTTCTTGCTAAAGATCAAACGTGCTGCGTAACACAAGAATGAACCTTATTGGTTCTTACTGAAGCTCAAACGTGCTGCGTAACACGAGAATGAATCTCATTGGTTCTTGCTGAAGCTCAAACAATGCTGCGTAACGCATGAGAATGAACCTCATTGGTTCTTGCTGAAGCTCAAATGTGCTGCGTAACACGAGATTAAACCTCAATGGTTCTTGCTAAAGCTCAAACGTTATGCGTACCATGAGAATTAACCTCATTGGTTCTTGCTAAAGCTCAAACATGCTGCGTAACACGAGAATGAACCTCATTGGTTCTTGCTAAAGATCAAACGTGCTGCGTAACACGAGATTGAACCTCAATGGTTCTTGCTAAAGCTCAAACGTGCTGCGTAACACGAGATTGAACCTCATTGGTTCTTCCTGAAGCTCAAACGTACTGCATAACATATGAGAATGAACCTCATTGGTTCTTGCTGAAGCTCAAAAGTGATGCGTAACACGAGAATGAACCTCATTGGCTCTTGCTGAAGCTCAAACGTGCTGCGAAACATGAGAATTAACCTTATTGGTTCTTGCTAATGCTCAAACGTGCTGCGTAACACGAGAATGAACCTCATTGGCTCTTGCTGAAGCTCAAACATGCTGCGTAACACGAGAATGAACCTCATTGGTTCTTACTGAAGCTCAAATGTGCTGCGTATCACAAGAATTAACGTCATTGGTTCTTGCTGAAGCTCAAACTTCCTGCGTAACACACGAGAATAAACCTCATTGGTTCTTGCTAAAGCTCAAACGTGCTACGTATCACAAGAATGAACCTCATTGGATCTTGCTGAAGCTCAAACGTGCTGCGTGAAACGAGAATGAACCTCATTGGTTCTTACGGAAGCTCAAACGTGCTGCGTAACACGAGAATGAACCTCATTGGCTCTTGCTGAAGCTCAAACGTGCTGCGTAACACGAGAATGAACCTCAATGGTTCTTGCTAAAGCTCAAACAATGCTGCGTAACACATGAGAATGAACCTCACTGGTTCTTCATAAAGCTCAAACGTGCTGCGTAACACGAGAATGAACCTCATTGGCTCTTGCTGAAGCTCAAAGGTGCTGCGTAACACATGAGAATGAACCTCATTGGTTCTTGCTGAAGCTCAGACGTGCTGAGTTACACATGAGAATGAACCTCATTGGTTCTTGCTGAAGCTGAAACGTGCTGCGTAACACAAGAATGAACCTCATTGGCTCTTGCTGAAGCTCAAACGTGCTGTGTAAAGCGAGAATGAACCTCATTGGTTCTTGCTAAAGCTCAAACATGCTGCATAACACACGAGAATGAACCTCATTGGTTCTTGCTAAAGATCAAACGTGCTGCGTAACACGAGAATGAACCTCATTGGTTCTTACTGAAGCTCAAACGTGCTGCGTAACACGAGAATGAACCTCATTGGTTCTTGCTAAAGCTCAAACATGCTGCATAACACACGAGAATGAACCTCATTGGTTCTTGCTAAAGATCAAACGTGCTGCGTAACACGAGAATGAACCTCATTGGTTCTTACTGAAGCTCAAATGTGCTGCGTAACACGAGAATGAACCTCATTGGCTCTTGCTGAAGCTCAAACGTGCTGCGTGAAACGAGAATGAACCTCATTGGTTCTTACTGAAGCTCAAACGTGCTGCGTAACACGAGAATGAACCTCATTGGCTCTTGCAGAATGCTCAAACGTGCTGCATAACACGAGAATGAACCTCATTGGCTCTTGCTGAAGCTCAAACGTGCTGCGTAACACGAGAATGAACCTCATTGGCTCTTGCTGAAGCTCAAACGTGCTGCGTAACACGAGAATGAACCTCACTGGCTCTTACTGAAGCTCAAATGTGCTGCGTAAAATGAGAATGAACCTCACTGGTTCTTGCCAAAGATCAAACGTCAAGTCAAGTCAAGTCAACTTTATTTATATAGCGCTTTTTACAATGCAGATTGTTTCAAATCAGCTTCACGGTCTTAAACAGGAAAATAATGCAACCGAGTTTAATTCGGCTGTACAGCCCCTCTGGAGAAAACGGTGATGTCATCTAGCTCATTTCAATTAGCATATATATTTAAGTAATGTAGTTGATATAGTTAATTTAGTTTAGTACTTCAATTTATTTGGATATTTATTTGAAAATTTAGCACAAACGTGCTGCGTAACACGAGAATGAACCTCATTGGCTCTTGCTGAAGCTCAAACGTGCTGCGTAACACGAGAATGAACCTCAATGGTTCTTGCTGAAGCTCAAACGTGCTGCGTAACACGAGAATGAACCTCATTGGCTCTTGCTGAAGCTCAATAGTGCTGCGTAACACATGAGAATGAACCTCATTGGTTCTTCATAAAGCCCAAACGTGCTGCGTAACACGAGAATGAACCTCATTGGCTCTTGTTGAAGCTCAATAGTGCTGCGTAACACATGAGAATGAACCTCATTGGTTCTTGCTGAAGCTGAAACGTGCTGCGTATCACAAGAATGAACCTCATTGGCTCTTGCTGAAGCTCAAACGTGCTGTGTAAAGCGAGAATGAACCTCATTGGTTCTTGCTAAAGCTCAAACATGCTGCATAACACACGAGAATGAACCTCATTGGTTCTTGCTAAAGATCAAACGTGCTGCGTAACACGAGAATGAACCTCATTGGTTCTTACTGAAGCTCAAACGTGCTGCGTAACACGAGAATGAACCTCATTGGTTCTTGCTAAAGCTCAAACATGCTGCATAACACACGAGAATGAACCTCATTGGTTCTTGCTAAAGATCAAACATGCTGCGTAACACGAGAATGAACCTCATTGGTTCTTGCTAAAGATCAAATGTGCTGCGTAACACGAGATTGAACCTCAATGGTTCTTGCTAAAGCTCAAACGTGCTGCGTACCACGAGATTGAACCTCATTGGTTCTTCCTGAAGCTCAAACGTGCTGCGTAAAACGAGAATGAACCTCATTGGTTCTTGCTGAAGCTCAAATGTGCTGCGTAAAACAAGAATGAACCTCATTGGTTCTTGCTAAAGCTCAAACAATGCTGCGTTACACATGAGAATGAACCTCATTGGTCCTTGCTAAAGCTCAAACGTGCTGCGTAACACATTAGAATGAACCTCATTGGCTCTTGCTGAAGCTCAAACGTGCTGCGTAACACGATAATGAACCTCATTGGCTCTTGCTGAAGCTCAAACGTGCTGCGTAACACATAAGAATGAACCTCATTGGCTCTTGCTGAAGCTCAAACGTGCTGCGTAACACGAGAATAAACCTCATTGGTTCTTGCTAAAGCTCAAACAATGCTGTGTAACACGAGATTGAACCTCAATGGTTCTTGCTGAACCTCAAATGTGCTGCGTAAAACGACAAAGAACCTCATTGGTTCTTGCTAAAGCTCAAACATGCTGCGTAACACGAGAATGAACCTCATTGGTTCTTGCTAAAGATCAAACGTGCTGCGTAACACGAGATTGAACCTCAATGGTTCTTGCTAAAGCTCAAACGTGCTGCGTAACACGAGAATGAACCTCATTGGTTCTTGCTAAAGCTCAAACAATGCTGCGTAACACGAGAAGGAACCTCATTGGTTCTTGCTAAAGATCAAACGTTCTGCGTAACACATGAGAATGAATCTCATTGGTGCTTGCTGAAGCTGAAACGTGCTGCGTAACACATGAGAATGAACCTCATTGGTTCTTGCTAAAGCTCAAACAATGCTGTGTAACACGAGATTGAACCTCAATGGTTCTTGCTGAACCTCAAATGTGCTGCGTAAAACGAGAATGAACCTCATTGGTTCTTGCTAAAGCTCAAACATGCTGCGTAACACGAGAATGAACCTCATTGGTTCTTGCTAAAGATCAAACGTGCTGCGTAACACGAGATTGAACCTCATTGGTTCTTCCTGAAGCTCAAACGTGCTGCGTAAAACGAGAATGAACCTCATTGGTTCTTGCTGAAGCTCAAATGTGCTGCGTAAAACGAGAATGAACCTCATTGGTTCTTGCTAAAGCTCAAACAATGCTGCGTAACACATGAGAATGAACCTCATTGGTCCTTGCTAAAGCTCAAACGTGCTGCGTAACACATTAGAATGAACCTCATTGGCTCTTGCTGAAGCTCAAACGTGCTGCGTAACACGAGAATGAACCTCATTGGCTCTTGCTGAAGCTCAAACGTGCTGCGTAACACATGAGAATGAACCTCATTGGCTCTTGCTGAAGCTCAAACGTGCTGCGTAACACGAGAATAAACCTCATTGGTTCTTGCTAAAGCTCAAACGTGCTGCGTAACACGAGAATGAACCTCATTGGTTCTTACTGAAGCTCAAATGTGCTGCGTAACACGAGAATGAACCTCATTGGCTCTTGCTGAAGCTCAAACGTGCTGCGTGAAACGAGAATGAACCTCATTGGTTCTTACTGAAGCTCAAACGTGCTGCGTAACACGAGAATGAACCTCATTGGCTCTTGCAGAATGCTCAAACGTGCTGCATAACACGAGAATGAACCTCATTGGCTCTTGCTGAAGCTCAAACGTGCTGCGTAACACGAGAATGAACCTCATTGGCTCTTGCTGAAGCTCAAACGTGCTGCGTAACACGAGAACGAACCTCATTGGCTCTTACTAAAGCTCAAACGTGCTGCGTAACACGAGAATGAACCTCATTGGCTCTTGCAGAATGCTCAAACGTGCTGCATAACACGAGAATGAACCTCATTGGCTCTTGCTGAAGCTCAAACGTGCTGCGTAACACGAGAATGAACCTCATTGGCTCTTGCTGAAGCTCAAACGTGCTGCGTAACACGAGAATGAACCTCACTGGCTCTTACTGAAGCTCAAATGTGCTGCGTAAAATGAGAATGAACCTCACTGGTTCTTGCTAAAGATCAAACGTCAAGTCAAGTCAAGTCAACTTTATTTATATAGCGCTTTTTACAATGCAGATTGTTTCAAATCAGCTTCACGGTCTTAAACAGGAAAATAATGCAACCGAGTTTAATTCGGCTGTACAGCCCCTCTGGAGAAAACGGTGATGTCATCTAGCTCATTTCAATTAGCATATATATTTAAGTAATGTAGTTGATATAGTTAATTTAGTTTAGTACTTCAATTTATTTGGATATTTATTTGAAAATTTAGCACAAACGTGCTGCGTAACACGAGAATGAACCTCATTGGCTCTTGCTGAAGCTCAAACGTGCTGCGTAACACGAGAATGAACCTCAATGGTTCTTGCTGAAGCTCAAACGTGCTGCGTAACACGAGAATGAACCTCATTGGCTCTTGCTGAAGCTCAATAGTGCTGCGTAACACATGAGAATGAACCTCATTGGTTCTTCATAAAGCCCAAACGTGCTGCGTAACACGAGAATGAACCTCATTGGCTCTTGCTGAAGCTCAATAGTGCTGCGTAACACATGAGAATGAACCTCATTGGTTCTTCATAAAGCCCAAACGTGCTGCGTAACACGAGAATGAATCTCATTGGTTCTTGCTGAAGCTCAAACAGTGCTGCGTAACGCATGAGAATGAACCTCATTGGTGCTTGCTGAAGCTCAAATGTGCTGCGTAACACGAGATTAAACCTCAATGGTTCTTGCTAAAGCTCAAACGTGATGCGTACCATGAGAATGAACCTCATTGGTTCTTGCTAAAGCTCAAACATGCTGCGTAACACGAGAATGAACCTCATTGGTTCTTGCTAAAGATCAAACGTGCTGCGTAACACGAGATTGAACCTCAATGGTTCTTGCTAAAGCTCAAACGTGCTGCGTAACACGAGATTGAACCTCATTGGTTCTTCCTGAAGCTCAAACGTGCTGCGTAAAACGAGAATGAACCTCATTGGTTCTTGCTGAAGCTCAAATGTGCTGCGTAAAACGAGAATGAACCTCATTGGTTCTTGCTAAAGCTCAAACATGCTGCGTAACACGAGAATGAACCTCATTGGTTCTTGCTAAAGATCAAACGTGCTGCGTAACACGAGATTGAACCTCAATGGTTCTTGCTAAAGCTCAAACGTGCTGCGTAACACGAGAATGAACCTCATTGGTTCTTGCTAAAGCTCAAACAATGCTGCGTAACACGAGAAGGAACCTCATTGGTTCTTGCTAAAGATCAAACGTTCTGCGTAACACATGAGAATGAATCTCATTGGTGCTTGCTGAAGCTGAAATGTGCTGCGTAACACATGAGAATGAACCTCATTGGTTCTTGCTAAAGCTCAAACAATGCTGTGTAACACGAGATTGAACCTCAATGGTTCTTGCTGAACCTCAAATGTGCTGCGTAAAACGAGAATGAACCTCATTAGTTCTTGCTAAAGCTCAAACATGCTGCGTAACACGAGAATGAACCTCATTGGTTCTTGCTAAAGATCAAACGTGCTGCGTAACACGAGATTGAACCTCAATGGTTCTTGCTAAAGCTCAAACGTCCTGCGTAACACGAGATTGAACCTCATTGGTTCTTCCTGAAGCTCAAACGTGCTGCGTAAAACGAGAATGAACCTCATTGGTTCTTGCTGAAGCTCAAATGTGCTGCGTAAAACGAGAATGAACCTCATTAGTTCTTGCTAAAGCTCAAACAATGCTGCGTAACACATGAGAATGAACCTCATTGGTCCTTGCTAAAGCTCAAACGTGCTGCGTAACACATTAGAATGAACCTCATTGGCTCTTGCTGAAGCTCAAACGTGCTGCGTAACACGAGAATGAACCTCATTGGCTCTTGCTGAAGCTCAAACGTGCTGCGTAACACATGAGAATGAACCTCATTGGCTCTTGCTGAAGCTCAAACGTGCTGCGTAACACGAGAATAAACCTCATTGGTTCTTGCTAAAGCTCAAACAATGCTGTGTAACACGAGATTGAACCTCAATGGCTCTTGCTGAACCTCAAATGTGCTGCGTAAAACGAGAATGAACCTCATTGGTTCTTGCTAAAGATCAAACGTGCTACGTAACACGAGATTGAACCTCAATGGTTCTTGCTAAAGCTCAAACGTGCTGCGTAACACGAGAATGAACCTCATTGGTTCTTGCTGAAGCTCAAACGTGCTGCGTAACACGAGAATGAACCTCATTGGTTCTTGCTGAAGCTCAAATGTGCTGCGTAAAACGAGAATGAACCTCATTGGTTCTTGCTAAAGATCAAACGTGCTGCGTAACACGAGATTGAACCTCAATGGTTCTTGCTAAAGCTCAAATGTGCTGCGTAACACGAGAATGAACCTCATTGGTTCTTCCTGAAGCTCAAACATGCTGCGTAACACGAGATTGAACCTCATTGGTTCTTCCTGAAGCTCAAACGTGCTGCGTAAAACGAGAATGAACCTCATTGGTTCTTGCTAAAACTCAAATGTGCTACGTAAAACGAGAATGAACCTCATTGGTTCTTGCTAAAGCTCAAACAATGCTGCGTAACACATGAGAATGAATCTCATTTGTTCTTGCTGAAGCTGAAACGTGCTGCGTAACACATGAGAATGAACCTCATTGGTTCTTGCTAAAGATCAAACGTGCTGCGTAACACATGAGAATTAACCTCATTTGTTCTTGCTAAAGCTCAAACATGCTGCATAACAGGAGAATGAACCTCATTGGTTCTTGCTAAAGCTCAAACGTGCTGCATAACACATGAGAATGAACCTCATTGGTTCTTGCTGAAGCTCAAACGTGCTGCGTAACACAAGAATGAACCTCATTTGTTCTTGCTGAAGCTCAAATGTGCTGCGTAAACCGAGAATGAACCTCATTGGTTCTTGCTAAAGCTCAAACAATGCTGCGTAACACATGAGAATGAACCTCATTGGTTCTTGCTAAAGCTCAAACATGCTGCGTAACACGAGAATGAACCTCATTGGTTCTTGCTAAAGATCAAACGTGCTGCGTAACACGAGATTGAACCTCAATGGTTCTTGCTAAAGCTCAAACGTGCTGCGTAACACGAGATTGAACCTCATTGGTTCTTCCTGAAGCTCAAACGTGCTGCGTAAAACGAGAATGAACCTCATTGGTTCTTGCTGAAGCTCAAATGTGCTGCGTAAAACGAGAATGAACCTCATTGGTTCTTGCTAAAGCTCAAACAATGCTGCGTAACACATGAGAATGAACCTCATTGGTCCTTGCTAAAGCTCAAACGTGCTGCGTAACACACAAGAATGAACCTCATTGGTTCTTGCTAAAGCTCAAACGTGCTGCATAACAGGAGAATGAACCTCATTGGTTCTTGCTAAAGCTCAAACGTGCTGCATAACACATGAGAATGAACCTCATTGGTTCTTGCTGAAGCTCAAACGTGCTGCGTAACACAAGAATGAACCTCATTTGTTCTTGCTGAAGCTCAAATGTGCTGCGTAAACCGAGAATGAACCTCATTGGTTCTTGCTAAAGCTCAAACAATGCTGCGTAACACATGAGAATGAACCTCATTGGTTCTTGCTGAAGCTCAAACGTGCTGCATAACACATGAGAATGAACCTCATTGGTCCTTGCTAAAGCTCAAACGTGCTACGTAACACATGAGAATGAACCTCATTGGCTCTTGCTGAAGCTCAAGCGTGCTGCGTAACACGAGAATGAACCTCATTGGCTCTTGCTGAAGCTCAAACGTGCTGCGTAACACATGAGAATGAATCTCATTGGCTCTTGCTGAAGCTCAAACGTGCTGCGTAACACGAGAATGAACCTCATTGGCTCTTGCTGAAGCTCAATAGTGCTGCGTAACACATGAGAATGAACCTCATTGGTTCTTCATAAAGCCCAAACGTGCTGCGTAACACGAGAATGAACCTCATTGGCTCTTGCTGAAGCTCAATAGTGCTGCGTAACACATGAGAATGAACCTCATTGGTTCTTCATAAAGCCCAAACGTGCTGCGTAACACGAGAATGAATCTCATTGGTTCTTGCTGAAGCTCAAACAATGCTGCGTAACGCATGAGAATGAACCTCATTGGTGCTTGCTGAAGCTCAAATGTGCTGCGTAACACGAGATTAAACCTCAATGGTTCTTGCTAAAGCTCAAACGTGATGCGTACCATGAGAATGAACCTCATTGGTTCTTGCTAAAGCTCAAACATGCTGCGTAACACGAGAATGAACCTCATTGGTTCTTGCTAAAGATCAAACGTGCTGCGTAACACGAGATTGAACCTCAATGGTTCTTGCTAAAGCTCAAACGTGCTGCGTAACACGAGATTGAACCTCATTGGTTCTTCCTGAAGCTCAAACGTGCTGCGTAAAACGAGAATGAACCTCATTGGTTCTTGCTGAAGCTCAAATGTGCTGCGTAAAACGAGAATGAACCTCATTGGTTCTTGCTAAAGCTCAAACAATGCTGCGTTACACATGAGAATGAACCTCATTGGTCCTTGCTAAAGCTCAAACGTGCTGCGTAACACATTAGAATGAACCTCATTGGCTCTTGCTGAAGCTCAAACGTGCTGCGTAACACGAGAATGAACCTCATTGGCTCTTGCTGAAGCTCAAACGTGCTGCGTAACACATGAGAATGAACCTCATTGGCTCTTGCTGAAGCTCAAACGTGCTGCGTAACACGAGAATAAACCTCATTGGTTCTTGCTAAAGCTCAAACAATGCTGTGTAACACGAGATTGAACCTCAATGGTTCTTGCTGAACCTCAAATGTGCTGCGTAAAACGACAATGAACCTCATTGGTTCCTGCTAAAGCTCAAACATGCTGCGTAACACGAGAATGAACCTCATTGGTTCTTGCTAAAGATCAAACGTGCTGCGTAACACGAGATTGAACCTCAATGGTTCTTGCTAAAGCTCAAACGTGCTGCGTAACACGAGAATGAACCTCATTGGTTCTTGCTAAAGCTCAAACAATGCTGCGTAACACGAGAAGGAACCTGATTGGTTCTTGCTAAAGATCAAACGTTCTGCGTAACACATGAGAATGAATCTCATTGGTGCTTGCTGAAGCTGAAACGTGCTGCGTAACACATGAGAATGAACCTCATTGGTTCTTGCTAAAGCTCAAACAATGCTGTGTAACACGAGATTGAACCTCAATGGTTCTTGCTAAACCTCAAATATGCTGCGTAACACGAGAATGAACCTCATTGGTTCTTCCTGAAGCTCAAACGTGCTGCGTAAAACGAGAATGAACCTCATTGGTTCTTGCTAAAACTCAAATGTGCTACGTAAAACGAGAATGAACCTCATTGGTTCTTGCTAAAGCTCAAACAATGCTGCGTAACACATGAGAATGAATCTCATTTGTTCTTGCTGAAGCTGAAACGTGCTGCGTAACACATGAGAATGAACCTCATTGGTTCTTGCTAAAGATCAAACGTGCTGCGTAACACATGAGAATTAACCTCATTGGTTCTTGCTAAAGCTCAAACGTGCTGCATAACAGGAGAATGAACCTCATTGGTTCTTGCTAAAGCTCAAACGTGCTGCATAACACATGAGAATGAACCTCATTGGTTCTTGCTGAAGCTCAAACGTGCTGCGTAACACAAGAATGAACCTCATTTGTTCTTGCTGAAGCTCAAATGTGCTGCGTAAACCGAGAATGAACCTCATTGGTTCTTGCTAAAGCTCAAACAATGCTGCGTAACACATGAGAATGAACCTCATTGGTTCTTGCTAAAGCTCAAACATGCTGCGTAACACGAGAATGAACCTCATTGGTTCTTGCTAAAGATCAAACGTGCTGCGTAACACGAGATTGAACCTCAATGGTTCTTGCTAAAGCTCAAACGTGCTGCGTAACACGAGATTGAACCTCATTGGTTCTTCCTGAAGCTCAAACGTGCTGCGTAAAACGAGAATGAACCTCATTGGTTCTTGCTGAAGCTCAAATGTGCTGCGTAAAACGAGAATGAACCTCATTGGTTCTTGCTAAAGCTCAAACAATGCTGCGTAACACATGAGAATGAACCTCATTGGTCCTTGCTAAAGCTCAAACGTGCTGCGTAACACACAAGAATGAACCTCATTGGTTCTTGCTAAAGCTCAAACATGCTGCATAACAGGAGAATGAACCTCATTGGTTCTTGCTAAAGCTCAAACGTGCTGCATAACACATGAGAATGAACCTCATTGGTTCTTGCTGAAGCTCAAACGTGCTGCGTAACACAAGAATGAACCTCATTTGTTCTTGCTGAAGCTCAAATGTGCTGCGTAAACCGAGAATGAACCTCATTGGTTCTTGCTAAAGCTCAAACAATGCTGCGTAACACATGAGAATGAACCTCATTGGTTCTTGCTGAAGCTCAAACGTGCTGCATAACACATGAGAATGAACCTCATTGGTCCTTGCTAAAGCTCAAACGTGCTACGTAACACATGAGAATGAACCTCATTGGCTCTTGCTGAAGCTCAAGCGTGCTGCGTAACACGAGAATGAACCTCATTGGCTCTTGCTGAAGCTCAAACGTGCTGCGTAACACATGAGAATGAATCTCATTGGCTCTTGCTGAAGCTCAAACGTGCTGCGTAACACGAGAATAAACCTCATTGGTTCTTGCTAAAGCTCAAACAATGCTGCGTAACGCATGAGAATGAACCTCATTGGTTCTTGCTAAAGCTCAAACATGCTGCCTAATGAGAATGAACCTCATTGGTTCTTGCTGAAGCTCAAACGTGCTGCGTAACACGAGAATGAACCTCATTGGTTCTTGCTGAAGCTCAAACGTGCTGCGTAAAACGAGATTGAACCTCATTGGTTCTTGCTGAAGCTCAAATGTGCTGCGTAAAACGAGAATGAACCTCATTGGTTCTTGCTAAAGCTCAAACAATGCTGCGTAACACATGAGAATGAACCTCATTGGTTATTGCTGAAGCTCAAACGTGCTGCGTAACACATGAGAATGAACCTCATTGGCTCTTGCTGAAGCTCAAACGTGCTGCGTAACACGAGAATAAACCTCATTGGTTCTTGCTAAAGCTCAAACAATGCTGTGTAACACGAGATTGAACCTCAATGGCTCTTGCTGAACCTCAAATGTGCTGCGTAAAACGAGAATGAACCTCATTGGTTCTTGCTAAAGATCAAACGTGCTACGTAACACGAGATTGAACCTCAATGGTTCTTGCTAAAGCTCAAACGTGCTGCGTAACACGAGAATGAACCTCATTGGTTCTTGCTGAAGCTCAAATGTGCTGCGTAAAACGAGAATGAACCTCATTGGTTCTTGCTAAAGATCAAACGTGCTGCGTAACACGAGATTGAACCTCAATGGTTCCTGCTAAAGCTCAAATGTGCTGCGTAACACGAGAATGAACCTCATTGGTTCTTCCTGATGCTCAAACATGCTGCGTAACACGAGATTGAACCTCATTGGTTCTTCCTGAAGCTCAAACGTGCTGCGTAAAACGAGAATGAACCTCATTGGTTCTTGCTAAAGCTCAAACAATGCTGCGTTACACATGAGAATGAACCTCATTGGTCCTTGCTAAAGCTCAAACGTGCTGCGTAACACATTAGAATGAACCTCATTGGCTCTTGCTGAAGCTCAAACGTGCTGCGTAACACGAGAATGAACCTCATTGGCTCTTGCTGAAGCTCAAACGTGCTGCGTAACACATGAGAATGAACCTCATTGGCTCTTGCTGAAGCTCAAACGTGCTGCGTAACACGAGAATAAACCTCATTGGTTCTTGCTAAAGCTCAAACAATGCTGTGTAACACGAGATTGAACCTCAATGGTTCTTGCTGAACCTCAAATGTGCTGCGTAAAACGACAATGAACCTCATTGGTTCCTGCTAAAGCTCAAACATGCTGCGTAACACGAGAATGAACCTCATTGGTTCTTGCTAAAGATCAAACGTGCTGCGTAACACGAGATTGAACCTCAATGGTTCTTGCTAAAGCTCAAACGTGCTGCGTAACACGAGAATGAACCTCATTGGTTCTTGCTAAAGCTCAAACAATGCTGCGTAACACGAGAAGGAACCTGATTGGTTCTTGCTAAAGATCAAACGTTCTGCGTAACACATGAGAATGAATCTCATTGGTGCTTGCTGAAGCTGAAACGTGCTGCGTAACACATGAGAATGAACCTCATTGGTTCTTGCTAAAGCTCAAACAATGCTGTGTAACACGAGATTGAACCTCAATGGTTCTTGCTAAACCTCAAATATGCTGCGTAACACGAGAATGAACCTCATTGGTTCTTCCTGAAGCTCAAACGTGCTGCGTAAAACGAGAATGAACCTCATTGGTTCTTGCTAAAACTCAAATGTGCTACGTAAAACGAGAATGAACCTCATTGGTTCTTGCTAAAGCTCAAACAATGCTGCGTAACACATGAGAATGAATCTCATTTGTTCTTGCTGAAGCTGAAACGTGCTGCGTAACACATGAGAATGAACCTCATTGGTTCTTGCTAAAGATCAAACGTGCTGCGTAACACATGAGAATTAACCTCATTGGTTCTTGCTAAAGCTCAAACGTGCTGCATAACAGGAGAATGAACCTCATTGGTTCTTGCTAAAGCTCAAACGTGCTGCATAACACATGAGAATGAACCTCATTGGTTCTTGCTGAAGCTCAAACGTGCTGCGTAACACAAGAATGAACCTCATTTGTTCTTGCTGAAGCTCAAATGTGCTGCGTAAACCGAGAATGAACCTCATTGGTTCTTGCTAAAGCTCAAACAATGCTGCGTAACACATGAGAATGAACCTCATTGGTTCTTGCTAAAGCTCAAACATGCTGCGTAACACGAGAATGAACCTCATTGGTTCTTGCTAAAGATCAAACGTGCTGCGTAACACGAGATTGAACCTCAATGGTTCTTGCTAAAGCTCAAACGTGCTGCGTAACACGAGATTGAACCTCATTGGTTCTTCCTGAAGCTCAAACGTGCTGCGTAAAACGAGAATGAACCTCATTGGTTCTTGCTGAAGCTCAAATGTGCTGCGTAAAACGAGAATGAACCTCATTGGTTCTTGCTAAAGCTCAAACAATGCTGCGTAACACATGAGAATGAACCTCATTGGTCCTTGCTAAAGCTCAAACGTGCTGCGTAACACACAAGAATGAACCTCATTGGTTCTTGCTAAAGCTCAAACATGCTGCATAACAGGAGAATGAACCTCATTGGTTCTTGCTAAAGCTCAAACGTGCTGCATAACACATGAGAATGAACCTCATTGGTTCTTGCTGAAGCTCAAACGTGCTGCGTAACACAAGAATGAACCTCATTTGTTCTTGCTGAAGCTCAAATGTGCTGCGTAAACCGAGAATGAACCTCATTGGTTCTTGCTAAAGCTCAAACAATGCTGCGTAACACATGAGAATGAACCTCATTGGTTCTTGCTGAAGCTCAAACGTGCTGCATAACACATGAGAATGAACCTCATTGGTCCTTGCTAAAGCTCAAACGTGCTACGTAACACATGAGAATGAACCTCATTGGCTCTTGCTGAAGCTCAAGCGTGCTGCGTAACACGAGAATGAACCTCATTGGCTCTTGCTGAAGCTCAAACGTGCTGCGTAACACATGAGAATGAATCTCATTGGCTCTTGCTGAAGCTCAAACGTGCTGCGTAACACGAGAATAAACCTCATTGGTTCTTGCTAAAGCTCAAACAATGCTGCGTAACGCATGAGAATGAACCTCATTGGTTCTTGCTAAAGCTCAAACATGCTGCCTAATGAGAATGAACCTCATTGGTTCTTGCTGAAGCTCAAACGTGCTGCGTAACACGAGAATGAACCTCATTGGTTCTTGCTGAAGCTCAAACGTGCTGCGTAAAACGAGATTGAACCTCATTGGTTCTTGCTGAAGCTCAAATGTGCTGCGTAAAACGAGAATGAACCTCATTGGTTCTTGCTAAAGCTCAAACAATGCTGCGTAACACATGAGAATGAACCTCATTGGTTATTGCTGAAGCTCAAACGTGCTGCGTAACACATGAGAATGAACCTCATTGGCTCTTGCTGAAGCTCAAACGTGCTGCGTAACACGAGAATAAACCTCATTGGTTCTTGCTAAAGCTCAAACAATGCTGTGTAACACGAGATTGAACCTCAATGGCTCTTGCTGAACCTCAAATGTGCTGCGTAAAACGAGAATGAACCTCATTGGTTCTTGCTAAAGATCAAACGTGCTACGTAACACGAGATTGAACCTCAATGGTTCTTGCTAAAGCTCAAACGTGCTGCGTAACACGAGAATGAACCTCATTGGTTCTTGCTGAAGCTCAAATGTGCTGCGTAAAACGAGAATGAACCTCATTGGTTCTTGCTAAAGATCAAACGTGCTGCGTAACACGAGATTGAACCTCAATGGTTCCTGCTAAAGCTCAAATGTGCTGCGTAACACGAGAATGAACCTCATTGGTTCTTCCTGATGCTCAAACATGCTGCGTAACACGAGATTGAACCTCATTGGTTCTTCCTGAAGCTCAAACGTGCTGCGTAAAACGAGAATGAACCTCATTGGTTCTTGCTAAAACTCAAATGTGCTACGTAAAACGAGAATGAACCTCATTGGTTCTTGCTAAAGCTCAAACAATGCTGCGTAACACATGAGAATGAATCTCATTTGTTCTTGCTGAAGCTGAAACGTGCTGCGTAACACATGAGAATGAACCTCATTGGTTCTTGCTAAAGATCAAACGTGCTGCGTAACACATGAGAATTAACCTCATTGGTTCTTGCTAAAGATCAAACGTGCTGCGTAACACATGAGAATTAACCTCATTGGTTCTTGCTAAAGCTCAAACGTGCTGCGTAACACACAAGAATGAACCTCATTTGTTCTTGCTAAAGCTCAAACATGCTGCATAACAGGAGAATGAACCTCATTGGTTCTTGCTAAAGCTCAAACGTGCTGCATAACACATGAGAATGAACCTCATTGGTTCTTGCTGAAGCTCAAACGTGCTGCGTAACACAAGAATGAACCTCATTTGTTCTTGCTGAAGCTCAAATGTGCTGCGTAAACCGAGAATGAACCTCATTGGTTCTTGCTAAAGCTCAAACAATGCTGCGTAACACATGAGAATGAACCTCATTGGTTCTTGCTAAAGCTCAAACATGCTGCGTAACACGAGAATGAACCTCATTGGTTCTTGCTAAAGATCAAACGTGCTGCGTAACACGAGATTGAACCTCAATGGTTCTTGCTAAAGCTCAAACGTGCTGCGTAACACGAGATTGAACCTCATTGGTTCTTCCTGAAGCTCAAACGTGCTGCGTAAAACGAGAATGAACCTCATTGGTTCTTGCTGAAGCTCAAATGTGCTGCGTAAAACGAGAATGAACCTCATTGGTTCTTGCTAAAGCTCAAACAATGCTGCGTAACACATGAGAATGAACCTCATTGGTTCTTGCTAAAGCTCAAACAATGCTGCGTAACACATGAGAATGAACCTCATTGGTCCTTGCTAAAGCTCAAACGTGCTGCGTAACACACAAGAATGAACCTCATTGGTTCTTGCTAAAGCTCAAACATGCTGCATAACAGGAGAATGAACCTCATTGGTTCTTGCTAAAGCTCAAACGTGCTGCATAACACATGAGAATGAACCTCATTGGTTCTTGCTGAAGCTCAAACGTGCTGCGTAACACAAGAATGAACCTCATTTGTTCTTGCTGAAGCTCAAATGTGCTGCGTAAACCGAGAATGAACCTCATTGGTTCTTGCTAAAGCTCAAACAATGCTGCGTAACACATGAGAATGAACCTCATTGGTTCTTGCTGAAGCTCAAACGTGCTGCATAACACATGAGAATGAACCTCATTGGTCCTTGCTAAAGCTCAAACGTGCTACGTAACACATGAGAATGAACCTCATTGGCTCTTGCTGAAGCTCAAGCGTGCTGCGTAACACGAGAATGAACCTCATTGGCTCTTGCTGAAGCTCAAACGTGCTGCGTAACACATGAGAATGAATCTCATTGGCTCTTGCTGAAGCTCAAACGTGCTGCGTAACACGAGAATAAACCTCATTGGTTCTTGCTAAAGCTCAAACAATGCTGCGTAACGCATGAGAATGAACCTCATTGGTTCTTGCTAAAGCTCAAACATGCTGCCTAATGAGAATGAACCTCATTGGTTCTTGCTGAAGCTCAAACGTGCTGCGTAACACGAGAATGAACCTCATTGGTTCTTGCTGAAGCTCAAACGTGCTGCGTAAAACGAGATTGAACCTCATTGGTTCTTGCTGAAGCTCAAATGTGCTGCGTAAAACGAGAATGAACCTCATTGGTTCTTGCTAAAGCTCAAACAATGCTGCGTAACACATGAGAATGAACCTCATTGGTTATTGCTGAAGCTCAAACGTGCTGCGTAACACATGAGAATGAACCTCATTGGCTCTTGCTGAAGCTCAAACGTGCTGCGTAACACGAGAATAAACCTCATTGGTTCTTGCTAAAGCTCAAACAATGCTGTGTAACACGAGATTGAACCTCAATGGCTCTTGCTGAACCTCAAATGTGCTGCGTAAAACGAGAATGAACCTCATTGGTTCTTGCTAAAGATCAAACGTGCTACGTAACACGAGATTGAACCTCAATGGTTCTTGCTAAAGCTCAAACGTGCTGCGTAACACGAGAATGAACCTCATTGGTTCTTGCTGAAGCTCAAATGTGCTGCGTAAAACGAGAATGAACCTCATTGGTTCTTGCTAAAGATCAAACGTGCTGCGTAACACGAGATTGAACCTCAATGGTTCTTGCTAAAGCTCAAATGTGCTGCGTAACACGAGAATGAACCTCATTGGTTCTTCCTGATGCTCAAACATGCTGCGTAACACGAGATTGAACCTCATTGGTTCTTCCTGAAGCTCAAACGTGCTGCGTAAAACGAGAATGAACCTCATTGGTTCTTGCTAAAACTCAAATGTGCTACGTAAAACGAGAATGAACCTCATTGGTTCTTGCTAAAGCTCAAACAATGCTGCGTAACACATGAGAATGAATCTCATTTGTTCTTGCTGAAGCTGAAACGTGCTGCGTAACACATGAGAATGAACCTCATTGGTTCTTGCTAAAGATCAAACGTGCTGCGTAACACATGAGAATTAACCTCATTGGTTCTTGCTAAAGATCAAACGTGCTGCGTAACACATGAGAATTAACCTCATTGGTTCTTGCTAAAGCTCAAACGTGCTGCGTAACACACAAGAATGAACCTCATTTGTTCTTGCTAAAGCTCAAACATGCTGCATAACAGGAGAATGAACCTCATTGGTTCTTGCTAAAGCTCAAACGTGCTGCATAACACATGAGAATGAACCTCATTGGTTCTTGCTGAAGCTCAAACGTGCTGCGTAACACAAGAATGAACCTCATTTGTTCTTGCTGAAGCTCAAATGTGCTGCGTAAACCGAGAATGAACCTCATTGGTTCTTGCTAAAGCTCAAACAATGCTGCGTAACACATGAGAATGAACCTCATTGGTTCTTGCTAAAGCTCAAACATGCTGCGTAACACGAGAATGAACCTCATTGGTTCTTGCTAAAGATCAAACGTGCTGCGTAACACGAGATTGAACCTCAATGGTTCTTGCTAAAGCTCAAACGTGCTGCGTAACACGAGATTGAACCTCATTGGTTCTTCCTGAAGCTCAAACGTGCTGCGTAAAACGAGAATGAACCTCATTGGTTCTTGCTGAAGCTCAAATGTGCTGCGTAAAACGAGAATGAACCTCATTGGTTCTTGCTAAAGCTCAAACAATGCTGCGTAACACATGAGAATGAACCTCATTGGTCCTTGCTAAAGCTCAAACGTGCTGCGTAACACACGAGAATGAACCTCATTGGTTCTTGCTAAAGCTCAAACAATGCTGCGTAACACATGAGAATGAACCTCATTGGTCCTTGCTAAAGCTCAAGCGTGCTGCGTAACACGAGAATGAACCTCATTGGCTCTTGCTGAAGCTCAAACGTGCTGCGTAACACATGAGAATGAATCTCATTGGCTCTTGCTGAAGCTCAAACGTGCTGCGTAACACGAGAATAAACCTCATTGGTTCTTGCTAAAGCTCAAACAATGCTGCGTAACGCATGAGAATGAACCTCATTGGTTCTTGCTAAAGCTCAAACATGCTGCCTAATGAGAATGAACCTCATTGGTTCTTGCTGAAGCTCAAACGTGCTGCGTAACACGAGAATGAACCTCATTGGTTCTTGCTGAAGCTCAAACGTGCTGCGTAAAACGAGATTGAACCTCATTGGTTCTTGCTGAAGCTCAAATGTGCTGCGTAAAACGAGAATGAACCTCATTGGTTCTTGCTAAAGCTCAAACAATGCTGCGTAACACATGAGAATGAACCTCATTGGTTATTGCTGAAGCTCAAACGTGCTGCGTAACACATGAGAATGAACCTCATTGGCTCTTGCTGAAGCTCAAACGTGCTGCGTAACACGAGAATAAACCTCATTGGTTCTTGCTAAAGCTCAAACAATGCTGTGTAACACGAGATTGAACCTCAATGGCTCTTGCTGAACCTCAAATGTGCTGCGTAAAACGAGAATGAACCTCATTGGTTCTTGCTAAAGATCAAACGTGCTACGTAACACGAGATTGAACCTCAATGGTTCTTGCTAAAGCTCAAACGTGCTGCGTAACACGAGAATGAACCTCATTGGTTCTTGCTGAAGCTCAAATGTGCTGCGTAAAACGAGAATGAACCTCATTGGTTCTTGCTAAAGATCAAACGTGCTGCGTAACACGAGATTGAACCTCAATGGTTCCTGCTAAAGCTCAAATGTGCTGCGTAACACGAGAATGAACCTCATTGGTTCTTCCTGATGCTCAAACATGCTGCGTAACACGAGATTGAACCTCATTGGTTCTTCCTGAAGCTCAAACGTGCTGCGTAAAACGAGAATGAACCTCATTGGTTCTTGCTAAAACTCAAATGTGCTACGTAAAACGAGAATGAACCTCATTGGTTCTTGCTAAAGCTCAAACAATGCTGCGTAACACATGAGAATGAATCTCATTTGTTCTTGCTGAAGCTGAAACGTGCTGCGTAACACATGAGAATGAACCTCATTGGTTCTTGCTAAAGATCAAACGTGCTGCGTAACACATGAGAATTAACCTCATTGGTTCTTGCTAAAGATCAAACGTGCTGCGTAACACATGAGAATTAACCTCATTGGTTCTTGCTAAAGCTCAAACGTGCTGCGTAACACACAAGAATGAACCTCATTTGTTCTTGCTAAAGCTCAAACATGCTGCATAACAGGAGAATGAACCTCATTGGTTCTTGCTAAAGCTCAAACGTGCTGCATAACACATGAGAATGAACCTCATTGGTTCTTGCTGAAGCTCAAACGTGCTGCGTAACACAAGAATGAACCTCATTTGTTCTTGCTGAAGCTCAAATGTGCTGCGTAAACCGAGAATGAACCTCATTGGTTCTTGCTAAAGCTCAAACAATGCTGCGTAACACATGAGAATGAACCTCATTGGTTCTTGCTAAAGCTCAAACATGCTGCGTAACACGAGAATGAACCTCATTGGTTCTTGCTAAAGATCAAACGTGCTGCGTAACACGAGATTGAACCTCAATGGTTCTTGCTAAAGCTCAAACGTGCTGCGTAACACGAGATTGAACCTCATTGGTTCTTCCTGAAGCTCAAACGTGCTGCGTAAAACGAGAATGAACCTCATTGGTTCTTGCTGAAGCTCAAATGTGCTGCGTAAAACGCGAATGAACCTCATTGGTTCTTGCTAAAGCTCAAACAATGCTGCGTAACACATGAGAATGAACCTCATTGGTCCTTGCTAAAGCTCAAACGTGCTGCGTAACACACAAGAATGAACCTCATTGGTTCTTGCTAAAGCTCAAACATGCTGCATAACAGGAGAATGAACCTCATTGGTTCTTGCTAAAGCTCAAACGTGCTGCATAACACATGAGAATGAACCTCATTGGTTCTTGCTGAAGCTCAAACGTGCTGCGTAACACAAGAATGAACCTCATTTGTTCTTGCTGAAGCTCAAATGTGCTGCGTAAACCGAGAATGAACCTCATTGGTTCTTGCTAAAGCTCAAACAATGCTGCGTAACACATGAGAATGAACCTCATTGGTTCTTGCTGAAGCTCAAACGTGCTGCATAACACATGAGAATGAACCTCATTGGTCCTTGCTAAAGCTCAAACGTGCTACGTAACACATGAGAATGAACCTCATTGGCTCTTGCTGAAGCTCAAGCGTGCTGCGTAACACGAGAATGAACCTCATTGGCTCTTGCTGAAGCTCAAACGTGCTGCGTAACACATGAGAATGAATCTCATTGGCTCTTGCTGAAGCTCAAACGTGCTGCGTAACACGAGAATAAACCTCATTGGTTCTTGCTAAAGCTCAAACAATGCTGCGTAACGCATGAGAATGAACCTCATTGGTTCTTGCTAAAGCTCAAACATGCTGCCTAATGAGAATGAACCTCATTGGTTCTTGCTGAAGCTCAAACGTGCTGCGTAACACGAGAATGAACCTCATTGGTTCTTGCTGAAGCTCAAACGTGCTGCGTAAAACGAGATTGAACCTCATTGGTTCTTGCTGAAGCTCAAATGTGCTGCGTAAAACGAGAATGAACCTCATTGGTTCTTGCTAAAGCTCAAACAATGCTGCGTAACACATGAGAATGAACCTCATTGGTTATTGCTGAAGCTCAAACGTGCTGCGTAACACATGAGAATGAACCTCATTGGCTCTTGCTGAAGCTCAAACGTGCTGCGTAACACGAGAATAAACCTCATTGGTTCTTGCTAAAGCTCAAACAATGCTGTGTAACACGAGATTGAACCTCAATGGCTCTTGCTGAACCTCAAATGTGCTGCGTAAAACGAGAATGAACCTCATTGGTTCTTGCTAAAGATCAAACGTGCTACGTAACACGAGATTGAACCTCAATGGTTCTTGCTAAAGCTCAAACGTGCTGCGTAACACGAGAATGAACCTCATTGGTTCTTGCTGAAGCTCAAATGTGCTGCGTAAAACGAGAATGAACCTCATTGGTTCTTGCTAAAGATCAAACGTGCTGCGTAACACGAGATTGAACCTCAATGGTTCTTGCTAAAGCTCAAATGTGCTGCGTAACACGAGAATGAACCTCATTGGTTCTTCCTGATGCTCAAACATGCTGCGTAACACGAGATTGAACCTCATTGGTTCTTCCTGAAGCTCAAACGTGCTGCGTAAAACGAGAATGAACCTCATTGGTTCTTGCTAAAACTCAAATGTGCTACGTAAAACGAGAATGAACCTCATTGGTTCTTGCTAAAGCTCAAACAATGCTGCGTAACACATGAGAATGAATCTCATTTGTTCTTGCTGAAGCTGAAACGTGCTGCGTAACACATGAGAATGAACCTCATTGGTTCTTGCTAAAGATTAAACGTGCTGCGTAACACATGAGAATTAACCTCATTGGTTCTTGCTAAAGATCAAACGTGCTGCGTAACACATGAGAATTAACCTCATTGGTTCTTGCTAAAGCTCAAACGTGCTGCGTAACACACAAGAATGAACCTCATTTGTTCTTGCTAAAGCTCAAACATGCTGCATAACAGGAGAATGAACCTCATTGGTTCTTGCTAAAGCTCAAACGTGCTGCATAACACATGAGAATGAACCTCATTGGTTCTTGCTGAAGCTCAAACGTGCTGCGTAACACAAGAATGAACCTCATTTGTTCTTGCTGAAGCTCAAATGTGCTGCGTAAACCGAGAATGAACCTCATTGGTTCTTGCTAAAGCTCAAACAATGCTGCGTAACACATGAGAATGAACCTCATTGGTTCTTGCTAAAGCTCAAACATGCTGCGTAACACGAGAATGAACCTCATTGGTTCTTGCTAAAGATCAAACGTGCTGCGTAACACGAGATTGAACCTCAATGGTTCTTGCTAAAGCTCAAACGTGCTGCGTAACACGAGATTGAACCTCATTGGTTCTTCCTGAAGCTCAAACGTGCTGCGTAAAACGAGAATGAACCTCATTGGTTCTTGCTGAAGCTCAAATGTGCTGCGTAAAACGAGAATGAACCTCATTGGTTCTTGCTAAAGCTCAAACAATGCTGCGTAACACATGAGAATGAACCTCATTAGTCCTTGCTAAAGCTCAAACGTGCTGCGTAACACACAAGAATGAACCTCATTGGTTCTTGCTAAAGCTCAAACATGCTGCATAACAGGAGAATGAACCTCATTGGTTCTTGCTAAAGCTCAAACGTGCTGCATAACACATGAGAATGAACCTCATTGGTTCTTGCTGAAGCTCAAACGTGCTGCGTAACACAAGAATGAACCTCATTTGTTCTTGCTGAAGCTCAAATGTGCTGCGTAAACCGAGAATGAACCTCATTGGTTCTTGCTAAAGCTCAAACAATGCTGCGTAACACATGAGAATGAACCTCATTGGTTCTTGCTGAAGCTCAAACGTGCTGCATAACACATGAGAATGAACCTCATTGGTCCTTGCTAAAGCTCAAACGTGCTACGTAACACATGAGAATGAACCTCATTGGCTCTTGCTGAAGCTCAAGCGTGCTGCGTAACACGAGAATGAACCTCATTGGCTCTTGCTGAAGCTCAAACGTGCTGCGTAACACATGAGAATGAATCTCATTGGCTCTTGCTGAAGCTCAAACGTGCTGCGTAACACGAGAATAAACCTCATTGGTTCTTGCTAAAGCTCAAACAATGCTGCGTAACGCATGAGAATGAACCTCATTGGTTCTTGCTAAAGCTCAAACATGCTGCCTAATGAGAATGAACCTCATTGGTTCTTGCTGAAGCTCAAACGTGCTGCGTAACACGAGAATGAACCTCATTGGTTCTTGCTGAAGCTCAAACGTGCTGCGTAAAACGAGATTGAACCTCATTGGTTCTTGCTGAAGCTCAAATGTGCTGCGTAAAACGAGAATGAACCTCATTGGTTCTTGCTAAAGCTCAAACAATGCTGCGTAACACATGAGAATGAACCTCATTGGTTCTTGCTGAAGCTCAAACGTGCTGCGTAACACGAGAATGAACCTCATTGGTTCTTGCTGAAGCTCAAACGTGCTGCGTAACACAAGAATGAACCTCATTGGTTCTTGCTGAAGCTCAAATGTGCTGCGTAAACCGAGAATGAACCTCATTGGTTCTTGCTAAAGCTCAAACAATGCTGCGTAACACATGAGAATGAACCTCATTGGTTCTTGCTGAAGCTCAAACGTGCTGCATAACACTATAGAATGAACCTCATTGGTCCTTGCTAAAGCTCAAACAATGCTGCGTAACACATGAGAATGAACCTCAATGGTTCTTGCTGAAGCTCAAACGTGCTGCGTAACACGAGAATGAACCTCATTGGTTCTTGCTGAAGCTCAAACGTGCTGCGTAACACGAGAATGAACCTCGTTGGTTCTTGCTAAAGATCAAACGTGCTGCGTAACACGAGATTGAACCTCAATGGTTCTTGCTAAAGCTCAAACGTGCTGCATAACACATGAGAATGAACCTCATTGGTTCTTGCTGAAGCTCAAACGTGCTGCGTAACACAAGAATGAACCTCATTTGTTCTTGCTGAAGCTCAAATGTGCTGCGTAAACCGAGAATGAACCTCATTGGTTCTTGCTAAAGCTCAAACAATGCTGCGTAACACATGAGAATGAACCTCATTGGTTCTTGCTGAAGCTCAAACGTGCTGCATAACACATGAGAATGAACCTCATTGGTCCTTGCTAAAGCTCAAACGTGCTACGTAACACATGAGAATGAACCTCATTGGCTCTTGCTGAAGCTCAAGCGTGCTGCGTAACACGAGAATGAACCTCATTGGCTCTTGCTGAAGCTCAAACGTGCTGCGTAACACATGAGAATGAATCTCATTGGCTCTTGCTGAAGCTCAAACGTGCTGCGTAACACGAGAATAAACCTCATTGGTTCTTGCTAAAGCTCAAACAATGCTGCGTAACGCATGAGAATGAACCTCATTGGTTCTTGCTAAAGCTCAAACATGCTGCCTAATGAGAATGAACCTCATTGGTTCTTGCTGAAGCTCAAACGTGCTGCGTAACACGAGAATGAACCTCATTGGTTCTTGCTGAAGCTCAAACGTGCTGCGTAAAACGAGATTGAACCTCATTGGTTCTTGCTGAAGCTCAAATGTGCTGCGTAAAACGAGAATGAACCTCATTGGTTCTTGCTAAAGCTCAAACAATGCTGCGTAACACATGAGAATGAACCTCATTGGTTATTGCTGAAGCTCAAACGTGCTGCGTAACACGAGAATGAACCTCGTTGGTTCTTGCTAAAGATCAAACGTGCTGCGTAACACGAGATTGAACCTCAATGGTTCTTGCTAAAGCTCAAACGTGCTGCATAACACATGAGAATGAACCTCATTGGTTCTTGCTGAAGCTCAAACGTGCTGCGTAACACAAGAATGAACCTCATTTGTTCTTGCTGAAGCTCAAATGTGCTGCGTAAACCGAGAATGAACCTCATTGGTTCTTGCTAAAGCTCAAACAATGCTGCGTAACACATGAGAATGAACCTCATTGGTTCTTGCTGAAGCTCAAACGTGCTGCATAACACATGAGAATGAACCTCATTGGTCCTTGCTAAAGCTCAAACGTGCTACGTAACACATGAGAATGAACCTCATTGGCTCTTGCTGAAGCTCAAGCGTGCTGCGTAACACGAGAATGAACCTCATTGGCTCTTGCTGAAGCTCAAACGTGCTGCGTAACACATGAGAATGAATCTCATTGGCTCTTGCTGAAGCTCAAACGTGCTGCGTAACACGAGAATAAACCTCATTGGTTCTTGCTAAAGCTCAAACAATGCTGCGTAACGCATGAGAATGAACCTCATTGGTTCTTGCTAAAGCTCAAACATGCTGCCTAATGAGAATGAACCTCATTGGTTCTTGCTGAAGCTCAAACGTGCTGCGTAACACGAGAATGAACCTCATTGGTTCTTGCTGAAGCTCAAACGTGCTGCGTAAAACGAGATTGAACCTCATTGGTTCTTGCTGAAGCTCAAATGTGCTGCGTAAAACGAGAATGAACCTCATTGGTTCTTGCTAAAGCTCAAACAATGCTGCGTAACACATGAGAATGAACCTCATTGGTTATTGCTGAAGCTCAAACGTGCTGCGTAACACGAGATTGAACCTCATTGGTTCTTGCTGAAGCTCAAATGTGCTGCGTAAAACGAGAATGAACCTCATTGGTTCTTGCTAAAGCTCAAACAATGCTGCGTAACACATGAGAATGAACCTCATTGGTTCTTGCTAAAGCTCAAACATGCTGCCTAATGAGAATGAACCTCTTTGGTTCTTGCTGAAGCTCAAACGTGATGCGTAACATGAGAATGAACCTCATTCGTTATTGCTAAAGCTCAAACGTGCTGCGTAACACGAGAATGAACCTCATTGGTTCTTGCTGAAGCTCAAACGTGCTGCGTAACACAAGAATGAACCTCATTGGTTCTTGCTGAAGCTCAAATGTGCTGCGTAAACCGAGAATGAACCTCATTGGTTCTTGCTAAAGCTCAAACAATGCTGCGTAACACATGAGAATGAACCTCATTGGTTCTTGCTGAAGCTCAAACGTGCTGCATAACACTATAGAATGAACCTCATTGGTCCTTGCTAAAGCTCAAACAATGCTGCGTAACACATGAGAATGAACCTCAATGGTTCTTGCTGAAGCTCAAACGTGCTGCGTAACACGAGAATGAACCTCATTGGTTCTTGCTGAAGCTCAAACGTGCTGCGTAACACGAGAATGAACCTCGTTGGTTCTTGCTAAAGATCAAACGTGCTGCGTAACACGAGATTGAACCTCAATGGTTCTTGCTAAAGCTCAAACGTGCTGCGTAACACGAGAATGAACCTCATTGGTTCTTGCTGAAGCTCAAACGTGCTGCGTAACACGAGAATGAACCTCATTGGTTCTTGCTAAAGATCAAACGTGCTGCGTAACACGAGATTGAACCTTAATGGTTCTTGCTAAAGCTCAAACGTGCTGCGTAACACGAGAATGAACCTCATTGGTTCTTGCTAAAGATCAAACGTGCTGCGTAACACGAGATTGAACCTCAATAGTTCTTGCTAAAGCTCAAACGTGCTGCGTAACACGAGAATGAACCTCATTGGTTCTTGCTGAAGCTCAAACGTGCTGCGTAACACGAGAATGAACCTCATTGGTTCTTGCTGAAGCTCAAACGTGCTGCGTAAAACGAGACTGAACCTCAATGGTTCTTGCTAAAGCTCAAACGTGCTGCGTAACACGAGAATGAACCTCATTGGTTCTTGCTGAAGCTCAAACGTGCTGCGTAACACGAGAATGAACCTCATTGGTTCTTGCTGAAGCTCAAACGTGCTGCGTAAAACGAGAATGAACCTCATTGGTTCTTGCTAAAGCTCAAACATGCTGCCTAATGAGAATGAACCTCATTGGTTCTTGCTGAAGCTCAAATGTGCTGCGTAACACGAGAATGAACCTTATTGGTTCTTGCTGAAGCTCAAACGTGCTGCGTAAAACGAGATTGAACCTCATTGGTTCTTGCTGAAGCTCAAATGTGCTGCGTAAAACGAGAATGAACCTCATTGGTTCTTGCTAAAGCTCAAACAATGCTGCGTAACACATGAGAATGAACCTCATTGGTTATTGCTGAAACTCAAACGTGCTGCGTAAAACGAGATTGAACCTCATTGGTTCTTGCTGAAGCTCAAATGTGCTGCGTAAAACGAGAATGAACCTCATTGGTTCTTGCTAAAGCTCAAACAATGCTGCGTAACACGAGAATGAACCTCATTGGTTCTTGCTAAAGCTCAAACATGCTGCCTAATGAGAATGAACCTCTTTGGTTCTTGCTGAAGCTCAAACGTGATGCGTAACATGAGAATGAACCTCATTCGTTATTGCTAAAGCTCAAATGTGCTGCGTAACACGAGAATGAACCTCATTGGTTCTCGCTGAAGCTCAAACGTGCTGCGTAACACAAGAATGAACCTCATTTGTTCTTGCTGAAGCTCAAATGTGCTGCGTAAACCGAGAATGAACCTCATTGGTTCTTGCTAAAGCTCAAACAATGCTGCGTAACACATGAGAATGAACCTCATTGGTTCTTGCTGAAGCTCAAACGTGCTGCATAACACATGAGAATGAACCTCATTGGTCCTTGCTAAAGCTCAAACGTGCTACGTAACACATGAGAATGAACCTCATTGGCTCTTGCTGAAGCTCAAGCGTGCTGCGTAACACGAGAATGAACCTCATTGGCTCTTGCTGAAGCTCAAACGTGCTGCGTAACACATGAGAATGAATCTCATTGGCTCTTGCTGAAGCTCAAACGTGCTGCGTAACACGAGAATAAACCTCATTGGTTCTTGCTAAAGCTCAAACAATGCTGCGTAACGCATGAGAATGAACCTCATTGGTTCTTGCTAAAGCTCAAACATGCTGCCTAATGAGAATGAACCTCATTGGTTCTTGCTGAAGCTCAAACGTGCTGCGTAACACGAGAATGAACCTCATTGGTTCTTGCTGAAGCTCAAACGTGCTGCGTAAAACGAGATTGAACCTCATTGGTTCTTGCTGAAGCTCAAATGTGCTGCGTAAAACGAGAATGAACCTCATTGGTTCTTGCTAAAGCTCAAACAATGCTGCGTAACACATGAGAATGAACCTCATTGGTTATTGCTGAAGCTCAAACGTGCTGCGTAACACGAGAATGAACCTCATTGGTTCTTGCTGAAGCTCAAACGTGCTGCGTAACACAAGAATGAACCTCATTGGTTCTTGCTGAAGCTCAAATGTGCTGCGTAAACCGAGAATGAACCTCATTGGTTCTTGCTAAAGCTCAAACAATGCTGCGTAACACATGAGAATGAACCTCATTGGTTCTTGCTGAAGCTCAAACGTGCTGCATAACACTATAGAATGAACCTCCTTGGTCCTTGCTAAAGCTCAAACAATGCTGCGTAACACATGAGAATGAACCTCAATGGTTCTTGCTGAAGCTCAAACGTGCTGCGTAACACGAGAATGAACCTCATTGGTTCTTGCTGAAGCTCAAACGTGCTGCGTAACACGAGAATGAACCTCGTTGGTTCTTGCTAAAGATCAAACGTGCTGCGTAACACGAGATTGAACCTCAATGGTTCTTGCTAAAGCTCAAACGTGCTGCATAACACATGAGAATGAACCTCATTGGTTCTTGCTGAAGCTCAAACGTGCTGCGTAACACAAGAATGAACCTCATTTGTTCTTGCTGAAGCTCAAATGTGCTGCGTAAACCGAGAATGAACCTCATTGGTTCTTGCTAAAGCTCAAACAATGCTGCGTAACACATGAGAATGAACCTCATTGGTTCTTGCTGAAGCTCAAACGTGCTGCATAACACATGAGAATGAACCTCATTGGTCCTTGCTAAAGCTCAAACGTGCTACGTAACACATGAGAATGAACCTCATTGGCTCTTGCTGAAGCTCAAGCGTGCTGCGTAACACGAGAATGAACCTCATTGGCTCTTGCTGAAGCTCAAACGTGCTGCGTAACACATGAGAATGAATCTCATTGGCTCTTGCTGAAGCTCAAACGTGCTGCGTAACACGAGAATAAACCTCATTGGTTCTTGCTAAAGCTCAAACAATGCTGCGTAACGCATGAGAATGAACCTCATTGGTTCTTGCTAAAGCTCAAACATGCTGCCTAATGAGAATGAACCTCATTGGTTCTTGCTGAAGCTCAAACGTGCTGCGTAACACGAGAATGAACCTCATTGGTTCTTGCTGAAGCTCAAACGTGCTGCGTAAAACGAGATTGAACCTCATTGGTTCTTGCTGAAGCTCAAATGTGCTGCGTAAAACGAGAATGAACCTCATTGGTTCTTGCTAAAGCTCAAACAATGCTGCGTAACACATGAGAATAAACCTCATTGGTTCTTGCTGAAGCTCAAACGTGCTGCGTAACACGAGAATGAACCTCGTTGGTTCTTGCTAAAGATCAAACGTGCTGCGTAACACGAGATTGAACCTCAATGGTTCTTGCTAAAGCTCAAACAATGCTGCGTAACACATGAGAATGAACCTCATTGGTTCTTGCTAAAGCTCAAACATGCTGCCTAATGAGAATGAACCTCTTTGGTTCTTGCTGAAGCTCAAACGTGATGCGTAACATGAGAATGAACCTCATTCGTTATTGCTAAAGCTCAAACGTGCTGCGTAACACGAGAATGAACCTCATTGGTTCTTGCTGAAGCTCAAACGTGCTGCGTAACACAAGAATGAACCTCATTGGTTCTTGCTGAAGCTCAAATGTGCTGCGTAAACCGAGAATGAACCTCATTGGTTCTTGCTAAAGCTCAAACAATGCTGCGTAACACATGAGAATGAACCTCATTGGTTCTTGCTGAAGCTCAAACGTGCTGCATAACACTATAGAATGAACCTCATTGGTCCTTGCTAAAGCTCAAACAATGCTGCGTAACACATGAGAATGAACCTCAATGGTTCTTGCTGAAGCTCAAACGTGCTGCGTAACACGAGAATGAACCTCATTGGTTCTTGCTGAAGCTCAAACGTGCTGCGTAACACGAGAATGAACCTCGTTGGTTCTTGCTAAAGATCAAACGTGCTGCGTAACACGAGATTGAACCTCAATGGTTCTTGCTAAAGCTCAAACGTGCTGCGTAACACGAGAATGAACCTCATTGGTTCTTGCTGAAGCTCAAACGTGCTGCATAACACGAGAATGAACCTCATTGGTTCTTGCTAAAGATCAAACGTGCTGCGTAACACGAGATTGAACCTTAATGGTTCTTGCTAAAGCTCAAACGTGCTGCGTAACACGAGAATGAACCTCATTGGTTCTTGCTAAAGATCAAACGTGCTGCGTAACACGAGATTGAACCTCAATAGTTCTTGCTAAAGCTCAAACGTGCTGCGTAACACGAGAATGAACCTCATTGGTTCTTGCTGAAGCTCAAACGTGCTGCGTAACACGAGAATGAACCTCATTGGTTCTTGCTGAAGCTCAAACGTGCTGCGTAAAACGAGACTGAACCTCAATGGTTCTTGCTAAAGCTCAAACGTGCTGCGTAACACGAGAATGAACCTCATTGGTTCTTGCTGAAGCTCAAACGTGCTGCGTAACACGAGAATGAACCTCATTGGTTCTTGCTGAAGCTCAAACGTGCTGCGTAAAACGAGAATGAACCTCATTGGTTCTTGCTAAAGCTCAAACATGCTGCCTAATGAGAATGAACCTCATTGGTTCTTGCTGAAGCTCAAACGTGCTGCGTAACACGAGAATGAACCTTATTGGTTCTTGCTGAAGCTCAAACGTGCTGCGTAAAACGAGATTGAACCTCATTGGTTCTTGCTGAAGCTCAAATGTGCTGCGTAAAACGAGAATGAACCTCATTGGTTCTTGCTAAAGCTCAAACAATGCTGCGTAACACGAGAATGAACCTCATTGGTTCTTGCTAAAGCTCAAACATGCTGCCTAATGAGAATGAACCTCTTTGGTTCTTGCTGAAGCTCAAACGTGATGCGTAACATGAGAATGAACCTCATTCGTTATTGCTAAAGCTCAAACGTGCTGCGTAACACGAGAATGAACCTCATTGGTTCTTGCTGAAGCTCAAACGTGCTGCGTAACACAAGAATGAACCTCATTGGTTCTTGCTGAAGCTCAAATGTGCTGCGTAAACCGAGAATGAACCTCATTGGTTCTTGCTAAAGCTCAAACAATGCTGCGTAACACATGAGAATGAACCTCATTGGTTCTTGCTGAAGCTCAAACGTGCTGCATAACACTATAGAATGAACCTCATTGGTCCTTGCTAAAGCTCAAACAATGCTGCGTAACACATGAGAATGAACCTCAATGGTTCTTGCTGAAGCTCAAACGTGCTGCGTAACACGAGAATGAACCTCATTGGTTCTTGCTGAAGCTCAAACGTGCTGCGTAACACGAGAATGAACCTCGTTGGTTCTTGCTAAAGATCAAACGTGCTGCGTAACACGAGATTGAACCTCAATGGTTCTTGCTAAAGCTCAAACAATGCTGCGTAACACATGAGAATGAACCTCATTGGTTCTTGCTAAAGCTCAAACATGCTGCCTAATGAGAATGAACCTCTTTGGTTCTTGCTGAAGCTCAAACGTGATGCGTAACATGAGAATGAACCTCATTCGTTATTGCTAAAGCTCAAACGTGCTGCGTAACACGAGAATGAACCTCATTGGTTCTTGCTGAAGCTCAAACGTGCTGCGTAACACAAGAATGAACCTCATTGGTTCTTGCTGAAGCTCAAATGTGCTGCGTAAACCGAGAATGAACCTCATTGGTTCTTGCTAAAGCTCAAACAATCCTGCGTAACACATGAGAATGAACCTCATTGGTTCTTGCTGAAGCTCAAACGTGCTGCATAACACTATAGAATGAACCTCATTGGTCCTTGCTAAAGATCAAACGTGCTGCGTAACACGAGATTGAACCTCAATGGTTCTTGCTAAAGCTCAAACGTGCTGCGTAACACGAGAATGAACCTCATTGGTTCTTGCTGAAGCTCAAACGTGCTGCGTAACACGAGAATGAACCTCATTGGTTCTTGCTAAAGATCAAACGTGCTGCGTAACACGAGATTGAACCTTAATGGTTCTTGCTAAAGCTCAAACGTGCTGCGTAACACGAGAATGAACCTCATTGGTTCTTGCTAAAGATCAAACGTGCTGCGTAACACGAGATTGAACCTCAATAGTTCTTGCTAAAGCTCAAACGTGCTGCGTAACACGAGAATGAACCTCATTGGTTCTTGCTGAAGCTCAAACGTGCTGCGTAACACGAGATTGAACCTCAATGGTTCTTGCTAAAGCTCAAACGTGCTGCGTAACACGAGAATGAACCTCATTGGTTCTTGCTGAAGCTCAAACGTGCTGCGTAACACGAGAATGAACCTCATTGGTTCTTGCTAAAGATCAAACGTGCTGCGTAACACGAGATTGAACCTTAATGGTTCTTGCTAAAGCTCAAACGTGCTGCGTAACACGAGAATGAACCTCATTGGTTCTTGCTAAAGATCAAACGTGCTGCGTAACACGAGATTGAACCTCAATAGTTCTTGCTAAAGCTCAAACGTGCTGCGTAACACGAGAATGAACCTCATTGGTTCTTGCTGAAGCTCAAACGTGCTGCGTAACACGAGATTGAACCTCAATGGTTCTTGCTAAAGCTCAAACGTGCTGCGTAACACGAGAATGAACCTCATTGGTTCTTGCTGAAGCTCAAACGTGCTGCGTAACACGAGAATGAACCTCATTGGTTCTTGCTAAAGATCAAACGTGCTGCGTAACACGAGATTGAACCATAATGGTTCTTGCTAAAGCTCAAACGTGCTGCGTAACACGAGAATGAACCTCATTGGTTCTTGCTAAAGATCAAACGTGCTGCGTAACACGAGATTGAACCTCAATAGTTCTTGCTAAAGCTCAAACGTGCTGCGTAACACGAGAATGAACCTCATTGGTTCTTGCTGAAGCTCAAACGTGCTGCGTAACACGAGAATGAACCTCATATGTTCTTGCTGAAGCTCAAACGTGCTGCGTAAAACGAGACTGAACCTCAATGGTTCTTGCTAAAGCTCAAACGTGCTGCGTAACACGAGAATGAACCTCATTGGTTCTTGCTGAAGCTCAAACATGCTGCGTAACACGAGAATGAACCTCATTGGTTCTTGCTGAAGCTCAAACGTGCTGCGTAAAACGAGAATGAACCTCATTGGTTCTTGCTAAAGCTCAAACATGCTGCCTAATGAGAATGAACCTCATTGGTTCTTGCTGAAGCTCAAACGTGCTGCGTAAAACGAGATTGAACCTCATTGGTTCTTGCTGAAGCTCAAATGTGCTGCGTAAAACGAGAATGAACCTCATTGGTTCTTGCTAAAGCTCAAACAATGCTGCGTAACACATGAGAATGAACCTCATTGGTTATTGCTGAAGCTCAAACGTGCTGCGTAAAACGAGATTGAACCTCATTGGTTCTTGCTGAAGCTCAAATGTGCTGCGTAAAACGAGAATGAACCTCATTGGTTCTTGCTAAAGCTCAAACAATGCTGCGTAACACGAGAATGAACCTCATTGGTTCTTGCTAAAGCTCAAACATGCTGCCTAATGAGAATGAACCTCTTTGGTTCTTGCTGAAGCTCAAACGTGATGCGTAACATGAGAATGAACCTCATTCGTTATTGCTAAAGCTCAAACGTGCTGCGTAACACGAGAATGAACCTCATTGGTTCTTGCTGAAGCTCAAACGTGCTGCGTAACACAAGAATGAACCTCATTGGTTCTTGCTGAAGCTCAAATGTGCTGCGTAAACCGAGAATGAACCTCATTGGTTCTTGCTAAAGCTCAAACAATGCTGCGTAACACATGAGAATGAACCTCATTGGTTCTTGCTGAAGCTCAAACGTGCTGCATAACACTATAGAATGAACCTCATTGGTCCTTGCTAAAGCTCAAACAATGCTGCGTAACACATGAGAATGAACCTCAATGGTTCTTGCTGAAGCTCAAACGTGCTGCGTAACACGAGAATGAACCTCATTGGTTCTTGCTGAAGCTCAAACGTGCTGCGTAACACGAGAATGAACCTCGTTGGTTCTTGCTAAAGATCAAACGTGCTGCGTAACACGAGATTGAACCTCAATGGTTCTTGCTAAAGCTCAAACGTGCTGCGTAACACTAGAATGAGCCTCATTGGTTCTTGCTGAAGCTCAAACATGCTGCGTAACACGAGAATGAACCTCATTGGTTCTTGCTAAAGATCAAACGTGCTGCGTAACACGAGATTGAACCTTAATGGTTCTTGCTAAAGCTCAAACGTGCTGCGTAACACGAGAATGAACCTCATTGGTTCTTGCTAAAGATCAAACGTGCTGCGTAACACGAGATTGAACCTCAATAGTTCTTGCTAAAGCTCAAACGTGCTGCGTAACACGAGAATGAACCTCATTGGTTCTTGCTGAAGCTCAAACGTGCTGCGTAACACGAGAATGAACCTCATTGGTTCTTGCTGAAGCTCAAACGTGCTGCGTAAAACGAGACTGAACCTCAATGGTTCTTGCTAAAGCTCAAACGTGCTGCGTAACACGAGAATGAACCTCATTGGTTCTTGCTGAAGCTCAAACGTGCTGCGTAACACGAGAATGAACCTCATTGGTTCTTGCTGAAGCTCAAACGTGCTGCGTAAAACGAGAATGAACCTCATTGGTTCTTGCTGAAGCTCAAACGTGCTGCGTAAAACGAGACTGAACCTCAATGGTTCTTGCTAAAGCTCAAACGTGCTGCGTAACACGAGATTGAACCTCAATGGTTCTTGCTAAAGCTCAAACGTGCTGCGTAACGCGAGAATGAACCTCATTGGTTCTTCCTGAAGCTCAAACGTGCTGCGTAACACGAGATTGAACCTCATTGGTTCTTCCTGAAGCTCAAACGTGCTGCGTAAAACGAGAATGAACCTCATTGGTTCTTGCTAAAGCTCAAACAATGCTGCGTAACACATGAGAATGAACCTCATTGGTCCTTGCTAAAGCTCAAACGTGCTGCGTAACACATTAGAATGAACCTCATTGGCTCTTGCTGAAGCTCAAACGTGCTGCGTAACACGAGAATGAACCTCATTGGCTCTTGCTGAAGCTCAAACGTGCTGCGTAACACATGAGAATGAACCTCATTGGCTCTTGCTGAAGCTCAAACGTGCTGCGTAACACGAGAATAAACCTCATTGGTTCTTGCTAAAGCTCAAACAATGCTGTGTAACACGAGATTGAACCTCAATGGTTCTTGCTGAACCTCAAATGTGCTGCGTAAAATGAGAATGAACCTCATTGGTTCTTGCTAAAGCTCAAACATGCTGCGTAACACGAGAATGAACCTCATTGGTTCTTGCTAAAGATCAAACGTGCTGCGTAACACGAGATTGAACCTCAATGGTTCTTGCTAAAGCTCAAACGTGCTGCGTAACACGAGAATGAACCTCATTGTTTCTTGCTGAAGCTCAAACGTGCTGCGTAACACGAGAATGAACCTCATTGGTTCTTGCTGAAGCTCAAATGTGCTGCGTAAAACGAGAATGAACCTCATTGGTTCTTGCTGAAGCTCAAACGTGCTGCATAACACTATAGAATGAACCTCATTGGTCCTTGCTAAAGCACAAACAATGCTGCGTAACACATGAGAATGAACCTCAATGGTTCTTGCTGAAGCTCAAACGTGCTGCGTAACACGAGAATGAACCTCATTGGTTCTTGCTGAAGCTCAAACGTGCTGCGTAACACGAGAATGAACCTCGTTGGTTCTTGCTAAAGATCAAACGTGCTGCGTAACACGAGATTGAACCTCAATGGTTCTTGCTGAACCTCAAATGTGCTGCGTAAAATGAGAATGAACCTCATTGGTTCTTGCTAAAGCTCAAACATGCTGCGTAACACGAGAATGAACCTCATTGGTTCTTGCTAAAGATCAAACGTGCTGCGTAACACGAGATTGAACCTCAATGGTTCTTGCTGAACCTCAAATGTGCTGCGTAAAATGAGAATGAACCTCATTGGTTCTTGCTAAAGCTCAAACATGCTGCGTAACACGAGAATGAACCTCATTGGTTCTTGCTAAAGATCAAACGTGCTGCGTAACACGAGATTGAACCTCAATGGTTCTTGCTGAACCTCAAATGTGCTGCGTAAAATGAGAATGAACCTCATTGGTTCTTGCTAAAGCTCAAACATGCTGCGTAACACGAGAATGAACCTCATTGGTTCTTGCTAAAGATCAAACGTGCTGCGTAACACGAGATTGAACCTCAATGGTTCTTGCTAAAGCTCAAACGTGCTGCGTAACACGAGAATGAACCTCATTGTTTCTTGCTGAAGCTCAAACGTGCTGCGTAACACGAGAATGAACCTCATTGGTTCTTGCTGAAGCTCAAATGTGCTGCGTAAAACGAGAATGAACCTCATTGGTTCTTGCTAAAGATCAAACGTGCTGCGTAACACAAGATTGAACCCCAATGGTTCTTGCTAAAGCTCAAACGTGCTGCGTAACACGAGAATGAACCTCATTGGTTCTTGCTGAAGCTCAAACGTGCTGCGTAACACGAGAATGAACCTCATTGGTTCTTGCTGAAGCTCAAACGTGCTGCGTAAAACGAGACTGAACCTCAATGGTTCTTGCTAAAGCTCAAACGTGCTGCGTAACACGAGATTGAACCTCAATGGTTCTTGCTAAAGCTCAAACGTGCTGCGTAACACATGAGAATGAACCTCATTGGCTCTTGCTGAAGCTCAAACGTGCTGCGTAACACGAGAATAAACCTCATTGGTTCTTGCTAAAGCTCAAACAATGCTCTGTAACACGAGATTGAACCTCAATGGTTCTTGCTGAACCTCAAATGTGCTGCGTAAAATGAGAATGAACCTCATTGGTTCTTGCTAAAGCTCAAACATGCTGCGTAACACGAGAATGAACCTCATTGGTTCTTGCTAAAGATCAAACGTGCTGCGTAACACGAGATTGAACCTCAATGGTTCTTGCTAAAGCTCAAACGTGCTGCGTAACACGAGAATGAACCTCATTGTTTCTTGCTGAAGCTCAAACGTGCTGCGTAACACGAGAATGAACCTCATTGGTTCTTGCTAAAGCTCAGACAATGCTGCGTAACACGAGAATGAACCTCATTGTTTCTTGCTGAAGCTCAAACGTGCTGCGCAACACGAGAATGAACCTCATTGGTTCTTGCTAAAGCTCAAACAATGCTGCGTAACACATGAGAATGAACCTCATTGGTCCTTGCTAAAGCTCAAACGTGCTGCGTAACACATGAGAATGAACCTCATTGGCTCTTGCTGAAGCTCAAACGTGCTGCGTAACACGAGAATAAACCTCATTGGTTCTTGCTAAAGCTCAAACAATGCTGTGTAACACGAGATTGAACCTCAATGGTTCTTGCTGAACCTCAAATGTGCTGCGTAAAATGAGAATGAACCTCATTGGTTCTTGCTAAAGCTCAAACATGCTGCGTAACACGAGAATGAACCTCATTGGTTCTTGCTAAAGATCAAACGTGCTGCGTAACACGAGATTGAACCTCAATGGTTCTTGCTAAAGCTCAAACGTGCTGCGTAACACGAGAATGAACCTCATTGTTTCTTGCTGAAGCTCAAACGTGCTGCGTAACACGAGAATGAACCTCATTGGTTCTTGCTGAAGCTCAAACGTGCTGCGTAACACGAGAATGAACCTCATTGGTTCTTGCTGAAGCTCAAACGTGCTGCGTAAAACGAGAATGAACCTCATTGGTTCTTGCTGAAGCTCAAACGTGCTGCGTAAAACGAGAATGAACCTCATTGGTTTTTGCTAAAGCTCAAACAATGCTGCGTAACACATGAGAAGGAACCTCATTGGTTCTTGCTAAAGATCAAACGTTCTGCGTAACACATGAGAATGAATCTCATTGGTTCTTGCTGAAGCTGAAACGTGCTGCGTAACACATGAGAATGAACCTCATTGGTTCTTGCTAAAGATCGAAACGTGTTGCGTAACACATGAGAATTAACCTCATTGGTTCTTGCTAAAGCTCAAACGTGCTGCGTAACACACAAGAATGAACCTCATTCGTTCTTGCTAAAGCTCAAACATGCTGCATAACAGGAGAATGAACCTCATTGGTTCTTGCTAAAGCTCAAACGTGCTGCATAACACATGAGAATGAACCTCATTGGTTCTTGCTGAAGCTCAAACGTGCTGCGTAACACAAGAATGAACCTCATTTGTTCTTGCTGAAGCTCAAATGTGCTGCGTAAACCGAGAATGAACCTCATTGGTTCTTGCTAAAGCTCAAACAATGCTGCGTAACACATGAGAATGAACCTCATTGGTTCTTGCTGAAGCTCAAACGTGCTGCATAACACATGAGAATGAACCTCATTGGTCCTTGCTAAAGCTCAAACGTGCTACGTAACACATGAGAATGAACCTCATTGGCTCTTGCTGAAGCTCAAACGTGCTGCGTAACACGAGAATGAACCTCATTGGCTCTTGCTGAAGCTCAAACGTGCTGCGTAACACGAGAATAAACCTCATTGGTTCTTGCTAAAGCTCAAACATGCTGCCTAATGAGAATGAACCTCATTGGTTCTTGCTGAAGCTCAAACGTGCTGCGTAACACGAGAATGAACCTCATTGGTTCTTGCTGAAGCTCAAACGTGCTGCGTAAAACGAGATTGAACCTCATTGGTTCTTGCTGAAGCTCAAATGTGCTGCGTAAAACGAGAATGAACCTCATTGGTTCTTGCTAAAGCTCAAACAATGCTGCGTAACACATGAGAATGAACCTCATTGGTTATTGCTGAAGCTCAAACGTGCTGCATAACACGAGATTGAACCTCATTGGTTCTTGCTGAAGCTCAAATGTGCTGCGTAAAACGAGAATGAACCTCATTGGTTCTTGTTGAAGTTCAAACGTGCTGCGTAACACGAGATTGAACCTCATTGGTTCTTGCTGAAGCTCAAACGTGCTGCATAACACATGAGAATGAACCTCATTGGTTCTTGCTAAAGCTCAAACAATGCTGCGTAACACATGAGAATGAACCTCATTGGTTCTTGCTAAAGTTCAAACATGCTGCCTAATGAGAATGAACCTCTTTGGTTCTTGCTGAAGCTCAAACGTGATGCGTAACATGAGAATGAACCTCATTCGTTATTGCTAAAGCTCAAACGTGCTGCGTAACACGAGAATGAACCTCATTGGTTCTTGCTGAAGCTCAAACGTGCTGCGTAACACAAGAATGAACCTCATTGGTTCTTGCTGAAGCTCAAATGTGCTGCGTAAACCGAGAATGAACCTCATTGGTTCTTGCTAAAGCTCAAACAATGCTGCGTAACACATGAGAATGAACCTCATTGGTTCTTTCTGAAGCTCAAACGTGCTGCATAACACATGAGAATGAACTTCATTGGTTCTTGCTGAAGCTCAAACGTGCTGCGTAACATGAGAATGAACATCATTATTTCTTGCTGAAGCTCAAACGTGCTGCGTAACACAAGAATGAACCTCATTGGTTCTTGCTGAAGCTCAAACGTGCTGCATAACACATGAGAATGAACCTCATTGGTTCTTGCTGAAGCTCAAACGTGCTGCGTAACATGAGAATGAACCTCATTGTTTCTTGCTGAAGCTAAAACGTGCTGCATAACACATGAGAATGAACTTCATTGGTTCTTGCTGAAGCTCAAACGTGCTGCATAACACATGAGAATAAACCTCATTGGTTCTTGCTGAAGCTCAAACGTGCTGCGTAACACAAGAATGAACCTCATTGGTTCTTGCTGAAGCTCAAACCTGCTGCGTAACACGAGAATTAACCTCATTGGTTCTTGCTGAAGCTCAAGCGTGCTGCGTAACACAAGAATGAACCTCATTGGTTCTTGCTGAAGCTCAAACCTGCTGCATAACACGAGAATTAACCTCATTGGTTCTTGCTGAAGCTCAAATGTGCTGCGTAACACAAGAATGAACCTCATTGATTCTTGCTAAAGATCAAACAATGTTGCGTAACACATGAGAATGAACCTCATTGGTTCTTTCTGAAGCTCAAACGTGCTGCGCAACACAAGAATGAACCTCATTGGTTCTTGCTAAAGATCAAACAAAGTTGCGTAACACATGAGAATGAACCTCATTGGTTCTTGCTAAAGCTCAAACATGCTGCGTAACATGAGAATAAACCTCATTGGTTCTTGCTGAAGCTCAAACATGCTGCGTAACACATGAGAATGAACCTCATTGGTTCTTGCTGAAGCTCAAACGTGCTGCGTAACACATGAGAATGAACCTCACTTGTTCTTGCTGAAGCTCAAACGTGCTGCTTAACATGAGAATGAACCTCATTGGTTCTTGCTAAAGCTCAAACGTGCTGCGTAACACACGAGAATGAACCTCATTGGTTCTTGCTGAAGCTCAAACATGCTGTGTAACATGAGAATGAACCACATTGGTTCTTACTGAAGCTCAAACGTGCTGCGTAAAACATGAGAATGAACCTCATTGGTTCTTGCTAAAGCTCAAACATGCTTGAGCTTCCGTTCACCATGTCTGATGTGTGCGTCTATGAATGTTTATATGCGAATAAAAACCTAAATTCAATCTTGTGAACATATAAAGTGATCGTGTCTCTTCAGAAAATTTGGACTAAACCGCTTAATTCATATGGATTAATTTTACGATCTCTTAATTAACTTTTTGAAGCATCAAAGTGCCAGTTGCGTGGACTGTCAATGTAGTGACAGAAATCTCTCAGATTTCATTAAAAACATAATTTGTGTTCCGAAGATGAATAAAAGTCTTGAAGGTTTGGAGAGACATGAGTGTGATAAAATGAGTAAATGAACTAACCCTAAAGGGATAATTCACCCCTAAATAAAAATTCTGTCATCATTTACTCAATCCCATGTCGCTCCAAACCCGTACGACTTTCTCTTGTTAACAATACCAAAATGTTAGATCGTATGGATCAGATAAATCAGATCCGACCCCGGACACCGAATCCCTTCCAGGAGATATCCTGTTTCGTCTGGTATCCAAAACTTTATTAACAGTCTTCTATCAGCGTGAGAGTTTGACTGAGAAAGCCAGGAAAGAGCAGAAGCAGGAGACGAAGTGATGATAACAATAAGAGCTTATTGAATAATCTTAGTTGCGTATGTTTCAGTGCTCAGACTTCATCTGACCACTACAAATCCAACAAGTGTCATTATTTAAACCAAACCAGTTCTACACAAAAGAAGACGTTTAGCAGAATGAGCCAGATGGTCTTGTCCATTCAAAAAAAAAAAAAACACACAAACAATGCTGACCTACAAATGCAAAACACTATAATGATTTTTTTATTCTTTTGATGTATAGCTGGGCCAAACTCGCCAGTCACAGGACAGATTATAATCTCAGAGACCTGATTTTGACTAAATGTGTAGTTACCGTTGTTATGCCACAACACTTGAATAGATTTGAATATGCAGAAGTGTGAATGCGGCAGAAGGGATTTCAGTGAAAACTTTGATCTGTTCCTCACACAAAGCTTTCACATAACTTCAGAAGACTTGGGATATGATGTACACATTGTATTAACTATATTGTTATACTTTTATGGTTCTTTTTATAGCTTGACAAACTCTGCTCACTTTATCCCTTGTGCATCCTTATGGACATTTGTGTCTTTTTCAGTTTTGTTTTTTTGATAATTTTGTTAATGCTAACTACATACATTTTGGCACAGGTGTGTATTTTTATTGGATTTTTACTATTTCACTCCCATTTCCTTTAAAAAATTTATTTTACACTAGTAACACAAAATAGTTCCTCTCAAGACCGTTTGGACAAAAATGTACCCATTGAAACCCATTAAAACTGCAATTTTTAATCCCAGGTCCATTAAACATGATGCAATCTTTGTTAACAGGCTTTCATTATTTTGGCAAGTCTTCAAAATTTAAATTCGTACAATTTTTTACCAGATGGTGCCATTTTCTCAGGTTTGGTCTATAAAGCAAATATTCTCTTGATTCCTGTTCATGGCTTTGATTTTCTTGCAGTTTTAGAGTTCAACATGTTTCATAAAATATATATTTTATATAAAATATTATTCATAAATCATTGGACTTCAACAATAATCTGCCAAAAGGTCTTCTTTAAAATTAGACCAAACTTAAGTCTGTGCTCCCAATATTAAATTGTTTTATGACAGTTTTTTGACATGGACATTTTGTGTGTAACTTTTTTATAATAGATGCACAAGGGTTATGTTTTCCTTGTGAAACACAATGATGATAAACGGTATCGTTTACTATTTCAAAACCTACTACAAAGTTTGCGTTCTCAAGCCACCAAACACTGTTGCCATGCAAATGAACGGCCAGAACGCATTAAAAGTTTTCTATTTCGGTTGAAAATGGTGTCGTGTATGTGGCCCCAAAGTAAATAACTAATGGTTTGTTACAACGGAAATTAATCAATCAAAAATTTACTTTAGCTGGACAATAACATTCTAGAGCGGCTGTACAGCCAAAACAATCTCTCTTCCATTAATCTCCTATCATCACTGTAAAGCTGCTTTGAAACAATTGTGAAAAGCGCTATATAAATGAAGGTGACGACTTCATTGTATGGAAAAAAGCAGCTTGGAAATGCTGCTTAACATCAGTCATATGGGTTTGGAAAGACATGGGATGAGTAAATGATGGCAGAACTTTCATATCTGGATGCATATTATCTTTAATGATATTGTCTTGTTTATTTGCCTAAGCCATAATTTCCTCCAAAAGCATGGTCGTTGCTCTGTGCATGCCATGCAAATCATGATCTGTTTCATTTTCTTTTGCCTCCCTACGTCTATGCCTTCCTCCTCCCCCACATTCACACACATTCACAAAGTGGACATTCACACTTCACTCCTGGTGGACGTCTGTGATAATTGCCATAAGCCTCCTACTTGCTTTCATTTTCCATTGTTCTCCCTAAAGTCTCTGCTCTGGCTTGTGATAAAGGGATAATCACTTCAAAGCAAACTGCTGAGAGTTTAGCCCTGAGCTGAAAGAGCAGGCAGACAATACAGTCATTGAGAGCAGTTACTGATCACAGCGTTCATCACGGAGCAGCAGACGCTCTCAGACGCACTCAGTTTAGCCTGGCCAAAATGAATACTCATCAACTTGCAAACGGGAATTAAAAAAAAAATGGCTTTGGCCATTGGTGGTTAACTTTAAAAAAGTACTTATAAAGTGTGCACAGATTCCACTGAAAATCTAACACTGAAATTTAATAACGTTAATAACATTTTCTTCCTGATTATTAATTATTAAACAGGTTTTGCTGGGTCTAATTTGGTGTTGTCCATGCAACAATATCTATGAATCTCTGTAAATGGTTCGATTACACCTGGACAATGATTTCCTGTCATTAGGATTAGAATAGAGCATTAGAATGTATGTTTCATTTGTGGACTTTTTCCACTATAGACAAAACATTTGATAATTGTGAAAGATTGCCCGCGAAGATGTGTTGAAAGGTCTAAAAATGTGTCCTTTTCTAAAACGTACTTTATGTTCTGCTCACCATAGTATGACAGCAATGTACACAGAGCTTCACATCTGCTCTTTAAATTCCTCTCATTTAGCACTAATGCATGTATTTTATAATATCCTGCTCCTTAAAGTGAATGTAGAACATCAAAGGAAGCGCTCAAGCCTTTGAAGTATCATAAGTGGAATCAGTGGAACGTCCTCCCTCACTAGTTCAAAATGCAGGACAAGCTTTTCTGGTAGTTTCACTTTTTTAGTTGAGAAGGACTTTTAACTATACTGCTACTGTAAAGTAACCTACTTCAAACTTGTGTGCTGTTATAGCTAACCTCGTCGGGTCTTAAAGGGGTAGTTAACACAAAAATGAAATTCTTTTCGTCATTCACAAATTCCCCCACCCTTATGTTGTTCAAAACCTGTCAGTGTTTCTTTCTTCTGCTGAACACAAAAGAAGATATTTTAACGACTAAGGAACGCCGTTGTCTAACATTGTATAGTATTGCATAGAAAAACAACACTAAGACCTTTTTCAAAATACACTGGGTTACATGCTGGGTTAAAAACAACCCAAGTTGGGTTTAAAATGGACAAACCCAGCGATTGGGTTGTTTTAATCCAGTGATTGGGTTGTTTTAACCCAAGCGGTTGGGTTACATGTCTGCCCAACGTGCTGGGCAGTTTTATTTAACCCAACTATTGTTTAAAAAAACTATATAGTTTATATATACTATATAAACTAAATGAACCCAAAATAGGTTGGAAATTAAAAATCAGACATTATTACTAGAGGCAACAATAATAATCAAAAGGTGAACATTTATTAATAAGCATTATTGTTTAATTATTATTCATTAAACGTATTAATAATGTTCATTTATTAAACATTACTAAATGTTCATTTCCAACATACTTTGGGTTAATTTTAAGCAAGCAATACAGTCATTTTTAAACAATAGTTGAGTTAAATAAAACTACCCAGCAGGTTGGGCAAACATTTAACCCAACCGCTGGGTTAAAACAACACATTTGCTGGTTTTGTCCGTTTTCAACCCAACTTGGGTTGTTTTAAACCCAGCATTTTTTAGTGTAGATCTTCTTTTTCATTCAGTCATTCAGATTTGGAACAATATGATATAATAACAGAATTTAAATTTTTGTGTGAATCCCTTTCGTCATCAATGTATATGTCTGCATTAGGGTTTTTCTCTTCGACTGAGTACATTTTGTCATAATTTACTCACATATGCAAAATATTTGCTGCTTAGATATTCTGCTAAACATCTCATTGCGTTCCGTTAAAGAAAGAATCCAAGGCTGGAGCAATATGAACATGAGTATATGATGATAAGATTTTTATTTTGGGGTGAATTATTATATCCTAGTCATTAAAGTATTAGTTCACTTCAAAATGAAAATTTCCTGATATTTTACTCACCCCCATCTCATCCAAGATGAGATGAGATCCAAGGGTCGGTACTTCCACCTTCATCCCGGACGTGACCTTTCTGATGTGATGGCGTTATACGCCGTGAAGAAGAACAACACCGAAGTCGAGCATTTGAGGTTAAAAAGTATATAAATGTTTATTTTTTAGAAAATGGCAGATGGTTTGTCTAGATAAGACCCTATTCCTCGTCTGGGATCGTGCAGAGCCTCTGAACCCCTTCCTTTGAAACTGCATTGATTTGGACCTTCAACCGTTGGTTGCCATTGAAGTCCATTATGTGGAGAAAAATCCTGGAATGTTTTCCTCAAAAACTTAATTTCTTTTTGACTGAAGAAAGAAAGACATGAACATCTTGGATGAGATGGGGGTGAGTAAATTATCAGGAAATTTTCATTTTGAAGTGAACTAATCCTTTAAGCACTTTTGAAAAGAATTGGTATTGCGCTGTTCGGTGAAGTCAAGTCAAGTCAACTTTATTTATATAGCGCTTTTACAATGCAGATTGTTTATTTATTAATTAATTCACCATGTATTCACTCTGGAGTTTTGTATGGATTCTAGAACAGTGGTTATGGATTTATACAATTAGTAAATTAATGTCAAGATACCATTTCGTTAATATAATTTAAACAAACACAAAGCGGCATTCATTCATGTTTGAGGTGTGACTGTATCTTTTAAGTTGTAGAAAGATAACCATTGACATTATTTTACTCATAAGTCAAAAACTGCTATTATAAAAAGGAAATTCCAACAGGCTTCAGTAAGGCTTATTCTCTTCAAGGTTTTGGGATTGCAAACTTTACAGCTCTGTTTCATTTCATTGCATTCTTTATTTCAGACCCGTAGGTCCATATCAGACAAATAAAAGAAAAGAATAGCATAGTAACATACATTTACATACAACAAACATTATTTAAGACCAGTGCTTCCAGATCCAGGAGGAATACCTTGTATTACTTAATGTTGGATCGTTTATGACCATTATTATGATTGTATTTCTTGAGTCACTTAATCAACACATAAAATATAATTCCTTAACACAGCGTGTAAAGTAGGAACATCACTAAATACAAACACTTAGCTTGCACTTTTTAATTTTAGCTTTACTATACCTACACCACAGATGCGGCGTATAAAATGAAGTACAGTACGCTCTAAAGAGTGCTGAGAGTAGCAGAGACAGCAGAGAGTAGCTAGCGCTCTGTAGAGAAGTTTGTCCGTTTAGGGCTACCGTAGAAACATGGCGGCGCAAAATGGCGACTCTAAGGGGACCCGCGGTGTATGTAGATAGAAATGGCTCATTATGTATGGTCTTTATGCACCACTGAAAACATAATTATGTATATTATATTGCATTTCTGTAAATAGATCCTCCATAAATACTACACACTGCACCTTTAATACTTGGTCACCTAAATAATATGAGGGAAATTTTTGCTTAAGAGCCTCTTTAGCTTTAACAATCATAACCACACTCTTTTTTAATATTAAATAGTCGTATAATACATCAAATAGTTAAAAAGACTATCACCTATTACACATCCGGTATTACATTCATTTAACTCAATAGAAAGATCATCCATATACAAATTAAAAAGAAGAGGTGACAATATTGCTGCATGCCGAACCCCAGTTGTCATATAAAAGGGAGCCGATACATGGCAATGAGGGGGTTAACTGTGAATTTGGCAATAAAGGGGTTAAACTGTAAATGTGGTAGTAGTGAAGGGGTTAACTGTGAATATGGCAATGAAGGGGTTAACTGTGAATATGGTAGTGAAGGGGTTAACTGTGAATATGGTAGTAGTGAAGGGGTTAACTGTGAGTCCTCAGAGGAAAAGCGGCCTGTGTCTTTAAAGTTTCTGTAGCAACAGCAGGATCGCGGCGCTGCAGATCACTTACTCCTGACGCTCCACAGCTCGAGGGGAGTCGGCTCAAGATCTCTCTGCTTTGATAAGGTCCTTGCGCCTCGGTTGAAACTTTTCCATCACGGACTTTAGCGAACGGGCACTCTACCGGTGACTCATTGAGCGCATTCGGGTTAGAAACATCGAAAGTGCTTATAAAAAATAAATATGTGCGTTTAGACCTTTTTGGAGCGATCTGTGATGTTTTAAAGCGGGACTGAGAGAAATAGTGCTGTATGTATCTGTCGGGACCGTGCGGTCGGCTGCGCTCTTTGATGTCCGCTCTTAAACCCTGAGCTCAGTCCACACTGGAATAAGAGAGCAGAGCGCATTCAAACACGCACTATACAGGGGTCTAGTGTGCGCTTTACTGGAGGAAGTGTGCGTATATAACCTCAAATCTGCGTTTGACACTAAACAACATCAGAGGACTGCGTGCAATTGGATATATTGTGGATTATATTTGTTCTGTTGTTGGAAAACTGGGACTTTGGGGACTGAACTCATGGATGGATGGTGAGTTAGAGCAGTGTGTGTGTGTGTGTGTTCTCCCAGCGCTGGCCCCATGCTATTGCTTTGATGTGCTGTTTACCGACTTTGAAGTCATGTGTCGCTGCGAAATGAAGCATTTCTCACAGACGTTGCGTTAAAACGCGCGTATTCGGCTCGGGTTGTTATTGTGTTGTTTTGAGGTTAGATTAGAGTCTCTTGACTGTGTTAAAAAGGATTCATGGTGGTGTTATGGGACTCGCACACTTTTGTTTTTCTTGAGGGGTTTGAAGTTGAATGCAGTATTTTATTTTGGTTTACTTCCCTCGGATTGGATTCGAGATCTCTTTATATCCGTAAGGAAATACTTTACGCGTTTCTTTTTAATGCTTTAAAACTGAACGAATAGTTTAGAGACGCGTCTTAATGTGTTTTTAGCCTTATGTGTGTGTGTCATTAGATATATGATGCATTTAAGAACCTTTGGCATCAAAAGTGTACTAAAAGTGTACTATGCTATATTGTAGTTTTAATATGCATTACGCAATTATACATTATTGGTGGTATCTAGTCTAGTGCAAGTTTCTGTACTGTAGATGTACTGTAAGTAAGCATGCTTTTGATTAAATGGGTTTGCGTTTCATTGCGATTCGATTTCCGCGTAACGAATCCAGATTTTCGCGACATATTTATCTGCATAATCAAACATTGTGAACAGTAAAGTGAAAATCCGTTTTCTTGTCTCGCCGTTTTGAGTTTCTTGTCTTTTAAACTTGGAGTTTAGACAGTTATAGGTGTTTTTTTCATGCAATTGAGGATGTGATGTTTAATCGTTTTATTTTTGTTAAAAATTGGCAAACTGACTAAGCGCAGTTTTCTTTAAAAAAAATTCTCGTTTTTTGATAAAGTGATTCAGAAAAAAATGAATGCAAACTGATTTTTGTAAGTTCTAAATAATATGCATTGCATTGAAAGCAGGTCGCTTTGATTGCATTCGACGGAGCCGATTGTACACCGCAAGCGCGCACAATGTAGATATGTGTGTGTCTGAAGTGACTCTTTTGAAGTTTTGGGGCGGATCTGGTTTTGATGAGATCAATACTTTGTGTTTCAGAGAGAAGCTCCCCTGCTGATTTAAGAGAGAGAGGAGATTACAGCTGAGCTTCACACTGAAGGCTTTGCTGCTGGAGCTGCAAGAGCCATGAATAGGACACTAACAGATCCTATGGTCAGTAGCTTCAGAGAAGATGACCCACGTCCACCAGTCCCAGGGGAAGAGGGTGAGACGACATGCCACCATCCCAGCAAACTGGCCATGATGAGACCGAAGGATCCTGTGAAAACCATTATGGCTGATCCTCGCTGTTCCACAGCTAGGAGGGATGAGGATGGACTCGGGGAACCTGAGGGCAGCGCGTCCCCGGACTCCCCTCTCGCCCGGTGGACCAAATCTTTGCATTTCCTTCTTGGGGACCAGGATGGTGCTCAACTTTTCCGGGCATATCTTGAACGTGAGAAATGTGAGGACACTTTAGATTTTTGGTTCGCCTGCAATGGTTTCAGGCAAATGGACCTCAAGGATACCAAAACGCACCGAGTTGCCAAAGCCATTTACAAGCGGTATATTGAGAACAACAGTGTTGTGGCCAAGCAGCTTAAACCTGCCACTAAGACCTTTATTAGGGATAATATTAAGCGTCAGCAGATTGACTCTGCAATGTTTGATCAGGCTCAAATGGAGATCCAGACAGCTATGGAGGAGAACGCCTATCAGATGTTCTTGACCTCAGACATATACCTTGAGTACGTCAGAACCGGGTGCGAGAACCCCAGTCATGTAAATCCCAATGGACTAGGAGGCCTAAAACTGGTGTGCGGATACTTGCCGATGCCGACTCTAAACGAGGAGGAAGAATGGAGTTGTAATGACTTTAAAGCCAAAGCTTTGGCCACTGTAGTGGGTCTGTCTGCCAACGCGATACGGTCACCTCCTTCCCTTCGTGCAGCGGAAGCATTGGAGAAAAGCTACAGGTAAGACATCCAAACAAACTCTTTTGCACTAAAACTATAAGTTCCTACTGCTTCGTGTATCATTGGTGCAGCCTAGTGATTAAAGACCCAGTGTGGGTTGAAACATCACAAAGATTGTTTAATCTATGAGCTATCACTGTCCTTTAGCAAGACACTAACTATTAGGTTACTCCAGAAGGATTCATTCTTTGGATGAATTTATCCGGTTTGTGGGAAATTATTAAATTGGTAATGAGTGTATTATACCGTTTCATGTAGCTATTGCACTTGAATTCTTGCTTTAAACATGAGAGGCCCTTTCTCGCAAGTTTGGGGCGGTTTGCTCTCACCTGGCTTGCATTACGCAGAGAGCGAGAGAGAGAGAGGGAGTGAGAGAAGGGGGAAAAAAAACATCAATAGAGCAGCTCTTCCTTTCATGTAAATATTGTCTAGCACCAGGCCCTCTGCTGGCTCCACACAGTTTCCTCCGCTTTGAAATTCTTCCGCCGTTAGAGGATCATCTTCAAGGATCAAGGCTAGTTCACAATGCAAAATTGGTTTCAGCCGTCAAATAAGATAAAACAAGTGGCACACATCAAACATGTCACTGATTCAAAAAGGAAACAGGTTTTATTAACAACAAAAAAAAAAGTACCTAACTCACAAGATTTTGCTTATTTTGATTGAAAATTACACCAGCTCTGTTAATGTATGTAATGTGTGTTTGACACCTTTAGATGTCTTGACGAGCGGTTGGATTGGTTTGATGAATTAATACCCGTCATAGCACTTGAGGTTGTAAATTAGGTGACCCATCAAGGTGTGGTGCCAGACAAATGTTTATCTGTCTCAAAGACAGCCCATTGGGAGTGTGATCTTGAAGAAGGTGACAAAACGTTTCATCTCTGCTTATCTTTGTCTGGTTGTTTATGTAGGAGATGATTAAGAACCAGACAAGAGTAAGCAAAGTCTTTTTTGATGCTATTCCCTGATTTCTGTTTGAAGAATGCTCCTTGAGCAGTCTGTTTTTCCTCTCTCTCTCTCTGGGCACTTTTTTTGTTCATCTGAAGCATGTGGAACTTATTTCTCTCTCTTTCTGCGTTTCTGAATCGAGTTATTCACAAAACAACACGCAGCAGCGGCTCCTCTGTGAGTCACAGAGACCGTGGCCTTCATCTCCTCCGCTTCTTATTTACCACCGTTCTCCTCTGATTTCAACTGCCTCTCCTCGCACTTTTATCTAGGAAAAAACCCCGACGGATGGAGAATAAGCACACTTTTTGAGCGAGCGGAAAAGAAGGACAGAGGGGGGGTGAGGCACCTCATGAAAGAAAGCATGAATGAGGGGGTGAGCGAGGGAAGAATGTGAACCCAGCTGTGCTAAATACCTGACTCTGAGCGAGAGCTTCCAAAGGTCAGGTTTGAGTTGGGGCCGTAGGCTATAGTCCTGCTGGGTCTCCCCTCACAGCGCTGCTGGCAGTAGGCATTCTCATAAAGAGGAGGCCCTCCTTCCCCCTTCTTCTCTTCTTTCTTTCCGCTCTCTCATGTTCTTTATTTCTCTCACTCTCTCTCGGTCCGACTCAGGTTCTCTACCTCCTCCTCCTCCTCCTCCTCCTCTTCCAGTGGAGCAGGAATGTGTCACAGCAGGAGAGAGGGGTATGGAGAGCGAGAGAGATCGGACGGAGGGAGGGGTGGGTATGTGGAGGAGGTGCCCTAGCAGAGGAAACAGCACAAGAGAAGGAATGACATGAAACGGGAAAGTTTGGAAGGGGGAGGTAAAGTGAGGAACGGGGTGCCTGGCCCAGACAAAAGGCCCCAGATATGCTCCACTGAGGGGAAGTGGCATTGGCAATTCACACAGATGTGCTGCTCACTTAACTTTCCCCCTGATCAGCCCTCACCGGGCTGCCCCAGGGGGGAGGTGGGGCAAGGAAGATGAAAGGGAAGAGGAGAGAAAAGACAAACTGAGCTTGAGTTCCTCCCCCCACCATCAAGAAAAAAGACTAGTAAAAATAGCTGAACCCTTTTCACTAACATAAGGGGAGGCCATGGTGGAAGCTTTTTTCTTTTGCTCTAAATGGCAAAACTAATATGTGACCCTGGACCACAAAACCAGTCATAAGTCTCACGGGTGTATTTGTGGTAATAGCCAACAACACATTGTATGGGTCAAAATTATCAATTTTTCTTTTATGCCAAAAATCATTAGGATATTAAGATCATGTTCCATGAAGATATTTTGTACATTTCCTACCGTAAATATATCAAAAATGTGTTATTAGTAGTAATATGCATTGCTAAGGACTTCATTTAGACAACTTTAAAGGCGATTTTCTCAATATTTAGATTTTTTTGCACCCTCAGATTCCAGATTTTCAAATAGTTGTATCTCAGCTCTTATCCTAACAAACCATACAACAATGGAAAGCTTATTTATTATCAGCTTTCAGATGATGTATAAATCTCATGATATCGATGATATACGATGATATTGTTAAAAAATTTTATTTACGTATTTAACTGATGTTTTAATCCAGCCAGAATCATATGCACTTGCGTAGACTAACATACTTTTTTGCTTTACTGTGGTGGTGGTAACCATCCCCAGAGGTCAAGATGGCAAACCTTCAAATGTCTGTCCCATTAACTGGATGCGTCACTTTTTTTTAAGGTGGCAAAACTTAGTCAAGCTATGCTAAGTTTATAGCTAGCTAAATTCCCCCTTCAAACTGTTGCTATGACATGACATGCCATGCTAGTTTTCCTAAAAGAGAAAAAGTTTTCTACGCTATGCAGTTCTCTTTGGGGCAAGGCTGAGAATGCAGAGGAACACATTTGTGACCCTGAACCACAAAACCAGTCATAAGGGTAAATTTTTTGAAATTGAGATTTATACATCATCTGAAAGCTGAATAAATAAGCTTTCCATTGTTGTATGGTTTGTCACAGGAGCCGAGATACAACTATTTGAAAATCTGGAATCTCAGGGTGCAAAAAAATCTAAATATTGAGAAAATCGCCTTTAAAGTTGTCCAAATGAAGTCCTTAGCAATGCATATTACTACTAATAATACTCTTTTGATATATTTACAGTAGGACATTTACAAAACATCTTCATGGAACATGATCTTAATATCCTAATGATTTTTGGCATAAAAGAAAAATGGATAATTTTGACCCATACAATGTATTGTTGGCTATTGCCACAAATATACCTGTGAGACTTATCACTGGTTTTGTGCTCCAGGGTCACATTTCGCAAAGCGATACACTTTTGGGATCAGTCCCTTTGGAGTAACCTGGGGTTAAGTGTCTTGCTCGGTTGTGAATTCATGAATTAACCAAGCAACCTTCCAGTTACCAGCCTTGAGATTTAACAACTACACCATCTTTTCAACTAAAAACCAAAATATTTTGTGTCCCCTCTAGGTCCTACAGACGCAGTGACCCCGGAAACCCCTATCGTGTTGCGTCCGGTTATAGTTTTGCCCCTGCCACCAGTGCCAATGACAGTGAGGTCTCCAGCGATGCCCTGACAGATGACTCTATGTCCATGACAGACAGTAGTGTGTAAGTGTGTCTAATATCAACCAAAGAAAATGTGTCTACCTAAATGTGTTGAGCGTCATAGACCAATTTGAACGGGATACCTTGAATATGCATAGTACAGTGTATCTTTAAACTGTGGTCATCTCCCTCGGACTGTTAGCAGACATTAAGCATTTAGTCATGGTAATGAGAGAGTACACATTCAGGTGATACATTGGCATTTAAATGCGTTTATGAGATGTTTTAATGCATTGCTGGAGGGGCTTTGAATGGACCCAAGAGAAGACCCCTCAGATAATGTGCTTCCTCTATCCGTTAATTAAAGCTAATGTTTGCAAATTCATCAACAGGAAATGACACTGGCTAGTTTGTCCTTCTTTTTTGCTCGTGTTTTTTTCCTACATGGCTTTGATCTTCAAGGGCTTTCTTTTCAGACTTTGCACAACATAGTCACCAAAGACATAGTCATTATTTATTGGTTTTGCCATTGTCCCAGGAAAAAAGGGAGGGGTTAACTCGCCATGTGGACTATAAGACACTCAACGAGGTGCTTTGGCAGTAAATTAAAGGAATCCCAACTCGCAGGGAGGTTTGGTATGAGCCCACCGCGGCTGGAATGGAGGGATTCGGTGTCAGCTAGGCCTTTGAGAGGTTAGCCATTTCTGGAGCACAAGAGCAGGTCACCTGGGATTAGGGTGTTTGGGACCCCCATCCCCCAGACACTCACATACGCCACCCATTCAACCCCACCTCCGCCTGAAAGCAGCCCCCCCCCCCCCCCCCTGTGTTTGTGGCAGAGGCAATTGTGCGAGTGCATAGCTAAGTGCAGAGAGTGAGAAATAAAGTGCATGCTGGATGAAAGGCTTAACTGAATCGCTTTCAGCCCATTGTTAGGCCCCGGGAGCTTAGAGGGATAAGAGGGTGGCTGGCTGCTTTGAAAATTACTTGCACAAGTGAATAGGAGATTCCCATAAAGCACAGCCAGCCTGTGACACCCCAAAGCCCAGAACAGAGAAAGTGTCTGTGGACAGTGGGCTGATTGAACCAAAGATTAATATTTTGATAGGTGCAACCATTCAGTACTTGAATGTGCAACAGCTTTTTCTGTGAGTCGTCCTCATACTAAACTCATTTCCTGCTTGAAGTATGTCTTTAATAGTAGAAACTGCAGGCTTCAGAGTGAAACGAAACTTTATCAAACGTTTACTCCTGTCCAATGATTTTACCCATTTTTAGCCATTGCATTTCTTATTTTTTTGTCTTTATTCGCGCCACTTTGAGGTAGAATACGCAGTGGGAAAAACAGCCTCTGTGTTGTTTTTTTAATAGTAGAAACTGAAGACATTAATTCAAATTAATGAGTGAAACTAAACTTTATCGAACGTTTACTTGTTCTGAATTTTTTTATCTCCATGCTCCTGTCCAATGATTTTTACCCATTTTTAGCCTTGGCATTTCTTATTTTATTTTTTGTCTTTATTTGCGCCACTTTGAAGTAGCATACGCAGTGGGAAAAACAGCCTCTGTGTTCTTTATTTGGAGGCTGATTTGATTGGAATAGCTGCGTTTTTATTTGAGTTAAAAGGCACGGCGTTAAATCAGAATCTGAATTCCAGATAAAGGGAGGGAGGGAGCGAGGGAGGGTAGGAGAAGTGGGGGAAATTTTGCTTATATCTTATTTATGGATTTACTTGGACGCTAGGGAATGCCGCTGCGCCGACTTCAAACATTACCTTATCTTACAAACCAGCCTTTTGATGTGCGCAAGATCAGAGGCTGACTGCCGAGCGCTTGCCAAATGAAGATTGGAACGACGGCTTTATGCGCATGACTGTGAGCTTTCAAAGACGTGCTGGAAACTGCATTTGGGCTAGGTCATACACTTCAGAGTCAGAACAGAGCAAAGGAAACTCATGGCCTGGATGAGAAAGATGTCTGGCTTTAGAGGCAAGAAAGGGCGAGATTGAAGAGGTGGAGGTTTAGGAACATTCTGCCGTGGATTTAGATGGATTAGGAGTGTTTATGGAAACACGAGTCGTCTTTTTATTGTAATTGGTAATGTCATATAGATGTCAAAAGCGCTTGATTGTGCGTTGGCATTAGTGGCAACATTTGTTTTGCTGCCCTTTGGGTTTGAGCGTGCCCCCGAGAAAGACATGGAGGAAGGTTTTGGGTTCTGGATGATATTGAAAGGAAAGTCATGGGGCTTGTGGTTTTAGTTTGCACAGGGTGTGAGAGTGTTTTCTGGGCCATTACTTCAACAAAAAACTAAGTGTTGATCTGTACAGGTTTTGAGTTTCTTTGAAACCCTCTATTGCTACTAAAGACCTATGTGCATGTTTGTTTGTGTATGAGTATGGACAGTGAATAACCTTCATCGTTCTCTGTGTCCTGATAGAGATGCCATCCCTCCTTACAAGCTGGGAAGTAAAAAACAAATACAGCGAGAGATGCAGCGCAACATGAGGATGAACGGCCAAGTGTCTCTACCTCCGTTTCCTGTAAGTATCCTTGCCATTCTTCTCAACTACACACATAACTCCAACCTCACCCCCAATTAAAAAGCATTACCCTCTCATGCTTGTGGACCGTTCGTGTTGTGTTGTGCTCTTTCTCGGATAATGACTCTTAATAAACTGCCACACCGCACTAAATGAGTCTGTTTTATCCCGGGGCACCAAAATCAACTGTCTCTCTCTGAGAGCGCTTTGATCAGCGGATGAATGGGGCTGACTTCAAGGGAAATGACAACTTCCAACTGAGCTGCACCCTTTTTAGTCCTCCAACAGCACCCTCCATCCCCCTCTCCCTCGTTTCCTCCCTGAAAGTGGAAAAAAAGAGATGGTCAATTTGTGTTTGGAAAGAGGTTGTTTGTAATCAAGTCAAACAAACCCATATCCACACTCCTCTTCCTTTCTTACTCTCCTTTTTGTTTCTTTCCGGTCACTCTTTGTGCACTTGTACTCCCAAACATTATTCAGACACCAGATATATTTTTTGACTAGTGGGTATAACTATAGTTCCTTTATGTAAGAGTATGTGTGAGAATAGCAAAATAAAGTAAACCGACATATTATACCCAAAAATTCTTCATACAGTAAAACTGATAAAACTGTGGGTCCAAAATGATTCAGACACTTTGACCTGAGCATGTTTTGCTGAAGTGCTGTTTCTTTAATTGCTAATGTGACCTTTGACACCACAGACTGAACAAAATGAAGCATTGCTTGGTCATTGGTTGAGCTAAATTGGTATTATCGAATTGTCGTTAAATTTAACAGCTGATTGGTTGATTGTAATCCATTACATACCTTTCTATCAAAGTTACCTGACATTATCACGATGAATTGCGTTCTGACACAGTTTAACTCTGAGTTCTTGTCATTTTTTTTATTACCAACTATAGCGAACAAACTGTGATTAATCTGAGATGTTGAAGGTGCCTGAAAACATTTTGGTTTGACTGTCCATGCAATTTCAAGTTCTGTCTAAAATAACATCCCCTTTTCTGTGTCGTCTCTCTCTCTTTCTCTTTCCTTCCTTGTAATATTTCCCTTCTGATTTGGTGATGACTGTCTGCCTCTCCCAGGATGTTACTTTTTAGGCGGCAGGGGCCCGGAGCTGTTGCAAGTCTCACCAGCAACTCGTCTCGCTTTCTTCTCTCTTTCGTCTTTTCCTTCATCTTCACAAAGAGACTGAAAGCCAAATCAAGAAAGGCAGGGCACAAAATAATAATAAAAATAATAAGAAAGTGATAGAAAATCCTTGTGTGAGATGCACACATGGGGAAGGAGGATAATGTGGCTACTGTAGCTCAAAGGTGCCCGCTGTCGTTGGGGGGGAATAAATTACCTCTCTGCTTCTGATCTCCCACCGCTTGACTCCTCTAGTGGCGGCACACATCTCGCCATCTAACTTTCTCTTCTTTTAATCCCCCTCTCTTTCCTTTTTTCTTTGCCCCCCTCCTTTTTTCCCCCTGTCGATATGTGACTTTTATTGCTAGATGTAAAGCCAGTGTCCCTGCCGCCCCTGGTGAGCGTTTGATATTTGACGAGGGCTCTTTGAAGCTGCCTCACTTCACAGGCCGGGCTGATGGCTTGGTTGCACTACAGAGGGAACAAGCCGAGGCTCCTTAGAGCGTGACCAACTGCTCATGCCGGCAGCGGCCCATGCCAGTGGTGTGGGGCATGTGTTTGTGTGTGCATTGGATGGGCAGTGGACTTATACAGGGAGGGCAGCTGTAGAAACCAACCCCTCCTGTCCTGTCTGGTCTTCTTGCTAATCTGTATCTCTCTCTGGTTGTGCAGAGGACACGGCGGCCACCTAAGGAGATGACTCCTGTGGAGCCAGCAGCCTTTGCAGCACAGCTGATAGCCAGACTGGAGCGTCTGAAGCGGGAACAGGAAACCATGAGCTCCCTGGAGGAGAGACTTCAACAGATTCAGGAGGTTTGTATTGCTGCAATTCTCTAAAAATTTAAGAGAATTTTAAACATTACTTCCCCTATCAAAAATTCAGAAAAGCACACAGAGTTCACACTGCACAATTTTCAAACTCGTCGGATCACTTTTCTTTTCACACTGCACGTCTATCTGTGGTATAATTCAGTCGCTGCTGTGTTCACACTGCTCGATGGATCGGCGACAGGAGGTTTCACAATGCATGACTTAAGACGACAAATCGCAGACAACTGTGGCTCGTCTGCAAACTACGTTTCACAACCTGAACGAGCACCGATTTGCCTATGATTTCAGGCATTTGTCGTTTCTACAGGAAGTAAAGCCGCGATATCAAAAGCCCGCCCACACTCTCGCAGATGCAGAACAACTCATTATATCGGTGTGAAATAAACAGTTATGGAAATGTAGAAATTAAAGTTAAAGCTCCAATCTCCTCCTGAAAATCCCCCAAAAAATGTCTGTTAGTGCCTCAGTGACAACTTCACTCAGAGAAGCTGTCAATCTCAGCTGTCAATCAGGACGTCACACCCCCGTTTTTAAAGCATCAAATAACTAACTACAATTAAACTTATTTAAAAGATGAACACTTGAAAAGTGTGATTAAAAACTGCTTAAAATGACAGAAACTATCTTTAGGGAAAAAAATATTTGAAGTGTAATTTGATTGTTTAGTTTGTCCCACGTCCCATTACATTACACAGAGAGGGCGGGGTTTATGAGGTATACTATGACCAACCACCTGGGGGTGATCGAGAGCTTCACTTTTCAGGACTCGTGCAACACGCTTGATTTGTCTGCGATTTCGCAAAGCGTGTCTGTGAGGCTAAAATCGTACACTCGTGTGAACTCGGCATTACACTTCACAGTACATTTTTGAGTTTCCTTAAGTTTACCTAATTGGCTGTTTGTAAGTATTTCTTTGTAAAACTGCATTTCTGTGTGCGTTTATAGGAGGAGGAGCGGGATGAATCGGAGGTGTCTGGAAGCAGTGCATCCCACTCTCTGCCTTTGCTCCCTCCTGGCTCTTGCGAGGAGGACCCCCAGGCCATCCTGGACGAGCACCTTTCCAGAGTCCTCAAGACCCCTGGCTGTCAGTCTCCGGGAATGCTTCGGCATTCCCCACGCTCCCGCTCTCCTGAACAGCGCCCCCTGCCTCGGGGAGGTCCCAGCACCAGGTCGCAGTCTGGCTCGGTGAATGGATACGTGCCAGCCAAGACCTTCATCTCCAGACAGTCAACCAAGCACGTCCATCACCACTACATCCATCACCACGCTGGGCCCAAAAGCAAGGAGCAGATCGAGGCGGAGGCGACCCAGCGGGTGCAGTGCCTGTGCCATGGGGCTTCAGAATGCGGCTCCGCCCCCTACAGTCGCAGCCGGAGTCTGGGCAGAGAGCAGTGTGGCAGCCCTTCAGAAGTGGCCTTAGGGTAAATTCCAGCTTTTTTTCATTGCTTTTTAATTGTGGCATCCTGGTGTCAATGCATCAACTTATTTTCTTTTCCTTCTTCTAGGCATTGCAGCTCTTTATCCAAGCGTTTGTGTAAATCTGGAGAGGAGGTGAACACGGAAGGGTTGGAGGGAAGTCTCCTCCAGCTGCCAACTGACAGTACAGACCGCTCCCAAAACGTATGGCAGTGGATCCTGGAGAGCGACCGACAGACCAAGCACAAGCCCCACAGGTCTGTCTTGCAACTCTATGGTCATGTCTATGTTATAACTTTCGTTCTCCTGAAAAATGTTGTGCTACTAACGATGTTAAGTTAGGATTAGAGAGTGAGCGTTCTCTTTTTGTTGCTGAATTGAGCAATAGTTTTGAAGATATAGGTTTACTATCTGGCCTCTGCTCACCTTGATTCCTGTAAGTCTTTAGGGGCTTTTGCTCCGGAGGAACATTTTCATAGTTCCTAGAACTATTGCTGGAAGTGCTGGATTTTGGCATGTTCGCACCGCAGGAGCTAGGAACGATTTAGTTCTAGGAACTCCTTTTGGGGGGACTAATTTAGCTCCTACTTCAGAGTATGGTCTAACCCAGCACAATAGGAACTACCAGTGACGTAAGTGTACGCTGATTGGCCGCGCACACGCGAAACACCAGTACACTTTTTTTTTAAAAAGCCGTGTACACACAGATTATAGTTTATCTATTTACTCCACAAACTAACTCTACGAACATGGAAAACAGTGATTGATGGACCTCTCAACCTTTACGCTAAGGAGAAAATCCAGCGCAACTTTGAGGGGACCAAGTGAAACATGATTGTGACCCTGGAGCACAAAATCAGTCATAAGTCTCACGGGTATATTTGAGGCAATAGCCAACAATACATTGTATGGGTCAAAATTCTATTATGCCAAAAATCATTAGGATATTAAGATCATGTTCCATGAAGGTATTTTGTAAATTTCCTACCATAAATACATAAAAAATTTATTATTAGTAGTAATATGCATTGCTAAGGACTTAATTTGGACAACTTTAAAGGTGATTTTTCTCAATATTTAGATTTTTTTGCACCCTCAGATTCTCGGCCAAAACCATACATCAATGGAAAGCTTATTTATTCAGCTTTCAGATGATGTATAAATCTCCATTTCAAAAAATGTACCCTTATGACTGGTTTTGTGGTCCAGGGTCACGATTACGTATTTCTGCTCAGTTAGCGACATTGGGCATCAACCATGATGAAGACAGAGAATGTGAGAGCCGTGTGCTCTGGCATCCTCAGCGCCGTCAAAATAAAAGTCATGGTGGTGCGAATGCAACCCGGAAAATGTAGGGGAACTTTTAGTTCTCAGGGAACCACTCTGGTGGTTAGTTCCTAGAACTACCAGGTGCGGTTTACTTACATGGTCAAATTGTCTGTTGTTGCAGCACTCAAAATGTAAAGAAGTTGCACTGTTTGGAATCCACGCGCACGCACACCTGGGGAGGTGGCGGAAGCAGCGGGCATCTCCGTGCCCACCAGCCTGCACACCCCTTCGTTCAGGACCCCGCCATGCCACCTCTACCCCCTCCCAACACCCTAGCACAGCTGGAAGAAGCCCGCAGACGCCTGGAGGAAGTTTCCAAACCCTCTAAACAGAGGTACGAGTTCCCGTCAACACCTTTTTTTTAACACTCCGTATGTAATTTCTTTCTAAAAAAAACTCTTGATTGATGTTAGTATTGATATATGGGTTCCACTTCACAGGCATTCAACATCAAGCCTTCAGAGAGACAAGAGTCACCCAGTGCCTGTTCAAAATGGCAGTTCAGTGCTTCAAACGGACGAGTATGTATCTCCTAATTGTCATCCTCCTCACACTCTTATTCATTGTTCGACGATGATTGACACACGCATGCATGCAGCACGACAGTCATCAAATGCTTTGCTCTTGGTCTCTGGGCCTGGCCAGTATTGTGGCGCATTGGCCACCTGATGGCAAAATTTTTCATTTTTAATTGGCTGACCTTCAGTCATAGTCTAAGGCTGGAATGCACTTTCTGATGTAGCACTACGAAGTGTAGAAAGGGGCCAATGGAGGGCATAAATAAGATGACAGTGACTGACAGTCTTCATTCATCTCTGACAGCATCACTTTGTTAACCTCTTAAACTCCAAGGGTTATTACAGATCAGACAACATATACTTAAATGTTTATCACTTTTAGCTGTGTTTTGTAACTTCAAAGGGTTTCCTCTAAAATGACACCAAAATTGTGTATTTAGACCACTGTATGTGGGTATGGAAAGCTTTTCAATTTGGGTAGGCCAAATCCAGGCGGAAATCCCCCAAAATGGTCCCAGAGCTAAGGAGGTTAAGCTCAAAGCATTGCATTTGAATGAGCTATTGACTATTAAGTGAACTATTGACTAAAACACTGTTTTTTGTTTGTTTTTTAGTGTGCGTAACCTAGACAAATATTAACTTAGTCGTGGACTAATATTTAAAGCGAACAATCTTGAACTTTGATAATTAGGGTTTAAAGTTCAAGTCATTAATCCTATATGAGCAACTGTAATAGTTATTATTGCCTTTAGCAATCACCACTAATATGCTACCATCTAATCAAATCCTGATTAAAAACAAGTCACACGCAAAATATTTCCTGTTATGAATTTAAATGTTTTGCATGCCGTCTTATGAGATCTTAAAGGCCTAGCTAACTTTTTCCTCTGCTGTGATTTATCATTACATTTGTGTTAATCTGTGTTTGTCTTTGCAGACCAAAAGATCCCAAGAAGATGTCTGGTTGCCACAGTAGTTTGGGCTCAGAGACAGTGGTCACGTACTTCTTTTGCGGTGAGGAAATCCCGTACCGCCGCATGATGAAAACACACAGCCTCACACTTGGACACTTCAAGGAACAACTACGGAAAAAAGGCAACTACAGGTATACTCTCAATTCCAACATTATTAAAGGCTGCTGAAGACCAAAAGTTATTCAGACACCAGATATAATGTTTTACTAGTGGGTGCAGGACACTATAGTTCATTTATGTAAGTGAGGATAGCAAAACTGTGACACATTATACCCAAACATTCTTCATACAGTGACTACCAGTAAAAATTTGGGAGCAAAATGATTCAGACACTTTGACCTGAGCATGTTTTGCTGAAGTGTTTTTTCTTTAATTGCTAATGTGACCTTTGACACCACAGACTGAACAAAATGAAGCATTGCGAATAAACTGTGATAATGAGAGAAAATGTTGAAGGTGTCTGAATACATTTTGGTTTGACTGTATAATGCTTTTGCAATTGCTTACTTTTAGCTCTTGCAAGCTATTTATTGATGTGTATTGACACCGGTTGTGTTGGTCTCTGCTAGACTGCGATGTTTACTGTAAGTTATTTACATTTGCAGCAAGTATGGAGTTAAGACGACAGGAAAGAGAGAGGGTGGGCGCACAGAGAAAGAAAGAAAGAAAGAATGAGGGAATTTTAACTGTAGCCGTTTGGTCACATCTGGTATTGATTTCATCTTAAGGCACATTTAATAAGCAGCTCTTTGAAGCCCAGGCCTTTCATTTGATGCACAAAGACTCGCGCACACATTTTTCAACAATTGTATCAAGCTACGTTGCTCTCATGCATTTGTGTGTGTTTACATAAGACTTATCTTTTTTCTTTTTTTAATGATTATTTCTCATTTATATCAAAGACTCTCTTTGTTTTGGCCTTTTTATTTGAATGGGGCATTGTTGCCAATGGTTTTCCTTGTGCATGTTGGCCCATTTAAACAGCTGAGGAACTTTTACTGGTAACCACGCTGGTTATAGCTTTTAAATCCCCCTTGACCAAAATTTGTAATGCTCCACGTTGATCCATCTAGATAACCCTAGTTTATCAACTCTGTATAAAATAGTTTCCCCGAGGCCTGTATTCCATAGGAATATTGAGAAATTCCCAATGTTAAGGACCCCTCTCTGACCGTGCACATTTTCAAGGAAAAGAGAATTCAAAGCTGATGGTTTTAATCGCAGAAAATGTGTGGAGTCGGGTCATTTCAACATGGCAGAAATTCAACAAAGAACAGTACTGCCAGAGTTGCCAGACGATATTGGTGCCAGATGTTGCGAAGAGAAAATCTTGCCATATAAAACATGTTCCAATGGAAAGACTTCTTTCTCTTTTTCTTTCTTTCTTTCTTCTTTTTTTTTTTAAACAAATAAGAGCCATGCTGCCCTTTTGAAGATTTTGCGGAGGAGGATATAGCTTATTCTCCAGAAATAAGGATGTAATTATGTGCCATGTATTCTAGTTTGTCCCGCATTTATGAAGTTGGGCAGTGGGAAAACAATGGATTGTTTCCGACATATTGAAAGGAGAAAAGAAACTTTGTTCTCGTTGGTTGTTGTTTTGAGTCATGGTTATTCCTGTGTGTGTGTTTTATGTGCACTGTTTCTATGACTTGGTGGTGTTTGCTTGTAAAAACCTAGCATGCACCGCAGCGCAATTTAGTAAGAGGGGGCATTTTCCATTACAAAGCCAATTACTGAGGCAAACCTCACCACTCCCTCCCCTCCCACTGTTTTCTCTTCCTTCTGGAGGAGGTGAAGATCATTAGTGCATCAGAGGTGGAGGGAAAGAGACAAATCGGACAATAGAAACGAGGCAAAGAGGCTATCCATCAAGGTCAAACACTAGATTAAGCTCAGACTCATCCCCATCACAATGTGGCAATGAAAAAAGTTAGTGTAGACTCCTCGGCACCCAAAAATGTCAACCCTTGTGAAAGATCCCAGTCATTTGCTCACAGAGCTCCCAATTAGACACCAGAGGCCTGACCAGAGGTAGATGGGTGGTAGTGTTTAACAGACCCTCTAATTTAGGCTAAAGCACCTCTTTGTCCCCCAAATAGCGGAGTGCATCACAGGATAGCATTAGTGTCTGATACAGGAAATGGTCCGGCTCGACAGTGCTACCATTTCACTCGCATTTGCGACTAAAATAGATGTGTGCGAACTGTACTTTGGAGCATGTGTGTGAATAAACAATCACTGCGGATCAGTTTTCTTAAATGTAAGATCATAAAAAGTCTTCGATGCCTTAAATGCTATAACAAGCGTCTTAATGATCATTTTAAGGCATCTTATGTTTTGGGGATGGAAAAACATAAATCGTGATACTGCCTAATGTGATTGATTACACTTCAAAAGGCTATGATTTCATTAAATAAATGTGAGCGCTTCATGTTTCAAAGCCTGAAGGTGGCGCGGTTGTGCGCTCAGGCTCGCGCAATCAATGAATAGCGCACATTTATGCTAAGCCGTTGCTTATGAACTAATGCTGATCAATTATGACAATGTTTACTTTACAGTGTTTATATGTGACCCTGGAGCATAAAACCAGTCATAAGTCTCACAGGTATATTTGTGGCAATAGCCAACAATATGGGTCAAAAGTAGCCATTTCTTTTATGCCAAAAATCATTAGGGTATAAAGTAAAGATCATGTTCCATGAAGATATTTTGTACATTTCCTACCATAAATATATGTATATATTAAAAAAAATATTAGTAGTAGTAATATGCATTGCTAAGGACTTCATTTGGACAACTTTAAAGGTGAATTTTCTCAATATTTAGAATTTTTTTTTTTTCTTTTTTGCACCCTCAGATTCCAGATTTTCAAATAGTTGTCTCGGCCAAAACCATACATCAATGGAAAGATTATTTATTCAGCTTTCAGATGATGTATAAATCTCCAATTAAAAAAAAAAATGGACCCGTATGACTGGTTTTGTGGTCCAGGGTCAAATATAGTAATATATTGTAATTGTTATCTCCCTCATCTGAATTTGAATGAGCATCCTGCAATAATAAAGAGTAGACATTTCAAAATAATTTGGTTACACAAACTGTATGTCATTTAATTTCCATTTAATTTAAAGTAAACTATTGTAGCTTCTGTCTGGGATGCCCCGTCACAGGAAGGAAAGGCTAAGAACATTATTTGACGCATATTATTAAATCTATAGATTTTACTAGTATCAGTGTTATTATAGTTAACAAAAACTAAAACCATTAAAATAATACTTGAAATAAATAAATGTTTACTGATATAAAATACAAAACTTAAACTTCTTATTTTCATTAAGTTGAAATGAACCTGTTATTTAGTTTTATTAACCTGATGTACCGAACTAAAACTGAAATAAAAATGAATAAAAACTATACAGACTTTAAAAAAAAAAAAAAAGACAAAACAACAGAATTACAAAAACTTTTAACTAAAATTAAAATGAAAGCAGAGTTAAATTAAATTAACAAAAACTGTGATATCTCAGTGGTACTATACTAATATGGCTAAATCTGTTACCGTGTGTTTTATATTTATATAAATGCAGAAATAGTTGCGCCCCTAAAGTTTCTAAATGCGCTCTTAAATTTTTCAACTTAGGAGCACAGGTGCACCTTGGGGGAAAAAAGTAAGCGTCAAGCCTTGCATAGGCTTGGAAGACAGAAATGTGTTGTTTTCTGTAATGGAAGAGTATCTTTTGACCTATAGATGCTTGTATAGCAGTTTGTTGACCGTACATTTGCTCTGTTTCAGGTACTACTTCAAGAAGGCCAGTGATGAGTTCGAGTGTGGCGCTGTTTTTGAGGAGGTCTGGGACGACTGCACAGTTCTGCCCATGTATGAGGGCAAAATCCTCGGCAAAGTGGAGAGAATGGACTAAATGAACATGACGTGGACTTACCCAGCACTCGAGACTAACTCGTTTTTATGAAGCTTAAGAAGTTTAGACGTACCAAGCTATTGAAGGAATACTAGCCAATGAAGTACAGAGGCATCTGAACCAGCAATGCATAGTGAGAAATCGTTCCTTTGCTTCGGGAAAACGGATGACCAATGAAGATGCAGTCAACCACTTGCTTGTTTGGACTACAACATGCCAACGTTGGTGTGTTACCACACCATGAACTGCTGACCAGCATTTGTGATGAATATAGATGTGTATACGTGTGTCGAATGCGAGAACGTGTGCATGAGAGGTACTCATATGTACACAAAGTTATAATATGCTTCTGTCACAAGTTAAAGACTTTATTGCTATTTATTAAACTGTCATTCCCCTCATACCTGTGTTCAGATGATGGACAAGCTGCTTATTTGATTGATTGGGAGATCTTTCCAATGTGTTATACATGCATGGACGGATGTCTAGTCACCTTAACTCAACAGACTGTACCAGGAATCTTCTCTTCTGGCCAATGAGAACGAACTGTGCTTCAGACCAGCACGCCTCTCCAAACCTCTCCGCTGATTGGGTGGAAATTTCAACCTTTAACGCCCAGCCAATAGTCGTTGCATCTTTAGTGCCTTTGGTTTAAGGTCCAGACATTGCACAGGAACCAATAGCCTTCAAAAGAAAATAGGAAGTCATACTATTTCAGAAAACTTAAATTCAGCATCAGAGAGTGTGCATGGAAAGGGTTAATGTCCTGTGTAAACGTCGAATGGAAAGACCTGGAGTAGCCGATTTGAAACCGCCGAGCTCCAGGGCAAAATGCATTGGCATGAGCGGATGAGAACATGCCATCGCTAGTGTATTATACAGTACCTGTGCCTACATGGATACCATGCTGTGTGCTGCCCTGTTTCAGGGTGTGAATATTCCCTTGCTTTTCTGAGGGGTTTATGTTTAAAATAAGTTTTTTATGCTTTGGATAACTTGTAATCATGACATTACTTTTCAGTGTTCCCCCCCCCCTCCCTAATTTTGTTTGTGTTCCACTTAAAATGTAAATTATGCATTATATAGAGCTCCATTTTAAAGACGACTTGGTACTTTAATTATTGTAATTATGAAGAGATGTAGCCTTTATTAAAATTATATTTTTTAAATGAACACCCGGATGTTTGTGTGCTTAGTGTGTGTGTGATTTTTTTTTTTTGAAGTGAGCTATTATGGGTTGTTTGAAAAACGCATGCTCTGGAATTTGATATTCTCTTAGGCGATATCTCCAATCGCCACCAAACTCGGTCAGCATGAAGTCAAGAAAATGAGGATGCTAAATTGAGAGTAGATTTTTGATATTTCAAACGATTTGGCCGTGGCGTTGAAACGAATTTATGGCGAGAAAAGGGAAACAGGAAGTATGTTAACTTCTGCAAACATTGACTGATTTTGATGAAACTTCAGCTGTGTGTTCGTTGTAGGAGGCCGAACAATAGTCACATCCATGTGTGAGTTATAGCGGCATCAACTGGCAGCAGGAAGTGTCACTTTCAATATGCTTTGAAATCACCCTCTTATTTATTATACCCATTATACCGATTTGCTTCAAAGTTCATCAGTATAATGTCAAAACTTAGCAGATGTACACCTGTGAAGCAATTCTTGATAGCTTAAATACTGTTGCCATGGCAACACATCAAACTATAATTTTTTTTTGCATGCTTTTGAGGCTCTTAGAATGCTTCAAATTGCATGAAACTCAACACACACATCAGAGATGCCGTCCTGTTGATACGGGCAAAGACTTAGAAACGGCGTGGTGGAGGGGCTCAGTAGTGCCACCTTTTGACAAAAGTGGGGGGGTTGGTTTTACCTACAGTCACCAAACTCTGTATATATATATTGATCTCATCGAGCTGGACAACTTTCTAATTTACGGTCATTAGCTCCGACCAACAGGAAGTCCGATATTTTGGTTTGAATGTGGATTTTTTTTTCAAAAATCAGGCTCTGAATTTTAAACTACTACTCTTTTTACTTTAACTGGGACTTGGGCCCGTCATCGCTGCTTGCAGCTATATTGAGTTCATTTGAGTTTTTAAGGTGTGCATTGGTCGTTTCCACCGAGCGGTATGGAACAGTACAGTCAGGATTCCCACTCGTCCTGGAAAACTTGGAAAATTGATGACAAATTTTCCAGTCCTGGAAAACAGGAGAATTAGAGAAAAGTTCATTTTTTATTTAGCCGAGAACAAAGAGTTCATCACTGGCCCAAAACAATGAACGTTACCGCTACCGTTTCAGAAAGTGCGATGTTTGGGTTTCGAATGCTGAGTTTCGACACGTGAGAGGAGTGCTTTCAATGATGATGTTTTTCTTGTGTTGCCACTTGCAGCAGTTTGCTAATGTTATTACAGTTTTTCTCGATTGCTAACACACTATAACTGAATAATTTGGCACAATTTCCCAAACCATTTATTAATTTCTCAAAACAAAAACACATTTCTCAAAACTATAAACACATTTCACTTGTTTTCACACACATTCCAATTTTCTTAATGGTTTCTGCAAAACTCTACACAAGCATGGCCTTATTTTACAGTGGTTTAACCATGTTCTCGTTCAGAAAACACGAACACACAGTATAATTAACTCAAGTGGCATTATGTAAACTCAAACAGCACACATTTATCCATCAGTAAACATTCAGTAGCAAAAATGATGACACACCAATCAGAATCTCGGGATAAAATAAACAGGAGCACAGCTGACAGTAACAGTACTTTATATCAGAGAAATTTCACTGTGTCCAGTGAACTGTGGCACATGTACAGCATCAAATTCGCCAGAAGACCAAGAAACTGCTATAGTACTGTATACTGTAATGACATTTGGATTTGAATTTATTTCTTTATTTATGTGTTACTGTAATTCACAGTATACAGTACTGTGTTGCATACACAGTTGATCTTACAAGAGAAGAAAAGTTCAAAAACCAAAGAACTAAATATGAACTATTTCATATACTTTCATCTACTGTAAGATCACTTTACAATAGTGAAGTGAAAGCTCATTTTGCTCTATTATTTTGCTCTAGTCAGAAATGCGTAATATAAACTCATAATTGTGTGATATAAACTCGCAATTGTGTGATATAAACTCATAATTGTGTGATATAAACTCATAATTGTGTGATATAAACTCACAATTGTGTGATATAAACTCATAATTGTGTGATATAAACTCACAATTGTGTAATATAAACTCACAATTGTGTGATACAAACTCGTAATTGTGTGATATAAACTCACAATTGTGTAATATAAACTCACAATTGTGTGATATACACTCATAATTGTGTGATATAAACTCATAATTGTGATATAAACTCACAATTGTGTAATATAAACTCATAATTGTGTGATATAAACTCGCAATTGTGTGATATAAACTCATAATTGTGTGATATAAACTCATAATTGTGATATAAACTCACAATTGTGTGATATAAACTCATAATTGTGTGATATAAACTCATAATTGTGTGATATAAACTCATAATTGTGATATAAACTTACAATTGTGTGATATAAACTGACAATTGTGTAATATAAACTCACAATTGTGTGATATAAACTCATAATTGTGTGATATAAACTCACAATTGTGTGATATAAACTCATAATTGTGATATAAACTCACAATTGTGTAATATAAACTCATAATTGTGTGATATAAACTCGCAATTGTGTGATATAAACTCGCAATTGTGTGATATAAACTCATAATTGTGTGATATAAACTCACAATTGTGTGATATAAACTCGTAATTGTGTGATATAAACTCACAATTGTGTAATATAAACTCACAATTGTGTGATATAAACTCATAATTGTGTGATATAAACTCACAATTGTGTGATATAAACTCATAATTGTGTGATATAAACCCACAATTGTGTGATATAAACTCGTAATTATGTGATATAAACTCACAATTGTGTAATATAAACTCACAATTCTGTGATATAAACTCATAATTGTGTGATATAAACTCACAATTGTGTGATATAAACTCGTAATTGTGTGATATAAACTCACAATTGTGTAATATAAACTCGCAATTGTGTGATATAAACTCGCAATTGTGTGATATAAACTCGCAATTGTGTGATATAAACTCATAATTGTGTGATATAAACTCATAATTGTGTGATATAAACTCACAATTGTGTAATATAAACTCCTAATTGTGTGATATAAACTCATAACTGTGTGATATAAACTCATAATCGTGTTATAAAGTCAAAAATGTGTGATATAAACTCACAATTGTGTGATATAAACTCGCAATTGTGTTATAAAGTCAGACATGCATGATATAAACTCACAATTGTGTGATATAAACTTGCAATTGTGTGATATAAACTCATAATTGTGTGATATAAACTCACAATTGTGTGATATAAACTCGCAATTGTGTGATATAAACTCACAATTGTGTGATATAAACTCGCAATTGTGTAATATAAACTCACAATTGTGTTATAAAGTCAGAAATGTGTGATATAAACTCACAATTGTGTTATAAAGACAAAATTGTGCTATAAAGTCAGAAATGTGTGATATAAACTCGCAATTGTGTTATAAAGTCAGACATGCATGATATAAACTCACAATTGTGTGATATAAACTTGCAATTGTGTGATATAAACTCATAATTGTGTGATATAAACTCATAATTGTGATATAAACTCACAATTGTGTGATATAAACTCATAATTGTGTGATATAAACTCATAATTGTGATATAAACTCACAATTGTGTAATATAAACTCATAATTGTGTGATATAAACTCGCAATTGTGTGATATAAACTCATAATTGTGTGATATAAACTCACAATTGTGTAATATAAACTCACAATTGTGTGATATAAACTCATAATTGTGTGATATAAAGTCACAATTGTGTGATATAAACTCATAATTGTGTGATATAAACTCACAATTGTGTGATATAAACTCGTAATTGTGTGATATAAACTCACAATTGTGTAATATAAACTCGCAATTGTGTGATATAAACTCACAATTGTGTGATATAAACTTGCAATTGTGTGATATAAACTCGCAATTGTGTGATATAAACTCACAATTGTGTGATATAAACTTGCAATTGTGTGATATAAACTCACAATTGTGTAATATAAACTCGTAATTGTGTGATATAAACTCACAATTGTGTAATATAAACTCGTAATTGTGTGATATAAACACGCAATTGTGTTATGAAGTCAGAAATGTGTGATATAAACTCACAATTGTGTGATATAAACTCGCAATTGTGTGATATAAACTCACAATTGTGTGATATAAACTTGCAATTGTGTGATATAAACTCGCAATTGTGTGATATAAACTCACAATTGTGTGATATAAACTTGCAATTGTGTGATATAAACTCATAATTGTGTTATAAAGTCAGAAATGTGTGATATAAACTCACAATTGTGTTATAAAGTCAAAATTGTGTCATAAAGTCAGAAATGTGTGATTTAAACTCGCAATTGTGTTATACAGTCAGAAATGTGTGATATAAACTCACAATTGTGTGATATAAACTCACAATTGTGTTATAAAGTCAAAATTGTGTTATAAAGTCAGAAATGCGTGATATAAACTCACAATTGTGTGATATAAACTCGCAGTTGTGTGATAAAGTCAAAATTGTGTGATATAAACTCACAATTGTGTGATATAAACTCGCAGTTGTGTGATAAAGTCAAAATTGTGTGATATAAACTCGCAATTGTGTGATATAAACTCGCAATTGTGTGATATAAACTCGCAATTGTGTGATAAAGTCAAAATTGTGTGATATAAATTCACAATTGTGTGATATAAACTCGCAATTGTGTGATAAAGTCAAAATTGTGTGATATAAACTCATAATTGTGTGATATGAACTCACAATTGTGTTATAAAGTCAAAACTGTCAGAAAGTCAGAAATGTGTGATATAAACTCACAATTGTGTGATATAAACTCACAATTGTGTTATAAAGTGAAAATTGTGTTATAAAGTCAGAAATGTGTGATATAAACTCACAATTGTGTGATATAAACTCACAATTGTGTTATAAAGTCAAAATTGTGTTATAAAGTCAGAAATGTATGATATAAACTCGCAATTGTGTTATAAAGTCAGAAATATGTAATATATAAACTCACAATTGTGTGATATAAACTCACAATTGTGTTATAAAGTGAAAATTGTGTTATAAAGTCAGAAATGTGTGATATAAACTCACAATTGTGTGATATAAACTCATAATTGTGTGATATAAACTCACAATTGTGTTATAAAGTCAAAATTGTGTTATATAGTCAGAAATGCGTGATATAAACTCAAAATTGTGTGATATAAACTCGCAGTTGTGTGATAAAGTCAAAACTGTGTGATATAAACTCACAATTGTGTGATATGAACTCATAATTGTGTTATAAAGTCAGAAATGTGTGATATAAACTCACGATTGTGTGATATAAACTCATAATTGTGTGATATAAACTCACAATTGTGTGATATAAACTCGTAATTGTGTGATATAAACTCACAATTGTGTAATATAAACTCACAATTGTGTGATATAAACTCATAATTGTGTGATATAAACTCATAATTGTGTGATATAAACTCATAATTGTGTAATATAAACTCATAATTGTGTGATATAAACTCACAATTGTGTGATATAAACACATAATTGTGTGATATAAACTCACAATTGTGTAATATAAACTCACAATTGTGTGATATAAACTCATAATTGTGTGATATAAACTCACAATTGTGTGATATAAACTCGTAATTGTGTGATATAAACTCACAATTGTGTAATATAAACTCGTAATTGTGTGATATAAACACGCAATTGTGTTATGAAGTCAGAAATGTGTGATATAAACTCACAATTGTGTGATATAAACTCATAATTGTGTGATATAAACTCACAATTGTGTGATATAAACTCGTAATTGTGTGATATAAACTCACAATTGTGTAATATAAACTCGTAATTGTGTGATATAAACACGCAATTGTGTTATGAAGTCAGAAATGTGTGATATAAACTCACAATTGTGTGATATAAACTCGTAATTGTGTGATATAAACTCATAATTGTGTTATAAACTCATAATTATGTGATATAAACTCACAATTGTGTGATATAAACTCGCAATTGTGTTATAAAGTCAGACATACATGATATAAACTCACAATTGTGTGATATAAACTTGCAATTGTGTGATATAAACTCATAATTGTGTGATATAAACTCACAATTGTGTGATATAAACTCGCAATTGTGTGATATAAACTCACAATTGTGTGATATAAACTCGCAATTGTGTAATATAAACTCACAATTGTGTTATAAAGTCAGAAATGTGTGATATAAACTCACAATTGTGTTATAAAGTCAAAATTGTGCTATAAAGTCAGAAATGTGTGATATAAACTCGCAATTGTGTTATAAAGTCAGACATGCATGATATAAACTCACAATTGTGTGATATAAACTTGCAATTGTGTGATATAAACTCATAATTGTGTGATATAAACTCATAATTGTGATATAAACTCACAATTGTGTGATATAAACTCATAATTGTGTGATATAAACTCATAATTGTGATATAAACTCACAATTGTGTAATATAAACTCATAATTGTGTGATATAAACTCGCAATTGTGTGATATAAACTCATAATTGTGTGATATAAACTCACAATTGTGTAATATAAACTCACAATTGTGTGATATAAACTCATAATTGTGTGATATAAAGTCACAATTGTGTGATATAAACTCATAATTGTGTGATATAAACTCACAATTGTGTGATATAAACTCGTAATTGTGTGATATAAACTCACAATTGTGTAATATAAACTCGCAATTGTGTGATATAAACTCACAATTGTGTGATATAAACTTGCAATTGTGTGATATAAACTCGCAATTGTGTGATATAAACACAATTGTGTGATATAAACTTGCAATTGTGTGATATAAACTCACAATTGTGTAATATAAACTCGTAATTGTGTGATATAAACTCACAATTGTGTAATATAAACTCGTAATTGTGTGATATAAACACGCAATTGTGTTATGAAGTCAGAAATGTGTGATATAAACTCACAATTGTGTGATATAAACTCGCAATTGTGTGATATAAACTCACAATTGTGTGATATAAACTTGCAATTGTGTGATATAAACTCGCAATTGTGTGATATAAACTCACAATTGTGTGATATAAACTTGCAATTGTGTGATATAAACTCATAATTGTGTTATAAAGTCAGAAATGTGTGATATAAACTCACAATTGTGTTATAAAGTCAAAATTGTGTCATAAAGTCAGAAATGTGTGATATAAACTCGCAATTGTGTTATACAGTCAGAAATGTGTGATATAAACTCACAATTGTGTGATATAAACTCACAATTGTGTTATAAAGTCAAAATTGTGTTATAAAGTCAGAAATGCGTGATATAAACTCACAATTGTGTGATATAAACTCGCAGTTGTGTGATAAAGTCAAAATTGTGTGATATAAACTCACAATTGTGTGATATAAACTCGCAGTTGTGTGATAAAGTCAAAATTGTGTGATATAAACTCGCAATTGTGTGATATAAACTCGCAATTGTGTGATATAAACTCGCAATTGTGTGATAAAGTCAAAATTGTGTGATATAAATTCACAATTGTGTGATATAAACTCGCAATTGTGTGATAAAGTCAAAATTGTGTGATATAAACTCATAATTGTGTGATATGAACTCACAATTGTGTTATAAAGTCAAAACTGTCAGAAAGTCAGAAATGTGTGATATAAACTCACAATTGTGTGATATAAACTCACAATTGTGTTATAAAGTGAAAATTGTGTTATAAAGTCAGAAATGTGTGATATAAACTCACAATTGTGTGATATAAACTCACAATTGTGTTATAAAGTCAAAATTGTGTTATAAAGTCAGAAATGTATGATATAAACTCGCAATTGTGTTATAAAGTCAGAAATATGTAATATATAAACTCACAATTGTGTGATATAAACTCACAATTGTGTTATAAAGTGAAAATTGTGTTATAAAGTCAGAAATGTGTGATATAAACTCACAATTGTGTGATATAAACTCATAATTGTGTGATATAAACTCACAATTGTGTTATAAAGTCAAAATTGTGTTATATAGTCAGAAATGCGTGATATAAACTCAAAATTGTGTGATATAAACTCGCAGTTGTGTGATAAAGTCAAAACTGTGTGATATAAACTCACAATTGTGTGATATGAACTCATAATTGTGTTATAAAGTCAGAAATGTGTGATATAAACTCACGATTGTGTGATATAAACTCATAATTGTGTGATATAAACTCACAATTGTGTGATATAAACTCGTAATTGTGTGATATAAACTCACAATTGTGTAATATAAACTCACAATTGTGTGATATAAACTCATAATTGTGTGATATAAACTCATAATTGTGTGATATAAACTCATAATTGTGTAATATAAACTCATAATTGTGTGATATAAACTCACAATTGTGTGATATAAACACATAATTGTGTGATATAAACTCACAATTGTGTAATATAAACTCACAATTGTGTGATATAAACTCATAATTGTGTGATATAAACTCACAATTGTGTGATATAAACTCGTAATTGTGTGATATAAACTCACAATTGTGTAATATAAACTCGTAATTGTGTGATATAAACACGCAATTGTGTTATGAAGTCAGAAATGTGTGATATAAACTCACAATTGTGTGATATAAACTCATAATTGTGTGATATAAACTCACAATTGTGTGATATAAACTCGTAATTGTGTGATATAAACTCACAATTGTGTAATATAAACTCGTAATTGTGTGATATAAACACGCAATTGTGTTATGAAGTCAGAAATGTGTGATATAAACTCACAATTGTGTGATATAAACTCGTAATTGTGTGATATAAACTCATAATTGTGTTATAAACTCATAATTATGTGATATAAACTCACAATTGTGTGATATAAACTCGCAATTGTGTTATAAAGTCAGACATACATGATATAAACTCACAATTGTGTGATATAAACTTGCAATTGTGTGATATAAACTCATAATTGTGTGATATAAACTCACAATTGTGTGATATAAACTCGCAATTGTGTGATATAAACTCACAATTGTGTGATATAAACTCGCAATTGTGTAATATAAACTCACAATTGTGTTATAAAGTCAGAAATGTGTGATATAAACTCACAATTGTGTTATAAAGTCAAAATTGTGCTATAAAGTCAGAAATGTGTGATATAAACTCGCAATTGTGTTATAAAGTCAGACATGCATGATATAAACTCACAATTGTGTGATATAAACTTGCAATTGTGTGATATAAACTCATAATTGTGTGATATAAACTCATAATTGTGATATAAACTCACAATTGTGTGATATAAACTCATAATTGTGTGATATAAACTCATAATTGTGATATAAACTCACAATTGTGTAATATAAACTCATAATTGTGTGATATAAACTCGCAATTGTGTGATATAAACTCATAATTGTGTGATATAAACTCACAATTGTGTAATATAAACTCACAATTGTGTGATATAAACTCATAATTGTGTGATATAAAGTCACAATTGTGTGATATAAACTCATAATTGTGTGATATAAACTCACAATTGTGTGATATAAACTCGTAATTGTGTGATATAAACTCACAATTGTGTAATATAAACTCGCAATTGTGTGATATAAACTCACAATTGTGTGATATAAACTTGCAATTGTGTGATATAAACTCGCAATTGTGTGATATAAACACAATTGTGTGATATAAACTTGCAATTGTGTGATATAAACTCACAATTGTGTAATATAAACTCGTAATTGTGTGATATAAACTCACAATTGTGTAATATAAACTCGTAATTGTGTGATATAAACACGCAATTGTGTTATGAAGTCAGAAATGTGTGATATAAACTCACAATTGTGTGATATAAACTCGCAATTGTGTGATATAAACTCACAATTGTGTGATATAAACTTGCAATTGTGTGATATAAACTCGCAATTGTGTGATATAAACTCACAATTGTGTGATATAAACTTGCAATTGTGTGATATAAACTCATAATTGTGTTATAAAGTCAGAAATGTGTGATATAAACTCACAATTGTGTTATAAAGTCAAAATTGTGTCATAAAGTCAGAAATGTGTGATATAAACTCGCAATTGTGTTATACAGTCAGAAATGTGTGATATAAACTCACAATTGTGTGATATAAACTCACAATTGTGTTATAAAGTCAAAATTGTGTTATAAAGTCAGAAATGCGTGATATAAACTCACAATTGTGTGATATAAACTCGCAGTTGTGTGATAAAGTCAAAATTGTGTGATATAAACTCACAATTGTGTGATATAAACTCGCAGTTGTGTGATAAAGTCAAAATTGTGTGATATAAACTCGCAATTGTGTGATATAAACTCGCAATTGTGTGATATAAACTCGCAATTGTGTGATAAAGTCAAAATTGTGTGATATAAATTCACAATTGTGTGATATAAACTCGCAATTGTGTGATAAAGTCAAAATTGTGTGATATAAACTCATAATTGTGTGATATGAACTCACAATTGTGTTATAAAGTCAAAACTGTCAGAAAGTCAGAAATGTGTGATATAAACTCACAATTGTGTGATATAAACTCACAATTGTGTTATAAAGTGAAAATTGTGTTATAAAGTCAGAAATGTGTGATATAAACTCACAATTGTGTGATATAAACTCACAATTGTGTTATAAAGTCAAAATTGTGTTATAAAGTCAGAAATGTATGATATAAACTCGCAATTGTGTTATAAAGTCAGAAATATGTAATATATAAACTCACAATTGTGTGATATAAACTCACAATTGTGTTATAAAGTGAAAATTGTGTTATAAAGTCAGAAATGTGTGATATAAACTCACAATTGTGTGATATAAACTCATAATTGTGTGATATAAACTCACAATTGTGTTATAAAGTCAAAATTGTGTTATATAGTCAGAAATGCGTGATATAAACTCAAAATTGTGTGATATAAACTCGCAGTTGTGTGATAAAGTCAAAACTGTGTGATATAAACTCACAATTGTGTGATATGAACTCATAATTGTGTTATAAAGTCAGAAATGTGTGATATAAACTCACGATTGTGTGATATAAACTCATAATTGTGTGATATAAACTCACAATTGTGTGATATAAACTCGTAATTGTGTGATATAAACTCACAATTGTGTAATATAAACTCACAATTGTGTGATATAAACTCATAATTGTGTGATATAAACTCATAATTGTGTGATATAAACTCATAATTGTGTGATATAAACTCATAATTGTGTAATATAAACTCATAATTGTGTGATATAAACTCACAATTGTGTGATATAAACACATAATTGTGTGATATAAACTCACAATTGTGTAATATAAACTCACAATTGTGTGATATAAACTCATAATTGTGTGATATAAACTCACAATTGTGTGATATAAACTCGTAATTGTGTGATATAAACTCACAATTGTGTAATATAAACTCGTAATTGTGTGATATAAACACGCAATTGTGTTATGAAGTCAGAAATGTGTGATATAAACTCACAATTGTGTGATATAAACTCGTAATTGTGTGATATAAACTCATAATTGTGTTATAAACTCATAATTGTGTGATATAAACTCACAATTGTGTGATATAAACTCGTAATTGTGTGATATAAACTCACAATTGTGTAATATAAACTCGCAATTGTGTGATATAAACTCACAATTGTGTGATATAAACTTGCAATTGTGTGATATAAACTCGCAATTGTGTGATATAAACTCACAATTGTGTGATATAAACTTGCAATTGTGTGATATAAACTCATAATTGTGTTATAAAGTCAGAAATGTGTGATATAAACTCACAATTGTGTTATAAAGTCAAAATTGTGTCATAAAGTCAGAAATGTGTGATATAAACTCGCAATTGTGTTATACAGTCAGAAATGTGTGATATAAACTCACAATTGTGTTATAAAGTCAAAATTGTGTTATAAAGTCAGAAATGCGTGATATAAACTCACAATTGTGTGATATAAACTCGCAGTTGTGTGATAAAGTCAAAATTGTGTGATATAAACTCACAATTGTGTGATATAAACTCGCAGTTGTGTGATAAAGTCAAAATTGTGTGATATAAACTCGCAATTGTGTAATATAAACTCACAATTGTGTAATATAAACTCATAATTGTGTGATATAAACTGATAATTGTGTGATATAAACTCATAATTGTGTGATATAAACTCATAATTGTGTGATATAAACTCACAATTGTGTAATATAAACTCATAATTGTGTGATATAAACTCACAATTGTGTGATATAAACACATAATTGTGTGATATAAACTCACAATTGTGTAATATAAACTCGTAATTGTGTGATATAAACTCACAATTGTGTAATATAAACTCGTAATTGTGTGATATAAACACGCAATTGTGTTATGAAGTCAGACATGCATGATATAAACTCACAATTGTGTGATATAAACTTATAATTGTGTGATATAAACTCATAATTGTGATATAAACTCACAATTGTGTGATATAAACTCATAATTGTGTGATATAAACTCATAATTGTGATATAAACTCACAATTGTGTAATATAAACTCATAATTGTGTGATATAAACTCGCAATTGTGTGATATAAACTCATAATTGTGTGATATAAACTCACAATTGTGTAATATAAACTCACAATTGTGTGATATAAACTCATAATTGTGTGATATAAACTCACAATTGTGTGATATAAACTCATAATTGTGTGATATAAACTCACAATTGTGTGATATAAACTCGTAATTGTGTGATATAAACTCACAATTGTGTAATATAAACTCACAATTGTGTAATATAAACTCATAATTGTGTGATATAAACTGATAATTGTGTGATATAAACTCATAATTGTGTGATATAAACTCATAATTGTGTGATATAAACTCACAATTGTGTAATATAAACTCATAATTGTGTGATATAAACACAATTGTGTGATATAAACACATAATTGTGTGATATAAACTCACAATTGTGTAATATAAACTCGTAATTGTGTGATATAAACTCACAATTGTGTAATATAAACTCGTAATTGTGTGATATAAACACGCAATTGTGTTATGAAGTCAGAAATGTGTGATATAAACTCACAATTGTGTGATATAAACTCGCAATTGTGTGATATAAACTCACAATTGTGTGATATAAACTTGCAATTGTGTGATATAAACTCGCAATTGTGTGATATAAACTCACAATTGTGTGATATAAACTTGCAATTGTGTGATATAAACTCATAATTGTGTTATAAAGTCAGAAATGTGTGATATAAACTCACAATTGTGTTATAAAGTCAAAATTGTGTCATAAAGTCAGAAATGTGTGATATAAACTCGCAATTGTGTTATACAGTCAGAAATGTGTGATATAAACTCACAATTGTGTGATATAAACTCACAATTGTGTTATAAAGTCAAAATTGTGTTATAAAGTCAGAAATGCGTGATATAAACTCACAATTGTGTGATATAAACTCGCAGTTGTGTGATATAAACTCACAATTGTGTGATATAAACTCACAATTGTGTTATAAAGTCAAAATTGTGTTATAAAGTCAGAAATGCGTGATATAAACTCACAATTGTGTGATATAAACTCGCAGTTGTGTGATAAAGTCAAAATTGTGTGATATAAACTCGCAATTGTGTGATATAAACTCGCAATTGTGTGATAAAGTCAAAATTGTGTGATATAAATTCACAATTGTGTGATATAAACTCGCAGTTGTGTGATAAAGTCAAAATTGTGTGATATAAACTCGCAATTGTGTGATATAAACTCGCAATTGTGTGATATAAACTCGCAATTGTGTGATAAAGTCAAAATTGTGTGATATAAATTCACAATTGTGTGATATAAACTCGCAATTGTGTGATAAAGTCAAAATTGTGTGATATAAACTCATAATTGTGTGATATGAACTCACAATTGTGTTATAAAGTCAAAACTGTCAGAAAGTCAGAAATGTGTGATATAAACTCACAATTGTGTGATATAAACTCACAATTGTGTTATAAAGTGAAAATTGTGTTATAAAGTCAGAAATGTGTGATATAAACTCACAATTGTGTGATATAAACTCACAATTGTGTTATAAAGTCAAAATTGTGTTATAAAGTCAGAAATGTATGATATAAACTCGCAATTGTGTTATACAGTCAGAAATGTGTGATATAAACTCACAATTGTGTTATAAAGTCAAAATTGTGTTATAAAGTCAGAAATGCGTGATATAAACTCACAATTGTGTGATATAAACTCGCAGTTGTGTGATAAAGTCAAAATTGTGTGATATAAACTCACAATTGTGTGATATAAACTCGCAGTTGTGTGATAAAGTCAAAATTGTGTGATATAAACTCGCAATTGTGTGATATAAACTGATAATTGTGTGATATAAACTCATAATTGTGTGATATAAACTCATAATTGTGTGATATAAACTCACAATTGTGTAATATAAACTCATAATTGTGTGATATAAACTCACAATTGTGTGATATAAACACATAATTGTGTGATATAAACTCACAATTGTGTAATATAAACTCGTAATTGTGTGATATAAACTCACAATTGTGTAATATAAACTCGTAATTGTGTGATATAAACACGCAATTGTGTTATGAAGTCAGACATGCATGATATAAACTCACAATTGTGTGATATAAACTTATAATTGTGTGATATAAACTCATAATTGTGATATAAACTCACAATTGTGTGATATAAACTCATAATTGTGTGATATAAACTCATAATTGTGATAAACACTCACAATTGTGTAATATAAACTCATAATTGTGTGATATAAACTCGCAATTGTGTGATATAAACTCATAATTGTGTGATATAAACTCACAATTGTGTAATATAAACTCACAATTGTGTGATATAAACTCATAATTGTGTGATATAAACTCACAATTGTGTGATATAAACTCATAATTGTGTGATATAAACTCACAATTGTGTGATATAAACTCGTAATTGTGTGATATAAACTCACAATTGTGTAATATAAACTCACAATTGTGTAATATAAACTCATAATTGTGTGATATAAACTGATAATTGTGTGATATAAACTCATAATTGTGTGATATAAACTCATAATTGTGTGATATAAACTCACAATTGTGTAATATAAACTCATAATTGTGTGATATAAACACAATTGTGTGATATAAACACATAATTGTGTGATATAAACTCACAATTGTGTAATATAAACTCATAATTGTGTGATATAAACTCACAATTGTGTAATATAAACTCGTAATTGTGTGATATAAACACGCAATTGTGTTATGAAGTCAGAAATGTGTGATATAAACTCACAATTGTGTGATATAAACTCGCAATTGTGTGATATAAACTCACAATTGTGTGATATAAACTTGCAATTGTGTGATATAAACTCGCAATTGTGTGATATAAACTCACAATTGTGTGATATAAACTTGCAATTGTGTGATATAAACTCATAATTGTGTTATAAAGTCAGAAATGTGTGATATAAACTCACAATTGTGTTATAAAGTCAAAATTGTGTCATAAAGTCAGAAATGTGTGATATAAACTCGCAATTGTGTTATACAGTCAGAAATGTGTGATATAAACTCACAATTGTGTGATATAAACTCACAATTGTGTTATAAAGTCAAAATTGTGTTATAAAGTCAGAAATGCGTGATATAAACTCACAATTGTGTGATATAAACTCGCAGTTGTGTGATAAAGTCAAAATTGTGTGATATAAACTCGCAATTGTGTGATATAAACTCGCAATTGTGTGATATAAACTCGCAATTGTGTGATAAAGTCAAAATTGTGTGATATAAATTCACAATTGTGTGATATAAACTCGCAGTTGTGTGATAAAGTCAAAATTGTGTGATATAAACTCGCAATTGTGTGATATAAACTCGCAATTCTGTGATATAAACTCGCAATTGTGTGATAAAGTCAAAATTGTGTGATATAAATTCACAATTGTGTGATATAAACTCGCAATTGTGTGATAAAGTCAAAATTGTGTGATATAAACTCATAATTGTGTGATATGAACTCACAATTGTGTTATAAAGTCAAAACTGTCAGAAAGTCAGAAATGTGTGATATAAACTCACAATTGTGTGATATAAACTCACAATTGTGTTATAAAGTGAAAATTGTGTTATAAAGTCAGAAATGTGTGATATAAACTCACAATTGTGTGATATAAACTCACAATTGTGTTATAAAGTCAAAATTGTGTTATAAAGTCAGAAATGTATGATATAAACTCGCAATTGTGTTATAAAGTCAGAAATATGTAATATATAAACTCACAATTGTGTGATATAAACTCACAATTGTGTTATAAAGTGAAAATTGTGTTATAAAGTCAGAAATGTGTGATATAAACTCACAATTGTGTGATATAAACTCATAATTGTGTGATATAAACTCACAATTGTGTTATAAAGTCAAAATTGTGTTATATAGTCAGAAATGCGTGATATAAACTCAAAATTGTGTGATATAAACTCGCAGTTGTGTGATAAAGTCAAAACTGTGTGATATAAACTCACAATTGTGTGATATGAACTCATAATTGTGTTATAAAGTCAGAAATGTGTGATATAAACTCACGATTGTGTGATATAAACTCATAATTGTGTGATATAAACTCACAATTGTGTGATATAAACTCGTAATTGTGTGATATAAACTCACAATTGTGTAATATAAACTCACAATTGTGTGATATAAACTCATAATTGTGTGATATAAACTCATAATTGTGTGATATAAACTCATAATTGTGTAATATAAACACATAATTGTGTGATATAAACTCACAATTGTGTAATATAAACTCACAATTGTGTGATATGAACTCATAATTGTGTGATATAAACTCACAATTGTGTGATATAAACTCGTAATTGTGTGATATAAACTCACAATTGTGTAATATAAACTCGTAATTGTGTGATATAAACACGCAATTGTGTTATGAAGTCAGAAATGTGTGATATAAACTCACAATTGTGTGATATAAACTCGTAATTGTGTGATATAAACTCATAATTGTGTTATAAACTCATAATTGTGTGATATAAACTCACAATTGTGTGATATAAACTCGTAATTGTGTGATATAAACTCACAATTGTGTAATATAAACTCGCAATTGTGTGATATAAACTCACAATTGTGTGATATAAACTTGCAATTGTGTGATATAAACTCGCAATTGTGTGATATAAACTCACAATTGTGTGATATAAACTTGCAATTGTGTGATATAAACTCACAATTGTGTTATAAAGTCAAAATTGTGTCATAAAGTCAGAAATGTGTGATATAAACTCGCAATTGTGTTATACAGTCAGAAATGTGTGATATAAACTCACAATTGTGTTATAAAGTCAAAATTGTGTTATAAAGTCAGAAATGCGTGATATAAACTCACAATTGTGTGATATAAACTCGCAGTTGTGTGATAAAGTCAAAATTGTGTGATATAAACTCACAATTGTGTGATATAAACTCGCAGTTGTGTGATAAAGTCAAAATTGTGTGATATAAACTCGCAATTGTGTGATATAAACTCGCAATTGTGTGATATAAACTCATAATTGTGTGATATGAACTCCCAATTGTGTTATAAAGTCAAAACTGTCAGAAAGTCAGAAATGTGTGATATAAACTCACAATTGTGTGATATAAACTCACAATTGTGTTATAAACTCGCAATTGTGTTATAAAGTCAGAAATATGTAATATATAAACTCACAATTGTGTGATATAAACTCACAATTGTGTTATAAAGTGAAAATTGTGTTATAAAGTCAGAAATGTGTGATATAAACTCACAATTGTGTGATATAAACTCATAATTGTGTGATATAAACTCACAATTGTGTTATAAAGTCAAAATTGTGTTATATAGTCAGAAATGCGTGATATAAACTCAAAATTGTGTGATATAAACTCGCAGTTGTGTGATAAAGTCAAAACTGTGTGATATAAACTCACAATTGTGTGATATAAACTCGCAGTTGTGTGATAAAGTCAAAATTGTGTGATATAAACTCGCAATTGTGTGATATAAACTCGCAATTGTGTGATATAAACTCGCAATTGTGTGATAAAGTCAAAATTGTGTGATATAAATTCACAATTGTGTGATATAAACTCGCAATTGTGTGATAAAGTCAAAATTGTGTGATATAAACTCATAATTGTGTGATATGAACTCACAATTGTGTTATAAAGTCAAAACTGTCAGAAAGTCAGAAATGTGTGATATAAACTCACAATTGTGTGATATAAACTCACAATTGTGTTATAAAGTGAAAATTGTGTTATAAAGTCAGAAATGTGTGATATAAACTCACAATTGTGTGATATAAACTCACAATTGTGTTATAAACTCGCAACTGTGTTATAAAGTCAGAAATATGTAATATATAAACTCACAATTGTGTGATATAAACTCACAATTGTGTTATAAAGTGAAAATTGTGTTATAAAGTGAAAATTGTGTTATAAAGTCAGAAATGTGTGATATAAACTCACAATTGTGTGATATAAACTCACAATTGTGTTATAAAGTCAGAAATGTATGATATAAACTCGCAATTGTGTTATAAAGTCAGAAATATGTAATATATAAACTCACAATTGTGTGATATAAACTCACAATTGTGTTATAAAGTGAAAATTGTGTTATAAAGTCAGAAATGTGTGATATAAACTCACAATTGTGTGATATAAACTCACAATTGTGTTATAAAGTCAAAATTGTGTTATATAGTCAGAAATGCGTGATATAAACTCAAAATTGTGTGATATAAACTCGCAGTTGTGTGATAAAGTCAAAACTGTGTGATATAAACTCACAATTGTGTGATATAAACTCACAATTGTGTTATAAAGTCAAAATTGTGTTATAAAGTCAGAAATGTGTGATATAAACTCGCAATTGTGTTATAAAGTCAGAAATGTGTGATATAAACTCACAATTGTGTGATATAAACTCGCAATTGTGTGATATAAACTCACAATTGTGTGATATAAACTCGCAATTGTGTGATATGAACTCACAATTGTGTGATATAAACTCACAATTGTGTTATAAAGTCAAAATTGTGTTATAAAGTCAGAAATGTGTGATATAAACTCGCAATTGTGTTATAAAGTCAGAAATGTGTGATATAAACTCACAATTGTGTGATATAAACTCGCAATTGTGTGATATAAACTCACAATTGTGTGATATAAACTCGCAATTGTGTGATATGAACTCACAATTGTGTGATATAAACTCGCAATTGTGTGATATAAACTCGCAATTGTGTGATATAAACTCATAATTGTGTTATAAACTCAGAAATGTGTGATATAAACTCACAACTGTGTGATATAAACTCACAATTGTGTGATATAAACTTGCAATTGTGTGATATAAACTCATAATTGTGTGATATAAACTCATAATTGTGTGATATAAACTCACAATTGTGTAATATAAACTCACAATTGTGTGATATAAACTCATAATTGTGTGATATAAACTCACAATTGTGTGATATAAACTCATAATTGTGTGATATAAACTCACAATTGTGTGATATAAACTCGTAATTGTGTGATATAAACTCACAATTGTGTAATATAAACTCACAATTGTGTGATATAAACTCATAATTGTGTGATATAAACTCATAATTGTGTGATATAAACTCATAATTGTGTGATATAAACTCACAATTGTGTAATATAAACTCATAATTGTGTGATATAAACTCACAATTGTGTAATATAAACTCACAATTGTGTGATATAAACTCATAATTGTGTGATATAAACTCACAATTGTGTGATATAAACTCGTAATTGTGTGATATAAACTCACAATTGTGTAATATAAACTCGTAATTGTGTGATATAAACACACAATTGTGTTATGAAGTCAGAAATGTGTGATATAAACTCACAATTGTGTGATATAAACTCGTAATTGTGTGATATAAACTCATAATTGTGTTATAAACTCAGAATTGTGTGATATAAACTTGCAATTGTGTGATATAAACTCGCAATTGTGTGATATAAACTCACAATTGTGTGATATAAACTCGTAATTGTGTGATATAAACTCAGAATTGTGTGATATAAACTCGCAATTGTGTGATATAAACTCACAATTGTGTGATATAAACTCGCAATTGTGTGATATAAACTCACAATTGTGTGATATAAACTTGCAATTGTGTGATATAAACTCATAATTGTGTTATAAAGTCAGAAATGTGTGATATAAACTCACAATTGTGTTATAAAGTCAAAATTGTGTCATAAAGTCAGAAATGTGTGATATAAACTCGCAATTGTGTTATACAGTCAGAAATGTGTGATATAAACTCACAATTGTGTTATAAAGTCAGAAATGTGTAATATAAAGTCACAATTGTGTGATATAAACTCACAATTGTGTTATAAAGTCAAAATTGTGTTATAAAGTCAGAAATGCGTGATATAAACTCACAATTGTGTGATATAAACTCGCAGTTGTGTGATAAAGTCAAAATTGTGTGATATAAACTCACAATTGTGTGATATAAACTCGCAGTTGAGTGATAAAGTCAAAATTGTGTGATATAAACTCGCAATTGTGTGATATAAACTCGCAATTGTGTAATATAAACTCGCAATTGTGTGATAAAGTCAAAATTGTGTGATATAAATTCACAATTGTGTGATATAAACTCGCAATTGTGTGATATAAACTCATAATTGTGTGATATAAACTCACAATTGTGTTATAAAGTCAAAACTGTCAGAAAGTCAGAAATGTGTGATATAAACTCACAATTGTGTGATATAAACTCATAATTGTGTGATATAAACTCACAATTGTGTTATAAAGTCAAAACTGTCAGAAAGTCAGAAATGTGTGATATAAACTCACAATTGTGTGATATAAACTCACAATTGTGTTATAAAGTGAAAATTGTGTTATAAAGTCAGAAATGTGTGATATAAACTCACAATTGTGTGATATAAACTCACAATTGTGTTATAAAGTCAGAAATGTATGATATAAACTCGCAATTGTGTTATAAAGTCAGAAATATGTAATATATAAACTCACAATTGTGTGATATAAACTCACAATTGTGTTATAAAGTGAAAATTGTGTTATAAAGTCAGAAATGTGTGATATAAACTCACAATTGTGTGATATAAACTCACAATTGTGTTATAAAGTCAAAATTGTGTTATATAGTCAGAAATGCGTGATATAAACTCAAAATTGTGTGATATAAACTCGCAGTTGTGTGATAAAGTCAAAACTGTGTGATATAAACTCACAATTGTGTGATATAAACTCACAATTGTGTTATAAAGTCAAAATTGTGTTATAAAGTCAGAAATGTGTGATATAAACTCGCAATTGTGTTATAAAGTCAGAAATGTGTGATATAAACTCACAATTGTGTGATATAAACTCGCAATTGTGTGATATAAACTCACAATTGTGTGATATAAACTCGCAATTGTGTGATATGAACTCACAATTGTGTGATATAAACTCGCAATTGTGTGATATAAACTCGCAATTGTGTGATATAAACTCATAATTGTGTTATAAACTCAGAAATGTGTGATATAAACTCACAACTGTGTGATATAAACTCACAATTGTGTGATATAAACTTGCAATTGTGTGATATAAACTCATAATTGTGTGATATAAACTCATAATTGTGTGATATAAACTCACAATTGTGTAATATAAACTCACAATTGTGTGATATAAACACATAATTGTGTGATATAAACTCACAATTGTGTGATATAAACTCATAATTGTGTGATATAAACTCACAATTGTGTTATAAAGTCAAAACTGTCAGAAAGTCAGAAATGTGTGATATAAACTCACAATTGTGTGATATAAACTCACAATTGTGTTATAAAGTGAAAATTGTGTTATAAAGTCAGAAATGTGTGATATAAACTCACAATTGTGTGATATAAACTCACAATTGTGTTATAAAGTCAGAAATGTATGATATAAACTCGCAATTGTGTTATAAAGTCAGAAATATGTAATATATAAACTCACAATTGTGTGATATAAACTCACAATTGTGTTATAAAGTGAAAATTGTGTTATAAAGTCAGAAATGTGTGATATAAACTCACAATTGTGTGATATAAACTCATAATTGTGTGATATAAACTCACAATTGTGTTATAAAGTCAAAATTGTGTTATATAGTCAGAAATGCGTGATATAAACTCAAAATTGTGTGATATAAACTCGCAGTTGTGTGATAAAGTCAAAACTGTGTGATATAAACTCACAATTGTGTGATATGAACTCATAATTGTGTTATAAAGTCAGAAATGTGTGATATAAACTCACGATTGTGTGATATAAACTCATAATTGTGTGATATAAACTCACAATTGTGTTATAAAGTCAAAATTGTGTTATAAAGTCAGAAATGTGTGATATAAACTCGCAATTGTGTTATAAAGTCAGAAATGTGTGATATAAACTCACAATTGTGTGATATAAACTCACAATTGTGTAATATAAACTCGTAATTGTGTGATATAAACACGCAATTGTGTTATGAAGTCAGAAATGTGTGATATAAACTCAATTGTGTGATATAAACTCGTAATTGTGTGATATAAACTCATAATTGTGTTATAAACTCAGAAATGTGTGATATAAACTCACAATTGTGTGATATAAACTCGCAATTGTGTGATATAAACTCACAATTGTGTGATATAAACTCACAATTGTGTGATATAAACTTGCAATTGTGTGATATAAACTCATAATTGTGTTATAAAGTCAGAAATGTGTGATATAAACTCACAATTGTGTTATAAAGTCAAAATTGTGTCATAAAGTCAGAAATGTGTGATATAAACTCGCAATTGTGTTATACAGTCAGAAATGTGTGATATAAACTCACAATTGTGTTATAAAGTCAGAAATGTGTAATATAAAGTCACAATTGTGTGATATAAACTCACAATTGTGTTATAAAGTCAAAATTGTGTTATAAAGTCAGAAATGCGTGATATAAACTCACAATTGTGTGATATAAACTCGCAGTTGTGTGATAAAGTCAAAATTGTGTGATATAAACTCACAATTGTGTTATAAACTCAGAAATGTGTGATATAAACTCACAATTGTGTGATAAAGTCAAAATTGTGTGATATAAATTCACAATTGTGTAATATAAACTCGCAATTGTGTGATATAAACTCATAATTGTGTGATATAAACTCACAATTGTGTTATAAAGTCAAAACTGTCAGAAAGTCAGAAATGTGTGATATAAACTCACAATTGTGTGATATAAACTCATAATTGTGTGATATAAACTCACAATTGTGTTATAAAGTCAAAATTGTGTTATATAGTCAGAAATGCGTGACATAAACTCAAAATTGTGTGATATAAACTCACAATTGTGTGATATAAACTCGCAGTTGTGTGATAAAGTCAAAATTGTGTGATATAAACTCGCAATTGTGTGATATAAACTCACAATTGTGTTATAAAGTCAAAATTGTGTTATATAGTCAGAAATGCGTGATATAAACTCAAAATTGTGTGATATAAACTCGCAGTTGTGTGATAAAGTCAAAACTGTGTGATATAAACTCGCATTTGTGTGATATGAACTCATAATTGTGTTATAAAGTCAGAAATGTGTGATATAAACTCACGATTGTGTGATATAAACTCATAATTGTGTGATATAAACTCACAATTGTGTTATAAAGTCAAAATTGTGTTATAAAGTCAGAAATGTGTGATATAAACTCGCAATTGTGTTATAAAGTCAGAAATGTGTGATATAAACTCACAATTGTGTGATATAAACTCGCAATTGTGTGATATAAACTCACAATTGTGTGATATAAACTCGCAATTGTGTGATATGAACTCACAATTGTGTGATATAAACTCGCAATTGTGTGATATAAACTCGCAATTGTGTGATATAAACTCATAATTGTGTTATAAACTCAGAAATGTGTGATATAAACTCACAACTGTGTGATATAAACTCGCAATTGTGTGATATAAACTCACAATTGTGTGATATAAACTCGCAATTGTGTGATATAAACTCACAATTGTGTGATATAAACTCACAATTGTGTGATATAAACTTGCAATTGTGTGATATAAACTCGCAATTGTGTGATATAAACTCATAATTGTGTTATAAAGTCAGAAATGTGTAATATAAACTCACAATTGTGTTATAAAGTCAGAAATGTGTGATATAAACTCACAATTGTGTTATACAGTCAGAAATGTGTGATATAAACTCGCAATTGTGTTATAAAGTCAGAAATGTGTGATATAAACTCACAATTGTGTGATATAAACTCACAATTGTGTTATAAAGTGAAAATTGTGTTATAAAGTCAGAAATGTGTGATATAAACTCACAATTGTGTGATATAAACTCATAATTGTGTGATATAAACTCACAATTGTGTTATAAAGTCAAAATTGTGTTATATAGTCAGAAATGCGTGATATAAACTCAAAATTGTGTGATATAAACTCGCAGTTGTGTGATAAAGTCAAAACTGTGTGATATAAACTCACAATTGTGTGATATGAACTCATAATTGTGTTATAAAGTCAGAAATGTGTGATATAAACTCACGATTGTGTGATATAAACTCATAATTGTGTGATATAAACTCACAATTGTGTTATAAAGTCAAAATTGTGTTATAAAGTCAGAAATGTGTGATATAAACTCGCAATTGTGTTATAAAGTCAGAAATGTGTGATATAAACTCACAATTGTGTGATATAAACTCACAATTGTGTAATATAAACTCGTAATTGTGTGATATAAACACGCAATTGTGTTATGAAGTCAGAAATGTGTGATATAAACTCAATTGTGTGATATAAACTCGTAATTGTGTGATATAAACTCATAATTGTGTTATAAACTCAGAAATGTGTGATATAAACTCACAATTGTGTGATATAAACTCGCAATTGTGTGATATAAACTCACAATTGTGTGATATAAACTCACAATTGTGTGATATAAACTTGCAATTGTGTGATATAAACTCATAATTGTGTTATAAAGTCAGAAATGTGTGATATAAACTCACAATTGTGTTATAAAGTCAAAATTGTGTCATAAAGTCAGAAATGTGTGATATAAACTCGCAATTGTGTTATACAGTCAGAAATGTGTGATATAAACTCACAATTGTGTTATAAAGTCAGAAATGTGTAATATAAAGTCACAATTGTGTGATATAAACTCACAATTGTGTTATAAAGTCAAAATTGTGTTATAAAGTCAGAAATGCGTGATATAAACTCACAATTGTGTGATATAAACTCGCAGTTGTGTGATAAAGTCAAAATTGTGTGATATAAACTCACAATTGTGTTATAAACTCAGAAATGTGTGATATAAACTCACAATTGTGTGATAAAGTCAAAATTGTGTGATATAAATTCACAATTGTGTAATATAAACTCGCAATTGTGTGATATAAACTCATAATTGTGTGATATAAACTCACAATTGTGTTATAAAGTCAAAACTGTCAGAAAGTCAGAAATGTGTGATATAAACTCACAATTGTGTGATATAAACTCATAATTGTGTGATATAAACTCACAATTGTGTTATAAAGTCAAAATTGTGTTATATAGTCAGAAATGCGTGACATAAACTCAAAATTGTGTGATATAAACTCACAATTGTGTGATATAAACTCGCAGTTGTGTGATAAAGTCAAAATTGTGTGATATAAACTCGCAATTGTGTGATATAAACTCACAATTGTGTTATAAAGTCAAAATTGTGTTATATAGTCAGAAATGCGTGATATAAACTCAAAATTGTGTGATATAAACTCGCAGTTGTGTGATAAAGTCAAAACTGTGTGATATAAACTCGCATTTGTGTGATATGAACTCATAATTGTGTTATAAAGTCAGAAATGTGTGATATAAACTCACGATTGTGTGATATAAACTCATAATTGTGTGATATAAACTCACAATTGTGTTATAAAGTCAAAATTGTGTTATAAAGTCAGAAATGTGTGATATAAACTCGCAATTGTGTTATAAAGTCAGAAATGTGTGATATAAACTCACAATTGTGTGATATAAACTCGCAATTGTGTGATATAAACTCACAATTGTGTGATATAAACTCGCAATTGTGTGATATGAACTCACAATTGTGTGATATAAACTCGCAATTGTGTGATATAAACTCGCAATTGTGTGATATAAACTCATAATTGTGTTATAAACTCAGAAATGTGTGATATAAACTCACAACTGTGTGATATAAACTCGCAATTGTGTGATATAAACTCACAATTGTGTGATATAAACTCGCAATTGTGTGATATAAACTCACAATTGTGTGATATAAACTCACAATTGTGTGATATAAACTTGCAATTGTGTGATATAAACTCGCAATTGTGTGATATAAACTCATAATTGTGTTATAAAGTCAGAAATGTGTAATATAAACTCACAATTGTGTTATAAAGTCAGAAATGTGTGATATAAACTCACAATTGTGTTATACAGTCAGAAATGTGTGATATAAACTCGCAATTGTGTTATAAAGTCAGAAATGTGTGATATAAACTCACAATTGTGTGATATAAACTCGCAGTTGTGTGATAAAGTCAAAATTGTGTGATATAAACTCACAGTTGTGTGATATAAACTCGCAGTTGTGTGATAAAGTCAAAATTGTGTGATATAAACTCGCAATTGTGTGATATAAACTCGCAATTGTGTGATATAAACTCATAATCATGTGATATAAACTCATAATTGTGTGATATAAACTCGCAATTGTGTTATAAAGTCAAAACTGTCAGAAAGTCAGAAATGTGTAATATAAACTCACCATTGTGTGATATAAACTCATTGTGTGATATAAACTCATTGTGTGATATAAACTCGCAATTGTGTTATAAAGTCAAAATTGTGTTATAAAGTCAGAAATGTGTGATATAAACTCACAATTGTGTTATAAAGTCAAAATTGTGTTATGAAGTCAAAAATGCATGATATAAACTCACAATTGTGTGATATAAACTCGCAATTGTGTGATATAAAATCGCAATTGTGTGATATAAACTCGCAATTGTGTGATAAAGTCAAAATTGGGTGATATAAACTCGCAATTGTGTGATATAAACTCGCAATTGTGTTATAAAGTCAGAAATGCATGATATAAACTCACAATTGTGTGATATAAACTCGCAATTGTGTGATATAAACTCGCAATTGTGTTATAAAGTCAGAAATGCATGATATAAACTCACAATTGTGTGATATAAACTCGCAATTATGTGATATAAAATCGCAATTGTGTTATATAAACTCGCAATTGTGTTATAAAGTCAGAAATGCATGATATAAACTCACGATTGTGTGATATAAACTCGTAATTGTGTGATATAAACTCGCAATTGTGTGATATAAACTCGCAATTGTGTTATAAAGTCAGAAATGCATGATATAAACTCGCAATTGTGTTATAGTCAAAATGTGCCATGTGCTCTTGTCTTTTGTCCGGACCCCGCCCTTCTTGTTACCTCATTATTGTTTAATTAACCCCCACCTGTTCCCTCCTGATTATGACCCTTTATAGTCTCCTCGTGTTTGCAGTCTTGTGTCCAATCGTTGTCGTTGTCTCCTGTTCTCCCCGTTGTGCTTCATGGTCTGTTTCAGTCAATTTGGTATTTCAAGTTTGATTTCCCCCCTTGTGGGTTTTTGTTTTGTGTTTTTGTTTATTATTTTGTCAATAAAATCCACCTCTCTGCAATTGAGTTCTCGCTCCCAGTTTTCTTTTGTGCAACGTGACAGAACGATCCGACCAATAGAGGACTCAGCAGAATGAGTGAGGGGATTCTACCACCGGCTAATTCCCGGGAAGGTCCGGCCCATCCTCGAGGTCTGAATACACTACGCCAAAGAGGTTTGGATGTACGGACATTTACCAAGAAGTTCTGGACAAGGGCAGAAAGGCTTAATTGCCTTGATGTGGGCCTCAAGGACATTTTTAATCTGTGCTTGGATGACCCTCTTCCGCAGGGGGAGATGGATTTGGTAAAGACCTTGAACTTTTGGAACTTCTCTAACTACCTGCACCACCGCAAGAATAAGAGAGTTCAGATATCATCTAAGTCTGTCAGGTTGGCCCAAGATCCGGTGGTCCCAGTTCCGGTGGTCCCGAGTCCGGTGGTCCCGAGTCCGGTGGTCGCAGTTCCGGTGGTCTCGAAACGGAGGAGGAGAAGGAAGGCTCCCTTGGTCCCAGTTCTGGTGGTCCCGATTCCGGTGTTTCCGATTCCGGTGGTCCCGAGTCCGGTGGTCCCGTGTCCTGACACGGCCAGGAGGGCTGTGCTGGGCTTTTTTGTGGGGGTAGCCCTACGTGCCTGGGAGGAGCACAGGGCTTCCTCCAGACATTCGGGGACAGTGAAGGAGCAACCCGCAGTCGTCGCAGAGGAGTGTCCTGAGCCGCCCGAATGTATTGCCTTGCCGTGGCTAGCCCGTGCACTGAGTCCGGAGAGGGCTCCGTCCCCTGCACCGAGTCCGGAGAGGGCTCCGTCCCCTGCCACGAGTCCGGAGAGGGCTGAGGGCTCCGTCTCCTGCCACGAGTCCGGAGAGGGCTCCGTCTCCTGCCACGAGTCCGGAGAGGGCTCCGTCTCCTGCCACGAGTCCGGAGAGGGCTGAGGGCTCCGTCTCCTGCCACGAGTCCGGAGAGGGCTCGGCCTCCCGAACTGTGCGGGCCGCCCTGGCCTCCCGAACTCTGCGGGCCGCCCTGGCCTCCCGAACTCTGCGGGCTGGCCTGGTCTGTCCCTCCCGTCCCTCCCGTCCCTCCCGTCCCTCCCTGGTCTGTCCCACCCGGTCTTCCTGGGTCCCCTGGTGGAGCGTCTGGTAGCCACTCCGTAGGGAGGGGGTAATGTCACATGTCTGTCCTGTCTTGTTTTGCACATGTGGTGTTTTGGTTTGTATCTGGGCCATGTGCTCTTGTCTTCTGTCCGGACCCCGCCCTTCTTGTTACCTCATTATTGTTTAATTAACCCCACCTGTTCCCTCCTGATTATGACCCTTTATAGTCTCCTCGTGTTTGCAGTCTTGTGTTAGATCGTTGTCGTTGTCTCCTGTTTTCCCCGTTGTGCTTCATGGTCTGTTTCAGTCAATTTGGTATTTCAAGTTTGATTTTCCCCCTCGTGGTTTTGTGTTTTTGTTTATTATTTTGTCAATAAAATCCACCTCTCTGCAATTGAGTTCTCGCTCCCAGTTTTCCTTTGTGCGACGTGACAGATATAAACTCGCAATTGTGTTATAAAGTCAGAAATGCATTATATAAACTCACAATTGTGTGATATAAACTCGCAATTGTGTGATAAAGTCAAAATTGTGTAAAACTGCATTCTACCATCTTAAAAATATATCTAAATTACGGCACATGCTTTCAATGCAAAATGCTGAACAGTTAGTTAATGCGTTCATGACCTCAAGGCTAGATTATTGTAATGCTCTACTGGGTGGTTGCACTGCTCGCTTAATAAACAAACTCCAGCTGGTCCAAAACGCAGCAGCTCGAGTTCTTACTAGAACCAGGAAGTATGACCATATTAGCCCGGTTCTGTCAACACTGCACGGGCTCCCTATTAAACATTGCATACATTTTAAAATCTTGCTAATTACTTACAAAGCACTAAATGGTTTAGCTCCCCAGTACTTGAGCGAGCTCTTAACGCATTATACTCCATCACGTCTATTGCAGTCTCAAAACTCTGGCCAGTTGATAATACCTAGAATATCAAAATCAACTGCATCCTTTTCCTATTTAGCACCTAAACTCTGGAACAGCCTTCCTAGCATTGTTCAGGAAGCAGACACACTCTGTCAGTTTAAATCTAGACTAAAAACACATCTCTTTACTATGGCATACACATAAAAAAAAAATTATTTATATTTTATTCAAATCAATTAAATGATTGTTAGGCTGCATTAACTAGGTTAGCCGGAACCGGGAACATAACACCTGATGTACTCGTTAAATCATAAGAAGAATGGCATCTACGCTAATGTTAGTCTCTCTGTTTATCCCGAGGTTTACTGCAGTCAGCCGGATCCGGGCCGTATCCAGATCAGAAGGTGGACCTGCGCCTGGACATGACCAACGCATCCCTAAAATGTCTGCAGAGAGCGTGTCAATTAAACTCCCCCCTGTAATTGCCGCATCGACACAACGTCCTCATTAAACCCGTCTCCGGCGTGACGGCTCCGATCTTTCGAATAATCTTTCGAATATCTTTTGATCTAATATGACTTCTGACCTGTAATGTTGCCAGAATCATAATCATATATTATTTGTTCGTTGGCCAGAGGAAAGTCTTGGTTTTTGGCTTGCTCAGTTAGGGACACTAAATATTCAACTATATTACTGATCTGCCCGCATTGACACTATATGATAATTGAACTGAGCAACTAAAGGGTGGAGCTAGACTCAATGCAGAATGTTGATTGGTTGACAGAGAATCGTCACTTGTGTCTGCTTTTTCGGCAGTTTTTTCCCTACAGCTTTGGCTCAAACAAAGCGTGTCTTCTTCTTGTGACAAACAGCCACATGCCGAGAAGCAAGAACAAGATCTGCTGTATGTCGTCCACTGTTGATAGCTACACCACGCCTATCATAAGTGTACTGTTGGCGGTGGAAACAAGCCAACTGTGTATTCAAACCCATAATGAGGCCCACACTAAAACTGTGTCCGCAAAAGTATGCAGAATGCTCAACAATATTTATTTGATGACAATACTCATTTGGAAAAGCTTTCAGTCATCATTCCTCTCACCCTACACAAAAAAAGGTACAAAAGCTGTTACTGGGGCGGTACCTTTTCAAAAGGTACACCTTTGTAGGTAAAGAGTGAGTATTAGTCCCTCAAAGGTACATATTGGTTCCAAAAGTGTACATATTAGTACCTAAATGATACATATTAGAACCTTTTTGAAGGGTACCGTCCCAGTGACAGCTTTTGTACCTTTTTTCTAAGAGTATAGTGTAACCTATTCCACACATTTTCCAAAAAACGCTCAAGTCTTCATATTCATTTTAAGCCTGTTCATGATCTTAACAGGGTTTCCGCGGGTCTTAATTTGACCTTCCACATTTACAGGCCTTAAAAATGTCTTAAATTGGAGCAGAAAATCTTAAATTCAATACCATGGCATTAAATTAATGCTCTATGATTTCTGCGACGCTGAAAACATGGACAGAATCGCAGAATCCATTCATAAAAATGGATTAAAACACGAAATTTGAGCAAAAATAAAAGGCCATAAAAAAATGTTTTGTTAAAAAAAAAAAAAAAGTAGATTTTTATGAGCACACTGGCAGATATTTGTTCTTCTTTTAATCATAAAATCACTTTCACAAGATTTCTTATCTCAAACTTTAAGCTGTAAAATACATTAAAACGTTATGGAGGTTTATATTTAACATATTGACGTGTTATGATGCCTTAAATTTATTCCTTAAAAGGTCTTAAAAAGGTCTTAAATTTACCTTCATTAAACCTGCAGAAATCCTGTTAACGTTACGAAGGCTATGCTTTACCAGTTGATCTCAGTATTCAGTGTATTAGACTGTTCTGAGACCAGTTTTAGGGTATCTAATGGGAAGTTTGGTAAGGACACGATGAATGATAGCATGAGGATACCATAAAGAGACTCCCTGATTGGCTGTTAATCCCATCCATTAAAGTGCAGGCGGGGTTCCTGCCGGTTGGGGGTAACTCTGTGGCTGTTTGTACACCACAGAAGGCTTTGTTCATGGATCATTCACCCCGTCAGCTCCCTCCAGCCCTGCCCCAGCACCTCCATGCTTAATTAAAATCTCACCCCCTGTAGCTCCTTCCATGAGAAACCAACTCCAAGGTGAAGGCCTTTCCCAGAAAACCCCTATTGCTTCCTCCAATGCTTTCCTCAAGCTCTAGAACAGCCCATTATGAGGGAGGGAGGGAGGGAGGGATTCAGACATCAGGTGGTTTTTTTGTCGCCATTTTGACAGACAGTGCAATCTGTTGCCAAAGTGGGAATAGTTTTATCTGGCTGCCTTAGTTCAGTATTTCAAGTGGAGGGAGGAGGTTTAATGCTTTTCTTGAGTGCCTCTCCACACTTGGACCAGGCCCTGGCCTTTACCTCTGCCCTGGGAGATGTGAGCTTCGCCAGGGCCTGCCAGGGCAGCTGGTTTTTCCTGGGGCTAATTGGAGGATTAAAATGCCCCTGGAAGCACCACTGGCCCAGCATGCTCAGAGACAATGCTGCGGCATAATGAAGTACTTCAGACCCCGGTGAGAAATCCCAGCCATATTTGTTCCCATTATCAGCCTTTAATTTGCTCCCTCGTAGAAAATTAATAAATGCAGCAGTAATTTGGCCACTAGAGCCCTGTTTGTATGAGAGCGCACAAGCTTGGAGATAGGTTGGAGTGCTAAGTGTTTTTTTCTTTGAATAACAAATAAAGCCTGGCAGAGATCAGAGCATGCATGACCCTTGACTTGTCACTTCCCTTCTCCTAATCGTCCTTTATTCCAGTGAGCTCTATTTTAAAGTTTCCTGTGCTTTGATCGTGAAACCATCTAGGAAACTCTTAGCCGTATTTCCCCGAACGGCCGTGACCTTCCCGCCTAAATGCGGCCGTAACAACATCCCTGCCGTGCTGTGGTGGACATCGCAGGTGCCATCTGCCACCGCAGGGAGAGTTTAACGCCGGCTGACTTATGCTGCCTTAATGTGCTATCGGAAACGTCCCACTTTAGAAGTCGTGATTACGAGCGCAGTGCATGCTTTGTTGTCGGAATGAACAGGAATCATGGAGGACACCAGGTTTATTCTTGCCTATTTATTGGGAAAATCTTATTAAAACCAAAATTATATGTAGTGTCACATGCACTGACAACCATATAAACATTTACGATGCCAGATTCTGTAATTTCGGTCAAATGCAGGCTATTTTTGCTGTGTATAAAACATACAATACGCTTCAAATGATTACTCGTATATGTAAATATGCGCTACATTAATGACAAGACAAGACAAGACAATCCAGCTGTTTTGGGAAAAAAAAACTAATAAATCATGCCTGTCACAGCAGTAGTTGCCACCATGTTTAAAGTTTTTGGCACGCCCATCTCGGGAATTTGGGTATCAAAATTATATCAAAATGATCAAAATTTCCCAGTGGTAAACACGACATCAGAGCGCGTTCATTTGCAATTTTTACCTCGGAAACTTGTATTTACGATCATTCCGATAGCACGTGAAGGCAGCAGTAACCCCCAAGTCCTTTAGCTTACGTCGCAACTGGATTAGGTACCGAACTCTGTACTTTTAAGGGCACCGACCGCATTACGTCGGTATTACCGAGTACAGATTTACATTAAATCAATCTGTGGCAAATTTCGGTACCTGAGAATGCATCTGGTGAAATAGACCAGTGTATGTGAATATTAAACCACAAAAAGACTATTTAAATATGAATCCTGCGTGTTCTGCGTGTCTCTGTGTGAATGAATGGTGCAGACGCGGTTTAATTTACAACACACACACACTGAAGCGCGTGTGGCGGTCTCATATGAGGACATGAACGCATGAACCTCATCTCCAGAGCCGCTCTGAGAGTCACTTCATCAGCATTTTACCGCTTTATTTGAGAAAAACTCGTCATATCATAAACACACAGAAACTCAAAGCTCTTCACGGCAACCCATCTGAAGCCCTTCCTTTGAAACTGCATTGATTTGGACCTTCAACCGTTGGCTGCCATTGAAGTCCATTATGTGGAGAAAAATCCTGGAATGTTTTCCTCAAAAAATGTAATTTCTTTTCGACTGAAGAAAGAAAGACATGAACATCTTGGATGAGATGGGGGTGAGTAAATTATCAAGAAATTTTCATTTTGAAGTGAACTAATCCTTTAAGTAGCTAGTATTTACTGGTAAATATTACAGTGAACAAACATCACAGACAATGACAGACAGTGACCAAGGCAGCTCTGGCATAATGTCAATAACACTTCTATAAATGACATACAGTTTCTTTATAGTTATTAAGGTAAACATCCCTAAAGTACCGAAAAAAGGTACCAGTTAAAATGTGAACGGTACCCAACCCTAGTCGCGACGTTAGATTGATTATATCAGTGCTCTCACTTCTAATGGCACAAAGCGTAGCACGTGGGAGGCAGCACAGTAACCATATCAGGCGGTGTGTGCCAGGGGCTCGCTCTGAGCAGCGCTAACTGTTTCATTCACTTCATTGTGTGGGGTGGTAATTGGCATTAAGCGCTACTCTGGCGGCTTTAACCAGCTTCTGTGTGTGTGAAAGGGAGAGAAAGAGACAGCTAAAGCTGCCTTAGTTCACTTCCCAGCCAACATTAGCTCGCATGGCAGGCCAGGGCTATTGTGCTGCTTCACTTTTGTTACACTTAAGAGAGGGACTCCAAACCGGTTCTGCCAAAAAAAAAAAAAAAAATCGGTCTCTGTTGATAGATTTATTTGCCAGGTAAAAACGTTCGGCTGTGAAAACGTGGGAGAAACAGAAGGGTGTGTGTGTGTGGGAGGAGGGTTAAAGGATAAATGAGGAAGAAAAAAGAAGGAAAAGAGAGCGACAGAGACTGAGACATGGGCTATTGCCAAGAGACACATCAAAGCGCTCCCTTGATGTTTATTTTGAATGGGCACTAATGGTTTCTGAAGGCAAAGAATTGCAGCAGGAAGACGAAAAGAAAGAGCGAGAGACACAGACAGAAGTATGGAGCCAGGCAGCAATCCTGTGAGGGCACAAATATTCTCATCTTGTGTCTGTAAAAGGAACAGCAGGGTGTGGTGATGGTGGAGATGTGAAGACCAGGTTATGATTACATCCACCCATGTTCTTGGTGCACTGCTTTGAGCCTTCGCCCAATACGCTATGCTTGTTTTTGTTTTTTATAGTTGATCAGCCATGTATGAGTGTTTTTCCTGACCTTTTCATTTTCTTTCTGATTTTGAAATCAGCCATTTTTAAAGACACCGAACTAGAGCTAAATGAAGAGAAGTGTGCATGTTCTGGAAGTAGATAAAATGAAGCAGAAAACATGCAGTTTCTCTGTGAATGGCAGACGGTCGATGACTCTCGAATGTCTTCACTTGCTGTAGTTCCTCAGTTCCCCATGATAGAAAAAACTAATGTAATTTCTACCGAAATAAGTTAGTTCAGGCAAGAATAAAAAACAAAACAACAAAGTAAATATATGTGACCCTGGAGCACAAAACCAGTGATAAGTTTTACGGGTTTATTTGTGGCAATAGCCAACAATACATTGTATGGGTCAAAATTATATTAAAAAAATGTTTTATGCCAAAAATCATTAGGATATTAAGATCATGTTCCATGAAGATATTTTGTAAATTTCCTTCCGTAAGTATTTTAGAAATGTATTATTAGTAGTAATATGCATTGCTAAAGACTTCATTTGGACAACTTTAAAGACGATTTTCTTAATATTTAGATTTTTTTGCACCCTCAGATTCCAGATTTTCAAATAGTTGTCTCGGCTCCTATCCTAACAATTTTTTTCAGCTTTCAGATGATGTATAAATGACTTGACTGGTTTTATGGTCACAGGGTACTCAATTTAGGCTTGTAGAAATTAAAGCGTAAATATCAACGTTATAAAATTAAGTAAAACCTACTCAACTTTCTGATACTGGTATTCCCATCATTCACTGGGGCATAAATCATTAATAAGGTTGCATTTTCACTGTTTTCCAGCTATTTTTTATTAGCTTTTATCCAGCTTTTTATTATTGATGGTTCTTTTAAGGTTCTTTACATGTAGTAACAGTTCTATTTAGAACCGTATGGTCTTGAAGAACCCTTTACATGCTAAAATGGTTCTTTGTGTTAGAGTTTAGGGTTCTTTATTCCCGCCTTTTAAAATCTGTAACTGTCAAAGCCACCTCATTATTGATTTTCTGGAGCTCAGCCATCCAATTACACAGACTGTCAACACACTCTCGACAGGTAAATTATTTCTTTCTTAAAATGTCTATACATTTTAACTTTCAAATTGTAACTGGCTTCCTAACAATCATGTCTTTCTCTCTTTTAATTTAACGGAACATGCAAGTGTGAGTAGCTCTGTTCAGGTAAGGATACGTATCTTCTCTTTTCCACTAAGTAAGTAACAGAGATATTAAGAGATATTACCCACTGACAACCCCCCCCCCCCCAGGGCTCACATACTGCCCACTTATGCTAATTTTGGCCTTCATAAACAATTGTTTTTACATAAACAAATGGAAAAGACACATTGTAACTCTAAACTCAATTGTGTATTTCCAGCGCTATCTTACGACCTATTCGTACGTATTTTACGAGGTGGCTGATCTGAACGAATTTGTATGATTTGTCTAAACCCCAATTATGGGTAGGTTTAGGGGCGGAGTTAGGGGGAGGTCATTCGTTCGAATTCATACGAATTAGCCACCTCGTAAAATACGAACGAATTGGTCCTGAGGTTGGTATATCTGGTATGTGTGTGTATTTATATATACATAATAATTATACACAGTACACACACATATATTATGTAAACACATTTTGGATGCGATTAATCATGATTAATTTTTCCCCAGCACTAATAATATTACTATACTAATATTAATGAAAATACAAAAAAAAAAATTAAAAAGGATATTTTTAACATATTTATAATGCCTATATTATAACATATTATATAGCACTTTTAAAGCATGGTTCTTTATGGAACCAAAAAGGGTTCTATTGTTACAAGCCGAAGAACCATTATTTGGTACTGTAATAATAAGATAATAAGATAAGAGTGTAGTAACTTGCTGTTTTGTGACATCTGGAGTTCATTTTCTACTCAAAAATTATCTGACGTACGTTACTGTTATTATGTATTGTGTACCAAGTATTGAGGTCTCTGTGTTCGGGTGGCTATCACATTATTTCTTTTATGTAGATATGTTGCCTACACAATATCTACTGTATTATTTATTTAGATATTCTAAGTAAAGCATAAACTTTAAAAGCATGGCTTAATATAGTGTTGTGTTGTTTGAGTAAAATGTACTTGAAACAGAGTATTTCAAAGTTAACTTCAACTAAGTAGAAATTACTCAAACTTTAAATTTAAAGGCACAATATGTAATTTTTGCCGCTAGAGGTCGCTTATTCAATTCAAAACAAAGGTGTATCTTGATGACGCCTGGATTTCACGGAGCTTTTATTATGACACAGACGAGCGTTTCCTCTTCTTCCGCTCATGTGTATGTGGGGTAACGCAGTGCTGCTTTATCATATTACACACATTTGAGTGTGCTGAAAGTTATGTTATAGTGCTACTCTGTGTGTTCGCTCGGCGCTGCTGTGAGACACTTGTTCACACTGCAGTACTAGAGCAATATTAGGCATGGTAAAACATGCTACTCGTGGTAAATCAAGAAAACCAGATTTAAACAATAAGACTAACTGTGATGAGCTGTAGAACAATCAGTTTTCTGTCGATGAATGATCCAAACAGTTGCTCACCTGTCTAATAAAACACAATGTATTAAAGCGTCTTTGGTGTTTCCATGGTTTCTACAAAATAAAACCAGAAATCGAGGGTAATGCGAGTATGATGTCATTGATAGGCGACGCACGGACACGATCCTTGTCCTGGTTAAAATTGCTTATTTCTCTGGATTTAAACATTCTTGGAAACATTTGGGACAATGTAAGTACACAAGTCAACAAAATATATAACATTGTTCTAGTGGTTTTTGGATATTTTAATCAAAAAATCTTACATATTGTGTCTTTAACTGGCCAAGTTGAAGTTACTTTTTTTCTTGGGTAATTTTACTTAATTCCAAACATGTTTACATAAAAAAATCTGTGTGCAAACACTTTTTTCAGTGCAGATTGTCACTGCAGATCTATTTTTCAATCATCTCCCTTTATTTCTAGCCTGATAACAAATATATTTGTACTATAGAGATATTTAATACATGTTCAGAATACAGTACTACTTTACAACATGCTGCATACTACAGTGTACACTGTATACTAGCATGTGATTGAAGTATGCAGTATTTTCTGATAAACATTAGTTAAGTGAATTCATGGCTAAACCCAAAATAACACACTGACAGACTTCTCTGTTATATGAAGATATGGCATCATGTTGCATGTGAGTGGCAAAATTACTTTTGGCTGTCAGATCAAATAAAAATCAAATAAGGAAGGGATGTTAAAAATCTTGGTTAATTTTACTTCTGGAAATGGAAAGTTGAGCACATTGCATTATGGGATACAGTATTTCCATGCAGTGGGCTCAGTTGTATACTGCACATTTTGGTAAATGTAGTAAGCCATCCTTGTATGTCATATGTGCAGAAACTGTATATTTGTATGCTATTCTAAACATGGGTGGATGAAATCTTAATAATGAGAGCAACATCTTTTGTAAGTATGTTTAAAAAGCTAAAACTATTAGTGCTAACAGGAAACAGATCCTCCCCAGAATGCTAGTTAACATCTCTCTCTCTCTCTCTCTCTCTCTCTCTCTCTCTCTCTCCATCTTTCTCTCTCTGAGCACCTGACTGAGTGTATAGCTTCAGAACAATTCTTATACTGCCTTTTATATTGAAAGGTCATCACGATATTGTTAAAATACCACTTTCTGCACTTTCATCATGAAAGGTCACGCTGTATACCTGAAGAGCAGCTTGGAGTCGTTAAAGGTAAGCGACTGTGCCTGCTGCCATTGTCGAGTCAAGTGTTCCCTTGAGCAAGTCTTTCTTCATTTCTTTCTTCAAGACTTCAGGAGAAAACCGTCCTTTTTGAAAATCAGCCTGAAAACTGGGGTTGGGGGGGAAGTCCGTGGAGCAACTATTTAATTTGTAATCTTGCACAGTATGTAAACTTACACTCTAAAAAATGCTGGGTTAAAAACAACCCAAGTTGGGTTGAAAATGGACAAACCCAGTGATTGGGTTGTTTTAACCCAGCGGTTGGGTTAAATGTTTGCACATCCTGCTGGGTAGTTTTATTTAACCCAACTATTGTTTAAAAATTACTATATGGCTGGCTTAAAATGAACCCAAAATAGGTTGAAAATTAAAAATCAGACACATTATTACTAGAGGCAACAATAATAATAAAAAGGTGAGCATTTATTAATAAGATATTTAATAAATGTTCATTGTTTAATTATTATTAATTAAACTTATTTATAAATATTAATTTATTCAAAATTAATAAACGTTAATTCCCAACATTAATTTTGGGTTCATTTTAAGCCAGCTATATAGTCATTTTTAAACAGTAGTTGAGTTAAATAAAACTGCCCAATGGGATGGGCAAACATTTAACCCAACCGCTGGTTTAAAACAACCCAATCACTGGTTTTTTTTCTATTTTCAACCCAACTTGGGTTGTTTTTAACTCAACATTTTTTAGAGTGTAAGGCCGTGACTCACCAAACCGACATCAATGAACAAGCGGCGTCGAAAGCCGACTGTTGCCTTGCGTCGCCTGCATCTGGGCAAAATTTTTTGATGGAATACACCGCAAAGACTACATCCAACAGCCAACTTGCACCTGTGTGAGAGGAAATAATACCAGCAGGTGGCAGTAGTCTATATTCACCATTCAAATAGGGAAACTGAAACTAGTGCTGCGTCCCAATCATAGACTGTAAAACAATATGGACGTAGTGTCCGTGACGTCACCTGTAGGTTTCTAAAGAGCAGTTTTGAAGCCTAAAGTCGGCCGTCGCCATCTTGGCAGCGCATCACTTAACTGAAAATGGACAAAGAGGCGGGGCGTGGGCGGAGCTGAGGTGCCTGGTTGCTGAAACCGCAATTATGCAATTATGACGAAGTAGTTTGTCCCAAAGCTACACACTCAAAAGTATGTACTTTTTCTTCAAAAAAACAGTACATACTTTTAGGGCATAGTATAAGTAGGCAAATTGGGACGCAGCACAGGACTGCGGATATACAAACAACAATCGCTTACCATTTTGAATATGAATCATGTTGATCAGCTGCTCTTCACTTTCTTCATTCCAGACGGCCATTTTGTAATGAAAATGTTTGCATAGTAGAATGCTCAGATATTAAATTAGACGTTTTTTGCTTGCTTTTATCACTCACATTGTTCTTCTTGTGCAATGGCACATTAATACCAAATGTGATCTTTATTGTCCACACACTCTCTGAACTAGGCATCACAGGATCTCTATTTGCCTGGCTTGAGTGAGACCACACAGGTAGGCTCTTTCAGGCTATCTTGGGGGAAGAGATCTCTTAATCACATCAGCTAAATAATGGGGTACACAACCGCAATGGGCTAAGTCATGGCATCTCCAGCCACTGTAAATATAGGACAGGGTAGAAACAGTGCTGGGATGCTCCACCTCATTGAGCCAGAAAACATTATGTTGAAAAGAAAACTGTCATCCGTGTTTAAGTTTGTCCTATGATTTTGGTGCCCAGTTTCAATTAAAAGTGAAATCAGTTCTCTTTAAGCCTCTTTTATGCCTGTTTACTTCCCTCTGCCGAAAGATCAGTGCGATTGTAGTCATTTCCTCTTATTGTTTCGTCTTTCTTTTCATGGCCTCATTTTTTTTTTGTTGTTGTTGTATTATTGCTTTTTATCTCTCTCCCTCAGCTCTGCAAGGGTATGGGTACATGGTTGAGGGGTCACAGGCTTAGAGGGGAAGAGTACATGTGCAAATTTTTATGGCTAACCACATGTGTTTTTAGATATCTGGGCCTCTATTTCTCATGGAAAGGCGGTTGGGGGTAGTGTGGGGCGGGGATGGGTTACGGGTAGGTTGGGGGACACTGGTGGGGGGGTTGGTGGGGGGGGGGGGGGGGGGGTTGGGGGTTAGTTGGTGTGGGAGAGAAAAACATGTGGTTCTTGTTTGAAGGGTTAAGATGAAGCAGCCATGTTTCTTCCCTGTGAAGTGCAACGGAAATCCAAACATCCCCTCAATGATTAAACAGTATGGCTTCTGCGACGCCCTCATATGAGGAACAACAAAATACACCATCATGTGATGGCTGCATAAACACAATAATGTGCAGGGTAGTGGGGGAAGGAGATGCAATGTTCTTGGTATGTGGAAAACATCAGTGATTAAGAGATTTGTAAACCTTCCAATACCCCTCTTGGCCCTCATGTGGTCATATTTCAGAGTTGGCAATCCACTGGCCATAACGGACACTGCAGACTGGGCACCTGGGAGCCTTAAAATATAAAAATCTGAAGTAAGCTATACAGACAGTGCTTTTAGGGCTGGAATCTCAAAACCTTGACAAACATTTAGCCTCCATCTTCCATTGCTTGGGCAAACAGTTACTCCCACAACTAACTCATGCCAGAATTTGACATGCTCAAAGAAAAAAGGTCACAAGTGCCACAAAGCCACAGTGTTTACACTCTTCATTTCTCCTTTCTTGTATCTGCACATTAAACAAAGTATTTTAGCATCCAAAGAATTACCCACATCACCTTTAATTAATCAAGTAATATGACAAAAATGTCTTAGATTGGAAAAAATAGATGGGAATTTACAACCGCAAGGTCGGATTATTAGGCAAACTTTTTTGTTTTCTTTCTTAGTCAAAGACTAAGGGCCATATTTTAGCGTTCTGAGCGCATGGTCTGAAGCGCAGCTGTACTTAGGGCGTGTCCGAATCCACTTTTGCTAGTTTAACGATGGAAAAAATGGTCGGTGCGCCCGGTGCATGGTCCAAAAGGGTTGTACCTCGTCTCTTAATGAGTCATGGGTGTGTTTTGGGCGTAACGTGCAATAAACCAATCAGAGTCTCATCTCCCATTCCCTTTAAAAGCCAGTTGTGCTCGCACCATGGCGGATTCACTGTTTACATGGAGGAATATAGACACCCCTTAACCTGACAAGTCAGTTTAAATACATGTGTGTATTGCCACAATTGGTTAAATAAGTAGCCAATTTCATTCGTCATTACTTCAAATAGGTAATTCTGATACATGCAATGACATTTTTTATCTTTATGTACACAATAACAATCTTTTACATCGTGCTTGCCATTGTACTATTCTTTAAAAAGACTCAGGCGACTCAGAGTAATTGTTCTATAAACCATCAGGAAACATCGGTGAGAAGACGTAAGGTACACACGTGACATTGACGATTACTTTAGTACACTTCACAAAAACGACAAAAGAATTGTGTAAAACCCAGTAAACCTTGAGATTATTACTTGTGACATCAGAACAAAATATATGGATAGAAGAACACGAATACAACTAAATGAACGATCTCTTAAATATTTTCTAATTTCAATAAACATTTAAAAAAAAAAATTAAACATGGACCTTTATTTTCATTTAAAAGGGCTTCTTTCTGCTATTGTTGGCTCATTTTGTGAATATAAGCAACTAATTTAGATGTGACGAGACGTCATGCTCGGCCAGGTTCGCCTCGAACTCATGCATCTTGCATCTTAAGTTACAAAATTTGCCGTGCACACCACCAAACGAAATGAGGTCTCGCACTCTCAAAGCGCACGACCACCCACGCCTCGCACTTGTGCAGACGCGCCGAGTATAAACCAAGCTTAATAAGCAGAGTGTACATGCGTTGTGCACCCACCTATGGGCGCATATTACTAACACATCCTTTAAATAACACAAAAAATACTGCATTTTCAGTTCCTCAAAATAGCAACGCGCCTGAACACACCTGGTTTTTTTAGACCAGCACGCCCATGGGTGAACAGATGCGGCAGTGCATTTGCTATTTAAACAACGTGAAGCTTGACGTGAAAATTATAACTGTGTCGGGCTGAAACTAGCAAAAAACACGTGCGTCGCGCCTGGCGTCGCATTGCGCCGGTGTATGATAGAGCCCTTTATCTATCTTGAATGCCTCACTTTGGACAATTACAGCACAGACTCCTTGATGGGTTACTGGAGTTTCTCTTTGGATGGTTATGTTTATAGTGTGTGAGGTAATGTGGAACACTGTTCCAAACTTCTCCTTCACCAACATTCCACCAGAGCCGTCCAGCTCTTCTGCTGGCTAGGAATCAGAAGCAGGAAACAGCAGGAATCCTCGGCACTGATCAACCACTCCTATCACTACTGCGTCCAGACCTGCCACTGAGAGCAGCCGGCTTGGAGAGAGATCACACAATCCTTCTCACCTCGCATGACGAGTTCTTTACAGAGTGAATGCTCCAGTACACAAAGGGAGAGAGAGAGAGCGAGACGGGAAAAGATTTGCGAGGGTGATCAATGCTCAGAAATAGTGATTTGAAGGGAATGCGAGGCCCATATGCAACAGAAGAATTGAGGCAGAGATAAAGGGAAAAGCACTGGGTGTAAGGGTGACCACTTTGCAGTGGAAGTGATAGTTCCCCTAGGATGATGATAATGGTTAGTAGAGAGAGAGAAAGACCCCCCTCCCCAAATGAGCCGTTTTTGCTCAGCTCTCACTAGTAGGCTGGTGTAAACAAACCAAGTGCTTATTGCCAGCGTTTGATCTTGTGAACTGTAAAATCTTCCTTGCAAAAACAGGAAAATTAGCCCTCGCATTTGGATGCAGAAGGGGCTGAGTGACAAAAGCTTGTGGGAAGATTTTTTTTTTTTCGGCATGCCTTTGACTGAGTTTCCTCTTTCGATGTTATGATCTTAATATTCATGCATCTGAGCTATACTATACTAGACTAAGTCTCTTGAATCTGAATGAAACTGTTGATCCCCGATTAATATTTATGCAATTTAGTAGTGTTTGATAAGGTAAGCAGCATTACTTTTGATAATAAGTAGTATTAGAGATCTGAACAAACCCCGGACCTCATGGCTGGTTCAAACATATATATAATCATGTCACGTAACCTTAACATTGATTTTATATATAAAAAGTGAAAATTAAATATTTATCCAAATATTTTTCAAACTGCTTGCCCTATGTAGGAGGCTCCCGGTCCATCGCAGGGGGAACATAAACAAACATACACACACACATTCACACTCACCACCTGTAATACATGTACACGTAATATCATGAAAAAAATGAATCATGTACATATTGTTAACATATGTACATACACCTTCCTAATATTGTGTTGGCCCCCCTTTTGCCGCCAAAACAGCCCTGACCCATCGAGGCATGGACTCCACTAGACCCCTGAAGGTGTGCTGTGGTATCTGACACCAAGATGTTAGCAACAGATCCTTTAAGTCCTGTAAGTTGCAAGGGGGGCCTCCATGAATCGGACTTGTTTATTCAGCACATCCCACAGATGCTCGATTGGATTGAGATCTGGGGAATTTGGAGGCCAAGTCAACACCTCAAACTCGTTGTTGTTCTCCTCAAACCATTCCTGAACCATTTTTGCTTTGTGGCAGGAGCATTATCCTGCTGAAAGAGCCACAGCCACCAGGGAATACCGTTTCCATGAAAGGGTGTACATGGTCTGCAACAATGCTTAGGTAGGTGGTACGTGTCAAAGTAACATCCACATGGATGGCAGGACCTAAGGTTTCACAGCAGAACATTGCCCAAAGCATCACACTGCCTCCGCCGGCTTGCCTTCTTCCCGTAAGCGACGCACACGCACCCGGCCATCCACATGATGTAAAAGAAAATGTGATTCATCAGACCAGGCCACCTTCTTCCATTGCTCCGTGGTCCAGTTCTGACGCTCACGTGCCACTGTTGGTGCTTTCGGCGGTGGACAGGGGTCAGCATGGGCACCCTGACTGGTCAGCGGCTATGCAGCCCCATACACAACAAACTGAGATGCACTGTGTATTCTGACACCTTTCTATCAGAACCAGCATTAACTTCTTGAGCAATTTGAGCTACAGTAGCTTGTCTGTTTGATCGGACCACACGGGCCAGCCTTCGCTCCATCAATGCATCAATGAGCCTTGATATCATTCTTCTGAGATTTGGTTTTGTCTAACTAGATCTGATTATTAATTATTGCTGCTGCAGCTGCTTCTAATAGCAAGTCACACACAGACACACTGCTGTGAGCATGTAAGATATGCTGCTGTTTCGATCTGAATAGACATACGTAAATCCCGTAGCAGATCTAGGCAGGTGGAGCTGGGGAGGTGGAACCGCGTGGGAACCGCGAGACCCAATCAGATTAAATTTACGAATGAAAGACGGTAGCAGTCGGTAACTCTGGTGTACTTTGGACGGGAGCGTGCGGTCTGACAATAGCCCGGCTGCTCCCGACATCCTTTAACAACAGTATATCTTGAACAGTATAGCTTGAACTTAAAGGGAACAAAACTTTCTGCAATGGTGGCATTCACACAGTTCCCAGTTCCCTGCATTGAACCTGGCAATATATGTTCTTTGCATCCCCGTCCACGAGAGCACCTTCAGAGAGAACATTCAGCCTTTGTGGTCGGATTTTATAGGCGAGACGTTCCTGAAACCATTGTCAGTCGCTGACAGTCGTTCTGTTCTTGCATGGATGTTAAAAAAGATTTAATTTTGCAGTATAGCTAGTACAGTTTTCGTTTATTCGTATTTTGGGCTTAGCCTATAGGTTTGAGTGACAAATGCCCTATTTTATTTAGCCTATTTTTTCTTTTTTATGGTGTTGACAGTATCATGATAAGACAAATAACTAATAAAATTCTTGTATAGCCAACATTTTATATTTGTTATCCCCAATCACTTTCTCTTTCTTTATGGGAAGTTTAAATGTTAGATTCTGGGAATGAGATCTAAATTTAGCGGGATCCGTCGGTCGGGAAGAAAATCATTCTAAGCAGATAGCGGGTGAACACAGAGTGAATTTTAAGCAGGAGCAAGTGGGTGCAGAATGCGGGAGTGGCACGAAAAAAACATCTTGCGTAGACCTCTACTCCAGCAAACACAGATCATTTAAATGTTGAGCAAGCAAAGTTTCATGACTGAACTCGATATACAGTATATCAAAAGAATGATATCAAAAGTAATTTATACATTCTTTAAAAGTTTAGCCAGGGGAACTTCTTGTACCTCAGTGTGGAAAATGTACTAAATTTACAAATGTTTCCATTTGCTGATGCATCATCATCTCTCAAGTGCTAAACTTATATTTAGATTTATGTTATGTATGTGCAGGATGATGATCATATTTATATACCTGTGTTACAATTTAAAACAGGCATCCTCAAATAGCGGACCGCGGTCTGGTTCCAGGAAAATAGATAGATACTTTCACTAAAACACTGCAGCAAATATAGTTATTTATTGAATATATATATATTTTTCATCTACATTTAGCATTATTAATCATGTTAAGAGCATTTCATAATAAACCATGTTATAATTGGGAAAATTATGTGTAGATGGCAAGGAAAGACAACATAAACTTTAAAATTACTAGTTGAAATATGATTAAATATTTTAAATATATTTAATAAAAAAATTCTCAGATGTCACTGCCAAATATACTCATCTTTGAAAATTAAATTAAATTAAATTAAATTAAATTAAATTAAATTAAATTGAATTAAATTAAAAAATAATAAAGTAAAGTAAATAAAATAAAATAAAATAAAGTAAAGTAAAGTAAAGTAAAGTAAAGTAAAGTAAAGTAAAGTAAATAAAATAAAATAAAATAAAATAAAATAAAATAAAATAATAAAATAAAATGTTCAGACCTCCGCTGGGAAGGAAATATGGAGACCGGACCTCTTGGAACATTAATTTAATACCCCTGCAATGTACATTGTTCTTAAGGGGGTCATCATCCACCTTCTTACCCTACATTATTTTAACTTATATTCTCATATATTTATGTATGTATGTGATAATAATAGGTAAAACTAGGTCACCTTATAGGCGACATACACTCACCTAAAGGATTATTAGGAACACCATACTAATACTGTGTTTGACCCCCTTTCGCCTTCAGAACTGCCTTAATTCTACGTGGCATTGATTCAACAAGGTGCTGAAAGCATTCTTTAGAAATGTTAGCCCATATTGATAGGATAGCATCTTGCAGTTGATGGAGATTTGTGGGATGCACATCCAGGGCACGAAGCTCCCGTCCCACCACATCCCAAAGATGCTCTATTGGGTTGAGATCTGGTGACTGTGGGGGCCATTTTAGTACAGTGAACTCATTGTCATGTTCAAGAAACCAATTTGAAATGATTCGAGCTTTGTGACATGGTGCTTTATCCTGCTGGAAGTAGCCATCAGAGGATGGGTACATGGTGGTCATAAAGGGATGGACATGGTCAGAAACAATGCTCAGGTAGGGCGTGGCATTTAAACGATGCCCAAGGGGCCTAAAGTGTGCCAAGAAAACATCCCCCACACCATTACACCACCACCACCAGCCTGCACAGTGGTAACAAGGCATGATGGATCCATGTTCTCATTCTGTTTATGCCAAATTCTGACTCTACCATCTGAATGTCTCAACAGAAATCGAGACTCATCAGACCAGGCAACATTTTTCCAGTCTTCAACTGTCCAATTTTGGTGAGCTCGTGCAAATTGTAGCCTCTTTTTCCTATTTGTAGTGCACATGAGTGGTACCCGGTGGGGTCTTCTGCTGTTGTAGCCCATCCGCCTCAAGGTTGTGCGTGTTGTGGCTTCACAAATGCTTTGCTGCATACCTCGGTTGTAACGAGTGGTTATTTCAGTCAAAGTTGCTCTTCCATCAGTTTGAATCAGTCGGCCCATTCTCCTCTGACCTCTAGCATCAACAAGGCATTTTCGCCCACAGGACTGCCGCATACTGGATGTTTTTCCCTTTTCACACCATTCTTTGTAAACTCTAGAAATGGTGAAAAAAACGTGAAAATCCCAGTAACTGAGCAGATTGTGAAATACTCAGACCGGCCCGTCTGGCACCAACAACCATGCCACGCTCAAAATTGCTTAAATCACCTTTCTTTCCCATTCTGACATTCAGTTTGGAGTTCAGGAGATTGTCTTGACCAGGACCACACCCCTAAATGCATTGAAGCAACTGCCGTGTGATTGGTTGATTAGATAATTACATTAATGAGAAATTGAACAGGTGTTCCTAATAATCCTTTAGGTGAGTGTATATGGAAATATATATAGAGGGAAATATGTCATAATTACATATTCGTATAGGCAGCTTTCAGAACAACAACAATCAGTCTGGCTTGATTGACATTTAATCTCATTAAAATCAACAAACATCTGAATTGATTACTATATCTTTGTTGTTAAATATTTAAAAAACCTCATATGGTAATCTAAAAGCAGCTTGTAAGGTGAATTATTTTGGATGCTAAAATGTGCTCTCAAAAGGCCAGTAAACAAAAAAATGTCATTGTTTGATTCTCAAAAATGTGTGCAGGGTCTGAGAGAGGTTCACAAATAGTACCAAATTTCTTCAGAAAATGTCAACATTTTAAAGCTACTTCATAAACACGATGGTGTGATAGTGAGGGTGAGACCTTTACGATTATCTTTATTAAGTGAAGTTGTCTGCCTGTATTAATAGGACATAATGAGCTTGATTTTGAAGCACCAGACGGCAACAGAGATGCCAAAGGACAATGACCTAGAAGATCAAAACGCCACACATCTCTCTCTGTTACGTTTGAAGAGCTGAGCTACCTTTGAACGTTTGTTGTTTGGCTCGAAAGGAAGATGTCAAAGGGAAGAATCTTAACTATGAGGCTTTGCCGCAGCCTTGAAGATGTTGAAATTAGTGTTTAAAAAGAATTCAAAGCATAATGCACACAAAGAGACGAAGCCTGAAATGTCGCTACTCTGGTGTTAAAAGAAAGCTCCTAGATGAGAGATACACGAGGCTGACTTTGGTGTCACTTCAAAGGCTTCCTTCACAGGCACACAAGCTAATCGCAAGATATGAAGATCTCTGAGCCTGTGTGACCCTGACCAGCTGGGGATCCGGGGACAAAGCTTTGTGTGTGTGTGCGATTTAAGAGGTGTTTTTAAAATAGTTGGCTTTTTTAAGTCAAAGCATAGCAGACTTTCTTTGCTCTAACGCTGTCTGTATCAGGTAAGGGATAATCCACGCCTAGCTGTGCGTTAAGCGATTTTAATGCACGATGTGGAGGCAAAGAACAGACACAAAGTGCATTACAATCGTTTAATGCACAGCTACCCGTGGATTATGCTGCTTATACTATAGTCATTTGCCAGCATTGACAACTTATTGATGTTTGCAGCGCAATATCTGATTGAAAAGGGTAAAATTTACGGTTATTTTCGTCATTTACGGCTCGTTAAATCTAGCATTTGAGAAAAAGTAGAGCTGTAAGATTGCATTTATTTGATAGAACGAATTATAGCATTTATTTGAATTAATTATCGGAAGCGAGAGAGAGATTAGAGAGAGATACGTACCTGCATCTGTTCAGCATCTCTCTCTCTCTCTATTAACAACGAAGCTGTGAGTTTAATTACTTAAAAATAGCAATGTAACCATAGACTGTAAAAAAATATGGATGTAGTGTCCGTGACGTCACCTGTAGGTTTCTTTCAATGCAAAATGCTCTACAGATAGTTCATGCGTTCATGACCTCAAGGCTAGATTATTGTAATGCTCTACTAGGTGGTTGCCCCGCAGCTGGTCCAAAACGCAGCAGCTCGAGTTCTTACTAGAACCAGGAAGTATGACCATATTAGCCCGGTTCTGTCAACACTGCACTGGCTCCCTATTAAACATCGCATACATTTTAAAATCTTGCTAATTACTTACAAAGCACTAAATGGTTTAGCTCCCCAGTACTTAAGCGAGCTCTTATACTCCATCACGTCTATTGCGGTCTCAAAACTCTGGCCAGTTGATAATACCTAGAATATCAAAATCAACTGCAGGCAGTCGATCCTTTTCCTATTTAGCACCTAAACTCTGGAACAGCCTTCCTAGCATTGTTCGGGAAGCAGACACACTCTGTCAGTTTAAATCTAGACTAAAAACACATCTCTTTACTATGGCATACACATAGAACATTATCCATTTATATTATTCAAATCAGTTAAATGATTGTTAGGCTGCATTAACTAGATCAGCCGGAACCGGGAACACTTCCCATAACACCTGATGTACTCGTTACATCATAAGAAGAATGGCATCTACGCTAATGTTAGTCTCTCTGTTTATCCCGAGGTTTACTGCAGTCGGCCGAATCCGGGCCGTATCCAGATCAGATGGTGGACCTGCGCCTGGACATGACCAACGCATCCCTGAAGTGTCTGCAGAGACCGTGTCAATTAAACTCCCCCCGTAAATGCTGCATCGACACGACATCCTCATGCATTATTTTCCTGTTTAACACTGTGAAGCTGCTTTGAAACAATTGGCATTGTAAAAAGCGCTATATAAATAAAGGTGACTTGACTTGGATATAATATATGGACATCGACCTGAAGAATGAATGCTATATCAGATGCAGGTAATACACTCGTTTAGTCGATCTTTCTGTAAAACTGTACTTTATATAATGCAATAAGCTTCAATGAAGCAACTCTGCGTTACTTCGTTACTAGCTCTAAAGTGACGTTTTAGCATTAGTAACGAAGGCTTGGGCTCAAACTGAGATTTGAATCCGTGGCGGAAGGAAGTAGTTCTGCACAAAAGAGGGTTTTTAAAGACACTCCGTTGTTGTTTCTGATTTATTTACACACTTGTGCCGTCGAATTGTTGTATAAATGCAACATCATACTCGTAGCCGTGCAATATGGTTGTATATCAGTGATTACCTACGGCCGAATCACAGCTGTGCTGATATACAGCCATATCGCACGGCTACGAGTGTGATATTGCTCATTTATTGCACACCTTTCAGCCAATCAGAATCAAGTATTCAGACAGACCATGGTATAAGTACTTATAACATTTTAAAAGAGTAATATCTAATAAACTCCTAACTGGACTCATAAATTGCATAAATTCTGACCAGAGAGCTCTCACTCTTTATATTAGAGTCGCGTAGCCAGATCTTCAAGGCCTGAACTCCATCTTAGCTTTCATTGGCCAAGGACTGCCAGAGAGGACGCTTGACTGACATGCAAAGCAACAGAGTTAGTTTTGTTTCCGTGTCATGTTTAGTGGTATCCTAAACATGTTACGATAACATACGATAAATTATTCAAGAATGTTGTGCAAGTTTACTGCAACAGTGGCACCACAAACTTCACTTCACACAAAAATCCAGCATTTAGTTGATCCTGGTAAGCGCTCATTGTCACAGTTGTAAACATAACGTCGTTCTTCTTCCACAAGAGGGGGTTTGGTTTCACAGCGGCTTTGTTTCCAGGCGGACCGTTAAAGAACGTGACACACGCCTCCCGGACATCCTGTAGAGTTCAACCAATCAGATGACGACTGCGAATCTCCCAAAGTGTTTCCCATTTTGTGTGCCTTATGCATCAGACGTTCAGCCAGCGGTCCGTAAGTGTGACGTCTGAGACTGACTTGACTATGACTATGAAGAATATCTGTCAAGGATGAAGGCCTCTTATTGTGATCACACTTTAAAGGGAAATTAAATTCTCATGAGGCGATAGGTGAGATCTCTTATAGTCCTGCTGTGCTTAACCAATAATGTTTGATCAATAATGTTGATTTTTTAGATGAACACCCCTTTGGATCTTTCATTTAGTTAAAAACTAAAAGTGTCTGAGACAGCCCAGCAAGCAATTTTGCGTTTAATAGCCGTCCAAACACAGCCCTGACATCAAATTTGGGCTGTCAGTGAAAATGTAATAGAATAATTTTATAATTTTATTTTAAAATAAAATATGTCTAACCATATCCCAAGAATAGACTAGTCATCTAGAACATGTCAAAGAAATGAAAGCAAACACCTTGTAATCACTGTTGACTTTGCTTACATGATGGAATATCATACAACTCGCAAGTTATTTAGGAAAAAACGACATGTAACCCAACGTAAGGTTATTTTGGCTAGAAGTGGGTTACTCATAGACAGTCAGACTAGGGCTGTAGTCAAGTCCACCTTTGTCGAGTCCAAGTCAAGTCCAAGTCCAGGACTAGTCAAGACCGAGTCCAAAGAGATTCGAGTCCAAGTCAAGACCGAGTCCAAAGAGGTTTAAGTCCAAGTCAAGACCGAGTCCAAATGAGAGAGTCAAAGAGAGAGACAGAAAAAAAAGAATCCTCTTCAAGACCACGTACTTAACTATTGATAATTTATGTGATGCGAGAGACAACATATCTTCTATTCTCAGATATTCATTTTGCATTATATTTGTAATGATCAAAAAGCATGTGCAGAGTAACACTGGATCAAATTTGGCATTTTACTTACTTTAGGTATAGCAATTTCACTAAAGTCACATAAAGCCGAAGTGCAACTTCACATTTCAGTCTTTTTATTAGTGTAACAATCACATTCTGGGCTGCCAATGCTGTGTGTGTGTGCGTGCGTGATCACTTTTTTTTGTTTTTTTTGCAATGACGATGACTTGCGATAAATAAATAAATAATTAAGTGCGCATATTAGCTGCCTGGTTTTTAAAGTCAGTACAGGATTAGAATATAATATTTGAATATAACCAAATGTTGTTTCTAGAGCAGCAATATTAAAGTTTACAGCAGCCACTATATATATAAATATTGTGTTTTTACTCACGAGGGTTTAATTTCACGTACTTAGGCTACAGTAACAAACGTAACTTCAGCTGTTGTCAACTCGCTTCTTTACTTCACTGCGACCGCTGTGTGTGTGTGTGCCCGCGCTCATGAGCGAAAGAGAGAGCAGAGGCTGCCCCACGGCCCGTTTATTAGCATGTTTCGGTGACCATCGTTAAATAATCATGTTCATATCGCAATGACAATGAAAATACGATTCATCTTTCAGCCCTAATTTCTAACCTAAAGAAAGACTCCCGCTGCTCGCCGACATTGTGTCTGTGGCCAAAATGAAAATGATTGATATCACACACGTGGAACCAGGCATATGACGCAGCCAGGTGACCAATGTCAATGCCCGTTTTAGATGGATTGTGAATTAAACCAATAAAGTTACCCATTTTCTGAACAAGCGCGAAAAAAACATATATTGCAGGACTCGGTTGAGACCAACTAAAACATTTGGAGAGTCCAATGACCAAGTCCGAGACAATAGAAAAACGCCTCGAGTCCGAGACCAGACTCAAGTACTACAGCACTAAGTCAGACTATATCGGGTCTATAGTTAACCGGGACGGTGAAATGCCGGCTATTGCTTGCTAGGAGAAGAGAAGGTGAAGCCATCTGAAGCAGCTGGAAGACATCTCATTTTAACACTGACTTGAGGGTGATTCTGATGAGCTCTCTGTCAATGAAAAACAGTCCCTGACTCCATCGCTCTACTTGTCCTGTTCGATGCTTGCGTATTCCAGCCTCAACTCTAAACAGGACCTCATGGGTCTTTCATGTCCACCAAGATAAAACAGAGAGGTTGGAGGCAGAATTCCTCTTCTCAGCAGTTGCAGGTGTCCTTTCTGCTGTGTGTAATTGTGATTTTATTAAAACTTGAAATAAGCCACCAGGACCCGGACCGGAGTGCGCAGCAGCTTTGCTCTCTGCTCTTCTTGGCTTCTCGTGTCTTTATCCATGTGAGCTCGCTGGCCATAAAAAGAGCCGTCTGCTTCCTGTTCTTTAAAGTCCATCGGGCAGGATGCTGCTGAAAGCGACTGAGCCTTTCTGTTTGTTCTCTTCTCTCAGATGTCAGATGGGACAGGAAGGAGTGATCGTGTCAAAGGGTTGGAAAAGCAGAATGGGCAAGGAAGAAGAGGATCAGTGCTTTTGTGCAATAGCTAATTAAAGGGGTATTTTTCTGGGGTCAAGCACTGCAGGTGTGTAGGCACCTATTGTATCTACTCCTATTGTGCTAATCTTCGGCTTCTCTCTGTGGTTGTGAAAATTGTCACTCATAGACAGCTTCTGCAGTTCTATCAAACCCTTTACTGCCACCAACAGCCTACATTTTAATATTTCTGTTTTTGTTTGCCAACTGCTGCTTTTAAACTGCTGCTTTAGGCCTTGTTCAAACCTGGTATTAAGATTTGTTTTGTTGATCGGATCACTTGGGACGGCTCTAAATACAGGTGTAAACGGGTCTAAAACGCTTTGAACTTGTCCACTTTCAACCACTTCCAGAGGTAGTGGAAAACGCATTCGACCGGATTGCTTTCATGGTGTAAACACTCATGTGTTCGAACATCCACTAAAGACCGTCTCCTCACTGCCTACTGACCGTAAACATTATGGGATGCGCGCTAGCCAGATGGGATTTGAACTTTATCGGCTGAAGATCCAAGTTTGGTTTGAAGATGAAAAACATCCCAAGCACAATGTTCTCTCACCATTCCTGATTTCTAACACACACTCACAGCGTCCGGCTGGTCTTGTAGCTCTCAGGTGGCCAAGGCTCATTGATGCACGTGGGGAGCGAAGGCTGGCCCGTGTGGTCCGATCACACAAGCTACTGTAGCTCAAATTGCTCAAGAAGTTAATGCTGGTTCTGATAGAAGGGTGTCAGAATACACAGTCCATCGCAGTTTGTTGCGTATGGGGCTGCATAGCGGCAGATCAGTCAGGATGCCCATGCTAACCCCTGTCCACCGTGGAAAGCGCCAACATCAGAACTGGACCATGGAGCAATGGAAGAAGGTGGCCTGGTCTGATGAATCACGTTTTCTTTTACATCACGTGGATGGCCGGGTGTGTGCTTGGGAACACATGGCACCAGGATGCACTATGGGAAGAAGGCAAGCCGGTCGAGGAAGTGTGATGCTTTGGGCAATGTTCTGCTGGGAAACCTTGTGGATGTTATTTTGACATGTACCACCTTCCTAACCATTGTTGCAGACCATGTACACCCTTTCATTGAAATGGTATTCCCTGGTGGCTGTGGCTCTTTCAGCAGGATAATGCTCCTGCCACAAAGCAAAAATTGTTCAGGAATGGTTTGAGGAGCACAACAATGAGTTTGAGATGTTGACTTGGCCTCCAAATTCCCCAGATCTCAATCCAATCGAGCATCTGTGGGATGTGCTGAACAAACAAGTCCAATCCATGGAAACCCCACCTCACAACTTACAGGACTTAAAGGATCTGCTGCTAACATCTTGGTGCCAGATATCACAGCACACCTTCAGGGGTCTAGTGGAGTCCATGCCTCAACAGGTGGGGACCAACACAATATTAGGGAATACATTAATAGTCATAATGTTATGCCTGATCGGTGGAAGTAACGGTGGAAGTCAACTGCTGTCATTCTACTAACCCAAACCCTAACACCTAACAGTCTACTAATACTCCACTAATACTCTCATGAGAGTTAGTTGACATACAGGTGCAACGTTACTCAACAAAATGTCTAAAGGGGACCATCAAAATAAAATGTAACCGATTTCTTTATATATATAAAAATCAAATCAGATTTATTGTCTGTGGTATAACTGACAACATAAGTTGTATTTAATCCAGAATAATCTTTAAGTATGCATCACAGCTTTGGCTTGTTAAACGCTATATATTGAATGATCTTTTCATATCATATTCATATCTGGGTCACATAAATGCAAAGTAAAGACTTGGTTTTTCCAAGAATGCAATTAAACCGAATATCATTTTTGCATTTTCATCATTTTGATCAGAGGTTTCATGGAATAACAAGGTGTAACCACAGTCTACATTTTCTAAAAACAGGAGCTACGCAAAAAATGAGTGCGCATCTCTTCCTTCTTTGAAGACACACTTCAAAGGCTCCATATTTCCAGCTAAACAATAATGAGATGGAGAAGAATGCGATACAAAGACACAGCATGTAGACCGTGTTGTGTGTTTGTACTGGTGGCTGATAGACTTCTGTAAATCTGATAGGATGCCCTGGACCGCTGCTGAACGAAAGCCGCCTCTGTTGCAAACGCTTGCCAGTTTTGCAGAAGATGCCGGTCGGTGTGTATGAGAGATAAGACACCTCGCTGGGATAATAACGCCTCTGAAGTCTTACTGGCTATTCAGTTTGACGCTAGTGTCACACTTACATATAAATTAGCATTTGCTTTTCAAAGGCCATCTAATCCTCTGCTTTCATGTCTTTGCCAAAAGTTATGAAGCTGACAGCCCTCTATGAGTGGAAATGACACGTTCAACAACACGACCAAACAGAATGACAAACTGGACTTGTCTTAATCATGACGTCCTTGTCTATTTCTGCTGGCATTGTTTGCAGCTTGGAGGCTCATTTGAGGTTAATGTACAGCTGTCTTTAAAGGCAGCTTCCTTGTGATGAAGTTTTAATAGGCCTGTGACACGCATTGTTTAGCAGATGGTATGTGTTTTCCAAAGCATGTTCCCCCCTTGACTTGCAAATGTTTGTTGTGGGAAGGGTATCTGACCTATATTTACCTTCAGTGTAGTTTTACAGAAAAACCTCTGCCCTGTCCATACCAACAATGCACATACACACACACCCTTATGCTGCTGGGTTGCCTGACATACTGCAATAACTGACAGTGCATAATGGGGCAAATGTTTATTGTTTATTATCTCGTCTTTTGTTTATTTAAATAATATTTTTTTTATTAAAATGTTTGAATATAAGTTGCCAGTGCATAAGATGCTGAACTAAAAAAATTATGTTCCAAGCGATATTATCAAAGTGCAAACTACAAACTTTTAAACTCAGATTTTGGTAACACTTTATAATAACTGCATGCTATGAATCATTAGTTAAGCATTAGTAAATAGTTAATTCATAATTTAAAAAGCATTAATAGACATTAATAAGCAGTTTATAAGTACAGCTATAAATGCTTTATTCTTGATTTATAAGCATATCTATAATGTGTTTAATAATTGTATTTTCTTAATTTATTAATGATCAATTAATAATTTCTAAATTAAGTATTCCATTATTTACAAACCTGCTAATTAGGAGTTGTCAGTGGTTCATAAGATCATTTAGAAAGTGTAAGTAAATGATTAATACACTATTTAAATGTACATTTATACATTTAGACATATAGTAATAGTTATTCAGTGTGTTAATAAATGCTTTATTAACACGTATTCCTACGGAGCCCCTAAAGGTACGTGGTGGTGGAAAAAATTTAGGATGGGAGGAACATTTTTTTCAAAAACGTTTGCGTTCCCCCGAGAAACTTTGCGTTCCCTCACAAAGATATTTGCAAATAATGTCCCGCTGGCAGTGTTTCAAACAGCTCAGTACGTTAACAATGGAGCGATTAGAGTTTTATTTTGAACTTGGGCTTAAGTATAAAGAAATACAGTCAGTGCTTAGTTCAATGAGTTCAGTAAAGTTGGCAATATATTCACAGATTTCAACTTCCCGGATCAATAACTCTAGACAACGAGCTACAACCTAATTTTCCTCAAAACGAGCCTTATAATATGAGAGACAAGTACGAAGGGACCGTCTGCAAAGTGCAAAACCCGAAAAGCGTTACTACAAAATAGGCAATAACAATGTTACACATTGTAGTGTCTCCAAATTCAGTTTACGCACATCACTTAGTTTAATAAAATGTCTTTTTGCATAATTTTTATGATTATAAAATAAAATCAATTCACTGTCACCTTCAATGTTATTAGAAAAAAATATTCAATAACTTCACTGTTATACAGTGTGATGCCATCAAAATCAGTAAGCAATTATCATACAAAAGCTATGGTTGCAACTACTGTATTTTAGCTGGGTACCAACATCATTTGTGTAAAGAATATGCCTACTTAGCTATGTGCTAGGCCTATTACTTTTATTATTTTTATGTGCTATTACTTGCCAAACTAAGCGTTGTAGTATAACCAGCAGGAGAGCGTGATGTGTGAACTGCATTTGGTGACAGTACAGTGCATTTCAGTGAAGTTAGCTGAATATTTTTCATAATAAAAAAAATCCTAACAATTATGCAAAAGCAAATTTTATCAAACTAAGTGTTGTAGTATAACTAGTAGGGGACCATTGATGTGTAAACTGAATTTGGAGACACTACAGTGTGTAAGTTGATGACTATTTTTAAGCGTTATAAATGGTTGGGTTTTGCACTTTGCAGACGGTCCCTTCGGACTTGTCTCTCATATTATAAGGCTCGTTTTAAGAAAAATTAGGTTGCTCTTGCCTTTTTATGTGAGTTTGTGGTCTTCGTGGTGTATATGACTTTTTTCATAATATCCTGGTTCCTAATTCCAAACTTTATAAAGGGAGTGAACAGTACCTTGTTTTTTAAAGCCCAAAAAAGTGAATCCATCCATCTATCCTCTGCGCTTCCGTGCTCATCAATACGTCATACGTCGGGTCAGAGGTCACTCTTCCGCCAGAACTCGACTCGCGTACGGCCATTACCAGAAGCCAGTGATTATAGTTTATAATATTATAAATATGGATATTTTTCTTACAAAAATTTATCGCTTTGCTTCAGAAGGCCTTTATTAACCTCCTGGAGCCGTATGGATTACTTTTATGATGGATGGATGCACTTTTTTTTGGCTTCAAAAAACAAAGTACCATTCACTCCCTTTATAAAGCTTGGAATTAGAAACCAGGATATTATTTAATATTACTCTGATTGTGTTTGGCTGAAAAAAGTCATATACACCACGAAGACCACAAACTCACATAAAAAGGCAAGAGTCAACCTGCCCAACTGAAGGAAACACTGATCACCATAATGGTGACCAAACATCTAAGGAACCATTCACTGCCATTATAAAGCTGGGAAGAGCCAGGATATTTTTATTTTTTCCGATTGTGTTTGGCTGAAAGAGGAAGGTCATATACACCTAGGATGGCTTGAGGGGGAGTAAATTATGGGATAATATTTGGGTGAACTAACCCTTTAAGTAATGTTTTTTTTTATTATTATTACGCTGTTCCACAATAAAAATAACTACTTGTTACTTTTTATTGTAAATATCCTGCCAGTTTTTTATGTCATTCCCATACTTTTCACAGAAGGCACAAATCATGACAATTACCAGAACAGCTTATATGAAAGAAATATTATTTTTTCCCCCTCACATTTAAATCTCTTGAGTGCATCAACTGCTTCTTCTTGACAGCAATTTTGTTAAATTTGCTTCTTATAAATACATTTTGGGTGGATTCCTGTAGGCTGGAAAAATGCTCTCTTTACAGTAATATCTCAGTTGTTTCTTAGTGGCATCAATGATTTTAAATGTAGAGAGTTTTGCTGAAGTCTCAAATGTTTTGCGCAGTAATTTTGTAGAATTTCAGAAGAGGTCTCAACAATGTATCAGACAAAGTCTCAAAATCTCAGTATGCACTCAAACATTCCTCGTCAAAAGATCTGAGCTGTGCTCTCCACCTCTCCTTCACAATTATAAGACTGTAAGTCTCATTTGGGTCTGTTTTTATCTTTCTTAAAAATGTTTAGGGGGAACATCTTAGACAAAGTTTAGGTTTACATAAAAGGAAGCCCACTTTGTCTTTGTTCCCATCTGCCATTGCAGGATGAACAGTGGCTGAACTCATTGATGCACATGGAAGGGTCTCGCTAATTTCCTGCGACGGGTCACTTTGCTCACTCAAATGGAGTCGTTTTGTTTGGCTTTCCTGCAAGCGAGAGAGTAATGGTGGGGTGGGCGGCGGGGCGGCCGTGGCGACAGGCCGCTCTGATGAAAGCGATCTGGCGTCCTGTGCCAGCCTGGAGCCCTGCAACTGATTAAAAATGCTAATGTGCCCCGTTGTGCTTTGATGTCAGGGCAAACAATGCCGTGGAAAGTTATGGCTAGACGTTGTAATCCTTTATTCGGGAGGGCACGGTGATGCCCAGCTGAGTGTCGTGACAGTCAAAATCAATCATGGCCCAGCCGCGCTCCGGTGTCTGTGGATCCCCCACTGGGCCCGCACACTTTAATTAGCCGCCATCCAAACCATCAGCCTTATAGGCCATCACTTCATACATGAACAGCATACGAAAAAGAAGTTTACTCAAGTGTGCTATTTATTGGTATACTTTTTTTATACTAAAAATAAGAAATTTTCTTTTTGGCATTTTTTGTGTCAGGATAGCGTGGACAGGAAGCGAGGTGGGAGACGGGATCGGGAAAGGTCCACGAGCCAGGATTTGAACTCGGGTCGCCCGAAGTGCAACGCCGCCACATGTCGGTGCCCTGCCTACGAGGCTATCACCAACGACAGAAAGTATATTTTTACTAAATTTTTTATGTACTTCTCAGAAATATACTTAAAATTGCACTTAAGGATACTTGACAGAACGGTCTGTATTTGGCTTATACTTGTACTCAATCTTTTGATTGAGATATACTTAAAAGTATAATCAAGTATTCTAAGTATATTTGGCTTGTAGTTGTTAATATTTTTGATTAAGTAGCCTATTACTTTTTTCACATAGTTTCATATACTGTCTTACATTGTTTGTAACTTACATTGTCAACATACACAAACTTACATTGTTTAAAAAAAATATTTATAAAGAAAACTTACAAGTATAAAACTACTACTTAATGTACTTTCATAAACTAAAAAATGTGCTACAAGTATTATAAGTTCACTTGTAGTATAGCTGCAGTACAAACGAAAAACTTCACTGCTGTTACACTTAAAGCGTACTTAAACGTATACTTTTATTCACTAAAAAGTGGGTCAATTTAGTCCCAAGCAGTATTGAAACAGTACACTTACAAGTTTACTACTAGTACATTGATATTAGTAGGCCTATACTTGCTACATAAAGTATACTTAAAATATATTTGAACTTTACTTAAGTATACTTAATAAAATTAAAAACACTCAAAAAAAGACAAAAACTATTTGTCAATGGCCCAGTTTCACAGATAGGACTTACATTAAGCCAGGCTTAGGCCTTAGTTCAATTAGGGCATTTAAGTAACTTTTATAAAAATGCCTTAGAAAAAAAACATTACTGATGTGCATCTTGAGACAACAATGGCACTGACATATTTTAAGATATGCTTTCAGTTAAAACAGCTCAAACATGCATTAAGCTTAAGCCTTGTCTGTGAAACCGGGGGGAACTGTTTTAATTGTGTTGAACTGTAGAGCATGACACTAAGGTCAAGGTGGAGGTCATGGGTTTGATTCACAGGGAGAGCATGAACTGATAAAAAAAATGTATACATTGAATGTAATGTAAACAAATGCATAAATTTACCACCTAATTTTTGTCACTCAAACTGTGCTAAGCATAGCTCAGCTCATAAATATTAATTATTTTGTGTGATTTTTCACCTAGTAGGCCTATTTTGTGTTAAGAAAGACAAGGTGGATCTCTAGTCATAGTGGGATTACTGTTTCGCCATTGAGCATGTTCATTTAGCAACTAGTTGACAGAGGATTCTGCTTGACCTGTAAGCTTAGCAACTCACAACTCACCGGACTCTAGAGCAATGGAGACGTGTTCTCTGGAGTGACCAATCACGCTTCTCTGTCTGGCAATCCAATGGACGAGTCTGGGTTTGGTGGTTGCCAGGAGAATGTCATTGTGCCAAGTGTAAAGTTTGGTGGAGGGGGGATTATGGTGTGGGGTTGTTTATCAGGGGTTGGGCTTGGCCCCTTAGTTCCAGTGAAAGGAACTCGTAATGCTTCAGTATACCAAGACATTTTGACAATTTCATGCTCCCAACTTTGTGGGAACAGTTTGGGGATGGCCCCTTCCTGTTCCAACATGACTGCACACCAGTGCACAAAGCAAGGTCCATAAAGACATGGATGAGCGAGTTTGGTGTGGAGGAACTTGACTGGCCTGCACAGAGTCCTGACCTCAACCCGATAGAACACCTTTGGGATGAATTAGAGCGGAGACTGCGAGCCAGGCCTTCTCGTCCAACATCAGTGCCTGACCTCACAAATGCGCTTCTAGAAGAATGTCAAAAATTCCCATAAACACACTCCTAAACCTTGTGGAAAGCCTTCCCAGAAGAGTTGAAGCTGTTATAGCTGAAAAGGGTGGGCCAACTCCATATTAAACCCTACGGATTAAGAATGGGATGTCATTAAAGTTCATGTGCATGTAAAGACAGGCGTCCCAAAACTTTTGGCAATATAGTGTATCTCCATAAGTCTTTATAACATATAAATAAACATAGTTTATGGTTATTAAGTTTTGAGTTATGGCATTAAGTTGGTATAAACCTTTTGAAGTCTCTATCATTCCCCTCTTTTGAGGGAAGCAAGATTAAGTCATGCATGTAAAATATCTCTTCATCATTGCTGTTGGACTATCGACTCATCCACTCGGCTCAAAATAACTGTGTTGTTCAGGAAGAAGTCTAGTGCTGTCACAACTCACAACAGATTTCATGACACACACACACACACACTGATGAGAGACTGCTGCCGGAGGATTGGCTGGCTGCAACAATTCATCACCCTCTTTCCTTTGGGCAAAAAAATGCAGTTCCTCTAAACAAAGGCAGGGCTGTGAGTCGCAGGTAAACAAACAGACTTGAGATTGTGTTTAAATTGGGCGTGTTTAAATTCATCATGAAACCAGCTTCCTTGTGTTTGTAACATGATCTTCTGACGGTTTTCCTGTGCAGTGAACCTGACACATCCCTAATTAGACAAAATCACCCTTTCAGCGGTGGCAGTTGCCCCTTAAGCACTTTGTTGATTCGTATTGTATAAAGCGCTGTATAAATACAGGTGTCTTGTCTTGACTTGATTTCCACTCCAGTGGAGCAGGTCTCACATGGCAGGTCATTTTACTTAAAGCAGCAGGTTAAGTTTTTAGTTTTTTTGACACCTTGTTTAGGATTGGATACATTTTGTAATAAGATATTACAAAGAAACAGTTGTGCTCAAGGATATTTTTGTTATGGAATTTACCTCCTCCAGATAGTCACATTTAATCATCTTTGCAGCTCTCTCCCAATCCAAGGACCTCTCGAACCCTTAGAAAAAGAACTTAAAAGTTTACTCAAGTGAGCTATTAGTATACTTCTTTTAAACTTAAATTTAAAAGAAAACTTAAATTTCAACTTAAATTTCAACTATATTACTGATCTGCCCGCATTGACACTATATGATCATTGAAATGAGCTGGATAACATCAGCGTTTTCTCCAGAGCGGCAGTACAGCCGAATCAAATTCTGTTGCATTATTTTCCTGTTTAACACTGTGAAGTGCTTTGAAACAATCGGCATTGTAAAAAGCGCTATATAAATAAAGGTGACTTGAAAAGGTGACTAAATTAAAAATAAGAAGGTATATTGTAATTCTATTTTTATGTACTTCTCAGAAATATACTTAAAATTGCACTTAAGTATACTTGACTTATACTGACAGAAAAGTCTAAGGGCCCTATTTGAGCACATGGTCTGAAGCGCATGGTGCTCTTAGGGTGTGTCCGAATCCACTTTTGCTAGTTTAACGACGGAAAAAACGGTCGGCGCTCCAGGCGCATGATCCAAAAGGTTGTGCCTAGTCTCTTAATGAGTCATGGGTGTGTTTTGGGCGTAACGTGCAATAAACCAATCAGAGTCTCATCTCCCATTCCCTTTAAAAGCCAGTTGTGCTCGCACCATGGCGGATTCACTATTTACATGGAGGAAAGACTGAACGCTTCTCCAGAAAGGAATCCTTTTATTTGTAATATTTAAATGTGTGTGTGTGCTGCTGCGCGTCCCTGTGTGTGTAATAAGCAGAGTGTACGTGCGTTATGCACCGCCTATAGGCTCATATTACTAACACACCCTTTAAATAACACAAAAAACACTGCGCTATTGACTTTAGAGCAGGTTTTTGCAGGTATATTTGGCCTATACTTCTTGTAATCTTTTGATCGAGATCTACTTAAAAGTATTCTAAGTATACTTGGCTTGTAGTGGTTTACTCTTTTGCTTGAGTAGCCTATTAAACACTTTTAATACTGTCTTATAAACTTACATTGTTTGAAAATATTGATTTATAAAGAGCTTTCAAGTATAAAACTACTAAACTAGTAGTTTACTGAGAGTATACGTTATGTGCTTTCATAAACTATAAAATGACCCGAAAACCCAAAAATTATCCCATAATTCACTCCCCCTCAAGCTATCCTAGGTGTATATGACTTTCTTCTTTCAGCCAAACACAATCGGAGTTATATTAAAAAATATACTGGCTTTTCCAAGCTTTATAATGGCTTTATAATACCTTGCTTTTTAAAGCCAAAAAAAGTGCATCCATCCATTATAAAAGAACTCCATACGGCTCCATGAAGAACTTCTGAAGCGAAGCCATGCATTTGTGTAAGAAAAATGTATAACTTTATAAACTATAATCATGGCTTAATCTTAGCCCTGTCTGTGAAACTGGGCCTTATAGTACACTTAAAAGTATACTTTTATACACTAAATAGGTGGGCCAATTTAGTCCCACATAGTATTGAAATAGTACATTTACAAGTTTACTACTAGTACATTGATATTAGTATGCATACTACATAAAGTATACTTAAAAATAAACTTGAACTTTAAGTATACTTGATAAGATTTACTTGAAGTATACTTGTTTTTGTAAGTGATACCTATTGTCCAATTGTTAGTAGTGGCAGGCCATGTGTACAAAGGGTGGGGCTTAATCAATGCATGTTTACTGGGAATTCCTCCCTGACAGGAAATATTAGTAATGCCCAGACCAGATAGCAGAGTTTAGCAGGTTGAGCATGCCTTTCACCAGGGTAGACACAATGTGATCGGCTTATTATGGCACACATGTAACCCTGGACATCTAAGAGCATCATAGACCTGTTGTTGCTCCATCTTACATGACTGAGCATCACTTGTCCCTCTAAAAAGTTGGTGGAAAAATTTTGATTCTTTTGGATGAAGATTTTCTCCTAAACAAAAGACCCCAGTAATCTCACACGTGCCTCTTCTACAGTTCTCAATAAACTGTGCTCAGATTTCCCAATACACCAAAGTCTGCAAATACAAGTTATACAGATTTCAAATGAGGAGAAAACTCTAAGACAAAGTTGATACTTCAGTGAAGCATAACTGAGAACTCAAGCTAGACAGAAACAAACCAAGCTTTTACAAACATGTAAAAGAGTGCATCTAATATTTGAAGTCAGCATGAAACGGAAGTTGTGAATGTTTTTGGTTACACTTTATTTGGTAACACTTTATTTTACAGTGTCTAACCCTAAACCAAACCCTAATCCTATAGTAAGTACGTCTCGGTTACGTATGGTAACCCTCGTTCCCTGAAGGAGGGAACGGAGACGTACGTCGGACGTCACCGACGAATTGGGATCACTTCTGGGAGCCCCTATCAACTTCGAGATATAGAGAACGGGCCAATGGCCATTGGCGTGCGAGATTTGCATCTCGCGCTCCGCCCCGCGCTGCGGGTATAAACAGGAGGCGAATGCAGCGCACTATTGTTTTTCACTGAGGAGCCGAACTAGTGACTCGGCCATGCAGTGATGGTACAGCAACTGTGGCGACGGGACGTACGTCTCCGTTCCCTCCTTCAGGGAACGAGGGTTACCATACGTAACCGAGACGTTCCCTTTCAGTCGGTCACGTTCGACGTACGTCGGACGTCACCGACGAATTGGGATCCCTTTGGAAAACGCCACAGTTACTACCACTTCCAGCGCCCAGCGAGAGCCCCTCAGAGCCCGTCTGTTCCGGGCGGGGAATTCACGCAGGGAAGTGACACTGCTGTTCCGCAAGACCCACTTCAGCAGACTATTGGATAACGCTGGGAAAGCGTGCCCAGAGGGACGCTGCGGAAGCCACATCATGCCCGAAGGGAGTTACCATGTGGAAAATACACGTATGGACTGGCCGTGGGCAGTGCAACATACGGAAGTCCCAGGGGTGGCCCCGGCCAAACAGGCGGGGGAACAACACCTAACTGAGACGGCAGAGAGCTCTGCCGAGGGAAAGACACGGGCTCGCCGTACCGTGGAAAAATACACATATGGGACCGCCGTGGGGGTCACAACATATGGAACCCAGCCTAACACAAGTTCCACCAATGCATACGAGTGTTAGACCTGGCGTCGGACGCTCCGCCACATCCGACTGCCGCGGTTTGCGGAGGACTCAACAGGGTTCGCCGTTCTGGGGAACTCGACTGGAGCATATAAGCGCACGTATCCGTTCCAAAGGGAAGGGAGTGGCGCAGCAAGCCGACACTTAGAACGGGCACTTCGGTGTTACTGACTATGGGAAGCGAGCACACAGGAAGATACCGGCTCTACACGGAGGCTATAAAATCTAGCGAACGTGTTAGGTGTCGCCCAGCCCGCAGCTCTACAATATCTGTCAGCGAGGCGCCACGAGCCAACGCCCAGGAAGAAGCTACACCCCTAGTGGAGTGTGCTCTTAACCCGAGCAGGCAGGGCACGTCTTGGGTTTAGTACGCCAAGACGATGGCATCCACTATCCAGTGGGCCATCCTCTGCTTGGAGACAGCCTTTCCCTTCTGCTGGCCTCCATAACAGACGAAGAGCTGTTCTGAGGTGCTGAATCTTTGCGTTCTGTCCACGTAAGTCCGCAGAGCGTGGACTAGACAGAGAAAAGCTAGGGATGGGTCTGCCTCCTCCGAAGGCAGCGCTTGCAGGCTCACCACCTGGTCCCGGAAGGGAGTGGTGGGAACCTTGGGCATATATCCGCGAATTACAGGCACGATTCGTCGACCGAAAATGCCTGCAGGTCCCCTACCCTCTTGATAGAGGCCAATGCAGTCAGGAGTACTGTCTTCAGAGACAGGATTTTTAACTCAACTGACTGCAAAGGCTCAAAGGGCGCCCTCTGCAGTGCGGTTAGCACCAGAGTTAAGTCCCAAGAGGGTATAGAGGGAGAGCGAGGCGGTTTTAGTCTCCTCGCCCCCCTCAGGAACCTGACGATCAGATCGTGCTTCCCTAGAGACTTACCACCTACCATGTCATGATTAGCGGCGATAGCGGCAACGTAGACTTTGAGGGTGGAGGGAGACAGCCATCGCTTCGACCCGTCCTGTAGGAAGGAAAGCACAGAACCGACCGAACATCTCCGGGGGTCTTCTCAGCGAGAAGAACACCAGTTGACGAACAGGTTCCACTTCAACGCATAGAGGTGCCTCGTAGAGGGAGCTCTAGCGGAAGTGATGGTGTCTACCACAGCCTGTGGTAGGCCACCTAGAACCTCCGCGTCCCGTCCAGGGACCAGACACCGGACGCGGGTGCCATAGGGTGCCCCGTCTCTGAGTCAGGAGGTCCTTCCTCAGAGGAATGGGCCAGGGAGGTGCTGTCGCGAGAACCAAGTCCAGTTGGGCCAATACAGAGCAACCAACAGGACTTGCTCCTCGTCCTCCCTGACCTTGCACAGAGTCTGTGCAAGAAGGCTCACTGGGGGAAACGTATACTTGCGTAGGCCCCGGGGCCAGCTGTGTGCCAGCGCATCCGAGCCGAGGGTCCCCTCGGTCAGGGAATAAAACAACTGGCAGTGGGTCGTGTCCGGGGCGGCAAACAGGTCTACCTGTGCGGTCCCGAAGCGACTCCAGATCAGCTGGACCACCTGGGGATGGAGTCTCCACTCTCCGGGGAGCACTGGCTGTCGTGAGAGCTCGTCGGCCGCACGATTGAGCAGGCCCGGAATGTGAATGGCACGAAGCGACCTCAGATGCTTCTGACTCCATAGGAGGAGATGGCGGGCGAGTTGAGACATGCGACGGGAGCGTAGACCACCCTGTTTGTTGACGTACGCAACGGCCGCAGTGTTGTCCGTACGGACCAGAACGTGCTTGCCTAGTAGCGGCGTTTTGAAGCGGCCCAGCGCAAGACGAACTGCTAACAACTCGAGGCAATTGATATGCCATTGCAGTTGAGGCCCCGTCCACAGACCCGAAACTGCAAGCCCGTTGTACGTGGCACCCCAGCCGGTGGATGAGGCATCCGTGGAGACAAAAACATGCCTGGATACTTGTTCTAGGGAAACTCCTGCCCGTAGAAACGAAGGGTCCGACCACAGGCTGAAGGTTTGGCGGCACCTCGGAGTCACGGGGACACGGAGGGATCCGCTGTGCCACGCCCATCTCAGGACTCGGTCGTGTAGCCAGCGTTGAAGCGGTCTCATATGAAGCAATCCGAGCGGCGTTACAGCGGCTGCGGATGCCATATGCCCCAGGAGCCTCTGAAAATGTTTCAGTGGTACCGCTGTCCTGCATTTGAACGAATTCAAGCAGTTCAACACCGACTGGACACACTCCTCTGTGAGACGCGCTGTCAGATTGACCAAGTCCAGCTCCATACCGAGAAAAGAGATCCTCTGCACGGGGCAGAGTTTGCTCTTTCCCCAGTTGACCCGAAGTCCCAACAGGCTGAGGTGACTGATCACCGTGTCTCTGTATTCACACAACAGGGACAGTCCTGAAGGGAACGACCTTCAGGTCGATCGCTGCAAACCAATCTTGGGGACGGATGTACTCGTAAGTGCGCTTCTGCGTCAACATCTGAACGGGCGGTTTGTGAAGGGCCCGGTTCAGGACTCACAGGTCCAAGATTGGTCATAACCCACTGCTTTTCTTGGGCACAATGAAGTAGGAGTTATAGAACCCCAACTTCATGTTGGCTGGAGGGACCGGCTCCAATCGCGTCCTTCGCCAGTAGGACTTCGATCTCTTTCCACAAGATTGCCGTCGCAGCTCCACACAACAGTGAAGTGGACGCCCAGAACTTGGGAGGATGCTGTGCGAACTGAATCGCATAGCCGAGCCTGGTGGTGCAGGTGAGTCAGCGGGACCATCCCGGAAGTGCTAGCTAGGCTTCCGGAAACCGTACCATGAACACACCCGCCCCACAGACGTACCCGCAGTAGGGCAGCGAAGTGGAGGGCAGGGACCCGACCCAAGAGGCACAGCGTCCTGAAGTGGGGTCTGAGTGCGCACGCAGCACCTACCTGCCCCCACGGTTGGACGGAGGGTATGAGAGAAGGCATGGTAGCGTTCTCAAGCCATACGCTGCGGTCCGCTGGCGACTGAAGGAGGGGCAGAGAGTGGCAAGGCTTTCTGGCGTCACACACTGCCTACCTCACCTCCTTCCTCAGCGGGGAACAAGAGTGGCGAGGCATAGCGTCGCGCACTGCCGTCCTCACACCGCTGAGAAGAGGGGAATGAGAGTGGCGAGGCCTCCCGGCGTCGCACACTGCCATTCTCGCCCTCTTGTGGGGAGGGGAATGAGAGTGGCGCGGCTTCATAGCGTCACACGCTGCCATTCCTGAACTCCCGAGACCCAGAGGTATTGGAACTGCTCTTGAGAATTTGGGTACCACTGGCTGTAACACCGGTGGCGGAACAAAATTTAGCAATGATTCTCCACCCGGCCCTCCTCCGGGGAAGAGCAGCTTCAACCAAGTCCAGGTCACCCGTCTCAGCTGACTGGCAGCCAAGACGGGTGGCATCGTGGGATGCCCATGGCGAGCAGACTGAGGGGTTCCATCTGCTTTGAACTGTGGAGGACTGCTGCACAGTCACCGACAGTGTCGCCGAAAAGGGTCACCTTGTGAGATGTGAGCATCGAGAGAGCGTACTCTGGCGACGTCTCACACCCCTGCAAGGTAGCCCAAGGGTGTTTCTGGACCAGGGTGGACATCGTCTGGCCAAGGGCCAGCGCTGTGACTTTAAATGTAAATCAGTCACTGTGCGCAGCTCAACCTCAGCTCAGAACTACCCTCGTGCACTAAGAGCGCAGGGCGGAGGTGGCCTGCCAGTGGCACTGCCACCTCACCGATAAGGGTAGTGAGAGAGAGGAAAACTTTATCCAGATTATGGCACCATTGGCACCCCATATTTTGGCACCAAATAGTTCCACACTGCCAAAGCTTTCCAATGCACATCTGGGAAAAAGGCAAGGCGATTTACGCGTTGCACTACGCCTCAGCCACCCAGGAAAGCATGGCTGTCAAGTCTGAATCTGATTCAGCATGAGCACACACCATTATAGTGGGAAACTCAGCATCATCTTCATTTCCAGCTTATAACAGCCCTCTCTCCGATGCAGCGATTGACATCTGTCCTCTGCTAGAGCCCCAGATGAAACGCTAGGTCCCCTTTATTTTATTTTTATTTATTTTTTAGGAACCAGCAATCCCACCTGTAAGCTACCAGCAGGCATGCAAGACGGCACACGGCGCGCTGAACACTCAAGCCCCTATGAAGAAGGCAAGACGAACAACGCGCCGACGTGATCCCGTTCTCCTGAGAGAACATGGATCACCCACGAACGCAATCTCAACATGCTTATGCGAGAGGGATCGTGGCCGTCAAAGGACAGGAAACAACCGCATCCAGAAACGCACGGGTGGAATGACGTCTTGAAAAAGACGCAGTGTCACACCCGCGCTGCTCTTTTAAATGTGCTGAAGCACCCAGGAACGACCGCGGCAAAACACAGGAGAGTAGTGCAGCCTGTGTATGCACTCACCGTTGGGAACGCCCTCACCAAACCAACAGTGCTGTAAAAACAGCAGTTTATCACTGTATCAGTGAGCTCGCGGCCGCCGCTGATCGTGCCTTCTCTCCCAGCACTCAAAGAAGCATCTTCTCTCGTTCTCTCTCTTTCTGCTGAAGCAGGAACAGTCTCCTTCATCAACACCGTGTTCGGCTCCGAAGTGAATGACAATAGTGCGCTGCATTCGCCTCCTGTTTATACCCGCAGCGTACGTCGAACGTGACCGACTGAAAGGGAACATGTAGTTAATTGATATTACTCAGTATTTAAATATATAATTACACTGTAACAATGACACCTTAAAATAAAGTGTAACCCTTTATTTTAAGGTGACGTAGTTACGTTGTACTTACTCAAATAAGTACTAAGTAATATTAATTAACTACATGTACTTACTATAGGATTAGGGTTTGGTTTAGGGTTAGTTGCATGTAATTATGCATCCTCTACTGTTATTACTATGGTAAGTACATGTAACGTAATTATGTCACCTTAAAATAAAGTGTAACCACGTTTTTTCTTCCTTATTGTGACGCACTATATCCAAGTGAAATGGCTTTTTGAACAGGAAAAAAATTTACTGAGTTTGCTTAAGTTACTGAAAAGGAAAGGTTGAAACGTGTCTCAAGTCAAGTCAAGTCACATTCATTTATATAGTGCTTTTTACAATACAGATTGTTTCAAAGCAGCTTTACAGTGATAACAGGAAATTAATGGAAGAGAGATTGTTTTGGCTGTACATCAGCTCTAGAAAAAGCTCGCGTTTAGTCTATAGGCAAACACGTTTGAGTACGTATGTGCGCAGGCACGTAGTTTTTCTTTACAAAATGACCGCCAAATGACTTGTCTGGCATGCATAACAACCTTTTTTAGTCGTTTCAGATCATTTTGATAATGTTTTCATCTGTACAGAGAGAAAGTGAAGTGAAGGAGGCCTTCACAGGGGAGAGTCTAGTTGACCCGGTCTCTGCTGACACTTCAGGGCTGCGCTGTGGTCGTGTCTAGGCACAGGTCCACCATCTGATCTGGATACGGCCTGGAACCGGCAGACTACTGTAAACCTCGGGATAAACAGAGAGACTAACATTAGCGCAGATGCCATTCTTCTTATGATGTAACGAGTACATCAGGTGTTATGGGAAGTGTTCCCGGTTCCGGCTGTCCTAGTTAATGCAGCCTAAAACAATCATTTAATTGATTTGAATCATATAAATTGATAATGTTCTATGTGTATGCCATAATAAAGAGATGTGTTTTTAGTCTAGATTTAAACTGACAGAGTGTGTCTGCTTCCCAAACAATGCTAGGAAGACTGTTCCGGAGTTTAGGTGCTAAATAGGAAAAGGATCGACCGCCTGCAGTTGATTTTGATATTTTAGGTATTATCAACTGGCCAGAATTTTGAGACCGCAATAGACGTGATGGAATATAATGCGTTAAGAGCTCGCTTAAGTACTGGGGAGCTAAACCATTTAGTGCTTTGTAAGTAGCAAGATTTTAAAGTTTATGCAATGTTTAATAGGGAGCCAGTGCAGTGTTGACAGAACCGGGCTAATATGGTCATACTTCCTGGTTCTAGTAAGAACTCGAGCTGCTGCGTTTTGGACCAGCTGCAGATTGTTTATTAAGCGAGCAGGGCAACCACCCAGTAGAGCATTACATTAATCTAGCCTTGAGGTCATGAATGCATGAACTAACTGTTCAGCATTTTGCATTGAGAGCATATGTCATAATTTAGATATATTTTTAAGAAACGTGGCTTTCAAATGAAAGATTGTCTGGCACCGGTAACCCGTCATCAAGGAAGAGATGTCATTGCGAGGGTAAGGTAAAAACTTTAGATATACAAAGACGCTGCACTCATATTACTATGAATGGGAGAAAGTGCAAAGCACAATATGGCAGAATAAGTCCCACCTTCTAAATAAAAGAGCCAATCGCCAATTGACCTTTCACAAAGACACCACCCCCCACCCTTAGTTACTGTTGCTACGTCCAACAAGACATGGCACTCTCACGCCACACATCATGTTCTCATGCAGTAAAAAATACATTGCAGCGACAGCACGCCGACAGACAAGACAAAGCAGGTTACTTTTGGTAAAAAAAAAAAAGTTTCAGTTTTCAAATTTGGTCATTTTATAAGAAATTCAAACAATAAATACCGTTTTGTGGCTCTTTAATGTGTCGTGACAGATCTCTGTAGCGCATCAGTTCAAACGGCACATGAACTGATCATCTTTTCCTCTTTACTACTAGTTATAGCACCAAATAAACATGAATGAACATCAGAAGGTATGTTGTTTCAACATCAACATTGGTCAGATCGCCTGTCAATCAAACTCCCAGTGGATTTGTAAAAGAAGCTCCGGTTGCACATTGGCTGTGGTCCAGCCTGAAAAATGCAGTTTTTTTTTTTTATATTCATGATTTGAGTGTTTAGAAACAATTTATGAGACAGTTGTTGTCAGATTTCATTGGTGATTTCAAATTTAATCATAATTTTGGTGAACGGCTTTGGAGAATTTGATGTTTCTCCACTCAAAGTGACAGGAGCTGCACTTGCATTACCGAAATTAGCTGACGTGTTTCAAAGATGGCCGCCGGGTGAAATGACTTGCCTTAAAGGGACTTTGTTAAAGATTAGGACACATAATATGGAGAAATCATTTATAATAAACTCTGCAAAATAAGAATTGTCCATTTTGATTTCATACTGACTTCAGCCCAGATTTAAGTTCTGTTCTGGAAAACTCTAGTGAGCTCTTTGCTGTCTGCTGTTTACAGACACATAAGTGATTGATCTAAAATGGTTGATCTCTTTCTAGGCAGCAACACAAAAATAGCACTCTTCACTCGAAGCACACAGGAGACTTGACTCACAAATGATTCCAGTGGTCTGATGTTAGCATGTTGCTAATCTAACAACGCAATACACACATACGCTCAAGTAGAACACAGCACACTTAAATACTGGGTAAAACAGTACATTTTTAATGAGATTATTAATACTTCTCAGTATTGAATGAAATATTTTTCATGGAGATTGTCGTAATGCATCCTGATACTGAAGCAATGAAACTATGATGCCTTAAAATACTGTCTTGACAGCAGGCACTAGGGGTTGAAACAGAGTCCTCTCATTTTGCACGAATAGACATTTTATTGATTATGATGATCAATAAAATGTCAGTGACAACAGAGAATTGTTTAGTTTCAGCAAGCATAGAATAATATAGATCAAATCTGTATATCGTGTCATTCATATAACTAATATGCCCATGGAAGTTGTCACATGATTCTGTTGTTTTTACTCTGTCTTAAGCAGTGTAATCTCAGCCCATCTGCCTCTCTCACCTCTGTACGCTGACTCAGGGTGTCCGCTTACACAACGCATTGTTCTCTTATCCTGTACTGAGGGCAACTGGCACAAGCACACACCTGCGGCCAACAATGCAGCCCTTATTCTCCTCAAGGATGCGGCCGCTGCTCTGATAACTCATACTTCTGCTGTTTAAGGATAAATATCCACAGTGCTCAAAGGTGGAGAGCAAAAAAAGGAAGGTGAAAAAGAGAAAATGCAGTGTTGCTTTTAGGGATTGAACAGAAGAGTATATCAATAAAATAAAATAAAAATACTTCCAAGTAATATAGTTTACTATAACTTAATGGCTTGTAGTTAACTTGGTGCACTAATATCCCTGCTAGAGAAGATTATTTATATGGTGTATGTCAAATATAGTTATGGTCATTATTTGGACCAATCTGGCCTAGACAACCAGGTGGACCAACCCGATCTCACGGGAAAACATAAGTATTTTACGAGGTTGCGGTTTTGTATGAATTCATACGATTTGATTCATATAAAAATTTACGATTCAAATGAATCTCATTATGAAGGACCACCCTTATTCCCGCCCCTAAACCTACCCGTCACTGGGATTTAAACAGATCGTACAAAAATGTACGAATTTGTACAAATTTGCCACACTCTAAGAAACACTGGGTTAAAGACAACCCAATTTGGGTTGTTTTTAACCCAAGGGCTGGGTAAATATAGGACAGAACACATGTTGGGGTAATTTTACCCAGCAAATTGGGTTGTTTATTTAATTCATTCCAAAATATTTGGTTAATTGCTGTTTGAAAAGATTAGATGTTTGAGCCCAAACTATTTTTTATGTTGATGTGAGCCGATCTTAGTAAACTAATTCTGCTTTCCACTCGGCAGTTCTTGCTGTTGTGTTGATGGCTCCTTACAACACACAAATACAGTTTGTGTTTGCAGTGAGACATAGTTTATTATAATGGGACCATTTCAGTTTGTTGTGTCGCATCGCTCACTTGCAGAGTAAGGAGGACATGGTTGAAGAGAGTCCTCCATTTTCACAACAGCATGATGTGGAGACTGCTGAGCACAAACTGGAAAATGTAGGCTGCGAGTGTTTTTAGGCAGCCTGACCGCTGGATTATGGCATTTCATGATTATATTGGAGCTTGCTAAAATGAGGCTGAGCCGTTCCCCCTTCCGGCGGCGCCGGCCGTCAGACAAAACAGAACTCCCCATGGGTATGACATCATTGCCAAATAACATGTTTGCATGGAATCTCCCTTGATGTCTCCGCTCGCAGTGGGATAAAAGCGACTGAATGAAAGAGGGGAAAAATGCACAGATGCATCTTCAGAGCAGCCAGAGCTTCAAATAAACCTCACGCGTCCCAGCAGCCACCCAAAGATACTGTCACATGATCGTGACGTCAGCCATGATTGGCTCCATATGGCCATATTTCCAAAATGGTGACAAAAGTTTTGGCAAAAAAGTGTTTTATCCCTTTGAAATTATTTTTTGGGATACATTATATTGCCAAAAGTATTGCGACACCCCTCCAAATCATTGAGTTCAGGTGTTCCAATCACTTCCATGGCCACAGGTGTATAAATCAAGCACTAGGCATGCAGACGCTTCTACAAACATTTATGAAAGAATGGGTCGCTCTCAGGAGCTCAGTGAATTCAAGCGTGGTACCGTGATACGTTGCCACCTGTGCAATAAGTCCATTCATAAAATGTCCTCACTACTAAATAAGTCAAGTCAAGTCAACTTTATTTATATAGCGCTTTTTACAATGCAGATTGTTTCAAAGCAGCTTCACAGTGTTAAACAGGAAAATAATGCAACAGAATTTGATTCGGCTGTACAGCCACTCTGGAGAAAACGGTGATGTCATCAGCGCATTTCAATTATCACATATATTCAAGTAATGTAGTTGATATAATTTAGTTTAGTAATTAAATTTATTTGGATATTTATTTGAAAATTTTGTGAAAATATTAGAAAATATTCCACAGTCAACTGTTAGTGGTATTATAACAAAGTGGTTGCCAATGCTAACTGCATTGTGCCAAGTGTAAAGTTTGGTGGAGGGGGGATTATGGTGTGGGGTTGTTTTTCAGGGGTTGGGCTTGGCCCCTTAGTTCCAGTAAAAGGAACTCTTAATGCTTCAGCATACCAAGACATTTTGGACAATTTCATGCTCCCAACTTTGTGGGAACAGTTTGGGGATGGCCCCTTCCAGTTCCAACATGACTGCGCACCAGTGCACAAAGCAAGATCCATAAAGACATGGATGAGCGAGTTTGGTGTGGAGGAACTTGACTGGCCTGCACAGAGTCCTGACCTCAACCCGATAGAACGCCTTTGGGATGAATTAGAGCGGAGACTGCGAGCCAGGCCTTCTCATCCAACATCAGTGCCTGACCTCACAAATGCGCTTCTAGAAGAATGGTCAAAAATTCCAATAAACACACTCCTAAACCTTGTGGAAAGCCTTCCCAGAAGAGTTGAAGCTGTTATAGCTGCAAAGGGTGGGCCAACTCCATATTAAACCCTACGGATTAAGAATGAGATGTCATTAAAGTTCATGTGCATGTAAAGGCAGACGTCCCAAAACGTTTGGCAATATAGTGTATATAGATCATAGTTAAGGTTGTGATTTGAACAAAACTATTCTCGGCACATTACGCCCCACTTAATGATGTCTCAAACGTTTCGCCTTGTATTTTTCAGCATGTTAAATAAAAGACCTCATAAGAAGTATATGATGTGAATGTACCTTAGGCTATACATCCGTCTAATGCCTTTTTAGGGAATAGCTTATCATTCTTCTGGATCTTCTGCTCTGTGAACTGTTGAGACAGAAGACTCACAGCACATTAGATGCAGCTATTCCAGGAATGCAGGTACACGCTGTGAGCGCAGCACAGCGAAACTGACCTCCTCAAGATGAGCTGGTGAATACAAGAGAGAGAGACAGAGCAAAAACAAGGTTTTTTTCTCCCATCTTGGCAGCTTTCTTTCTCATTCAGACTTTATTCACTAATAGTTCTGCAGTTTTTTATATAGCATTCCAAGAATTTCGATACGGAATGGTGTGTTTAGTGAATGTCATGGTAAGAATCTGACTCAATTATGAGTGACATAACTGTTAAAAACACTGATGAGCACAAAGCACTCTACTGTATGTCATATCAGTGACAGGCAAAGGGAATATTTAAAGTTTTTTGGATTAGGGTAAGATGGGACCCAGATAGCACATAGTGTCGGCCCAGATCTGGCCCAAATCTGGTACGTGTGGATTCCATTATAACCACGTTTCCACCGCGCGAACTTTCCCCAGGAACTAGGGACTTTGGGGTGGTACATGGTGTGTTCCGTGTAAAAATTTCCCCCTCAAAACGGCCCTGCTTGCAAGGTAGTACTTTTTCAAAGTTCAGGAACTTTCAGGGGTGGGACTTGGGTGCTGAACATGCTGATTGGTTGACTCCACGCAGCATTTTATTTCAACCAAAAAGTCCTCCAACCAAATGCCTCATTAATGTAATTTACACCCGTCATTGTTAGAATGGCGAGTTGCAAGAATAGCTTAGATTTCCAAAACCCTGCAGTACCCCGACAATGAAAAGTGTGTACGTCTGCTCAGACCCTGACATGGCGCTAAGCACTTTTCCACGTCAAAGACAGTTTTTTATAAACATGAGAGTTGGCATGGATTTTAGTGTACACACACTCCAAGATCAAATCTGTGCATACGCACCAAGCGGTAAAACACGGAAGTGACTTAAACTGCAATTCATCGACTGGCCACTAGAGAAAGGCTCCAAATCTTTATCTCCCCAATGTTAAAATGGCCAACTTTACAGCAGAAAAACATGTTTACAGCCTGGCACAAAAAGTGGTTTTGGTCTATACGGCTAATTTTGCTAATTTTAATATTTTTTACAGTCTATAGTACACACGCTTTATAAAATAGGGCCCTAAATCTCTGATTATATGGATGATGTGTTATTAATTTCACGCTATTGATTATAATAACTCTGTGACACTGCAGCATGAGATACAGCAATATTGTGACAATCTGATTGATTTAAAAACACATTGTGCACATAAAAGTTTTGAACTACTGTATCATTCAGACACACACATCCATCAAGAATCAGCGTATGAATCTCAATAATGGTGACAATCCACATAACTGACCTATCGGTAAGCCCCTCCCCTCGAACGCAGATGAGCCAATGGCAGTTGAGTATCAGTTGCACATGGACCGGAACTCGGACATCTTTAGGTTTCAGCACCATAGAGAAACATTGTAAAATCCGAAGCTCTCATCGGTTTGATGGTAAAATGGTAAAACGTTGTGCCTGGGGTACTGTAACACTGATTCCAGGTATCCTGAGATGATTTTCTGGTTGTCATACTCTCATTAAGTTACAATTAAAGTTAGTCCCTGCTAACATACAAACCGAAATAACTAACTGTACTCACATCATGTATCTTTAACAGTGTAGGTCAAAAACACATAAACTAAGGTCTACATTTCAGTGCCTCTCGATATTAAGATGGTTAAAGGTAAATTAATTTAATCTAACCCTGAACCACGTTGATCCTGGATGTCATCTGCAATCGTGACGAACATAACATGAGGCTTCTCCCGCTTGCATTGTGATCTGTAAACCATCGCTTCCAAAATAATCTCCCACCATATTTTTTATAATCTTTTATATATCCCTCCGTGGCATATTTAAGTCCCACTTGAATGCTCCTCGACGAGAGGTGGTCCTTCTGTGTCATAGACTTTATTGTGATTTATCTTCTAGTTTGTTTTTGTTTACATGTTTGATATTTCTGTGAGTTTAAGGTCTGCATTATCTGTCTTACTGAGGAGGGACTCCTATTTTGATGGGTATTATAGTCTACGGGTAGTGAAAGAGAGAGCTCGCACTCGCAGTTTATCGGAGTTGTTTTTTGTTTTTCAGATAAAAAGTTTACAATTTATTAGCACCCCCGAAAAGGCATAAGATCTGTATATGTTTGTTTACTGTTAGTCGTATGAGTGTTTTTGTACACTCATGCTGTGTATGTTAATGATAATGTAACAGAGAGAGAGAGAGTTTGTGAATGAGACATTAATGCACACTTTTTATGATTTTTTGTTCAGCTCTTACAGTGATTTTTTTAGAGTGAAAAAGGACGCAATAAACTTCATAAACCATCAGTAAAGTTTGGCCATCAATCGGACGAGATCCGCTACATTCTGTGTCCAAAAACATCTTGGGATAAGGTTTTCACACTGTCATTGTAAGACAGTTAGCAACTCTGTTTGTTTGTCCGAGTTAGCAACAGTACCTAAGGGGGGCGGGGCTTACCGATAGGTCAATTCTTCATGCTACAATAACCATCGTTCACACAACATTCACGCTTCTGCAGCCTATTTGTACCCATTAATTTGCATTCTTTAAGAGCTCAGTTAACTATGACTTGTAACACCATTTGACCGGCAGGAAGTGCCCAACCAAAGGGAACACTGATCACCATAATGGTGACTTCAGAAACAAAACCATTTTAGGGAAACAACATGACCTTCTGTGATGTTCTCTCAGACATTTAATCTGTATTGACAGTTTAACAACATTCAAATTGACTACGGAAAATTAGTGAATGAAACTAAAGAGAAAGATAACGGCAGAAGTGGGGGAAATGATTAAAAAATTGCAGTCTTTTATTATAAACGCAGGAAATCGCTGGAACAAGACAGGAGTAAACAACACACAGACAAGGACTAAACTGAACAGGGTGTATATATACAGGGATCAGTTGTTCACAAAGTGTAATCTGGATCAGAATGATCTGGATCTGGAAATCCCATGTTTTGCTATCCAGGATCAGGGAATCCATCTTACTTTTGTGGCGGTTTTTCAAAGCAAAATTGGATTGGATCGCCCTGATCCAGACACACACTTTTTCAGATGACCGAATCTGGATTACTAGTGCTCTACGGAGCCCCTAAAGGGACATGGTGATGGAAAAAATATGAGATGGGGGGGGGGGGGGGGTGAACGAAAAAAAAGAAGTATTTGTGTGTTTTAAGGAGCCATCAACACAACAGCAAGAACTGCCGAGTGGAAAGCAGAATTTGTTTACTACAGATCGGCTCACATCAACATAAGAAATAGTTTGGGCTCAAACATCTAATCTTTTCAAACCGCAATTAACCAAATAATTTTGAATGAATTAATACTTAGGATGGATGTAAAGATGAATAGTATGAGTAAAAATTAGAGTATAGCACAAACTTTCATAAGAAATTCCCACCAAAGAAACGTCACGCAGCGTCTTTCTCTCGAAGTTTCTCGAGTGAACGCAAAACTTTTCTGAGAGAACACAAAAGCATTGAAATATTTTTTTCCCCCTCATCTCATATTTTTTTCATCACCATGTCCCTTTAGGGGCTCCGTAGAATACTAGTAATCCAGGGCTTTGTTCCACTCCAAATTGTTATGCCCTTCACTCGCTAGCTTTCCTCCGTCTTGTGGACTCGTGCCCACTACTGGCGTAACTCATGCATAAGGTTTAAATGAAATGCCCTTGATCACTTGAGCTGATTTATTATTTAAACCCCTTTTTTTACTTATAAATTTGTTTGATGCACCATCCTATATGCATATAAGTCATTGAAAATATATAAAATCCTATAGGTGTATGAACTGTTGGGGGAAAATAAAATTACAAAAACGGAAGAAAAAAAAAATCAATAGTATACTAGTATAGTAACTTTGACTATGAATATACGGTAGCTACAAGTATTATGCAATTAAATCTCAATATAATAAATATATAATACACTATTATGAGATTAATTCTCAAAATAATTCATATATCATACACTTCAGTTAAGCGCGATCTGTGTGTGTCTGTGTGTGTCTGGATCAGGGTGATCCAATCCAATTTTGCTTTGAAAAACCGGCACAAAAGTAAAATGGATTACCTAAACAACATGGGATTACCAAATCCAGATCATTATGATCCAGATTAAACTTTTTGAACAACTGGGCCCAAGGGATAACAAGGAACTAAATAAGAAACAGCTGATAATAATTAACCATAAACAAACAGGGACACAATCAGAAACCAAAGGCTGAATCCGAAATTGCCCCCTAAACCCTAATTCACTATTTCCTACGTTAGTCCACTAACACAGTTCACTTGAAGGAGTGAATGAAAACAAGTGAGTGAATTCGGACAGCCATTGAGTGTACATCAGCTGTACACTGTATTGCGGTGCAATGTGGGATTGAATGTGGGGCACTCAATAACGTCCACTATGACACCACTACAAATGGCTGTCCCCTCAAATAATGCCCTATTTGAGGGTATAGGGGGCGATTTCGGATTCAGCCAATGAAACCGAAACTAAACAATGCAGGGAAACAGGAAACAAGGAAAACACAGCAGAATTTCAAAATAAGAGTCCAAGACCGTGACAGACTTTCAACAATTAATTTGTCCTAAACGGTAAAAATGTGGCTTTTAAAATCTCCTAATGTATTTTTACTGAACGATACCTTTGTGACCCATGTCACAAAGCCTTTTCCTCTCTTTTATATACCCAGCATTATGCACTGACATTGTTAACTTTTTTCTAAATATTTTTTTTTCACTTTGTCAGCAAATAAAATAAACCTGAGCATCACATGCCTCGCCTCAAGTAACTGTATCATTTCTGCTGAAGAGAATCTGTTCCAAGCTATTTTATAAACACTTCTGCGAGATAGCGCTGAACAGTAGCCGCTAAATGCTCTTAGAAATTCAAATGCATGCCTTTGCATCAGTGCAAAGCTTTGAAGGCCTTTTAATGAGCAGATAGCTGGAGTTAAACATTTAAAATTTGAGGAAGTGCCACCATGGAAAAAAGGTTGCACTCTCTCTGTTTTTCCCTGTCATTTCTCTCTCTCTCTCTCTTTGATGCTGGGAGATTACTGCAGGGCAATGCTGGCGTCTTCAGCTCGGGCTTTCTGCCTGCTTTTACTTTCCGTTCTGGGAAGCGTTTCACAGGCGCGCAGTAAGATGCCATCTTCAGCACCCTCGCTTCCATCTCAGAGCAAGCAGACTTTATCGACTGCAGCAGAAAGAGGAGAGGAGATATGAAGAGCAAGAACAGAGAGGCGGAAGTGTTGCGCTTGTGTTTTTCTCGCAAGCAGCGGGAGAACAGTGGAGCTTTGAACTCGCCCCCCATTAAAAGCCCGATGGAGATTTGAAGAGATCTGTTGAAAGGAGCCGGCGTATTTTAGATGTTAATTTGTTTTTGTTGTGTTTTTCCCCTACTCTCTTTTTTCTCTGTCTGGGCCTTTCTAAATCTTTTATATTCACATCCAATTTAACACAGCTGGATAAAAAGCTTTATTTTTCCCAAAATCCAGCGTCTTGCTTAATTTCCATCTCTATTGAACTTTTCCACACTTTGTGCAAAGTCAAAAGATCAATATTCACACAACTTATTCCGGGTTTATGGCGTGTCTCCGCGTGCACCATATACGGCACATGACTTGTGTTCATGTCTTGAGGAGCGGTATTTCATGGAAAAGAGCCAAGATAATTATCCCAACGCATTATTAGATAGAGCAATCAGGGAGCGTTTGGATTGTTCTTTGCTGTTTTCTCTGGCACTCACTCTGAGCGTGGAAATGATTGTATGCTGTGAGATCAGAAAAGCTCATATAGATGCTAAACGGCCTGTTAAGAAAAAAAATTGTTTACACTGGATGTCTGACATAGTTTTGTTAACTATAAAGATGAGGCATTCACTGAGAGTGCTGTGGCTTTGAGGCATTTGTCTTTCACAAGGTTGCTTTAATACAGAACAAAACTAGAGTTTTAACTTTTCTAAAGAAAATGTGAGTGATGTTTGCCAAACTTACCACTAGGGTGGTTTCTAGGGTGTTGTGGTCTTTGCTATGGAGGTGCTAAGTCAGGGGTAGGGAACGTTGATCCTGGAGAGCCACTGCCCTGCAGAGTTTAGCTCCAACCCTGAAAAACATTCACCTTCCTGTAACTTTAGTAATCCTAAAGACCTTGATTAGCTTGTTCAGGTGTGTTTGATTAGGGTTAGAGCTAAACTCTGCAGGGCAGTGGCTCTCCAGGATTAACGTTCCCTACCCCTGTGCTAAGTGATTGCAAGGCCTTGCTATTTGGTTTCTGTTTTTTTTTTTTTTTTTTTGAGTAGTAACTATGTATTTCTGGTTTTTAGGGTGTTCTGGGAATTCATTGATGAGCTAGGATGCTGCCTTAGAAGGCAGTAGACAGTGAGGCACCTCACTATGGATTGGATCAGACCTATATTGTGTCAGGTTGGATTTTTCAGCTTGGACTGGCACCTCTGTGTCTGTGGAGCCATTAGTCCCCCTCAGCGACATCATGTCTCTGTTTCAGGGTCCGTGAGATGGCCTGAGTCAAGTCAAGTCAACTTTATTTATATAGCGCTTTTTACAATGCAGATTGTTTCAAAGCAGCTTCACAGTGTTAAACAGGAAAATAATGCAACAGAATTTGATTCGGCTGTACAGCCGCTCTGGAGAAAACAGTGATGTCATCAGCTCATTTCAATTATCATATATATTCAAGTAATGTAGTTGATATAGTTAATTTAGTTTAGTAATTAAATTTATTTGGATATTTATTTGAAAATTTAGTGTCCCCAACTGAGCAAGCCAAGCCAAAGGCGACAGTGGCAAGGAACCAAAACTCCATCAGGTGGCAGGTCCTGGATCAGTACGTGTACCTTTGAAAGAATACATTTAAGAAGAGTACATGTTACGCAAATAATACACTTAAAAAGAATATACTTAAGTGTGAACTGAATGTAATGTTTTTGGACACTTAATTGCACTTAATTGAAAATAGATTAAACTTAAATTAAAGTTAGATTAACTGCAAGTATTTAAACATAAGAGTACATCCTTAATATGTAGATTCATAATTACTAATGTTGTCTTTGAAATATGGATGAACCCTACAGCCGAATGTACTGACAACGGTTTATGGCAAACTAAAATTTAATGTAATTTCTAACACAAATAAACACTGATCACCATAATGGTGACCAAACATTTTCAATAAAACATCAACATCTAAACCTCTGTTGATCCCCAATAAGAACTTCTGTAGACGAATAACAGAAATAAAGTCAGTCTGGTTAGTAATGCGTGAAGCTGGTAATGCTGTTTGTGGAGTTGTTTAATCCTCCTCTGCTGAGATCTTCAGAGATTTAATGTCTTCTTTTATCTTCAGTTGATTTCATCCAAGGCTGTGGTTGAAGTCAGTTGTAGGTCTTGTGTTTCTCTGTCCTTCAGTGATTCTGCTTGTTAACAGCAGGGGATCATCACTAATGCTCAATCGTCTCTTCACAATTGAATATAATAAAATGTATATAACAAATGTATATCTTCTTTTAGTGAACTCAACTTAATTTAAGTTCAGAGTACTCATAACTATTGGTTTCTAAACTTAAATTAAGGTAATCGGTGTCCTCAAATGTAATGAGTTAGCTTATTGGATTTGACTGTGTGTGCTATTGTGAGCTAGCAGTAACTGCAAGCACTCATTTTAAGTTTGTGATTTAAGTAGTTTTACTCAATATAGTGAAGTTTCAGCTATATAAAGTATTTGAATGCAGTGCAAAGTTTAAATGTATATTAAGAAATATCCTTGTTTTAGTGGACTCGATTAAAATGAGTTCAGAGTACACATTACTATATATATATATATTTTTTTTTTTTACTTAATTGAATTGAGGTAATCAGTGTCCTCGAATGAAATGAGTTAGCTGAACTTGTTGGGTTTTAGAGTGTAGTCATAAAAGTGTAATTTTAAGTGGACTTTTATTTCATTAATATTATATTATCTACAGTTTTATATATATAATATACTTTTAAAAATTGAAATGCACTACAAGAGCACATTCAATACAATTAAGGGTTTCACTTTATTTTGATGGTCCCTTTAACACATTCTGTTGACTATAAGTAACGTTGCACCTCTCATTAGAGTATTAGTAGAGTATTAGTAGACTGGTAGGGTTAGGGTTAGAATAAGTTGACATGTAGTTGCAAAGTTACTTATAGTCAGTAGAATATCTGTTGGGGAGCATCAAAATAAAGTGTTACCCAATTAAGCTTTTATCTGGATAGGGATCTGTATATGCATTATGGCTGTCACTTTTGTGAAAAAATCCTGTTAGATTTTTGAGACATAAGTGTTTATTGAATCGATTGTAAAATAGATTTTCCATGTCTAAAGACGTTTCCATTTTCAATGCCAAATATAGGCCAATCCACGAACAACTAACAGGCATTAGGACAAATGTAAAGAGGGCGCTTGAGACGCACAAGTCAGCAATATTTCTGATGATTTATTGGCGTGAAGTTTTGTGCACAATGATAAACAGGAGTGCAACATTCTCGAAAAACAATAAGCAGAGTGGACTGCCATAACATCAATGAAAAACATCACTGCAGGCTTCAACATGGCTGTGTTTACAATTAGAAATGTCAAACAAATTTTGCCTACGTAGGCGATTGTAGCCTACAATTCACTGAAGGACTAGCCTACATTGAACGTGAAATTTGTGTAGGATAAACAAGCAGGGCCGCTACATTCTCCAAATCAGACAGTGGACTAGAAACATCTGTCGCAGTTTACAACAGGGCTGCATTTATGACTTAGACTATTCAAAAATCTCCAAAATTATTTTACGTAATGATTCAATCCATTATAGACAACTGTTCAAAAATGAAACTTTAAATGGACTTACTTGAGAACAGGCCATGTGTTTTTTTTTTTATTGAACGTAACCGACACTTAGGCTAGGCAGGCGTATAATGAAACGTGCAAATAAGGCTAGGCCTATTACAAATGAATGGACAGGAAAACAAGTCGATCAACATTTTCGGGGTCCAGAGCAGAAAGTTTTTTATTCACTATATGTCCAGCTGTTGAGAAGACGCGCTCCGAACGCACTGATGTCCCAGGGAAACTCAGGTACTTCATTGCCAGCTGAGAAAGTTGGCGACTTCTGTGCACTGTGGGCCTCAGCATGCGCTGTCACAATTGCTTCCACTTTGTTATAACACCACTAAAGGTTGACCGTGAAATTTTTAATAGTGAGGAAATTTCACGAATTATTGCACAGGTGGCAACCTATCACGGTACCACGCTTGAGTTCACTGAGCTCCTGAGAGCTACCCATTCTTTCACAAATGTTTGTAGAAGCGTCTGCATGCCTAGTGCTTGATTTATACACCTGTGGCCATGGAAGTGATTGGAACACCTGAACTCAATGATTTAGAGGGGTGTCCCAATACTTTTGGCAATATAGTGTATGTATAACCATTGGGCTTCAGTGTAATCAACCCCCTCTAGATTGATGTATGTGTGTGACATTCAAGAGGACAGCAGGACACACACACACACACACACACTGAGTCTTCTGAAAGAAACAACAGCTGGCCAGTGGATGAGTGCACTTGTCTCATTCATTAGGCTGCCTGAGAACTAGAGCTGGAGGATACACTCACAAACATGCACACAATAGTTTTTGTATCATGATGGGGACTTCATTGACTTCATTTTTATATTGATCTAATTACACTTTGTCCTGTGTAATTACATAGTCCTTTAAATCAAATTTGCATTGTGGGAATTTACCTGTCTAAATGAGGAAATACCATAGATGTTTGCATATAAATCTAATTTTATTGATTACATAATTTCAGGATACAGAGATTGAGGAGGTTAAGGAGATTGCCATCCTTATTTGATTTTAAATAATGTTTAGGACTTTCCATTGACTTCTATTGTATACAGAGGTTATATTTGCTTTAAAATCCCACTACACCCTGACCCTTACAGAAACATTCTGACATTTTTACATTTTAATACATTAAAAATCAAAAACACACACACTTGTCACCACACAAACACACACCCAGACAATAAAGACCATGAAAACACCATCCTCCATGGCTCTTACTGCTCCAGACATTTATAATCTTCTGCCTCCTCCGCTCAAGTGACTTTAGGACCTTCATTAGAGCTACTGGGCTGCCAACAAATCAACAATCTGGGGTTTGTGAAAATGTGTCTATCATAATTTCATTGGGACATATCCACGCACCATAAATCATTAATACTCTGATGCTTTGAAGTGACTATTGTACATGATGAAAGTGAAACGTCTTGAAATGCTAGACCGTAATAGTTGGATTATGTTGCTCCTTCATGTTGAAGCGGCACTGAATTGAAACTCCTTAAGATATTATGTCTTCGTCAAGAAGAACTTTTTGAAGTCTGTTTAAAATCATAATCCTTCTTTAATCAAACTCTCACACGGTTACTGCTGCACAAGCCGCACATGGAAGGCGTCACACCTTTGAAGTTGGTTTCTAGCAGTATAAAGGGTTTATTCTGGCCTGCTGTCACTGTCCGCTGAGCTGTGATCTTCTTTCTCCTTTGATTGCAGTCAGAAGAACTTGTCTGTTCATGTAGCGCTTGTGCGGAAAGAAAAAAAAAACAAGGGAAAAGCCATCAAAGACACTTTAAAGAAATTTAAAAAATAAAGTAGAAATGAAACAACCATCATACGAGCACACAGAATATTAAAGGTGCAGGCAGATCAGTTTCATTATAATCTTAAAAACTTGTAGTTCCCACATACCAACAACAGAGGGAGTATTTTCCTTTCAATTATCCATCCATTTTCTGAGCAGCTTATAGGCTTGTGGGGATGCTGGACATAGGCAGGGAAACGCCCTGGATGGAAGGCCACTTAATCACACTAACACACACACACACACATAGACAGTTTAGTGCAGGGGTGTCCAATCCTGCTCCTGGAGGGTCAGAGTTTAGCTCCAACTTGCCTGGAAGTTCCTGGAAGACCTCAATTAGCTGGTTCAGGTGTATTGACCAATTTAAACACTTCTCACTTAGCTAAATAGATAATAATAAAGCGGTAGACCTGTTTGGCCAAAAAAGAATTCTCTCATCATTTACCCATCACTATCACTTACTCTAACGTTGTTCCACATCTTTGTGACTTTCACTGGGCATGTGCTTACGAGTATAAACAGTTGCCTCTTGCGCATGTAGACAGCTGCAGTATTATACAATACAGCTTTTGACTGCACAACGGCTGCTAAAAAGGACACTACCGTCTCCGTGTTATTGTTAACACGGTCGTCGAGGCTGGTCTGTTACAGAGCCGCTGAGAGAGATGGCTATGGGCTGCGTTTCCCAAAAGCATTGTAATACAATAGCCACCAACGGTCTCTATATCAACTTAGGCGTACATTGCTTTTGGGAAACGCAGCCCTGATTATTGTCTAATTATACTAAATACTAGAAATAATAAATACTAGCCCAGTTATTGTCGTGTTCCGGTAGCGTAATGTGGGCAGCCACGGCATCGTTTTCAAAAGTTTCAGTTTTGGTCCGTTTACACTGAAACGCAAATTAAAAAGGAGTCTGCAGCGGTTTTTAAACTCTTTCGAGGTTCGAAAATGGCGGAGTAGTGTAGACGACAGGCGTAACCGTATTTATACGTTGTAAAACTAAAACGCACTAGTGTAAACGGGGCCTCAGTGAAAAGAGTAAAACTTGAGTGCTTCTGAAGAGTCATATGATATCTTAGTTTGAGGTACAGACTGAAACTTCGAAAATCTTTACCCGTGCTATAGATCTTATTCACAGGTGAGTTGTATTCAAAATACACGTTTGGCAGCGGCAGATCTTAAAGTGACAGCAGCCACTAATGATGACTGTCATTAATGTTCATCAAAGAACAAAGGAAATTGTAGCTTTAATAAGGATTAATCTATATTTAGAAAGGTGTCTGATACCTGCATTCAATTTCTGTATATGTCTAACACAGAGGTCTTCAACCTGAAGCAGGTTGGAAATAAACTTTGCAGGACAGTGAGCAGAGTTGAAGACCTCTGACAGGTAGGAAGGCCACAGGTAAATATGAGATTTATTATAATGGGTTTATGTGAAGATTGTTTTAAGCTCACTTAGTTAAAAAAAATTGTTAAGACTAATAAATGCTGAAATTGATAGCTTTCAATTATACTGTTGAATGTCTATCCTTAATGTTTAAAAAATCAATAGCTATGTTTCCATCACCCTGTGTTTGTGCGCATTTTGAAGTATCGCATCAGAAACGAGAGATGGAATCGCCAAATTTCGAAACAAAAAAGTTTTTATGCTCGCTTGAGGTGGTTTTTGACTTGTGCGAAAAACAGTTAATGCGAATAATGGGAGATGGAAACGCATTTGCCAAATAAATTCTGACGCAGCGAACATTAAACCCACATGAGGGATTTTTTTAGGGAACCGGATTATTTGGCTCAGCTCAGTAATAATTCACAGACAGCTCCCAAACAGCTCTTCATTTCCCACTTTTGGCTCTTTAAATTCCGTCAAATTTAGTAATGTTTGGCCTGTGATTGATATCCATAAGCACATAAAATTATATTATCACTCATCTTGTTTTCTGACCCAAAAACGGCATTTAAAGGAACCGGCTCATAGAGCTGACTCATTCACCAACGACATATCACTACTGTTTCTGCTGATGGTGTTTTATTTACTGTTGGTTACTAGGTAACTCGATGGAAACACACCTAATTAGTTTTTTTTTGTTGTTGTTTTTTTTGCTCACTTTGAAAAGATTCGCTTTACGTTTGGATAGAAACCCAGCTATGAGATATCAGTAGCTATACTGGCCTTCATTCATAAAAAGATGCCATTACAACAAATATTTAAAATATACTGTCTTTAAGTTGTTTCCACATTAATTTGGAGAGTAACTGTGAAATTATTACAATATAAAAATATTAAAAACTTTCTAATTAAAAATTAATTACAGAAAGAAATGTGCGATTAATTAGTTTTTTAATCATTTGACAGCACTAATTTAAATGCATTACGTCGCCTTCATAACAAGACAAGTCTGGAGACTTGGAATATGATTATGACTAAATCTGAATGTGTACTAAATCATGCACACAATATAATAATTTGTTACCTCGTTTTACTAAATTATGCGCACAATATATATATATTTTTTTTTTGCAGGGCTCTGTCGTACTGGTTTGAAAAACATGAGGGTGAGTAAATGATTTTTCATTTACTTGTGATCACTGTACAACACAGATCGTTTCCCCAATGAGCAGTGCAGATGTAAACTTTCGTGAGAACAAGGCCTGCATCTGTCTCTCTTTCTCCTGAGAGAAGTGACTGTAGCTCCTCCTCCTACTCTGTGTTTTGTTGTCAGAAATGAAGTACCTTCACATCAGCTTTCCTGCCTCTGCTTTGATCACTTCTGCAGTGAAATTCCTCCAATGGATGAAAGAGCGGCGTTACAGAGAAGAAAGAAAGGAGGTAAATGGAGTGAGTTAGAGGAGAGTGATCATTGTGAAAGTTGTCTGAGCGACTTCAGAGGCAGTGCCGTAATGTGCAGCTCTTTTGGAGTAATTAGGATCAGCATGCATTATTTACATTGTTTGTGTCTGTCTTCTCTCGTAACCTTAATGGCTCTTCAAATCCCTACTTGTGTGTGAAGGAGACAGACAGCTAGACAAATCAGCAAAAGCAACAATCAATGTCAGGCTTCATTTGAGCCCACACAGGTGATGGTCTCTCGTGACATCAGTCTTAAAGTGACAACAGCAAACACTGCCTTCTTCTATGATACTGTGCTAGTGAGACACATCTAAGTAAGGGTGTACAGTCAGACAGCTATTATAATGAAGGCTTGGGGTTTGCTTATGTTTACCTTTTTACCTAACCTGCAGAGGACGAAGTTGTGTCAACTTTATACAATTGTACAAATGCAATTGTAGAAATGGGCTCCTCGGTAAGGGGGCTTGTTTTGGAAACCACTGATTAATAGTTTGAAACATGAAAAATGCTTTATTTTACACATTGATTCAAAACATTATATACCTTTATGCAGCCTTTTAAAAAAAACGACAGGAGGAGCTGGGGATGGAGAAGGGTAATAAACTCCTGAGCAATGCGATAAAGCTGCTGATAGGTCGTCATATTCTATAATATAGGAAGACGTGAGGGTCAGCTGATGCGAGCTTGACTGACGTGACCTGCCAGAACTAACACTACGCTCGATCTCTTTTATCTCCTTATATCCATTTTTTATGATTCAGCCTGTTGTTTCGTCTTCTTCAGTGATTAGGAGTCTAAAAGGCTTTATATTTTATAAATATAAAATAATGTCATTTTTTTATAATTAAAAATAAACACATTTTTGAGTTTGACTACAAACACACCGCAAAACACATCTATTCAGCAAAGTAAAATAATAATTATTAATCATTTCTGAACATTGACTCTCAGTCTTTGATCACTTTTTTCTCATGGTTTTTCAATAGAATTCATAAAAGTATAGAATAGAATAGCATAATTCTAATAGGGGCACGTAGTGTTACAACATGCTCCGCCTGCACAACTGGGATTTAACCCCAGCTCGTGTCTTCTGCTGGTTAGATCAGCATTAAAGAACTATCTCAACACTTAAATAACAGATATAAGATTAAAATAATATCAGATTTGTCTCATTTTAAATAAACACAAAAAAACAGAGATGAAAAATTAACTTTAGCAAGAAATTTACTTTTGCTATGGTTAAATAAATGCTTAGTGATATCTTACAAAGATTTTTACATTTTGGCAAAATTTTTGATAAGGCAATAGTAAATACACTAAGTTTCGTCATGCTGGCATGTGTGGAAAGTTTTAAACCATGTGTGTTACAACTAACCCTGCGTTAGGTTGTGCCCCGCTCACCCCTATTCTTGGTAGTTGTGCAACAATGTTTTTATGTATCTTTTAATTTTCACTATTTCTCATCTGCCCTCCACTAGTCGCATCCTGGTCTCATTATCTGATGCATATCACACATAAAAATGGCTAGAGCATATTGAAATGGCCAGTTTCTGATTGGCTGATTTCTCAGAAAATGGTGCCATTGCTTATTACAAGGTTTAGTGTGAAATGTAAAATTCTTTTTGAAATAAAACATAAATTTTATATGAAACAAAATAAAACAAAACTAAGTTTTTTTACCATAATATTAACATCACCTGTTCACCTTATGTTGCACTGCAGAAGAAAGCTATTTTCTGTGATTGTGTGGGCACTTCCGATTCAATAGTTAAATTAATATAATAACAAATAATAGTTTGCAATATCAAGCAGCATAACGGATAGTTTTTGTACTGGAAGCGGAAGAGACCGAAAGCCTCAACACAATCAAGTTACAATGCTCTTACGTTAAGAATAAGGTGAATAAAGGCAGCGCACTGGACTTTGGAAAAGAGTTGAAAAGAAGTTTAGCTCCTGTCCTCCATACTGCTATTAGTTATCTTTTGGTTGGTGGTACTGTAAACCATGTAAGCATTTACTGGGGTTGCCAAGAGATGAAGATTGTTTCAGAGCTGAAGACACTGGATAGAGGTGAGGGGGATCCGAGAGGTCAGAAACATTATAGTACGAGAGAAAGATTTAGAGAGGAGGCCAGGATTCAAGGCCCCTGTGAAGGATAGCTAATCCTGTGCAGGTGTGCTGGAGTGTATGTTACTGCAAGAAGAAAGAGCAATGCACGTGTGTGCGCTCACATGTTCATGTTTGTGTCAGCTGAACACATCTGTTTATTATTCCTGCGTGTGCTCAGCATGTGAAGAACACCTCTTGCAAAGCGTTGTCAGTCAGCTCTCTCGACTCCCTTGAAGACAGCAGGAGAATCAACATGTCAGTCACTCTCCAACTCTCTAACCATCACACTTCTGGGGGATATACCACACTTAAACACAGATTTACCATCCACATGCTTGTTTTTGTGTAAAAGAGTCCTGCGACAGAGAGATAAAGAGAAAGACATTTCTGATACAGCTAGTGTGTCCCAAAGTGACATTTTAACAGCCAATACATGACATATAATGGAATATAAACTAAAAATAAAAATCATAATTCAGTGCTCTCCTGGGTCAGACTCAAAAGTCAGGGTATAAGTGTTAATTTAAAAGCATCTAAGACGGGGACAGATTGAATGCTCATCAGGAAATTATTCCATAACCTGGGCACGACTATCGAAAATGTAGGTTGGTGTAAGATAAGCAGGTCTGTTAAATAGGGGCCAATTAAAGCTTAAAAAATTAATAAGACCTTAAAATTAATCATATAGGTGTCACAGTGTGTTTGGGGTTTTGTTCATGTTTCATGTTAGTTTTTGTTCACTGCCATGTTCACATTTCATGTTCTAGTTTGCCACGTTCACTGTCTTGCTTCCTGGTTTTGTCATGTGATTGGCATGTGATTCCCATGCCCTCATGTGTTGTGTCATGTCATTGGTTCATTGGTTAAGCATTGTTCACAGGTGTCCCTTGTCTTGTCATTAGTCTCAGTGTATTTAAACCCTCATGTTTGCCATGGTCCTGGTCGAGTATTGATTGTTTGTTTATCTATGTAACCGGCTGTTGGTGAGTTTTTGTCAAGTCTGTATCAAGTCAAGTCAAGCCAAGTCTTCTCAAGTCATCGTGTGTCTGGTATCTGTTCACCTTGTAAATAAAACTGCACTTGGGTTCATCAAAGCTTGCCTCCAGTGGATTGTTCTTTACTGGATGAAGGGAGGCGAGAATGGGAGTAAATCTGTCCTTCTTTTTGGTGCCAATCTGTAATCTTGATTGACTGATGACTGGGAGAGGCCTAAATATACAGAATTACATTCTCCAAGTTATTAACGCAGAACATCAGTGTGACGAGCCGGGCGAGCGAGAGCCGTGAGAGGGCGACACGAGGGAGTGATTGATAAGCACCAGCTGCGCGTCACACCGGTCTCCGATCTCTCACGGAGGAGCTCTGAAGCATAAAAGGAGGAGCGACGACAGTGAAGGACGAGAGAGGACCAGGCCTGGATTTACGTTGTGTTTTTGTTTACGTTTTGTATGTGTGTGCGTGGCAGTCGTCCGTGAGGGGCTGCCTGCGGTTTACTTTCGTTTTGTTTATTTATTTTTATTAACGTCTTTAAAATGTTCGCCGTTTCCCACCTCCTTCTTCCCTGAACATACAAACTACGTTACAATCAGTTTTAGCTTTGCAATGCCAGCCCTCGCTCTACACATGCATCAATGAGCCTTGGCCTTATATATAATTTTACATGCATGTAAAAGAAATAGCAAGGCAGGCAATTCAAATAGCAATGAAGGAGATAAAAAACCATCACAAATTCAAGACCAGTCAGATCTGCAAACTGAACTGGCAAGACGTGTCTTATTTCTGCAGCACAAAGAGAAAATGGCAAACATATATAGGCTAAGTTAGAGACCCTCTCCTAGGAGGACACTACAAACTCTGCTCAAAAACTCGTTGAGAAGGTCTATAAAACCTGGAAAGCATTTTATTCTACCTTTTCAGATACTAGGGAAATGTTGTGGTTAGTAACTGCTAAAGATAACCAGGCAAGACCTGACCGCTGGAATTGATATCAATGGAGATAATGTCTTATAGTACCCCCAAATAAATGGGGGTTGTTTTTCCTTTGGTTCCCGTGTTTCCTTCCTGTGTTTAGTTCCTGTTCCCGATGATACTTGGTTTCTATGGTTACTCTGGTTAGTTGATTATGTTCACCTGTGTCTGATTTGGTTCCTCATTTAGTCGTGTATTTAAGCCCTCAGTTCGTTTCTTCTCTTTGTCCTGTATAGAGGGCATGCACGTGACGTCACTGTCAGGCCGGAGTGACTGCGGTTACGCCCACTGAGTGAGTGGCAGCATTGGTTTTCAGTGTGAATGACGCAAAAAACACAAAACACATCTAAAATGGGAAATAGCTTTGAGATTGACTGTACAAATAGATTTGACAAGAAATCTGAGGTATATTTTTACAGACTGTAATTGAGAAACAACTGGACTCCAGGCAGCGAAACGTGGATTTGCAGTTATCATTTTGTGTCAGTATGTTGAATTTAGGGGTAAAATCATATCCTATACATTGTTTTGTTCTATATTGTATTGACAATTAAATACTGACCATCTTATATTCTGCATAATTTAATGTGTTTAAATAACCAGTGACAAGTTTTAGGGCTGGATGATATGACGATATATATACATTGATATAAGTGAACCTGGATTTAGACCTATATTGTGTTTATATAAAGCGTTCACAGTAATGTCAATGCATACCCTCTATTGTCTTTATGTGAGTGAAGCTGTTACGTTGACTCTTGCCTTCTGGATTGCCTTCTTTGTGTTCGTTTTTGTAAATAAACTTAAAATTGCTGCAATTTAGATCCTCTGATCCTCTTCCCTTGCGCACCATGACAATGATAAATTGAGTCCCTTGCAGCTAATCTTGCATGGTAAATCACAAATATATCTGCTCTCAAAAAAATGTCTCTGTTTTAGAAGAGAAAGACACTTTGCACAGTAATATTAAATTGATAGTTACAGTTTATAGTTAATTCTGCCATGTTTTAGGTCAGTGGATAGATGCATGGATCATCATAAACTAAAGCTTTTGTATTGATCGTGAAAACATCTGGGATCTAATCTAGTACACGTTTTTAATAAAGCTAAGCTGCAGGTGAATGTCACTGTATGTATTTCAGGAGTGGGAGAACATTCGATTGATTTCACTGAACAGCTAGCAATAAATGAACAGTCCTGCTCAAGAACTGGAGATGCTCCCTCTGTACTATATACATTCTTACCACAATGCCAGTTTACTGCCCAACACTGAACGTGATATTAAGCAGTGATAACCTAACATAGTTTTAACATCTAGGCACTTTTCGCCATGTGAAAACTTGGCACATATATAATAAAAATCATCTGTGTTCATTTTGTTTATTTAAAGTTATATTTTCCGTAGCTAAGTTGCTCATGTTCCAAATTAGGAATTGAGATATAATTTTCAGATATAAACTTGCAATTGCGAGAAAAAAGTCAGAATTGTGATATATAAAGTGGCCGTCACACTTTAGATTAGGGTCCAATTCTTACTATTAACTAAATATTAACTATTAATTTTTCCTCAATAAACTCCTAATTACTGCTTATTAATAGTTAGTAAAGTAGTTGTTAAGTTCAAGTGATTAAGGGATGTATAATATGCACATGCAGTATAAGGCATTAATATGTGCTTTCTAAGTAGTAATAAGCAGCCAATATCCTAGTAATATGCATGCTAATAAGCAACAAGTTAATAGTGAGAATTGGACCCTAAACTAAAGTGTTATCAAAGTTGCAATTACGAGACTCTTGACTTTTTTTCTAGCAATTTATAGCTCACAATTCTGAGAAAAAAAGTCAGAATTGTGAGTTATAAACTCAGAATTGCTAGAGAAAAAGTCACAATTACATTTTTTTATTTTTATATTTCATGACAGAAATAGTAATTTCGGTAGCACTTCATTTTACAGTCCTGTTCCCCATGTGCATACGATGTACTTATTATAGTAATTGCAATAACTGGGTAATAACCCCTAAACCTAGCCTTAAACCATGTAGTCATCTTATATTTCATAGTACTTTCTTAGGTACATTTCTTCAACACAGAGTTAAAGTACTCTTTTCATGACTCAAAACACACTGTGCATTGCATCCTTTTTCAGAATATTATTTAGAGTGACACAATTTCAAATCTCATGGGGGGCCAGAGGAGGGATTCAAGCTTGCTGAGTATGGATAGTATGCAGATCGGGATGGAACCATCTAGTGAAGTCATGGGAACATCAGTTAAAGTGGATTTCAGTGTAACTTTCAGCGAATTATTCTGCCAATTTTAAAATAGAACACAGAACATGTTCTCAACATTCACTCAACTTCCCTTCAAGGTTCCACATCAGTTGTACAGATGAACATTATAATTTGGCTCTAACTAGTTCTCTTTTCATCCTCTTGCTTTCATCTGCTGGTCTAAAGGAAAACAGTCCGTTGTGTGTGCCCTGCGGGAGAGAAGAGTTTTAGACTGAAATCCCAACGCTCCTCAGGCAGAGTAATGAGATGCTGGTCAAAAAAAGTCTTTCAGCTTGTGCCCCCTGTAGGCTCCTTTGAGATCCTCAGGGGTGCCAGTGCTCTGCGACCCAAGTTTTAATGAATCAATCACACTCGTTGATTGGACACTGGGATTGATCACCTGATCTAGAGTTGTCAATCAAGAGTTGTTTCAAAGACCCCCTGGCAACTTGTTGACCCCCTGGGTTGTGTACACTTTTCATTTGCTTCACTTTTTTTCCATCTACAACCTCCATATACCATCTTTCTTTTCTTCTCCCACTCACTTTCTCTTGGTCTCAGTGTGGATAATGATTCAAAGAGGTAAGTTGTCAGATACAAAAACATCTCTCATCTGGCCGTCAGATCATAATTAGGCCTTCAAAGGCAGAGATAGCTTTAAAACCGATTACCTTACACTGATATAAGATATATTCAAACATTATCTCCACCTCTTCCTTAATCCCATTCTTTTCATGCTATTATTGTATCGTGCTGTGACTGTGTTTGTTTTATCATAATCATTTTACTTGACTCTGCAGCTGAGATCATTCTGATCAGAACGTATAAAGGAGCGAAAGAGTGGAAGTCCAAAACACTTTCTCTGATTCAAGATTCAAAGAACTTTATTCGACATTGCCAAAACATTCATAACATTATGGCTCTGATCCAAAACCGATTGTACTGCCAACGTGGGCATTATATATTAGGATCACTCTCAACGCGAACATCTTGTTTTGGCTCATTTTTAAGGAAGCATTACATAGATCCCAGAGAAAGCAATCCCATAATGTATTATGACAAACTCATTTGAAGCAAGAGAAATGTTGATTACATTCAAAGACTGACAAACATAAATTAAAATGTGTAAAATAATTACAATTTCCCAATATTTATGTGTGCTGAATATGAATTGTGATTACATCAGCTTAGCAACATGCTAATGAAATACAATTGTGTGTCCAGTCTTTTGTCTATATACGGCACTCCTTGTTTATGATGTTGGATCAGGTTTTCATAAATATCTTTGTATTTTGCTGTGAGCAGTCTCCAGTTCAACCAGTTTAAAAATGTGTAGTGTTGGAGGGCCTCCGGGAACAGGGTTGGGAAACACTGGAACAGAGAATTTTGTTTTTCAATGTCTTTTGGGTTACATATACATTTTCACTCTTGGTCGCTCTCTCTCTTTCTTGGAGTTTTACTAAAATAGGGGAGGCAAATAGAAAAGGTTTGTTAGTGAATAGCTGCACTGTGCTGGGCCGCTCATTTCATGTCTAGGAGCCATGCTGAGCATGCAGCTTTCTCCTTAGGCTGAGCCAGTCAAACTCACACCACTCCCTCTCTAAAGACCTCTGGGGGTGTGGGAGGGAGCGCTGTAACCCAGAAACCCCTTCACTCTCCATTTGTTCCATGGGAACTTGCAATGTGCAATCTAATCCCACTTCAGTGGGAGAGCAGCTATTGAAAACAGCTTTTACATACTCCACTCCACAAGTGGCTTCTGGCTGCTTCAGTGACTTTGAGTCTGGTCTACTGAACACTGACTGACTCCTGCGTGTGGTAATCAACATGGGAGAATGGAAGTAGTGTCTGAATGTACACAAGACTATAGGGGCTGTCATGTTGTTTGAGCTTCTATGTTAGTGCTCTTATGCAGCCAGACTTTTCAATATAAGCATAAAGTCTAGCCCACACTGCAGCTTATTCTTGCCTAGAGCCAGAATGAATCATTCTTACTTTGCATAATGCCCACCTGTAGTCTTTATTGACTGCCCACGAACAACGTCTACTTTGACCTGTCCTCAAACACTGTAGTTGTAGCTGAGGCCTGGAAGAGGCCTTTGATTTGTGTTGTTGACACATGTTAAGAAGATGCTGTATTCTACGCTACAAAAGCAAAATCGGTACGATAAAATCAACACCATTGTTACTGTTTGTATCACTGTATATACAAGTGCTGAGGAAGCCTCCAGAGCTGAAATTCAAATATGGTAATGGGGGTTTTGTTTTCGACACACAGTAAGCGGTAGACCAATCACAACAGACTGGGCCATATGACTAATCAGAGCAGAGTAGACCAATCACAACAGACTGGGCCATCTGACCAATCAGAGCAGAGTAGACCAATCACAACAGACTGGGCCATCTGACCAATCAGAGCAGAGTAGACCAATCACAACAGACTGGGCCATCTGACCAATCAGAGCATAGTAGACCAATCACAGCAGACTGGGCCATCTGACCAATCAGAGCAAAGTAGACCAATCACAACAGACCTTGCCATCTGACCAATCAGAGCAGAGTAGACCAATCACAACAGACTGGGCCATCTGACCAATCAGAGCAGAGTAGACCAATCACAACAGACTGGGCCATCTGACCAATCAGAGCAGAGTAGACCAATCACAGCAGACTGGGCCATCAATAGGGGAGTAGTTTGGGTAACACTTTATTTTGATGGTCCATTTTAGATATTCTACTGACTACAAGTAATTTTGCAACTACATGTCAACTACATGGGTCTACTAACCTGATCCCTAACCTAACAGTCTACTAATACTCTAATGACTGATAGTTGACATGTAGTTGCAAAGATACTTATAGTTAGTAGAATATCTAATGTGGAGAATCGAAAAGTGTAAAGTGTAACAAATAGTTCACCCAAAAATGAAAATTATTCCATGATTTACTCCCCCTCAAGCCATCCTAGGTGTATATGAACTTCTTCTTTCAGACGAATACAATCAGAGTTACATAAAAAAATGTCCTGGCTCTTCCAAGCTTTATTATGGCAGTGAATGGCAGCCCAAAATGTGAAGCCCAAAAAAGCACATTCATCCATCATAAAAATAATCCATACAGCTCCAGTGGGTTGATAAATACCTTCTGAAGCGAAGATATGCATTTTTGTCAGAAAAATATCCATGTTTAAAACTATAATCAACGACCGTACGTGCGTTCAGAGTCGAGTTCAGACGGAAGGGTGACCTCTGACCCGACGTTTTCATTTTTGTGTGAACTATTCCTTCAAAGACACCTAATCATGCATACCAGGATCACACATATGATGCCTTGACATTCTTGCTATAGGTAGCTCATTAGGATGAAGAACAGAGATTGTCCATGACAAAACTCTGAGGCCCTCATTGCACAGCAGCTAGAGGACATTGTCTGGTGTAAACTGGGAAGTGACAGACTTTCTAGAATTTCCAGACCAAAACCTGCGTACTTGACTCCTGGAAATAGCCAATCATTCTGAAGCTTGCTGTTTGCTGCAGAACGTCCTTTCTATTTTTGTGCGTAACGAATCGGACAGTGAGTGAACGATGTGCCGTCTGAAGCCGAGACCATTAGCAAGTGTAATAAAGAAGCTAATCAGAACAGAAGCGTCAGAAAGTCGCGAGAGACTACATCCTCCCACCATTTCTCTCCTTTTCTGCTGGAGTCCATCACAAGACATGGGAAAGTGTCCTCTCTTTCTGGAAACACCAAAGTGGCTGTCAAGACATCAGCTCATTAGATACTACAGCAGACAGAAGCTCATGATGTGTGGCACAGTGTTGACCAGCATCCAAACTGTGTGTTTGCATTCAGAGCTGGTCTGTTTTCGTCCTGCTTGGAGTGAGGGTGGTCCTTGACTGAAGACCCCACACTCTGACTGCATACTCTGTTTGACCCCTGCAACACACACAGCAACGCTCACACACTGTGAGCCTTCCACTGGGCTTGTCACTTAAACCCACAACTGAAACAAAGAGAGAAAAAGATGCAAACTCCAGACAACTACAGACAGAAGCTTCTCGCTCACCTCTCTTTTTCTCAATCACTCTCATTTTCACGGCTCCACGTCTATCCACCTTCAATAAACTGAGCTAGCAAAGAAATTGCAGAATTACAATTCAAATCTGAATTTCAGGAAGTACAATTAAGATGGACTGAAACTGAAAATTTCATATAACTGCTGTATTTTTATTTCTAAAAATTCAGTACAAATTGCCCTTTTAACCTGTTATCATAGAAATATACAGAAACATTATATATTTAGATACTAGATTGATAATATGAAATATATATTCACCAATGTTTAAAATGCCAGCTATAGAAACGTGTAAATTTTTTTCTAATGTCTAACTGTATACACCAATCAGACATAACATTATGACTGGTGAAGTGAATAACACTGATTATCTCTTCATCACGGCACCTGATATTTTAGGCAGCAAGTGAACATTTTGTCCTCAAAGTTGATGTTAGAAGCAGGAAAAATGGGCAAGCGTAAGGATTTGAGCGAGTTTGACAAGGGCCAAATTGTGATGGCTAGACGACTGGGTCAGAGCATCTCCAAAACTGCAGCTCTTGTGGGGTGTTCCCGGTCTGCAGTGGTCAGTATCTATCAAAAGTGCTCCAAGGAAGGAACAGTGGAGAACCGGAGACAGGGTCATGGGCGGCCAAGGCTCATTGATGCACGTGGGGAGCGAAGGCTGGCCCGTGTGGTCCGATCAAACAGACGAGCTACTGTAGCTCAGATTGCTCAAGTTAATGCTGGTTCTGATAGAAAGGTGTCTGAATACACAGTGCAAATATGATCCCCAGGACTGGTCTATGGCCACGGTCCAAAATGAACTGTGCCTTACCCAATGCTTAATTTGAGCCGGATCCTTTTCCGGAAAATGGACAGGTTTGAATGTCTTTCATTTTAAAAGTGTGTGTGGCTTACATCAGCGAGAGTCTGACTTTTATTTTTATCATTTGATTTAAACCAATTGCATACTTGATATCCCAGTGATAATATTTGATACGTAATGTCATCATGTGTGGGTGGGGCCCATCTCATGATTTATAGGGCCTCAGAGATTTGCAATATGCCACTGATTTAAACCATATATTATGTTGCAGTAACCGACCAAGTGGCAAGTATTTGAGTTTTATGTATTTCTATTTGAATTTGGTGTATGGACCCTGTGCTGGACACCAGGCGCGACGCAAGTGTTTTTTGCTAGTTTCAGCCTGACGCAGTTCTCATTTTCACGTCCAGCTCCACGTTGTTTAAATAGCAAATGCACTGGCGCATCTGTTCACCCATGGGTGTGCTGGTCTGAATACCAGGTGTGTTCAGGAGCATTGTTGGAGCGTTGCTATTTTGAGGAACTGAAAACGACTGCGCCAACACAAACCTGCTCTAAAGTCAACAACACAATATTTTTTGTGTTGTTTAAAGGGTGTGTTAGTAATATGAGCCTATAGGCGGTGCACAACGCATGTACACTCTGCTTATTACACACACAGGGACGCACAGCAGCACACACACATTTTTAAATATTAAAAATAAAAGGATTCCTCTCTGGAGAAGCGTTCAGTCTTTCCGCTCACATATAAATAGTGAATCCATCATGGTGCGAGCACAACTGGCTTTTAAAGGGAATGGGAGATGAGACTCTGATCTCATGATGGCCAAAACACACCCATGACTCATTAAGAGAGTAGGGACAACAATTTTGGACCATGCGCCGGGCACGCAGACCGTTTTTTTCCGTCATTAAACTAGCAAAAGTGGATTCGGACAAGCCCTAAGTGCACCTGCACACTATTTGCGAAGAAAACTACTATCTATAAAACATGATTATACCAGTTAATTTAGAACAGACAAAACACTAGAAAAACATAGCGTTACACACGCTGCGCGTTTTCATGTCCCTCTGGAAAACATGAGGAAGAGGTAGAGAAAGAGCGTTAGAGAGAACATGACCTCATCGGCTAGCAGCTCCTTTTCATATTCATTCTTACTGTGCACATCAAAGACTTTCAAAGGCAACCAAGAAAAATATTCCTTCACAGCGCACCTGATCTGAGCAGGAAAGATTTGGATTATGATATGCAAATGGGGCTTTGTTATCTGAGCTGACATTCATTATGAAAGCAAGCTTTCTCTCGCGCTGACTTTGTCTCTCTCTCTCTCTCTCTTTGCACGTCGGCCACCCCTGTGCTCTTATTTAAGATCAAAAGGTTACAAACAACAAAGCGAGGCCTTGTTGAAAAACCTTGAGCTCTGAAGCGTTCGGCCCCATGTGTGTGAGAGTTGAGTGCTGAGCTGACGGCCGGCTGGCCGTAAAGGAAGCATCACCAAGTTAGTAGGGCTTTATGGGATAGTTTCACAAAACGCAAAACCAAAAGTAAGGCATAAAGGCCGTTCACACCAAGAACGATAACTATAAGAATAAATATATTAGCGTCCACACCAGCGGACAGTAATGTTCTGTTTATTCTAAGCGTGCGCTGCAGTTTTGTCGTCTATCACTTTAAATGCTCGAGCTTGTTACAGCAGGATGGATCCTGATTGGCTGTCAATGTTTTTATCATTGTGTTATCAAGTGCATTGTGAAATTATTTTCATGACACATTTACACTAGGCACATTTACCTGCCAACTCTTATTACAATAACACAACATTTTCTAAATTCATATAAGTGTTTATATGTCATGGTATTATTTGTTCTATACATATTAAATTGAAAAATCATTGGGTAACACTTTACTTAAAGCCTTTATGTATAATGCATTATAAAAGTATTTTCAATGCATTAATTATGCCACCTTATAATGCATTGTATGGTCTCATTAATAATTGTAACATCAGTTATAATACATTATAATGCACTTTTAAAAAGTATAATGCATTAAAACACAACAAAGGTCCAGATGTAACAAGGAATTTGTGAATATTTTAACTTTACTTATGAAAAGATATAATGCATTATAACATACATTATGAATACATTTATAAAGCATTATAAATTAAGGCTTTAAGTAAAGTTTTACCCAATCATTGTTACAGTACTTTTTTAATTACTGTAATTTAGTAATACCATTTTTTTTTTATTAAACAATAACCCTTAAGAGAATCTGTAATAATGTGTAAATAATTGTTGCTTAAAATGAAAATTCTGTTATTATTTATTATAATGTAAGATATTTTGAAGAATGTTGGTAGCCAAACCGTTGTAGATATCTTTGACTTTCATTGGAGAGGGAAATACTTTTCTCATTTCTCAAAAAAAAGATGTTATGTTCCACTCACAGAAAGAAAGTAAAAAAAAGTGTCATGAAAAAATCTTAAAGGCACAATATGTAATTTTCGCCACTAGAGGTCGCTTATTCAAAACAAAGGTGTATCTTGATGACGCCTGGATTTTGCGGAGCTTTTATTTTGCCGCAGACGAGCGTTTCCTCTTCTTCCGCTCATGTGTATGTGGGGTAACGCAGTGCTGCTTTATCATATTACACACATTTGAGTGTGTTGAGAGTTATGTTATAATGCTACTCTGTACGTTCGCTCGCGCTACTATCAGACACTTATCGTTCACACGATATTAGGCATGGTAAAACATGGTACTCGCGGTAAATCAAGAAAACATGATTTAAACAATAAGACTAACTGTGTTGAGCTGTAGAACAAATGATCCAAACAGTTGCTCACCTGTCTAATAAAACACAATATATTAAAGTGTCTTTGCCATGGTTTCTACAAAATAAAAAAAAATCGAAAAACCGGAAATCGAGGGTAACGCAGGTATGATGTAATTGATGTTTAAAATTGCTTATTTCTCTGGATTTAAACATTCTTGGAAACATTTGGGATAATGCAAGTACACAAGTACACAAATATATAACATTGTTCTAGTGGTTTTTGTATATTTAAATCCAAAAATCTTACATATTGTGCCTTTAATGGTCCTAAGAAATGCTTTATTTTTCTCATTCGAAATATAATTTCTTTATATTCATTGTGTCATATAACTGAACATTTCTTCGTCAGATCCCTTATGATAGGCTATCTGTCATGAAAACAGTGCTTTTATGTGTCCTCCATACACATAAAGAGGTGGTTGAGTTGAAAGCAGGTAAATAGAGGTGGCTCTCTGCTTCTGAGTTATTAGTTCACAGTGCAGTTTGTGAAATAAGGTGTGCAGTTTATTAACTATTATGGCGAGAGGAAGGCGATCAGTAGCTCCTGCTTTCAGCCTGAGCAGCAGGAGTCTCTGCGGCTTTGATCTCAAACACGGCTAAATGTCTTCTGAGAGAGAGAGAGAGAGAGAGGGAACAGGGGAACAGGACCGCATCCATTATTAACTCTTTCTCTCTCCTTCCATCCGAGCAAATAACAGCAGGTTTGTTTGCTCTCTCAGTTCTTTCTTAAGGAAAACTCCTAAAATGGCATCTATAACAGAGCACACAAGTCACATGATTTGATTTAATCACAGTCAAATGTGAAATCTAAACACAAGGGATGTTTTGCCAGTTCAATGTAAACTATTTACAGTCAAATCAAAGATGATTCAGACACCAGATATAATGTTTTACTAGTGCGTGCGGGACACTACAGTTCATTTCTGTAAGTGAGGATAGCAAAATAAAGTAAACTGTGACATATTATACCGAAACATTCTTCATACAGTGACTACCAGTAAAACTGATAAAAAATTGGGACCAAAATGATTCAGACACTTTGACCTGAGCATGTTTTGCTGAAGTGCTGTTTCTTTAATTGCAAATGTGACCTTTGACACCACAGACTGAACAAAATGAAGCATTGCTTGGTCATTGGTTGAGCTAAATTGGTATTATCTAATTGTGTCGTTAAATTTAACAGCTGATTGGTTGATTGTAATCCATTACATACCTTTCTATGAAAGTTACCTGACATTATCAAGATGAATTTGTTCTGACACAGTTTAACTCTGAGTTCTTGTCATATTTTATTACCAATTATAGCGAATAAACTGTGAGAATGTGAGAAAATGTTGAAGGTGTCTGAATACATTTTGGTTTGACTGTACCTCAAAAGTTAATAAATAAAGAATTTGAGCTTTATTTCAAGGATGTTTTCTCATTCTCATTTTTTGAGAAGCAATATGAAAAAAAAAAATCCTGTGCAACTTAATTATTTTGCTTGCAAAATATTTTATCCACAAATGTAATACTATGAAAGTTACTCCCAATTTTTCTCACTTTCAAGAAGATGTTAAGATCTATATTAAATCCTCCTGTAACAAAAAGGCTACTAAAACTTTGAATGTATGCTCACTTTTTGGTGTTTTTGTATAATTGTATTTAATATTATCATTTTTTGTTTTGTGGGAAGGATTGTTATGTTTATGTGATCTTTAATTGATATTTCCTCATTTATATATTTAGTTTTATTTTTGTATTTATTATTATTATTATTTTATATGTATATATATATATATTTTTTCTTTGTTTGTTTGTTTGTTTGTTTGTTTCTTTCTCTGAATTCACACATGATGTAATTAATATTTTATTTATTTTTTAATATGTATGTACATCGATCAGGCATAACATTATGACCATCTTCCGAATATTGTGTTGGTCCCCCTTTTGCTGCAAAAACAGCCCTGACCCGTCGAGGCATGGACTCCACTAGATCCCTGAAGGTGTGCTGTGGTATCTGGCACCAAGATGTTAGCAGCAGATCCTTTAAGTCCTGTAAGTTGCGAAGTGGAGCCTCCATGGATCGGACTTGTTTGTTCAACACATCCCACAGATGCTCGATTGGATTGAGATCTGGGGAATTTAAAGGCCAAGTCAACACCTCAAACTCGTTGTTGTGCTCCTCAAACCATTCCTGAACCATTTTTGCTTTGTAGCAGGGCACATTATCCTGCTGAAAGAGGCCAGAGCCACCAGGGAATACCGTTTCCATGAAAGGGTGTACATGGTCTGCAACAATGCTTAGGTAGGTGGTACGTATCAAAGTATTGCAAAGTACGTGTTGGCCTCGTTGCAGTGTGTGCAGCTCTGTACAGCTTTGCTTTTGAATCTCTATTTGATATCTTTTCCTTGTTGTTTATACTGCTAAATCACTACTCATCACCATATATTGTTTAATATTGCCTATCACGTTAAAATTGACATTGTTAGCTTTTAATCTAAATCACTATCCCAACGTGTTAGCATTTCACAACGCGTTAGCATTTCACTAGCCTGTTAGCCTGCCATACGTGCATCCGGGTTTCCTGTTTTGTCTCTCGTGCCTTTACTAGTCCATCAAACAACTGTGGTAAGTTGGATTAATCAACAAATACGGTAAGCCATGTCTTCTCTTTTTATTGTCACCTGCACTACATGTTTCATGTTTAGTATATCTGTCTCCGTTGGTGAACAGGGCTTCACATGTGATAAATGTAAATGTCAGGCTGACGGAGAAGATTTCAGAATTAGAGACACGCATCCAGACTTTATTTGAGAGTAGTGAGAACGCAACAGCTTTAGACACTGCTTTGGATGCGACTAGCTTAGTGAAATCTGTACATTGTTCGGTTCCAGCTGTAGAGCCCGTGCAGCAGGGCAACTGGGTGACGGTGAGACGGCATAGTCACGGATCAAAAAACCACTCTTCCGTTCCGATTAGAACATCAAACAGGTTCTCCCCACTCAGTGATGCACCCACTGAGAATCCTGTTGAAAGTGCCCTAGTTATTGGTGATTCTATTACACGGAACATGAAAATAGAGACACCAGCCACCATAGTCACATGTTTACCAGGAGCCAGTGCACCTGACATCAAAGCAAATTTAAAAGTGCTGGCTAATGCTAATCGTAAATTCTCTAAGATTATTATTCATGTCGGCACTAATGATGTTCGACTTCGCCAGTCGGAGATCACCAAAATTAACATTAAAGAGGTGTGTGAACTCGCAAGTACGATGGCTAATCGCGTTTTTTGCTCTGGTCCCCTCCCTGTTAAAAGAAATGATGAGATACTTAGCAGACTATCATCACTCAATGGCTGGTTGTCTAAGTGGTGTCCGCAAAATAACATAAGGTTCATAGACAATTGGAAAAGCTTTTGGGGCAGACCTGACCTGTTGAAAAGAGATGGTATCCATCCCTCCTGGGGTGATGCCGCTCTTCTCTCTAGTAACTTGGCACATAGTCTTAAAGCTAAACCTTGACTAACTAGGGCCCAGGTCAGGAAGCAGACGGACTGGCTTATCCGACCGTCTGCTAGCTGTCTCGCGTCACAGAAGTCAGATAAATCCCAGCACATAGAGACTCTTTCACCTAGATATCACAGAGACTGTGTCTGTTCCACAAATTAGTAAATACAAAAAAACACCAAAACTATTCAATGGTAAAAATTTAATTGATGTCCAAAAAATAAACAACAGATATAATACAGATGAACAAATGATAAAGCTCGGGCTGCTGAATATTCGATCCCTTTCCTCAAAAACGCTTATTGTTAATGATATGATTACAGATAATAATCTAGATGTGCTGTGTTTGACAGAAACCTGGCTAAAACCTGATGACTACATTACTTTAAATGAGTCCACCCCACAAGATTATTGTTATAAACACGAACCGCATCTGAAAGGTAAAGGGGGAGGTGTTGCTGTAATTTATAATAATATCTTCAGTATTACTCAGAAGTCTAGTTTCAAATATAATTCTTTTGAAGTTTTGGTGCTTTACGTAACGTTATGTAGTGAAATTGATAAATCCCGTTTAACATTTGTGTTGGCTACTGTATACAGGCCACCAGGGCACAATACATACTTTACCAGAGAATTTGCTGAGTATCAGAGTTAGTACTGGCTACAGATAAAGTCCTAATTGTTGGTGATTTTAATATCCATGTAGACAATGAAAAAGACGCATTGGGATTGGCATTTAGAGACATTCTAAACTCTATTGGAGTTAGGCAACACGTATCAGGACCCACTCATCGCCGTAATCATACTCTAGACCTAATTTTTTCACATGGAATAAATGTTGATACCGTTGAAATTCTGCAGCAGAGCGATGACATCTCAGATCATTACCTAGTATCATGTATACTTAATTTAGCAAAGGCTGCAAAGCCGTCCCCTCGCTTCAAATATGGCAGGACTATCACTGCTGCGACTAAAGATTTCTTTATAAATAAACTTCCTCATCAGTTTCATCTCCTCAGCATCCCAGATAGCCCAGAGGAACTTGATGTTGCAACAGAAACTATTGACACTCTCTTTTCCAGCACTTTAGACACAGTTGCTCGTCTGCCCTTAAAGAAGATTAAAGAAAATAGTCCAACGCTGTGGTACAACAAGCACACCCGGGCCCTTAAAACAGCAGCCAGAAAAATGGAAAAGAAGTTTTTCGCTTTTCGTGGAAAGAGAGCATGATTTCATACAGAAAGGCCGTAAAAACTGCTAGATCTGCTTATTTCTCGACTCTCTTAGAAGAAAACAAACACAACCCTAGGTATTTATTCAATACAGTGGCTAAATTAACCAAAAATAAAGCTTCAACTTCTGATGTCTGCCAACCGCACAGCAGTAATGACTTTATGAACTTCTTGACTTGTAAGATTGATAATATTAGGAAAAAAATTATAACCATAGTGTCACTGAGGAAAAATTACATTCATTCACTGCTATAGGAGAAGATGAATTGGCTAAACTCGTTAAATCATCTAAATCAACAACATGTATGCTCGACCCTATACCGACTAAACTACTAAAAGAGATGCTTCCAGAGGTCATAGATCCTCTTCTTAATATCATTAATTCATCCTTGACTTTAGGATATGTACCGAAAACTTTTAAGTTGGCTATTATTAAACCACTTATTAAAAAAACGCAACTTGATCCTACAGAATTAGTCAATTACAGGCCAATCTCAAATCTACCCTTTCTGTCAAAAATACTAGAAAAGGCAGTGTCCTCACAATTATGCTCCTTTTTAGAAAGAAATGGTATCTGTGAGGTTTTCCAGTCAGGATTTAGACCGTATCATAGTACTGAGACTGCTCTCATTAGAGTTACAAATGATTTACTCTTATCATCCGATCGTGGTTGTATCTCTCTGTTAGTGTTACTCGATCTTAGCGCTACATTCGATACCATCGACCACAACATTCTTTTGAATAGACTCGAAAATTATGTTGGCATTAGTGGAATTGCGTTATCAGTTTGTAGCAGTAAATGAAGAGATGTCACACCCAAGTTCAATATGGAGTACCGCAGGGCTCAGTGCTAGGACCGTTGCTTTTCACCCTGCACATGCTACCACTGGGAGATATCATTAGGATGCATGGCGTTAGTTTTCATTGTTATGCTGACGATACTCAGCTCTATATTTCTTCACGCCCTGACGAAACTTACCAATTCACAAGATTAACGGAATGCATAGCTGATATAAAAAATTGGATGACTAGTAATTTCCTGCAACATAATTCAGAAAAAAATGCATTTTTAATTATTGGACAATAAAACTCCACATGTAGTAACCTAGAATTCTGTCTAACACCTGATGACTGCTCTGTCAAGTCCTCGTCGTCAGTTAGGAACCTGGGTGTGCTCTTTGATACCAATCTCTCATTTGAAAGCCACGTTTCTAGCATCTGTAAAACTGCATTCTACCATCTTAAAAATATATCCAAATTACGGCATATGCTTTCAATGCAAAATGCTGAACAGTTAGTTCATGCGTTCATGACCTCAAGGCTAGATTATTGTAATGCTCTACTGGGTGGTTGCCCTGCTCGCTTAATAAATAAACTGCAGCTGGTCCAAAACGCAGCAGCTCGAGTTCTTACTAGAACCAGAAGGTATGACCATATTAGCCCGGTTCTGTCAACACTGCACTGGCTCCCTATTAAACATCGCATACATTTTAAAATCTTGCTAATTACTTACAAATCACTAAATGGTTTAGCTCCCCAGTACTTGAGCGAGCTCTTAACGCATTATACTCCATCACGTCTATTGCAGTCTCAAAACTCTGGCCAGTTGATAATACCTAGAATATCAAAATCAACTGCAGGCAGTCGATCCTTTTCCTATTTAGCACCTAAACTCTGGAACAGCCTTCCTAGCATTGTTCGGGAAGCAGACACACTCTGTCAGTTTAAATCTAGACTAAAAACGCATCTCTTTACTATGGCATACACATAAAACATTTTTAATTTATATTTTATTCAAACTGTTAGGCTGCATTAACTAGGTCAGCCGGAACCAGGAACACTTCCCATAACACCTGATGTACTCATTACATCATAAGAAGAATGGCATCTACGCTAATGTTAGTCTCTCTGTTTATCCCGAGGTTTACCGCAGTCAGCCGGATCCGGGCCGTATCCAGATCAGATGGTGGACCTGCGCCCAGACATTACCAACGCATCCCTGAAGTGTCTGCAGAGACCGTGTCAATTAGTCTACCCTCTGAAATTGCTCATCGACATGGCATCCTCAATGGATCCATCTCCGGCGTGATGACCCCGATATTTCGAATATTCCTATTTAATAATTGTTTAATCGACACGCCATCCTCAATAAACCTGTCTCCGGCGTGATACCTCCGATCTTTCGAATATTCCGATCTAATATTACTTCTGACCTATAAGGCTGCCAAAATAATAATCATACACTGTTTGTTAATTGGCCAGAGGAGAACTGGCACCCCGACTGAGCCTGGTTTCTCCCAAGGTTTATTTTTCTCCATTAGGCCACCTGATGGGGTTTTGGTTCCTTGCCACTGTCGCCTTTGGCTTGCTCAGTTGGGGACACAAAATGTTCAAATAAATATCCAAATAAATGTAATTACTAAACTAAATTAACTATATCAACTACATTACTTAAATATATATGATAATTGAAATGAGCTGATGACATCACCGTTTTCTCCAGAGCGGCTGTACAGCCAAATCAAATTCTGTTGCATTATTTTCCTGTTTAACAATGTGAAGCTGCTTTCCCTTACGAAAAATAACCATGGTTTTTTGGTTTTATTTGTAGTAAAACCATAGTTAATTTTCGTAAGGGTTGAAACAATCTGCATTGTAAAAAGCGCTATATAAATAAAGTTGACTTGACTTGAAAGTAACATCAACATGGATGGCAGGACCTAAGGTTTCCCAGCAGAACATTGCCCAAAGCATCACACTGCCTCCGCTGGCTTGCCTTCTTTCCATTGTGCATCTGTTACGGTGTGTAGTGCAGCAGGGAAGAGAAGATCCAGGGCTTCCACAAAGATGGGTTTTTATTTACCAAGGGATACAGAACACGACACACATAGGCATAACACATAAGAACGGACAAGGAGTGCAGGGAAGTGAGATCAATATAAAGGGAGTGCTGATGATGATGACCAGGTGCAGGGAATCCAGGGAGAGTGGGAGAGATGAGGAGTGAGTGAATTCAGGTGAGAGACAGGGAGGATCATGGGAAATGGAGTCCAGGACAGGCGTGGATTGTAACAGCATCCTGGTGCCATGTGTTCCCAAGCGACGCACACACACCCAGCCATCCATGTGATCTAAAAGAAACCTCCACCTTCTTCCATTTCTTCGTGGTCCAGTTCTGATGCTCACGTGCCACTGTTGTTGCTTTCGGTGGTGGACAGGGGTCAGCATGGGCACCCTGACTGGTCTGTGGCTATGCAGCCCCATACGCAACAAACTGAGATGCACTGTGTATTCTGACACCTTTCTATCAGAACCAGCATTAACTTCTTGAGCAATTTGAGCTACAGTAGCTCGTCTGTTTGATCGGACTACACGGGCCAGCCTTTGCTCCCTACGTGCATCAATGAGCCTTGGCCACCTATGACCCTGTCGCCGGTTCTCCACTGTTCCTTCCTTGGAGCACTTTTGATAGATACTGACCACTGCAGACCAGGAACACCCCACAAGAGCTGCAGTTTTGGAGATGCTCTGACCCAGTCGTCTAGCCATCACAATTTGGCCCTTGTCAAACTCGCTCAAATCCTTACGCTTGCCCATTTTTCCTGCTTCTAACACATCATTTACGTTACAAAAACACACACACAAGGGATGCAGACATGTAGCCTAGTTGAAATATGAAATACTATAAAATAAATCAAGTAAGTATTGTAAAGAATCTATTACAACACATTTGTATTTAAATGTATAACTTATGAGCAAATGGCTTTCAGATCAATTTAACCAGTACGCACACAGATGAAATAAACATCTGAATTATATGAAAGCACTGCCTCCCAAATAAACTCTTCTTATTGTTAATATAGTTAATTAATTAATGTCATCTTTACTGGAGAAATGCTGTGTCTATGTCATATTATCAGTGGCCAACAGATGGAGCTGCAGTCATGAGCCTTGAGAATCAAACCTGTTTAAACCTGCTGGAAACATGAAGAACTCATCTCATCTCAGTCTTAGCACTTTAAACTTTGATGGGATAGATATAGCATATCATATCTGGTGTGGTGTGTTCAGCATAAATCATAAACTCAACGATCTCAGCTCTCCAATGATTGCATGTCATAAGTATTCAGTCCTTGTGTTGAAGAAGTTTGTTTAGATGCTAGGAAATGTGGATGTCAAATTGGCACCGTTGGTTCAAATAGCGATAAAGCTAAGAAAGTGTTCCTGCTCAAATAAGGAGATGTCTGACAGAGTTAAAAGAGGATAGTTTAACCCTCTGGGGTCAGTTGTTCAAAAAAGTTTAATTTGGATCAGAATGATCTGGATCTGGAAATCCCATGTTTTGCCATCCAGGATCAGGGAATCCATCTTACTTTTGTGCCGGGTTTTCAAAGCAAAACTGGATCCAGATACACACTTTCTCAGATGACCAAAACTGGATTACTAGTGCTCTACGGAGCCCCTGAAGGGACATGCTGGTGGGAAAAATATGAGATGAGGGGAGAAAATAACTTTTGACTGGTTCATCTCTTTTTGACCAGTTTTATGAATTTTTTTGTTCCTGAAATCCACCCTTCTGCTGGGATCAGTATAATCCAGATTTTTTGTTTTGAATCAAAGGTATCCCAATCTTACTAAAAAGTTTTGAACAACACAAACTGATGATGGATCTAATCTGATTTCAGAATCATTTTTTCTTTTGAACAACCCATTTTTAAGATTTGATCCAATCCAATAGCCGAAATCCGATCAGATTACTTTTAAACAACTGGTCCGTGGTGTTCTTTGGTTATTTTAGACCGGAAAAAAACTTCATCAGAATGGTACGAAACTCTGTGACTTTTGTGGCAGTCACTATGCGACCAAAAAATAAATAAAAATCATGGACTTGATTAGAAAAAGCTAAACAGTCATAAAAAAATAGTCACACTTGTGTTGTTCATGGTCAAAATTAATGGGAAATAGGCAAAACTATGAAAATACAGAGAATGTTTTATGTGTAAAGTCAACAAATCAGCCACGATGCAGAAAAAAGTGAAGGGGTGACACTCTAAATATCAAAAATGCAAACAGACACACCACCCGCAAACATATTTGAACTGGTGTGACTGTAACACACAGCAAGTTCTTGCAAATGCGTGAAATAAAATCAACAATTCAGCCACAATTCAGTAAAAAAAGGACAGCAAATAAGAGGTTACACTCTAAAACACAGAGTACAAAACACACACACACACACACACACACACAGACTGCTGTAACCCAATAACCCAATAACAATATGGAAAAATTGAGCCAGAAGACTCAAGTACGAGGCTGAATTAATCTCTGATAAAGCATTAATTTTTGTTGAATTTTGATGTTATGTGTCTCTGTGTTCAGGTTTGACTTTTTAATTTCAAAATAAAATAATCTAAACCTTGACAAAAAGTAGTGTTTGAGAATGTCTAAACATATTTCCAAATCCACAACTTAATACAAATAAGTATTTATGTCTAAAAACCACTAGAGAATGTATAATCTATGGGAATCTACATTACACACGTTTTTCTTTTTATACTCCCACAAAAATCGGATTTTAAAGGCATTGTCTCTATTTTAAACATGAAATATTGCGGTAATTGAAAAGTAATTAAAAAAATACATTGATTTTACTGAAAATAAAGATGTTTTAGTATCTATAATATAATATAATATAATATAATATAATATAATATAATATAATATAATATAATATAATATAATATAATATAATATAATAAAATATAACATAACAACATAACATAATTCATATAATATAATAAATATAATATAATATAATATAACATAACAACATAATTAATATAATATAATATAATATAATATAATATAATATAATATAATAAATACAGTACAATACAATACAATATAATATAATAAATATAATATAATAAATACAACACAATATAATATAATATAATATAATATAATAAATATAATACAATATAATATAACATAATATAATATAATATAATATAACATAACAACATAACATAATTAATATAATATAATAAATATAATATAATATAATATAATATAATATAATATAATATAATAAATACAATGCAATACAATACAGTACAATACAATACAATACAATACAATACAATACAATACAATATAATATAATAAAATATAACATAACAACATAACATAATTCATATAATATAATAAATATAATATAATATAATATAACATAACAACATAATTAATATAATATAATATAATATAATATAATATAATATAATATAATATAATAAATACAGTACAATACAATACAATATAATATAATAAATATAATATAATAAACACAACACAATATAATATAATATAATATAATAAATATAATACAATATAATATAATATAATATAATATAATATAACATAACAACATAACATAATTAATATAATATAATATAATATAATAAATATAATATAATATAATATAATATAATATAATATAATAAATACAATACAATACAATACAATACAGTACAATACAATACAATACAATACAATACAATATAATATAATATAATATAATAAATACAACACAATATAATATAATTAATATAATATAATAAATACAACACAATATAATATAATATAATATAATATAATATAATATAATATAATAAAATATAACATAACAACATAACATAATTCATATAATATAATAAATATAATATAATATAATATAACATAACAACATAATTAATATAATATAATATAATATAATATAATATAATATAATATAATATAATATAATATAATATAATATAATATAATAAATACAGTACAATACAATACAATATAATATAATAAATATAATATAATAAATACAACACAATATAATATAATATAATATAATAAATATAATACAATATAATATAACATAATATAATATAATATAATATAACATAACAACATAACATAATTAATATAATATAATAAATATAATATAATATAATATAATATAATATAATAAATACAATACAATACAATACAGTACAATACAATACAATACAATACAATATAATATAATATAATATAATAAATACAACACAATATAATATAATTAATATAATATAATAAATACAACACAATATAATATAATATAATATAATATAATATAATATAATATAATATAATATAATATAATATAATATAATAAATACAGTACAATACAATACAATATAATATAATAAATATAATATAATAAATACAACACAATATAATATAATATAATATAATACAATATAATATAATATAATATAATATAATATAACATAACAACATAACATAATTAATATAATATAATATAATAAATATAATATAATATAATATAATATAATATAATAAATACAATACAATACAATACAATACAATACAGTACAATACAATACAATACAATACAATACAATATAATATAATATAATAAATACAACACAATATAATATAATTAATATAATATAATAAATACAACACAATATAATATAATATAATATAATATAATATAATATAATATAATAAAATATAACATAATTCATATAATATAATAAATATAATATAATATAATATAACATAACAACATAATTAATATAATATAATATAATATAATATAATATAATATAATATAATATAATATAATATAATATAATATAATAAATACAGTACAATACAATACAATACAATATAATATAATAAATACAACACAATATAATATAATATAATAAATATAATACAATATAATATAACATAATATAATATAATATAATATAACATAACAACATAACATAATTAATATAATATAATATAATATAATATAATATAATATAATAAATACAATACAATACAATACAGTACAATACAATACAATACAATACAATATAATATAATATAATATAATAAATACAACACAATATAATATAATTAATATAATATAATAAATACAACACAATATAATATAATATAATATAATATAATATAATATAATATAATATAATATAATATAATATAATATAATATAATATAATATAATATAATATAATATAATATAATACATCCAGCAGGGGGCGCATCTGCCCTTCAGGTTCGTCCAGCACACCAAAACAAACACACGCCCTTTCATCAGACATTTTAATCCAGCACAGAGTGTGTGACCGTAGACGTGTATCGTCACCTCCCGCGGATCATTATTCGATTGCTCTCGTCTGGGGGTCTGTATAGTTTATTTTCGCTCCGCTTCCCTGATGTGCGACTGTCACTGGATTATAAACACAGACATGGTCGGGATCGATTGTGGACGCACACGCGAGTATATAACGTGTCGGATGAGATTCTGTGTGTAGTTCCGGCAGGATCATGAAGAAGTGTAATGGTAAGATCGCGCTCACGCCCATCATCCTCATCTGTGTGTCGTTGCTATAAGCCGCATCCCTGTCTCGAGACATACGAGTATCATAGCAACCGCAAATCTTCTGTGTCGGTGATGTCCAGTGAGTTCTTCATCTGTTGATCTGTTGTGAAACATAATGGCGTCGCATTGAAGCGGTTGATATGCTGCGGAAACTGACAGACATCTGTTAGATGAGTTACAAAGAGTACAGTAATGGTGTCAGGAGGCATACCGTGGTGTGGGATAATTTACCCTATTCATAAACCATGATACGCCAAAGAACAGGAGGTACGTGTCCTACTACCTTGCAATTATACCATGTTACATGTGCAGAAATGTGGTATTACCATGTTACATGTCCTGAATGTTGTTTTTCCCGTCATGGTAGCATGTCCAAAGCCACAACAGTACTATAGTACTTTATTAGTGATTTTATAACACCATTTGTTGTCAAAGTGAATCATATTCAGGATTTTAGACGGTCAGATGACGGACTGACCCATGTGGTAACCAAAATACCATAGAAACCACAGTGATTGTTACAGTAAAATTGTGGTAACTCCCTCTCAGCCTACAATTATCATCAAAATAATCAGTAAAGAATGACAGAAATAATATCTGACTATCCAAAACAATAAGCAGAGTAACAAACAAAAAGCCAAAAGGAATTTTTTCGGTGTACTCCTTAGAGAAATGTGTTCACACTCAGTTGTGTTAGATAAATCATCCAGGATTGTAATCATTGCTGCTCTAAATAGAAAAATAACTGTTTTGCATTGTAAACACAGATTCAAGGCTGCGACGACTGGCTAATTGCCTGTTTTAACAGTTGTTTATGCTTTTTACATGTGTCTTCTTTTTATTATTATTTCTATAGCACCTTGCTCTAGAAAAGTAAATCAAAATAAGAGTGACAGACATGAAAAACAGACAATCAGATAAAACAGAGTAATGAAGTTTAAACAAGTGTGTTTTTAGCTACTTTTTAAAAGTATCTACAGATCTTAAATCCAAAGGGAGAGCGAGGGACGGCTATCAAGACCTGTTCAGAGGATCTCAGATTCCTGCTGGAATTAACAACTCTTTTATATAAACAGGAGCTTGACCTTGCAATGCTCTGATCACAATCGCAATAATTTTAAACTGAATTCTAAATTTAACTGGGAGCCAGTGTAAAGAAATTATTTTTCTAAGAAAAATGTATGTCTTTTACATATATGATTAATTCAAATGCAAAGATCTGTCATGAAACTCCTTAAATCACTAATTTTCTATAGGGCACAGCTGATTGGTTCCTGCTGTATCAGTAGCCAATGAGCTCGCTGATCAACCTTCAAATACTGGTCAGCATTTGCTGTAGCATTGCAGCGTGCTTTCAGAAACCCTCCACCTTCCCCAGCTCCACCTGTAAAGATCTGCTACAGGTAATTCATGTATGCTATATTGTACAGCAGCATCATGTCTTACTTGCTCACAGCAGCGTGTCGTGTATTGGCAGTAGTAATAACCAACAGCAGTACAGTGCTCCAGACTGATTAATCCAACTGAAAAAGTTGGTAGCACCAGTGCAACCAGTGGAAAAGGTAATACCAGCAGCAGCAGTAATAACAGCAGCAGCAGTAATAACAGCAGCAGCAATAAAAGCAGCAGCAGTAATAACAGCAGCAGCAATAACAGCAGCGGTAATAACAGCAGCGATAATAACAGCAGCGGTAATAACAGCAGCAGTAATAACAGCAGCATCAATAACAGCAGCGATAATACCAGCAGTAGTAATAACAGCAGCGGTAATAAAGGCAGCAGCAGTAATAACAGCAGCAGTAATGGCAGCAGCAGCAGTAATAACAGCAGCAGTAATAACAGCAACAGTAATGACAGCAGCAGCAGTAATAACAGTAGCAGCAATGACAGCAGCAGCAATAACAGCAACAGTAATGACAGCAGCAGCAGTAATAACAGCAGAAGTAATAACAGCAGCAGTAATGACAGCAGCAACAACAGCAGCAATGACAGCAGCAGTAATAACAGCAGCAGCAATAACAGCAGCTGTAATAACAGTAGCAGCAGTAATAGCAGCAGCAGTAATAACAGCAGCAGTAATAACAGCAACAGTAATAGCAGCAGTAATGACAGCAGCAGCAATAACAACAGCAGCAATGACAGCAGCAGTAATAACAGCAACAGTAATAACAGCAGCAATAATGACAGCAACAGTAATGATAGCAGCAGCAGCAATAACAGCAGCAGTAATGACAGCAGTGGTAATGACAGCAGCAGTAATGACAGCAGCAGTAATGACAGCAGCATTAATGACAGCAGCAGCAATAACAGCAGTAATAACAGCAACAGCAGTAATAACAGCAGCAGTAATGACAGCAGCAGTAGCAATGACAGCAGCAGTAAAAACAGCAGCAGTAATAACAGCAGCAGTAATGACAAGTAATGACAGCAGCAGCAGCAGTAATGACAGCAGTGGTAATGACAGCAGCAGTAATGACAGCAGTAGTAATGACAGCAGTAGTAATAACAGCAGCATTAATGACAGCAGCAGCAATAACAGCAACAGTAATAACAGCAACAGTAATAGCAGCAGCAGTAATAACAGCAGTGGTAATGACAGCAGCAGTAATGACAGCAGCAGTAATGACAGCAGCAGTAATAACAGCAGCAGGAATGACAGCAGCAGTAATGACAGCAGCAGCAATAACAGCAGCAGTAATGACAGCAACAGTAATGACAGCAGCAGTAATGACAGCAGCAGTAATAACAGCAGCAGGAATGACAGCAGCAGTAATGACAGCAGCAGCAATAACAGCAGCAGTAATAACAGCAGCAGTAATGATAGCAGCAGTAATGACAGCAGCAGCAATAACAGCAGCAGTAATAACAGCAGCAGTAATGACAGCAGCAGTAATAACAGCAGCAGTAATGACAGCAGCAGCAATAACAGCAGCAGTAATTACAGCAGCAGTAATGACAGCAGCAGCAGCGTAACATATCTATTCCACCAAGCCCAAACTTATCAACATTGTCATATCCATTACCGTGCCAAACACTCAGAGAGTTGTCATGACAGAAATATATTTACTATTAAAAGATGCTCAGTGTTGAGGGATCATCATCATCATCATCACTAATTTACTACTGTCATTATTGTCATGTGCCATCCATATTTCAATCTTGAGATGAGATGAGAGAGAACTTTTTAGTCAACTCTTGTAGTATTTTGTACCACACCATTAATATACAATAAGTAGTTTGCAGCTGAGCTACGTACAAAAATGTGAAGGGGGAACAAAAAAAAACTAATATTTTCTTTACTGAAGCAATAAGATTTAAAGGGACGGTTCACTCAAAAATGAGTTGTCATCATTTATTCACACTCATGTTGTTCCAAACTCAGAAAACTTTGGTTACTCTTCAAAACACAAAATATGGTATTTTAATGACACCGACCTGAGAGGTTTTTGTCCCTTCATTGAAAGGTCAGGTAACCAAAACTTAAAACGTATTTACATCTAAACCATGATCAATACACATATGTAGAGCACATCGCATTTGGTAAACACGGAAGCTCTGGTCCACAAAACCAGTCATAAGGGTCAATTTTCTGAAATTGAGATTTATACAGCACATGAAAGCTATAAATAAGCTTTCAGTAACAAATAAGCTGAACAAATAAGCATTGTTGTATGGTTTGTTAGGATAGGACAATATTTGGCCGAGATACAACTATTTGAAAATCTGGAATCTGAGGGTGCAAAAAAATCTCCTTTAAAGTTGTCCAAACGAAGTCCTTAGCAATGCATATTACTACTAATAATACATTTTTATATATTTAGGGTTGGAAATTTACAAAATATCTTCATGGAACATGATCTTTACTTAATATCCCAATGATTTTTGGCATAAAAGAAAAATGGATCATTTTGATCCATTCAATGTATTGTTGGCTATTGCCACAAATATACCCGTGAGACTTGTGTCTGGTTTTGTGCTCCAGGGTTAGATTTTGTGCTTTTGTGTTTACTAGATTTTTTATAAAAAAATACCTTAATTTGTGTTTCAAAGATTGTCATTAATTTGAGTAAATGATGAAAGAGTTTTCAATTTGGGTTGAACTATCCCTTTAACAGACCAAATATTATATTGTCATGTTTATGATAACAGATACACAGAGAAGGATGTATTGATACATTCACAGTTCAATACTTGTTGATTTTAAAATAAATCAGATGTTTCACATTACTAAATCATGTGCATCATGACTACATTGATCAACCAGGATACTGGACCAGAACTATTACATTTTGTCCTCGCTTACCTCTCTAACTTTCCCATTCAGTTCAGGTTCAATTCAAAATGGAACAATATAGTGTTGAAAAAGCTAAGTATACATTTCAACATTGAACAACCGACAGTTCATTTCTTTGAACATTAGAATAGTGTTGGATAAAGACTGATACTATGCTGTCTCACACACACGTTCAGAAGTGCACCTTTATTTGCTGTGTGCAAAAGTGTGTGTCTCACACATGCACAGAGCTCATTAAAGCTGCATGAGTGTTGCCTGTATGTTTGTTATTGTTGATTGACGGGACTAAAGCAGAGCTCTCTGCAGTCAGTGCACACTTTAACCTGCGTTGTGTAGCGCGTCAGAACAAACAGCCCTGAGTAGTGCACATCTGAACACACTGAAGGACGCCTGGGACACCGTGCGCTCGTTGACCATCTCCCAGCTGGTCTACATCCTGCTCACAGCTCGCTCTTTTACTGCTCGGGATACTTCTTAGTTAATGAGTCAATTGTTGACATACAATACAAGTACAGTCCGATCGTTTATTCTCAGGAGTTTTGAACCCCTAGAGGAGACACCTGACAGTGCAGAACCTGTAGACTTAGTAGGGATAGTTCAACCTCCCAAAAAAAACATTTTTATGCTTCTGATAAACAGTTAGATATTTAATTATGGTGGCCGAGAGAGCTCAATGCGCTCTGCTCTGATTGGTCAGATGGCTCAGTCTGCTGTGATTGGTCTACTCTGCTCTGATTGGTCAGATGGCTCAGTCTGTCTTGATTGGTCTACTCTGCTCTAATTGGTCAGATGGCTCAGTCTGCTGTGATTGGTCTACTCTGCTCTGATTGGTCAGATGGCTCAGTCTGCTGTGATTGGTCTACTCTGCTCTGATTGGTCAGATGGCTCAGTCTGCTGTGATTGGTCTACTCTGCTCTGATTGGTCAGATGGCTCAGTCTGCTGTGATTGGTCTACTCTGCTCTGATTGATCAGATGGCTCAGTCTGTTGTGATTGGTCTACTCTGCTCTAATTGATCAGATGGCTCAGTCTGTTGTGATTGGTCTACTCTGCTCTGATTGGTCAGATGGCCCAGTCTGTTGTGATTGGTCTACTCTGCTCTGATTGGTCAGATGGCTCAGTCTGCTGTGATTGGTCTACTCCGCTCTGATTGGTAAGATGGCTCAGTCTGCTGTGATTGGTCTACTCTGCTCTGATTGGTCAGATGACTCAGCTCCAGATCTTCCTCAGCACTTGATACACAGTGATGCGTTCAGTAATGATGGTGCCGATTTTACCGAATCAATTCTAGTGCGAGTCCTCATACTTTTAACAAATAGTATTTGAGGGTCAAAGTAGACATTGTAGGGCAGCCAATAAAGACCATAGGCTGGCATTATGCAAATTTATAATATAGTTACATAGGTTTGTAACAGGAAGTGAGAGTGGAATTGCTGATGACTCGTTTCAAGGCAGTTTAGAATCATTTTTTTCTTTTGGGAGACAATAACTTTATTTATCTGCACTTTGATCTTTGCAGAGCTTTTACATTCACAGACAGCTGTATTACACAGTACATGAAAGGTAACATTCAAAAAAGCACTTTAAAGAGATTTCATTTGTGTTTTTTGTGTGTGATGTTTCTGTATGTTGTCATATAACCTACAGCTGTTGTCTTTTTTTATGATGGAATATTTACCATGTTTTGAACCCTGCCATGGTTTGGCAATTGTGTGATGATACATGAAATTGTTTGTGATCCTCCGTAACGATGATATGAAACTGTAATGCAGTGTTGTGTGTCTGTGCCATTCGCAGGCTTTTGAAGTGTGATCCGTGGGTGGAAACTGAATGTAGCCGAGGTCTCGACATAAGTGCTAAAATTGTGATTGTGAACTTGTATTGATTTCAGGAACCTCTAGGGAATTGATCCACTGACCGGCTCCTGTTGTTACATTCATGACGATCCGCTCTGATGCATTTTTACACCATATGTGAGTGCACAGGGGATCAAAGAGCAGGCCCTTACAGAGCTCACCGCATCTGTCATACCCTAGTGAAAAATAAATATACTAAAATGTATTTGAAATACATTTATTTTATGCTAAATACACTCACCTAAAGGATTATTAGGAACACCATACTAATACTGTGTTTGACCCCCTTTCACCTTCAGAACTGCCTTAATTCTACGTGGCATTGATTCAACAAGGTGCTGAAAGTATTCTTTAGAAATGTTGGCCCATATTGATAGGATAGCATCTTGCAGTTGATGGAGATTTGTGGGATGCACATCCAGGGCACGAAGCTCCCGTTCCACCACATCCCAAAGATGCTCTATTGGGGTTGAGATCTGGTGACTGTGGGGGCCATTTTAGTACAGTGATCCCATTGTCATGTTCAAGAAACCAATTTGAAATGATTCGAGCTTTGTGACATGGTGCATTTTCCTGCTGGAAGTAGCCATCAGAGGATGGGTACATGGTGGTCATAAAGGGATGGACATGGTCAGAAACAATGCTCAGGTAGGCCGTGGCATTTAAACGATGCCCAATTGGCACTAAGGGGCCTAAAGTGTGCCAAGAAAACATCCCCCACACCATTACACCACCACCACCAGCCTGCACAGTGGTAACAAGGCATGATGGATCCATGTTCTCATTCTGTTTACGCCAAATTCTGACTCTACCATCTGAATCTCTCAACAGAAATCTAGACTCATCAGACCAGGCAACATTTTTCCAGTCTTCAACTGTCAAATTTTGGTGAGCTCGTGCAAATTGTAGCCTCTTTTTCCTATTTGTAGTTGAGATGAGTGGTACCCGGTGGGGTCTTCTGCTGTTGTAGCCCATCCGCCTCAAGGTTGTGCGTGTTGTGGCTTCACAAATGCTTTGCTGCATACCTCGGTTGTAACGAGTGGTTATTTCAGTCAAAGTTGCTCTTCTATCAGCTTGAATCAGTCGGCCCATTCTCCTCTGACCTCTAGCATCAACAAGGCATTTTCGCCCACAGGACTGCCGCATACTGGATGTTTTTCCCTTTTCACACCATTCTTTGTAAACTCTAGAAATGGTTGTGCGTGAAAATCCTAGTAACTGAGCAGATTGTGAAATACTCAGACCGGCCCGTCTGGCACCAACAACCATGCCACGCTCAAAATTGCTTAAATCACCTTTCTTTCCCATTCTGACATTCAGTTTGGAGTTCAGGAGATTGTCTTGACCAGGACCACACCCCTAAATGCATTGAAGCAACTGCCATGTGATTGGTTGATTAGATAATTGCATTAATGAGAAATTGAACAGGTGTTCCTAATAATCCTTTAGGTGAGTGTATACTACAAATACATTTATATTTGTGTACTTATTATAAAAACCCTGAAATTGTAGGCTTGTAGGCTAATTATGACAAAATTAAAGAACATATAGTTTGAAATAGTGAAAGAAAGTACCTGATCAGACGTTTTATTACTTTAGTGTATTCCTAATACACTTCAATGCACCTGTACTAATACACTTTTCTCATTAATGGTACTTTAATGGCCCATTGCATTATGTTTATTAAACGTATCCTGACCAGTCCTCAAAATTGACACAAAAATCTAAAAAAGTTAACTGCATGAAAAGTAAATATAAATAATTTCAATTAATGCGTCACATTTAAATCCGCAGCGTATCATTTCATAGCGTTTTCCATCAGGAGCAGTTGTGCTGCGTTTATTTTCATGCACTGCTTACTGCACCTATATTGAGACTTTTCTCTTTGACTCACCGTATTTAAATCCATATCATTTGTCATGTCATTGTCAAAAAGCTGTTTGCTTATAGCAGTACTTGTAACAGTATAAAAGAACACAAAGTAACCCCAGTTTTGCGTGGGTGGCGTAAATGGTAAAGCGAGTGCACTTGTGTGGCAGCGACCCGGGTTCGATTCCAGTCCGTACTGGTTCCTACAATTAATATACATATATTGCCATTGTCTCACTGATGTTCACCGGATAAGCAAGTTAATGATATACTGCAAGGTGACTATAAAATGTCAGCAAAAGGCAAATTCATAAGCTGTGCCATTAATTATAAAGATTACTTTATTGTAGCCTATTTGAAGCACACTATAATGATGCCATTAGCACACTTCAAGTTTAATTGGAATGCCATTTCAGTGTGTTTTACAATCACTAAAAGTTTGGTATTAGTATAATATTAATGTATGTTCAACACTCTTACAGTGTAATTTAATTGCAATTGTAATGTACATTTGAAGTGAATTCTGAGTATATTTAAATTGTACTTAAGTATACTTGGAATAGTTCCACTTTAGCACAAACAAGTATATTTAATACAATTTTAGTTGAGCTTTAACACTGCTTTTGTACAACTAAAATGCATTTAGTACAAAATTAGTTGTTCCAACTTAACAGACTTTAAGTATACCAATTTATAGTGTGTCACAAATACATTTAGTAATACTAAAGTAAATACGAATAAATTGTGCTTAAGTATGCTATTTTTTCACTAGGGTAAAACTGAATCGTTCTAGATCTTCCTCCAGTGTTTCTCATTTGTTTTTTCACCCTCACCCTCCATATTGTACACAGTGAAAGCAGCAGGCTCTTCTTTCATTCTTTCATAATGTGGTACCTAAGTCGGTACCACAACTTGTTAACAGAACTTGTAAACTTGTAATTTTCTGAGAGCTTCGACTTGTACCACATGACCACTGTACCACATGACCGCTGCAGATTCATATTGGTGTTGATAGTGCTGCCATAGAAAAGCATAATTGCAAGTCCGAGGATGTGAACAACTCAGAGTAGAGAACGTTATTGTCACGGACGGTTATGTTCAGTTTAGTTCAGTTTCTGTCCTGTTCCTGTTTAGTTCCCTGATTTACTATGTGTATACTCTCTGTTCTGTTCAATCCTTTGTTGGTTATTGTTTATGTGAACGTGATCCTTGTGAGTTTTGTTATTATATTAAAGACTGTGCATCTCGCACCATCTTCTTAGTCGTGAGCTTTCTACAGCCACCAGAGCGTTACAGTCATAGGTTGCTATTTTGTAATTACGGTAATTACGACAAGGGGAGAACGCAGAAATGTATTGTTTTCATCAGGCCAAACAACTTTCAATATGACATAAGCCCAACAGGAAGTCTCCCATTTTGGATTTTAAGTGAAGTAAAAAAAAATGTAATAGTACTTTGTGTATTCATGCGACATTATGCCAAGATTTTTGATTTCTTGAACGGTTTTGCCATGTTTAAGGAATATATTAATGGTAAAAAAAAGTAGAGTGTCATATTGTTCATTGTCAGATTTAGATCTGATTGGTCCTTTATGTTTGGTCATGGTGGCTGATCACATGGATGTGGCTATTGTGGGTCACAGTCATAGCACCAACAGCTGGCAGCAGGAAGTGTGGCACTTTAAAAACACTTACTAGTCGTCTTTATTTGCTTAAATGCATGTACCCAATATGCACCTAGTGATTGCTGCTTGCAGCTATATTGTTTTTTTTCTTGGAACAATCCATGGTTACTGTATACTTTAATTCTATTAAACGTATGTTATGTTAAGCATGTCCTTCTGTGCTCCACGGCAGAAAGTCATACACGTAGGAATGCTGTGAGGGTGAGGAAATGAGGACACAACTTTCATTTTTGGTGAACTAGTCCTTTAAATTAGCGTACACTGCCGTTCAAAAGTTTTTGATCGCTAAGATTTTTAATGTTTTCAGAAGAAGTCTCTGGTCACCAAGACTTCATTTATTTTATTAAAAATACAAAAAAACGAATATTGTGAAATATTATTAAAATGTAAAATAGCTGTTTTCTATGTGAATATATAGTAAAGTGTAATTTATATCCTGTGATCAAAGCTGAATTTTCAGCATCATTACTCCAGTGTCACATGACCCTTCAGAAATCATTCTAATATGATGATTTAATGCTCAAGAAACATTTATGAGTATTATTGTCACAGGGTGTTTTGGTTATGTTTCATGTGTTTAAGTTTGCCATGTTCACTGTCATGTCTTATCATGCACTTCCTGGTCTTGTCATGTGATCCTGCCATGTGCTCCTTTGTGTTGTGTATTGTGTCATGTCATTGGTTTATTGGTTAATCGTTGTTCACAGGTGTGTCTCGTCTTGTCCTTAGTCCATGTGTATTTAAGCCCTCATGTTTGCCGTGTGTCTTTGTCGAGTATTGTTTTATGTGAACCACTGTTGTTGAGTCATTGATCATGCCATGCCATGCCATGCCATGCCATGCCATGCCATGCCATGCCATGCCATGCCATGCCATGCCATGCCATGCCATGCCATGCCATGCCATAGTTTTTGTTCAAGTCAAGTCTTTGTTTTATGTTTTGCATTTTGAGTTTAAGTTAATAAACTGCACTTGGGTTCAGCAAACTTGCCTTTCAGTGGGCTAAATGTTACAATTATCAATGTTGAAATCAGTTGCTCTTTTTTTCAGGATTCTGTGAATATAAAGTTCAAAAGAACAGCATTTATTTTTAATAGAATCTTTTGTATCATTATAAATGTCTTTACTGTCACTTTTGATCAATTTAATGCATCCTTGCTGAATAATTGTATTAATTTCTTGAATAAAAAATTCTTACTGACCCAAAACTTTTGAACGGTAGTACAATGTTGCAAAAGCTTTCAGATAAATACTGTTCTTTTGAACTTTATATTCAAAGAATCCTAAAAAAAAAATTCAACATTGATAATAAATCACAAATGTTTCTTAAGCATCAAATCATCATATCAGAATGATTTCTGAAGGATCATGTGACACTGGAGTAATGATGCTGAAAATTCAGCTTTGATCACAGGATATACATTTCATTTAAAAATATATTTACATAGAAAACAGTGTAATAATAAAATAATAATTTAATAATTTATGTAATCATTTAAAGTGTAATAATATTTCACAATATTGCTGTTTTCTTTGTATTTTTAATAAAATAAATGCAGCCTTGGTGAGCATAAGAGACTAATTCTTCTAAAAACATTAAAAATCTTACTGATGTGCAAGTAACTGATAATAACGGAGTAGATTGTATACTGCAGTAGTAATTTTGAATGTGTACATGTTTGAGGTCATTGCATGTTGAAACAGAAGCTCATGAAATGCATCAGTAGTGTTCCTCTTTCTGTTCATTTTCGTTTGTCTTTGTCTCACTGGGGTGACAGATTCATGACTAAGTGGAGAAACTCTTTAGTGAGGACATGATCCGATACAGGACAGAGAGCTCTTTAGTCAACTGTAAGATTACGCATATCAACACTATGTGTGTGTGTGTGAAAGCAATGTGTCTGTCTGACTCAGCATTTACTGTGTGTTAATGTGCTTACAGTTTTCCAGGTTTTCAAATTAATGTCTAGGCTGGTGTAACAGATCTATGGCGTTCTGTCAGTTACCACAGACGATAACATCAGCTTGTTCCTCAGTTTATAAAAATTTGCTCAAAGTAGTGCACTTACTTTGAAGTCTGTGGGGAAAGACATTCTGGAGGATATAAAAGCACAAGTTCCTATAACTAGTGGTGGAAGTACAATCTAAAAAATGCTGGGTTAAAAACAACCCAAGTTGGGTTGAAAATGGACGAACCCAGCGATTGGGTTGTTTTAATGATTGGGTTAAATGTTTGCCCAACGTGCTGGGCAGTTTTATTTAACCCAACTATTATTTAAAATGTACTATATGGCTGGCTTAAAATGAACCCAAAATGGGTTGGAAATTAAAACAACACAATTGCTTGGTTTGTCCATTTTCAACCCAACTTGGGTTGTTCTTAACCCAGCATTTTTTAGTGTACCCGTCACTTTTTGTTTTTTTCGCACCGCAGGAACTGGGAACAATTTTAGTTCTAGGAACGCCTTTTGGGGGGACTAAATTAGCTCCTACTTCTGAGTACCAGTGACGTAAGTGTATGTTGATAAGCCGAACACACATGCCATACGAAACACCAGCCCAAAGCTGTGTAAACACACAGTTTACATATACCTGCACAAACTCAAAACTCAATGAACATGGAAAACAGCGATAGATGGACATAGACGCACTTCTCGACCGATCACGGCATCCACCGTCCTCCAGCTGTTGAATGCTGCGCTTAAATTATGGTGCTGTCGACCAGCTTACGTAGTAACGTAGTCAGCTGGGAGTAGTAACGCATAGACATTTCAAAATAAGAGTCCTGAGGTGTGTTTCAGCCTTGTTTATAATTAAAAAAAATATTTTTTATTGATATTTAGGTTAAACAATATACAAGAAAGAAAGAAAAAGAAAAGCTTCACATTCAGTGTATAGATTTTAGAAGAACTAGTGTTGAGGGTGGTGAGCTTCATGTTTGTCTCATGTAAACAGTGCTTTATGGATCTGTAGTTACGTCAAGTTTCTTCCTGGTTAAACTTAGGATACCATGAGTCAGCAAAACTAACCAGCATTACTTTTTTAGCTTGTCATTACATAAGTTGAAATAATGGATATAACTGTAGACAAATGGGGTTGGTATGTGATTTTTATCACATTAATCTCACGTTCAAACATGAAATGTTTGTGTTGGTTTGTTTCTTTGCCATGATTGCCTGATTGTAAGTGTTTTTACCATAAACATGTTTCCCTGTTCATATAGCATAGGAAATGAATCCACAGGCTGCGTTTAACTAACTGTTAAGGAGTGTTTAAACACATTTTACAACAGGTTAATTGCCCTTAACCCATGGACTCGTGAGGTTCGTCAGGTCTCTAGACATCGACACTCAATGAGCTCATTATATAGTGCTCACTCTCTTTTCTGTATCCATAGTTACTGCTGCTCTTTCCCATCCTCAATTCATAATTAACAAATATTCGGTGTAATTCAGGTCACATTCTCCGAGTTGCTTGCAGTATGTTTGCAGTCCTAAGTTCCTGTTATAGTCAAGACAAGAATGAAGCGGAACATGATTATAGAATATAGCCAAAATAAAATAAATAAAAATGGCATAATGTGACACTGGATCAACATTAAATCAAAACTGACACTATTTTCTTTCTGGATAAATATGTTCTCATTGTGCCTGTTGTTCTAGAGAAAACAAAATCTTTTTGTCATCTTGTTTGTCCACCTCCACATTCTCCGCCTCTGAAACTACTTCTGGAACTACAGACACACAGTTCGCATATTATGAGCTGTTGCTTACAGGCACAATGGCACTGTGTTTCATGAGGTCGGACGTACTTTCCAAACAACATCTCATGACCTTTGTACTCCATAACAAATGCAGTGAATTATAACACACTCTGGAAAACATACCCAGGCCATTTCACCCTAAAAATCCACTGTAAACATATTTTAGGATTTTCCTAACTACATTTGTCCTAAAACTTATGCTTAGTACCATAACTCAACTCACTTTTATTATCACTACAGCATTTATAAGCAAATGTTGTGTAAAAAACTTAGGTTCCTGGTCCAGACATTGCAGCTGTACATACACCGATCAGGCATAACATTATGACCTAATATTGTGTTGGTCCCCCTTTTGCTGCCGAAACAGCCCTGACCCGCTGAGGCATGGACTCCACTAGACCCCTGAAGGTGTGCTGTGGTATCTGGCACCAAGACGTTATCAGCAGATCCTTTAAGTCCTGTAAGTTGTGAGGTGGGGCCTCCATGGATCAGACTTGTTTGTTCAGCACATCCCACAGATGCTCGATTGGATTGAGATCTGGGGAATTTGGAGGCCAAGTCAACACCTCAAACTCATTGTTGTGCTCCTAAAACCATTCCTGAACCATTTTTGCTTTGTGGCAGGGCGCATTATCCTGCTGAAAGAGCCACAGCCATCAGGGAATACTGTTTCCATGAAAGGGTGTACATGGTCTGAAACAATGCTTATGCAATTGTTGCAACAATGTTCCCCAGGTAAGTGACACACACGCAGCCGGCCATCCACGTGATGTAAAAGTAAACGTGATTCATCAGACCAGGCCTGGTCTGTGGCCCCATACGCAACAAACTGAGATGCACTGTGTATTCTGACACCTTTCTATCAGAACCAGCATTAACTTCTTGAGCAATTTGAGCTACAGTAGCTCGTCTGTTTGATCGGACCACACAGGCCAGCCTTCGCTCCCCACGTGCATCAATGAGCCTTGGCCGCCCATGACCCTGTCTCCTGTTCTCCACTGTTCCTTCCTTGGAGCACTTTTGATAGATACTGACCACTGCAGACCGGGAACACCCCACAAGAGCTGCAGTTTTGGAGATGCTCTGACCCAGTCGTCTAGCCATCACAATTTGGCCCTTGTCAAACTCGCTCAAATCCTTATGCTTGCCCATTTTTCCTGCTTCTAACACATCAACTTTGAGGACAAAATGTTAACTTGCTGCCTAATATATCCCACCCACTAACAGGTGCCGTGATGAAGAGATAATCAGTGTTATTCACTTCACCTGTCAGTGCTCATAATGTTATGCCTGATTGGTGTATATACAATAAAGTTTAAATGCACTCATTATACCAAATTTTCCAAATTATTATGCAGGTGACATATCAGAAGGATTTCAGTACAATAAACATTCAGATTTTAGTTTTTCAAAGAAAATGTTTGTCCAAATATATATATTTCTTTAAAAAATATATATTTATAAAAAAAGGTATATTTCTCCATATCTTTTTAGATAACTGGTATCAATCTCAGACCGGTTTGTTAAATAGTTTGTGAGGTCTTCTTAGGTAAATGGAAACCCTACATAAAGAGGTTGTTCCACATTATTAAGAAAGTCACAGTTCTCATGTGATATGGGGAGGAAGAAAGATCTTTCTGAAGATGAAAAGCTGGTGCAATGTTATGCAAAAGGCATGAAAACGACTAATATTGTGTGAAAACTGAATGGAGATGATCAAACTATCATTTACAGCACAAGAGAACACAAGAGAACTCTAACCAAAGCTCACAAAGAGAAATGTTTACAGTCACTTGGATAATAATTTGGAACACTAATAACTATGCAATACACAAAAACAGAAAAAAAGAGTATACAACATGTACACTGTCTGGCCAAAAAAAAGTTGCTTTTTGGATTAAAATAAGCAAATGCTTAAGAGTTTATGATTGGAGGATTATTGCAGTGATTATTTTGTTTCAATTATGTTATGTTTGGCAACAGCTCTAACCCTAGTTGATGGAGTGTGTAATAGTTTTTCATTTCTTTAACATCCATGCAGGAAGACACATCATGGCCATATTTCAGGATGACAATGTCAAGATTCATCAGGCTCAAATTGTGAAAGAATGAAGAATCATTTTCACACATGAATCGGCACCTCTGAGTCCAGATCTTAATTTCATTAGCCTCGTTTCCACCGAAATTACCCGGAACAATTTGTCCCAGGAACTTTTTCCCCAGGAACTCATTTTCCCCCAGACCTGCTGCTGTTTGTGTTTTCATCGCGGTCTAAAGTATCGTGAAGATTAGTCTGGTGACGTAGGACTGCGCGCGTCGACTTTACAGTTCCCACTTGTTGATACTTCAGCAAAAACTAATACAGCAGTTCAGCGCCCAAGTCCCACCCCTGAAAGTTCCTGAACTTTGAAAAAGTACTTTCTCGCGAGCAGGGCTGTTTTGAGGGGGAAATATTTACCCTGAATAGTTACCCAGTCTTTGGGATGTGCTGGACGAGACTTTTCTGAGTGCTGGACTCTTGCATTGGCAATACAAGATCTGGACCAAAAATTTATCTTGATGGATGCTATTTCCATCAAGAGGTGCATAATTTTTTGGTCGGATCTTGTATTGTCATCCTGGAATATGGACATGATGTGTCTTCATGATGTGCAATGATGATCCAATCATAAGCACTCTCAAGCATTTGGCCGGGCAGGGTATATATTAGGGGTATATATTAGTGTATATGAAAACAAGATAATCGAGGTAAAACAATTATTGTGCCGCTGTCGCATTCCGTCCAGTGCACTTTCCTACACTGCAAAAAATGCTTTTCTTATTTAGTATTTTTGTCTTGTTTCCAGTCCAAATATCTAAAAATTCTTAAATCAAGATGCATTTACTAGATAAGTAAAATGACATAAGATATTTTTTCGTTTTTTCTGGGGGGGGGGGGATCTAAATGAAGTGATTTTTTTTGTTGTTGCTTAAAACAAGCAAAATGATCTGCCAATGGGGTGAGAAAAATAATCTTGTTTCTGTTTGGGACAGAAACAAGAAACAAGATTTCAATCAGAAACAAGATTATTTCTCTTACCCCATTTGCTTGTTTTAAGCAAAATCTCACAGCGGCGCGCTTTCGTTCCTCCCTAAGCTGAACACAACATCCATATCAGCCAAATAAGTGAGTGTTGTAAAATGCAGTCTACTGTTGCTAAACTGCGGGACGTGCTTGATATTAAACAGTGTTATTAAAAGAGTATTAAGCCACAAAAGAGGCACCGTTCCCTAGGCGGCCGCCTGTGCGTGCTCCGAGACGGGCCGGAACGCACGTAAGCAAAGTGTACTATGGGCTTCAGATGTGCGCCTAAACGGTCTACTAAATAGCCTACACACAAAAATGTTGAAATGCCATTTTAAGAAGTATCCTCGTAAACATAGTCGGTTATGTCTTATGTAAACATATGAGAAAGCGTGTTTGAAATGCGTGTGTAACAGTATATTGGATCTGTGCAGCTCTTAAAGTGACAGCAGCAGTAAAATCACTCTCTGCTCTTGACTGAATAACTTTTGTAGTTTTAAATAAGGATTTGTTTATATTATATGTATACAGAGGCATTATTTTACATTTCATTACTTTATTCAAATTCTGTTACAGGATATTACAATCTGAAAACGTCTTGGTTACGACTGTAACCTTAGTTCCCTGAGTAGGGAACGAGACGCTGCGTCACCGCTTTGGGAACGCCTCTGCGTGATTGCGTCGTGAAGCACATGTGTAATCAGTCCAATGGAGAGACGGAACGTCATAGGCGGGTGACGTCATCGACCCGGAAGGTATAAAGCATACCGGCAACAAACGCCGCTAGCTTCTGTGGTAGAGTGAAGCAAGACGCTTTTGCGGGCATGCGGGGAGTATGGCAGGGTGACGCAGCGTCTCGTTCCCTACTCAGGGAACTAAGGTTACAGTCGTAACCGAGACGTTCCCTTTCGAGGGAACTCGAGCTGCGTCACCGCTTTGGGAACGAGAATACCCACGTCCCCATAGGAGCCGGATGCCCGCCTGTGCATTGTCTAAAAGGCGAGCACCCGAGCCCCTGGAGTAATGTCAAGTTCGTAGAACCTCACGAAAGTGAGCGGCGAGGACCACCCCGCCGCGTCACAAATGTCTTGCAGGGAGGCCCCTGCTAGGAATGCCCGAGAGGCAGCCATACCCCTAGTCGAGTGTGCCCGGACAGCCAAAGGGAAAGGCTGCCCGACCACCTCATAAGCAAGTGAAATAGCCTCAACTATCCACTTGCTCATCCTCTGCTTAGAGACCGGACCCCCTCTCGAGGGTGGACCGTAACACACAAACAACTGTTCCGATTTTCTCCACAGGGCAGCTCTGTGGACATAAGCGTCTAGTGCGCGAACAGGGCAAAGCAGATTGGATCTTTCCTGGTCAGACGTCAGAAAGGGAGGTGGACAAAAGGCCATAAGTACTATGGGTCTCACAGTATTAGTGGGAACCTTAGGAACGTACCCCGGTCTGGGGTGCAGAAAAGCTTTAGCCATACCGGGAGCAAATTCCAAGCACGAGGGTGCCACAGAGAGGGCTTGTAAGTCCCCTATTCTTTTTAAAGAAGAGATAGCCAGCAGAAAGATGGTCTTTAAGGTGAGGAGTTTCTCAGAAATTTCTTCAATGGGCTCGAAGGGAGCCTGAGAAAGGCCCTGAAGGACAATAGATAAGTCCCAGGCCGGCACCCTGGTGCGTACTGCGGGCCTCAGTCTGATAGTGCCACGGAGGAAACGAGTAACTAGGGGGTGTCGCCCGAGGGTAACACCATCGAAAGGAGAGTGGTAAGCTGCTAAGGCCGCCACGTACACCTTCAAAGTGGAGGGAGCTAACCCAGCGGAGAATTCCTCCATTTCAATGCGTACAGTTTCCTCGTGGAGGGAGCTCTAGAGTGTAGGATGGTCTCCACAACCTCGGTTGAGAGACCGGAGCTTAGGAGCTGGGCCCCCTCAGAGGCCAAGCCCACAGATTCCACAGCTCTGGGCGTGGGTGCAGGAAGGCACCGCCCGACTGAGAGAGCAGGTCCCTCCTGCACGGAATCTCCAGGGGAGAGCCGTTGAGGAGCGACACAATGTCCGAGAACCAAACCCGGGCTGGCCAGAACGGAGCCACTAGGAGCAGATGGGCACCGTCCCGACGAACTCTCTCTAGAACTCCCGGAAGCAGAGCGATCGGGGGGAAAGCGTACAGGGGCAGCCTCGGCCACTCCTGTACCATGGCGTCCAGTCCCAAGGGAGCTGGAGGAGTTAGAGCAAACCATAGACGACAATGAGTGTTGTCTTGAGTGGCGAACAGGTCTACTTCTGCTCTGCCGAATTCTTGCCAGAGGAGCCCTACCACTTCGGTGTGGAGTCTCCACTCCCCGGGCCTCGGCCCCTGCCTCGACAGGATGTCTGCTTCCGTATTCAGGCGCCCTGGGATGTAGATTGCCCTGATTGAGAGCAATTTCCCCAGGGCCCACAGGAGGATTTGACGAGTCAGCTTGTACAAAGGGCGAGACCTCAAACCCCCCTGGTGATTTATATAGGAGACCACCGATGTGTTGTCTGTGCGAACTAGAACATGATGGCCCCTGAGATACGGCAGGAAATGTCTCAGAGCCTGGAACACAGCAAGCATTTCCAGGCAATTTATGTGCAACGCACGATGAGAGTCCTGCCATAGGCCCTGGGCCGAGCGACCACTCATGGTCGCCCCCCAACCCGTAAGGGAGGCATCCGTGGTCAGAGTGACCCGCTGGCACGGTACCCCCAGTAACGGGCCTTGGGCTAGAAACCGAGGGTCCTTCCACATGACTAAGGCGCGGAGGCATCGCCGCGTTACCTTGATCACGCGAAAGGGATTTCCCCTCGGGGAAAAACCCTTGGTCTTGAGCCACCACTGTAAAGGTCTCATGTACAACAGGCCACGAGGAATGACGTTGGACGCTGCTGCCATCAGGCCTAACAGTCTCTGATACTGTTTGACAGTGAGTGGCTGGTCTAGTTTCACCCCTTTCACAGCTGAGAGAATCGATCCTACGCGAGGCTCTGATAGACGGGCCTGCATCAGGATCGAATTCCAACACACACCCAGATACGTTATTTTCTGTACTGGAGAAAGAACGCTCTTCTTGAGGTTGAGCCTCAGCCCTAACCTCTTCATGTGCGCGAGAACAACATCTCGATGTTGAACCGCCAGACGTGCTGACTGAGCCAAAATCAGCCAGTCGTCGATATAATTGAGAATGCGGATCCCCTGCATACGCAAGGGGGCTAATGCCGCGTCTACACACTTGGTGAAGGTGCGGGGTGATAGGGCTAGACCGAAGGGAAGCACCCGATATTGGTACGCTTGTCCCCCAAAAGCGAACCTCAGGTACTTCCTGTGCTGCGGAAGGATGGAGATGTGGAAGTAAGCATCTTTGAGATCTATCGTGACAAACCAGTCCTCGGACCTGATTTGGGACACGATATGTTTGAGTGTAAGCATCTTGAACCTGAACTTTGCCACTGCGCGATTCAGCGAGCGCAGGTCCAAAATGGGGCGCAACCCCCCATCCTTCTTTGGCACTATAAAATAGCGACTGTAGAAACCTGACTCCCTGTCGGAGAGAGGAACCTTCTCTATGGCCCCCTTCCGTAGGAGGGTCTGGACTTCTTGAGTCATAACCAGAGCCTGCTCGGGGCCCACCAAGGTAGGTAGGACCCCCTTGAAACCGGGTGGACGACACCTGAACTGGATGGCGTACCCTGATCTTATTATCTGCAGGACCCAACGAGATATATTTGGCAGTTTTTCCCATTCTGGCAAAAAATCTACTAGGGGTACCAGTCCCTCGAGACTGGCCTCTGGTATACTGAGTGCTGGGAGCACAGCGCCCTGAAACGGATGACCGGCAGGGAACGGCTGACTCGACAGCGCCACCTCCTTGTCTGGAGGACGCGGGCCATCCTCGGATGACTCGCGAGGGCCTTCCACGCCCCGGCACTCGGGCGGGGTTAGTGGAGAGACCCTGTGAGGGTACCGGAACAGGACGGGCACCGTATGCTGAGGTGAACACCGCCTGTTCCCGAAGGGGGAAACCCTCACTGCCCTGGGCCCACTGGCGTCAGGGCCTCTTAGACGCAGCCTTTCTAGAGATAAGAACAGTCCGCAGATCTGCTCTACCCCTAGAGGGCTGCGTCTGGGGGTGTCGCCCACCGCCCCACCCTTTCTGAGGGGGAGTACGAGTGGCAACACTTTGTTTCTGTTGCGCCCGGTGTACGGAGCTTGTACTCGGTGTCTGCTGCTCCCGCACAGCAGCAGACGAGGCCTGGGGTTTTCTCGGGAGGAGCTGCTTCAGCGCCGCAGATTGTTTCTTTGCCTCCTGAAACCTGTCGGTGACGGTTGTGACAGCGTCACCGAACAGGCCGTCAGGAGACAGCGGCGCATCAAGCAGAAAGCTCTTATCTCTCTCCCGAATCTCGGTCAGATTAAGCCACAGATGCCTCTCCGTAGCCACCAGGGCTGCCATAGAACGGCCTATAGATTTGGCCGTCTCCTTGGTGGCTCGGAGAGCTAAATCTGCTGAAGATCGGAGCTCATTAACTAAGTCTGCTCCGATCTCCTGGCTGGACCCCAGGTCTCTTAGCAGGTCGGCCTGGTATGCCTGCACGATGGCCATAGTGTGCAGACACGCGGCGGCCTGACCCGCTGCCGAGTACGCCTTGCCCACCAAAGAGGATGTGGTTCTTAATGGTTTGGTGGGCAAGGTCGGAGTTTTAATGGCCGATGCCGACTGAGGAGAGAGATGGCTCGCAAGCGTCTCCTCCACCTTCGGCATCGGACCATACCCATGCTTCTTCAGCCCCTGTATGTTGCTATACACTGACGTTTGGGGGCTGAAGACACGAGAGGACATGGGCCGCTTCCACGTTCTCGACACCTCAGTGTGGAGATCCGTGAAAAACGGTAAACTCCGACGTGGAGGCTGGGCAGAGCGGGAGGGGAGAAAGCGCTCGTCCAAACGGCTCTTGGACGAGACGCTCTCTTGATTCTCTTGTGGCCAGTCAATGTTTAGTTTGGCCACCGCTCTGCACAGGACCTCCAAAAGCTCCTCACCAGCAGGGGATTGAAGTGGCGAGTCTTCAACCCCCGCGTCAACGCTGCAAATATCGATCTCGTCAGAGCTTGATAAAAGCAGCGCTGAGGCTGCCCCCTGGGTGGGAGAAACCGCAGGGCGGGCTCCCGAACCCAGAGAGGCAGCACTGGATCTGCCAGGTGAGGGCAGAGAAAGGGCTGGGCCCGTCTCTAACCCCTCTGACAGATCCATTTGCGAACCCCACGACATAAGCTGCCGCTGTGCCTCAGCAACAGCGGGGCCTGTGCCGCGGGGAACGCGAACCGGGACACCCTCCTCAAAAAGTGCCCGGCGGGATCGCAGCACTCTCATAGGCAAAGCCTCACAATGCTCACAGCCGGCCCCCTCGAGAGCCGACTGAGCGTGCTGTTCACCCAAACAAACAACGCACATCAAGTGTGTATCCCCGCTCGTGATGTGACGAGAGCAGGGAGGAACACACTTTCTGTAACGCTGTTCGCTCGCCATAATGTCTCTTTAAATGTCAGTGTGTATGCAAACTTGTAAGAGATAGAAACAAGAGAAGTCTGAACTCAGACACAAAACACAAATCTGACAATGACAATACACAGAGCGCTTGCTGAAAGCAACAGAAGCTAGCGGCGTTTGTTGCCGGTATGCTTTATACCTTCCGGGTCGATGACGTCACCCGCCTATGACGTTCCGTCTCTCCATTGGACTGATTACACATGTGCTTCACGACGCAATCACGCAGAGGCGTTCCCAAAGCGGTGACGCAGCTCGAGTTCCCTCGAAAGGGAACCACTGTTAGTTAATCTTCCTGAAAAACATAAAGCACTGTTTATGTCATTTTTATTTTTGATTTGTTGTATTTTTTTGTTGGTTTTTGTTTGTAATCAGTTTCTTTTTTCTTGTTGACTGTTTACGATTTGAGGACCTTTTTCTTACATTAGTTAACCTAGTATTAGTTTTTGCTGAAATATCAATAATTGTGAAATTTCACCGACATTTAAAATGACTCATATCATGAAATAAGACCACCCACCAATAATCATGTTAAATAATCGTGATTTCAATATTGACCAAAATAATCGTGATTATGATTTTTGCCATAATCAAGCAGCCCTAGTATACACATCACAATAAACGTTACACAAGGAGATTGACAATAGGACAGTATAGCATAGATATGCACAGTTAGTGTGCAGTATTGTGTGACGTGTACTGTCATGTGTGTGAGTGCTGTATCGTGGTGTATTAGTTGCGGTTCAGCAGTCTTACAGCCTGAGGGAAGAAGCTGTACCTAATATGCCTGGATGTTTTACTTTTTATTCAAATTACTTAAATACATTTTCTGGTGTGTGTGAAAATTATGTAAATTAGCACAAATTAAAGCCAGTGCAACAAATACTACAATTATGTGTATATACGGTTTAAATAATATATCATTGTTTTGTCACATTATAATATTCACAGTGGGGGAGTACTTATTTGTCATAAAATAGTCACAAATGCAAAGATCTGAGACTTAAAATACACCTCATTGTCATTATTATTTCAAATATTATTTCCAGACAACAAAAATGTGACCCTGGAGCACATAACCAGTCATAAGTCTCACGGGTATATTTGTGGCAATAGCCAACAATACATTGTATGGGTCAAAATTAGCCATTTTTCTTTTATGCCAAAAATCATAAGATCATGTTCCATGAAGATATTTTGTAAATTTCCTTCCGTAAATATATCAAAAATATATTATTATTAGTCATTTGCATTGCTAAGGACTTCATTTGGACAACTTTAAAGGCGATTTTCTCAATATTTCGATTTTTTTGCACCCTCAGATTCCAGTATCTCGGCCAAATATTGTCCTATCCTGACAAACCATACATCAATGCAATCAGCTTTTAGATGATGTATCCCACTTTCAAAAAATGTACCCTTATGACTGGTTTTGTGACTGGTCTAGGGTCACAAATGAATCTTGACTGTGGAAAAGCTGTGAGGGTTTGGTTTTATAGACTGTGAACTCATTTGCCTTTGCACAGGTACATCTAGCCAAACTGTCCACTAGGGTCAGCAGATTTGACTATATTTTGTAGTGAGGCCACATGAGCAGGTGATGTCCTCAAACATGCAAATGATGATGGTTTTGGCTAACATACAGTTTTGGTTTGGTTTTTTTGGTGCTTATGAAGGGTGTATACGGCCACCTTATTAGGTACACTTGCTAGCAGAGATTCAACAAAGTGCTGGAAACATTCCTTAGAGATTTTGGCCCATATTGACATGCATCACACGGTTGCATCTCATCCCAAAGCTGCTCTATTGGTGACTGTGGAGGCCATTTGAGTTTAGTGAACTCATCGTCATGTTCAAGAAACCAGTTTGAGATGATTTGAGCTTCGTGACTGGCGTGTTATCCTGCTGGAAGTATCCATCAGAAGATGATCATAAAGGGATGGACATGGTCAGCAACAATACTCAGGTACACTGTGGCGTTTAAATTGTACTAAGAGAATATCCCTCACACCATTACACCACCAGAGCCTGAACCGCTGATACAAGGCAGGATGGGTCCATGCTTTCATGTTATTTACACCAAATTCTGTCACAGAAATCAGACTCATCAGACCAGGCAATGTTTTCCCCAATCTTCTGTTGTCCAGTTGTGGTGTCCTGTGTGAATTGTAGCCTCAGTTTGTAATTGGTTGTAATGAGTGGTTATTTGAGGCCTGGTTATTTTTGTTAGAAAACGCTCCATTCGCTCCGTGCACACTGAGACGAAGAACAAAGCTTTTTGAAAATGCTCTCCAAAGTGGATACATTTCGTGTTGTAGTGTGGATTGTGAAAACGGAGGTATTTGAAAACGATGACGCATGTTTACCATTACGAAGTATACTTCAAGTTCATTTGATGAGGTATACTTAAGTAATGTTCAAGTATATTTTTAAGTATACTAATATCAATGTGCACTAGTAGTAAACTTGTAAGTGTACTGTTTCAATACTGCTTGGGACTAAATTGACCCACTTTTAGTATATATAAGTATATGTTTAAGTGTACTATAAGTGTAACAGTAGTAAACTTTAAGTGCACAATTAGGTTTCTCATTTGTACTGCGTCTGTACTACAAGTGAACTTATAAGTAGTAATTTTTTTAGTTTATGAAAGTACACTTTGAAGTGTACTCAGTAAACTTCTAGTCTACTAGTTTAGTAGTTTATACTGCAAGTATACTTGTAAGTTTTTTTTAAGTGAACATAACATTATACTTATAGTTTACCATTTATATATTGTTTTTGCACTTTCAGTATACTACTATGTTCAAATGTAGTAGACCTTTAACTGTACTTTAACTAATTTTAAGAACATTTTATTATAGCTTAAAGAGTAAAGTGATTTTAAGTAAATGTACACTACCAGTGGACTAGCCTACACAAAAATTCAGATATGCAGAATTAGTAACAAATCTGTTTTATATCAATATTCTAATCAATGTTTTCAAACAATGTAAGTTTAATAAGACTGTATGTAAAACTATGTAAAAAAAAGTTCTCAGTCAAAAGATTAAACACAATTACAAGCCAAGTATAGTTTAATATTTAATTATACTTTTAAGTATATCTCGATCAAAAGATTGAGTACAAGTACAGGCCAAATGTACTTAGACTTTTCTGTCAGTATAAGTCAAGTATACTTAAGTACATAAAGTATGTTTCTGAGAAGTATATAAAAAGTAAACTGAAAGTATACTTTCTTATTTTTAGTTTAAATGAAGTATACTAATAGAACACTTGAATATACTTATTTTTCGTAAGGGTAGTGATGTGACTCATATTGAACTGATAGATATATGTTTATACCGCTATTGTGGCTGTTATGTGCTATTCACGGTCACGCTGTTGCTAAAGATATGTTACTTTGTACACTCTTCATATCGCAGTCCTGCAAAGATGACAGAAAATGTACTCGCGTTTTCTGTCCTGCGGTAAAACATGAGAGCAGGTGCATTTTAGACCAAACATATAACGGTGAGTGATGCGACCTGACGCATCTGTGAATGCTGAGATGTTTTGCTAAATAAAATGATCCTGCCAGAAGAATTGCGTAATGTCTTTATTATGTCTTGTTCCGTCTGTATCATCTCAGTGAGCTTTTATGAGGGTTTGGAAAACGCTTGAAAAAGCTAGTGTGGGCGGAGAGCGTTTTGAAGCGAACCCGCAGTTTTCAAATCTCTCCAGATTAAAGGGGGGGTCTGATGCTATTTCATGCATTCTGACTTGTTTACACTGTTACAGAGTTGATTCTCATGCTAAACATGGTCAACGTTTCAAAAAACGAGTTGGACGTATGACGGAGTATTTCTGTGCCAAATACACTCCTTCAGGATTCAAACAAGTTTCTGAAAGTTTTTTTCGAATATGGCCCTGTATGACATCATAAAGGGAGGAATTGCTTGTATGGGCACTTCTCCCAGATAAGCGCACACACACACACACACATCAGCGAGAGCAAGAGCCGTCCATCAACGAGCTTCGTTCGGTTATGGGAGCCGTCGGCAGCGCTGGCATCGTGTTTTTAGACCACGAAATCAACAATGTCACTAAAGAAGTGTGTTTCTGGTTTTGAGGGGTAGAGAACCTTGTTCAGCTTCCCAAGTAACCCAGCGTTAAGAAAACAGTGGATGCAGTTTGTTTTTCCGGAGTTCTGCAAGTGTGTGTGTTTGTTCCCGGTCATGAACCGCAGGCGGTGAGTGAAACTGCATAAATGTGTGTGTTTTGTTGGCAATCGGTACGTAAGTGCATGTAATGTGAACAACACCAGTGTATAGTGAATCAAACGTTATCCAGGGATAATGCCATGATGTAGTGAGTGTGTGTGTGTGTGTGTGTGTGTGTGTGCACGTGTTTCTTTAGCTCCGCCCACTGCACGAGCACGGCTGTTTTCAGAAAGAATCGGTCCAGCGTATCTGTCTTTTATAAATATGATAAAACTAAAGACTCTTCGGAGATCTGAAGGATGCAATACTACTCTATAGATACTCAAGATTAACATGAGACTGACAGAAACTGTGTGTATATGTACCCTTTAATGTAGACGTAGCCTGTTACTGTTGCCTTTCGGGCAATTCTTCAATTAACTCTGGCATCAACAAGGCATTCTTGCCCACAGAACTGCCCTCACTGGAGATTTTCTCTTTTTCAGACCATTCTCTGTAAACCCTAGAGATGGTTGTGTGTGAAAATCCCAGTAGATCAGAAATACTGAAGTTTCTGAAATACAGCACCAACAACCATGCCACGTTCAGAGTCATTTAAATCACCTTTCTTCCCCTTTCTGATGCGCGGTTTGAACTTCAGCAGATCGTCTTGATCATGTCTACATGCTTAAATGCATTGAGTTGCTGCCATGTGATTGGCTGATTAGATATTTGCGTTATCGAGCAGTTGAACAGGTGTACCTAATAAAGTGGCCGGTGAGTGTATATGTGTTTTAGTATGTGTGTGTATATTTCTGGCACTGTGCAGCAGAGCAGGTGCGTTTTATTACGTCATGTCCGAGCTAAAGTGGGCTGAGACCGAAGCGCTGATTGCACCTGCATCTTTTTATCTTAGTTTCTGTTCTGCTCAGAGTAGTCATCTGATTATGTTCACACTTCAAATCCACTTACATGTCTTTAGTTCCCTGCATTGTGTGTTTGTCCGCTTTAGTCATATTTTGTGTGATTTCATAGCAGCGATGTTTTCTGGTTTTGTTATCCTGCGGGTGTTGACATCCTTTACGGTCACATCTGCTCTCGGTCTCAGAAACCTCTGACCTCTGAATGGGGAGGAAGTTCTACTAATCTTTTTCAGATTGGTATTGCAATAGCTTCTGGATAATTTCTTAAATGTTATATTCTGTGTGGTTACATTTTAAAGCCAAAACAAATATTAAATGAAAGGCAGAAGCTTTGGGATTAAGAAAAAATGTTATGTTACCAAATGCAAAAATGCAACCCATTCTCAAAAACTGAAGCATGGCTTTAGCATCACTATTAAGAGGATAAAGGTACCCTTAGACATCACTATATTTACAATCTAGGAACTTTATTGCTTTTTAATGAGAAACTTTTGCAGTCAATACACAGACGTGAAAGGCATGGGAATTTTATCATCATGAAATTATATATTGAGGTATAATATTGGCATTTTGATGTTGAAGTATGATTCTGAATTGAAACAGTTGGAATAATTTTATTTAATTACATAGTTTAGACATTTCTGAGCACCTAATGCGACCCCTACACCTAAACCTAACCATTTCTCAATATAAAACACAGTATATAACAGGCAGATTCAACTACGGTAACAGTTTATTCTTCTATATGATTGCTTTGTGTAGGAACAGACCCAAAAGTGAGTAGGAACAGACGCTCAAATTGGTGTTAATTTTGTTAACAAAAACTATGACAAAAGAAAATGTTTGTTTTCAACCCTTTTTTCCATGACTAAGACAAGACAACAACACCAACATCATTAAAACTAACTCTGACTATATCAACATGCAGTATTGTTGATTAAAAGACTTGACTAAAGTATAGTTTAAATAATAAAAACTTAAAGGCACAATATGTAAGAACAATGTTATATATTTTGTTGACTTGTAACGGCCTGTGCCATTGCGTCGCCTGCCAATGATATTTTTGCGTTACTCCCAATTTCTGGTTTTACTTCAATAGAAACACTAAAGATGCTTTAATATATTGTGTTTTATTAGACAGGTGAGCAACTTTTTGGATCATTCATCGACAGAAAACGAATGATTGTTATACAGCTCAACACAGTTAGTCCGTGAGTAAAGTCTCAGAGACAACGCTATTTTGTCAAGTGTCTAACATAGCATAAAAAGAGCTTTATTGGTAGTAACAGACAGTAATACAGCATTTTCTTTGCCATATTTTAAAATGGATTGCATGCCATATTTAGCAACACAAGTCATCCAGCTTTTATTAATATGATATTCTAATATCGATCTAGCTTACTGCATTTAAAAGGAAAAATGTAATTTGGAACGATTGGAATTATTATTAGGATTTTCACTAGCCGCGTTTCCATTACAGATTTGCGCATATTTTTTGAGATATTTACTAAATGTTGATAAAAAACTGAAATGACGGCGTTTCCATTAACCGATGTTATGCGACTAAAACTTTTTTTTTTTCCTCTCATGATAAGTCATTCCAAAAAGTATGCCACGTATGTTGGCAGGTTTATCAATATCCCAGCCACCGCACTAGCCATTATTTTTAATGGAAGGAGACATAGGCGTGTTATTCAGGCATTAATTAAAATTAAAAGAGCGAAATGTTTGAATTTGCCTGGTAACTCAAAGTTTTTTTTTTAGTTTTTTTTACAATTTCGTTATTTTGGCTTAGAATTTTGTTTGTTAGAAATATGAACTGAATTTAGAAATGCTTTTGAAATTAAAAACTTTGCGTTTAATAAACAAAATACATTTTTGAAATGAGTTTGGAGTGGAGTGCATGCAAAATAATCCGTTCCCTGAATCCACGGCCTTTGTTGTTATTGTGAGTGTACACAAACAAAAGTAGACAGATTACAGTTTATAATTATGTCTTGCACTTATCTGTATGGCTAAAAAAGACGGAGTACTGTGAGTTGTTTCCGCTGTGATAAAGGAAAATATCCTTTAGAATGCGCCGGCGCCTTCGTCGGCCATGGGTTAAAGAAAACGTAGCCTATTTAGTTTCATAGTGAGGCTATGTTTAAATACTAGCCTATAATATATATATTTTTTATTTCATATGTTGATTATGAAAAGTGTGCAGCATGATAGGCTATAAGATGCCCATATGTCTGGAGACATGGAGTGGGGTCAGACATGATTTTGACCACCTCATTGAGTAGCTATTGTTTTGTAGAAAGTCTTTCTTTAAAGTGAATTTCATTTTGTATAAATTGTATTTTAATTTTGATCAATTTTCCATCAACTAATTGCCTGTATATTTAATAAATAAGAAGCAAACCAAGAACGTCGGGAATGGATTGACGTGCGTAACGAACCCACTGGCCTGTTTCCGCGGCCTTTGAGTAAGACTGAAACTATAGCGTCTTTCTGTTTTTAATAAATTTCTTGAATATATGTCTTAATTACAGTAGGCCTATAGATAGTTATGATATTTGTGGCTGCACCGGGGTCCGTCATTACTAGGTTAAAGTTACACCACTGAGGCTATCATGCGCGTTCCATGGCCCCAAAAAGTTTGTGAAATTTTGATTTAGACGATGGCTATTTGTTATGAAAGGCTGCATCAATAAATTACAACAATTACGTGCTATGGGCACTGCCACTGATACAGGCAGCGGAAGAGCCTATTTTACGCTGAGCTTGCTTCTGCTTTTCAAACATGAAAGTGTGACAAAGGCACATAGGCTATATAAATTCTCTAATGTGGATAAAGGCATTTGTCCACATCACTATACGTCCTTATTAGGAGAAAAATATGTCGTTTTAACGGCATAAGGTCTTGTTATTACGACATAGGCTTATTGAGTGGAAAAAAATAACATGTAGGCCCTATGTGGCAGCAATGTGTCAGGTGACCTGTAAATGCGAAAATTGCATTTTTGCGAAAATGTCCTTTTTCGAATTGCCTGAAAAACCACCTCATGCGAGCGTAAAAACTTTTTGCGATATATGGAAGTTTTTGCAAAATTGACGCGTTTCCTTTGGGCGTATTTTCAATTCGCAATTTCAATTTGCGCAATTTGAAGGGTAATGGAAACGCGGCTACTGTTTTAGCTTTTGAGAGAAGCTTTTTTTTTTTTTTACCAGTTTTCATAATATAGAGACTGTTATTTTATATGATAATATTATAAATCAGGAAACTAGATTGATAGATAAGTAAAATAAACCATGTGTCTGAGTCTTGATTGTGCTTATAGGTGAAAGTGCAATAATTCTGATGAAATTTCTGGAAGGAAAACAATCATGATCAAGATTACAAAATGAAGGAGCGTTATGTCAGCTTTGATTGTGAAATGCCATTGGTTCTCTTGTGTCTTGTGACCGATTGCATCATTGTTCCTCACATAATGGCACTGTATGGCTTCAGAAGACTTGGAGTGCAACACAAGTTTTTAATACTTTAATACTCTTATTTTGGTCACTTTTTGCAATTAATGTTTTACATTTTTGAGAAGTGGTTAGGTTTAGGGTAGGGGTGGGGTTAGGTACTCAAAAATATCTATGAAAGTAAAAAAAAATAATAATAATAATAAAAAAATAAAAAAATTAAAAAAAAATATATATATATATACACTCACCTAAAGGATTATTAGGAACACCATACTAATACTGTGTTTGACCCCCTTTCGCCTTCAGAACTGCCTTAATTCTACGTGGCATTGATTCAACAAGGTGTTGAAAGCATTCTTTAGAAATGTTAGCCCATATTGATAGGATAGCATCTTGCAGTTGATGGAGATTTGTGGGATGCACATCCAGGGCACGAAGCTCCCGTTCCACCACATCCCAAAGATGCTCTATTGGGGGCCATTTTAGTACAGTGAACTCATTGTCATGTTCAAGAAACCAATTTAAAATGATTCGAGCTTTGTGACATGGTGCATTATCCTGCTGGAAGTAGCCATCAGAGGATGGGTACATGGTGGTCATAAAGGGATGGACATGGTCAGAAACAATGCTCAGGTAGGCCGTGGCATTTAAACAATGCCCAATTGGCACTAAGGGGCCTAAAGTGTGCCAAGAAAACATCCCCCACACCATTACACCACCACCACCAGCCTGCACAGTGGTAACAAGGCATGATGGATCCATGTTCTCATTCTGTTTACGCCAAATTCGGACTCAACCATCTGAATGTCTCAACAGAAATCTAGACTCATCAGACCAGGCAACATTTTTCCAGTCTTCAACTGTCCAATTTTGGTGAGCTTGTGCAAATTGTAGCCTCTTTTTCCTATTTGTAGTGGAGATGAGTGGTACCCGGTGGGTCTTCTGCTGTTGTAGCCCATCCGCCTCAAGGTTGTGCGTGTTGTGGCTTCACAAATGCTTTGCTGCATACCTCGGTTGTAACGAGTGGTTATTTCAGTCAAAGTTGCTCTTTTATCAGCTTGAATCAGTCGGCCCATTCTCCTCTGACCTCTAGCATCAACAAGGCATTTTCGCCCACAGGACTGCCGCATACTGGATGTTTTTCCCTTTTCACACCATTCTTTGTAAACTCTAGAAATGGTTGTGCGTGAAAATCCCAGTAACTGAGCAGATTGTGAAATACTCAGACCGGCCCGTCTGGCACCAACAACCATGCCACGCTCAAAATTGCTTAAATCACCTTTCTTTCCCATTCTGACATTCAGTTTGGAGTTCAGGAGATTGTCTTGACCAGGACCACACCCCTAAATGCATTGAAGCAACTGCCATGTGATTGGTTGATTAGATAATTGCATTAATGAGAAATTGAACAGGTGTTCCTAATAATCCTTTAGGTGAGTGTATATACACTCACCTAAAGGATTATTAGGAACACCATACTAATACTGTGTTTGACCCCCTTTCACCTTCAGAACTGCCTTAATTCTACGTGGCATTGATTCAACAAGGTGCTGAAAGCATTCTTTAGAAATGTTGGCCCATATTGAAAGGATAGCATCTTGCAGTTGATGGAGATTTGTGGGATGCACATCCAGGGCACGAAGCTCCCGTTCCACCACATCCCAAAGATGCTCTATTGGGTTGAGATCTGGTGACTGTGGGGGCCATTTTAGTACAGTGAACTCATTGTCATGTTCAAGAAACCAATTTGAAATGCTTCGAGCTTTGTGACATGGTGCATTATCCTGCTGGAAGTAGCCATCAGAGGATGGGTACATGGTGGTCATAAAGGGATGGACATGGTCAGAAACAATGCTCAGGTAGGCCGTGGCATTTAAACGATGCCCAATTGGCACTAAGGGGCCTAAAGTGTGCCAAGAAAACATCCCCCACACCATTACACCACCACCACCAGCCTGCACAGTGGTAACAAGGCATGATGGATCCATGTTCTCATTCTGTTTACGCCAAATTCTGACTCTACCATCTGAATGTCTCAACAGAAATCGAGACTCATCAGACCAGGCAACATTTTTCCAGTCTTCAACTGTCCAATTTTGGTGAGCTCGTGCAAATTGTAGGCTCTTTTTCCTATTTGTAGTGGAGATGAGTGGTACCCGGTGGGGTCTTCTGCTGTTGTAGCCCATCCGCCTCAAGGTTGTGCGTGTTGTGGCTTCACAAATGCTTTGCTGCATACCTCGGGTTGTAACGAGTGGTTATTTCAGTCAAAGTTGCTCTTCTATCAGCTTGATTCAGTCGGCCCATTCTCCTCTGACCTCTAGCATCAACAAGGCATTTTCGCCCACAGGACTGCCGCATACTGGATGTTTTTCCCTTTTCACACCATTCTTTGTAAACTCTAGAAATGGTTGTGCGTGAAAATCCCAGTAACTGAGCAGATTGTGAAATACTCAGACCGGCCCGTCTGGCACCAACAACCATGCCACGCTCAAAATTGCTTAAATCACCTTTCCTTCCCATTCTGACATTCAGTTTGGAGTTCAGGAGATTGTCTTGACCAGGACCACACCCCTAAATGCATTGAAGCAACTGCCATGTGATTGGTTGATTAGATAATTGCATTAATGAGAAATTGAACAGGTGTTCCTAATAATCCTTTAGGTGAGTGTATATATATATATATATATATATATATATATATATATATATATATACATACACTAATCAGGCATTACATTATGACCACTGACAGGTGAAGTGAATAACACTGATTATCTCTTCATCACGGCACCTGTTAGTGGGTGGGATATATTAGGCAGCAAGTGAACATTTTGTCCTCAAAGTTGATTTGTTAGAAGGAGGTCATGGGTGGCCAAGGCTCATGGATGCACGTGGGGAGCGAAGGCTGGCCTGTGTGGTCCAATCAAACAGACGAGCTACTGTAGCTCAAATTGCTCAAGAAGTTAATACTGGTTCTGATAGAAAGGTGTCAGAATACACAGTTTGTTGCGTATGGGGCTGCATAGCCGCAGACCAGTCAGGGTGCCCATGCTGACCCCTGTCCACCGCCGAAAGCACCAACAGTGAGCACGTGAGCATCAGAACTTGACCACGGAGCAATGGATGTGGATGGCCGGGGGCGTGTGTGTCGCTTACCTGGGGAACACATGGCACCAGGATGCACTATGGGAAGAAGGCAAGCCGGTGGAGGCAGTGTGATGCTTTGGGCAATGTTCTGCTGGGAAACCTTGGGTCCTGCCACCCATGTGGATGCTACTTTGACACGTACCACCTACCTAAGCATTGTTGCAGACCTTGTACACCCTTTCATGGAAACAGTATTCCCTGATGGCTGTGGCTCTTTCAGCAGGATAATGCTCCTGCCACAAAGCAAAAATGGTTCAGGAATGGTTTGAGGAGCACAACAACGAGTTTGAGGTGTTGACTTGGCCTCCAAATTCCCCAGATCTCAATCCAGTCGAGCATCTGTGGGATGTGCTGAACAAACAAGTCCGATCCATGGAGTCCCCACCTCACAACTTACAGGACTTAAAGGATCTGCTGCTAACATCTTGGTGCCAGATACCACAGCACACCTTCAGGGGTAGAGACATGCAAGGTGCCTGACCATGCTTCAGTTTTAGACGCCATGGGTTGAAAAATGTCATGGTGTTTGTTTGTTCCTTGTCAGTCGTGTTTACAATAATATCTTGGCAACACAAGCATTTTGACCAGGAAGTGCATTTGACTCTTTCAACTGCCATTCACAGATTTATTACAGACCTTCTGTGTCTATCCAGATGACATTTAGTTGTGCTCGTTCTGCGGTCGCTAGGCTGTGGGCCGTCAGACATGGTGCTTAGCATCTCCTCACTAATCTGAGTCTAGCTGTTGCATGATACATCAGTGCTGGCTGTAAATCTCCAGCGTCTCCTTTACTCAAGCATCATATGAGATTAATGGAAGGTGAGCAGCTTGTATTCATTCAGTTTCTGCCGTTCTCTCTCTCAAACTGAAGGTCTTGGATCTGAATTGTGAGTACTGAACATATCTACAGCTCATACTCTGTGCTGCTGTGTTACTTTAACCATTATAAGATTAATTTTCTGTAAACGTTGATGGAGATGTTATCTGAGTCTCTGCAGTCACACCTTTGGTCTACCTTGATAATTTTTGTCATTTGTAATTTTAATAATTATTTACCCATCTTGCTTATAAAACTACAGATTTTTTTTCTGTTGTGTTGTGCTTCTACATGTTCTTGAAAAAGTTTTCTAAAATAGCTAAGTACTGCTTTACTCTGTTTCAAGTGAGAATGCCCTCATTCTAGTACTTGCTTTTGTTTATCTTTCAGTATCTCTTCTGTTATTTAGGGTCAGATTCATGAAAATCTTCTTAGAAGTTTGTAAGAATGTTCCTAAGAGCAGTTAAAAATTCTTAAAAAGTTCTAAAATATTTTCTTAAGAACATCTGATTGTTTAGCGGTTCTTGCGAAAGACTCACTGATCAACTGAATGAAAACACATGGCTGTCTTTTTGCACCGCCTGCAGATTGCTTTAATAACCGTTCAACCGTGAGAGTGTGTGTGAGAGAGTGTGTGTGTGTGTGTGAGTGCGAGTGTGTGAGAGAGTGAGAGAGTGTGTGTATGTGAGTACGAGTGTGTATGTGTGTGAGTGTGTGTGAGAGTATGTGTGTGTGCGTGTGTGAGAAAGTGTGTTTGTGAGTGTGTGTGTGTGTGTGCGAGTGCGTAAATGTATGTGTGTGTGTGTGTTTGTGTGTGAGTGGGTGTGAGAGTATGTGTGTGTGTGTGTTTGTGTGTGTGAGAGAGTGTGTGTGTGTGAGAGTGTGAGAGAGAGAGTGTGTGTGAGAGTGTGTTTGTGTGTGTGTGTGAGAGTGTGTGAGTGTGTGTGTGTGTGTGAGAGTGTGTGAGTGTGTGAGAGAGTCAAGTCAAGTCAAGTCAACTTTATTTATATAGCGCTTTTTACAATGCAGATTGTTTCAAAGCACTTCACAGTGTTAAACAGGAAAATAATTAACAGAATTTGATTCGGCTGTACAGCCGCTCTGGAGAAAACGGTGATGTCATCAGCTCATTTCAGTTATCATATATATTCAAGTAATGTAGTTGATATAGTTAATTTAGTTTAGTAATTAAATTTATTTGGATATTTATTTGAAAATTTAGTGTCCCCAACTGAGCAAGCCAAAGGCGACAGTGGCAAGGAACCAAAACTCCATCAGGTGTCCTAATGAAGAAAAATAAACCTTGGGAGAAACCAGGCTCAGTCGGGGTGCCAGTTCTCCTCTGGCCAATTAACAAACAGTGTATGATTATTATTTTGGCAGCTTTATAGGTCAGAAGTAATATTAGATCGGAATATTCGAAAGATCGGAGGCATCACGCCGGAGACGGGTTTATTGAGGATGGCGTGTCGATTAAACAATTATTAAATAGGAATATTATAAATATCGGAGTCATCACGCCAGGAGATGGATCCATTGAGGATGCCATGTCGATGAGCAATTTCAGAGGGTAGACTAATTGACACGGTCTCTGCAGACACTTCAGGGATGCGTTGGTAATGTCTGGGCGCTGGTCCACCATCTGATCTGGATACGGCCCGGATCCGGCTGACTGCAGTAAACCTCGAGATAAACAGAGAGACTAACATTAGCGTAGATGCCATTCTACGCAGAGAGTGTGTGTATATGAGTGCGTATGTGTGTGAGTGTGTGTGAGAGTGTGTGAGAGTGTGTGTGTTTGAGTGTGTGTGAGAGTGTGAGAGAGAGTGTGTGTGTGAGAGAGTGTGTGTGTGTGTGAGAGTGTGTGAGTGTGTGTGTGAGTGCGAGTGTGTGAGAGAGTGTGTGTGAGAGTGTGTGACAGTGTGTGAGAGAGAGAGTGCGTGTGAGAGAGAGTGTGTGAGAGAGAGAGTGTGTGTGAGAGTGTGTTTGTGTGTGTGTGTGTGTGCGAGTGTGTATGTGTGTGAGTGTGTGTGAGTGCGAGTGTGTGAGAGTGTGTGTGTGTGTGTGTGTGAGTGCGAGTGAGTGTGTGTGAGAGTGTGTGTGTGTGAGTGCGAGTGTTTATGTGTGTGTGAGTGTGTGTGAGAGTGTTTGTGTGAGTGTGTATGTGTGTGTGTGAGTGTGTGTGAGAGTGTGTGTGTGTGTGTATATGTGTGTGTGTGTTTTTTTGAGTGTGTGTGAGTGTGTGTGAGAGTGTGTGAGAGTGTGTGAGAGTGTGTGTAAGTGAGTGTGTGTGAGTGTGTGTGAGTGTGTGTGAGTGTGTGAGAGTGTGTGAGAGTGTTTGTGTGAGTGTGTATGTGTGTGTGTGTGTGTGTGTGTGTGTGTGTGTGTGCGTGTTTTTTTGAGTGTGTGTGAGTGTGTGTGAGAGTGTGTGAGAGTGTGTGTGAGTGTGTGTGAGTGAATGTGTCCTGTGTATGGTGTGTCACATATGTGCTGAAAGCTGCCGTAAAAGATGTCGTAATTATACAGATAAAAACAAGGTCCCTATTTGAATAATTTTTGTAGAGTTTATTACCAAATTGAAATCAGCAAAAAGTAATGTCATGCATAATCATAACCAATCATTGTTTGCATTGTCTGTTTCTGGTGCACATCCCTAGTAATAGTGACATGTATTAAATGTAGGATACATACATTACTATTACTATGGATTTGCTGTTGTAACGCTTAATATTTAAAACATCCTAATACATTTTTGAGTTGGAGGGCATCCTAACTTGTTAGAGGTTATTTACTATGATTCTTACTATGAAGTCTTTAAAACAATCTTAAGAAGAAAGATAAGAACATAAGAAATGAATACAAAGTATTCCTAACTTCAACTTCAAATAAGAACAGTTAAGAAGAATGTCATTGGTCTCTCCTCCAGCAGTCAGATGTGTGATTTGCTGATTGATTTGAGCTCTAGTCTTCTCCATTATGAAGATTGCTTTCCTAATCCCTCACACTTTCATCCTGGGACACACCAACAGAAAAGTCTGCGAGTTCATGGTTAAAATCAGAATCTTCCCTCTGTAGGGCTTTCAGCACAGTCTAACAAATAAAACCACAGTCTATTTCTAGCATAATAGTGATATGATAACATGATATTCTTGTCACGAGATCAGGGAATATGGCATTATATGCGTTCTGAACAGGGTCTGGATTTTTGAGGATCAGGTCCCGACTCTAGTTTGATAGCACTAAGTCATGTTTGGTGGTTGCATCCATCCATCCATGCATTCTCCAAAGGGCTTGTCTTGTGTAGGTCGTGGGGATGCTGGAGCCTGTCCCATCGTCTCAGGTGGTTAGGTCATTTTCCCCATATTTCAGTATCAACGATTAAAACATTGACAGCCAATCAGAATCCATCCTACTGTAGCGAGCTTAAACCAGTTTATGACCAGCTCAGGACCAGCTCATGACCAGCTCAGGACCAGCTTAAACCAGTTTATGACCAGCTCAGGACCAGCTTAAACCAGCTCATGACCAGCTCAGGACCAGCTTAAACCAGCTCATGACCAGCTCAGAACCAGTTTATGACCAGCTCAAGACCCGCTTAAACCAGCTCATGACCAGCACAGGACCAGCTTAAACCAGCTCATGACCAGCTTAAACCAGCTCATGACCAACTCAGGACCATCTTAAACTAGCTCAGGACCATCTTAAACCAGCTCATGACCAGCTCAGGACCACCTTAAACCAGCTCATGACCACCTTAAACCAGCTCATGACTAGCTCAGGACCAGCATAAACCAGCTCAAGCCAGCTGCCATGCTTCAAAACCTAACCAGCATATGCTGTTTTTTCAACAGGGTTAGTGTGTCCTTTTTCACATTTCTAAAGAAATTATTGCTTAAACTGCCATGTTCCTATTATGTTTGGATATGTGTTTACCCCTCTTCACTCTCGGTTTGCCACAGATCGTTTCATTCCCATTTTATCCCTGGGTTTCTTCCTGTTGGCATGACAACCGATCAGATGGCAAATGCGTGTCAGCAGCTAAATCCTTTGGTTCTGGAGAAATGGTGCGCTCTTTATTACCTGTGATTGCGCCGTCTCGGTGCGTGTCTGATAGAGGAGGTGTTGTTCTCATTTCCTGGGCAGGTGGCTTTGCGTGGGCTCACAGGAAGTGAGTGACTGATAAGCAGGAAATCAATATCAGTGAAGCATCTGTGTGTGATGACAGCTGAATTAGTTTATTTCACTTGTTTATCATTATTATTTATTGTCATTATGTTTACCGATTTATTGTACTATTTGAATGCTGTACACCGATCAGGCATAACATTATGAGCACTGACAGGTGAAGTGAATAACACTGATTATCCCTTCATCACGGCACCTGTTAGTGGGTGGGATATATTAGGCAGCAAGTGAACATTTTGTCCTCAAAGTTGATGTGTTAGAAGCAGGACAAATGGGCAAGCGTAAGGATTTGAGCGAGTTTGACAAGGGCCAAATTGTGATGGCTAGACGACTGGGTCAGAGCATCTCCAAAACTGCAGCTCTTGTAGGGTGTTCCCAGTCTGCAGTGGTCAGTATCTATCAAAAGTGCTCCAAGGAAGGAACAGTGGAGAACCGGAGACAGGGTCATGGGCGGCCAAGGCTCATTGATGCACGTGGGGAGTGAAGGCTGGCCCGTGTGGTCCGATCAAACAGACGAGCTACTGTAGCTCAAATTGCTCAAGAAGTTATTTCTGGTTCTGATAGAAAGGTGTCAGAATACACAGTGCATCTCAGTTTCTTGCGTATGGGGCTGCATATCCACAGACCAGTCAGGGTGCCCATGCTGACCCCTGTCCACCACCGAAAGCAACAACAGTGAGCATGTGAGCATCAGAACTGGACCACGGAGCAATGGAAGAACGTGGCCTGGTCTGATGAATCACGTTTTCTGGTGATAACTTGGCCTCCAAATTCCCCAGATCTCAATCCAATTGAGCATCTGTGGGATGTGCTGAACAAACAAGTCCGATCCATGGAGTCCCACCTCGCAATTTACAGGACTTAAAGTATATGCTGCTAACATCTTGGTGCCAGATACCACAGCACACCTTCAGGGGTCTAGTGGAGTCCATGCCTCGACGGGTCAGGGCTGTTTTGGCAACACAATATTTAAAGTGATGTTAAATAAATGCTAAAAGTAAATCCTAAAGTCTCGAAAGGGATTTTTTGGGATTCACCCAAAAAAATAAATTATCCCATACTTTACTCACCCTCAAGCCATTCTAGGTGAATATGACTTTCTTCTTTCAGCCGAACACAATCTGAGTTATATTAAATAATATCCTGGCTCTTCCCAGCTTTATAATAGGAGTGAATGGTACCTTAGATTTTGGAGCCCAAAAAAGTGCATCTATCCATCATAAAAGTGCTCCACACGGCTCCAGGGGGTTAATAAAGGCCTTCTGAAGCAAAACCATGCGTTTGTGTTAGAAAAATATCCATATTTAAAACTCTAATCACTGGCAGCGGCCCAACTTGACATAAATATATAGATGCGTCATTAGCTGCTGTTTCTATGCGCTGCTATATGTAATTCCACCATATATGCCTATATGCCTTCCACCATATTGGAACGATAAAAGCTGGCCTGTGGAGATTCAAGAGCAAGTTGACTGTGCGTCTGCAACCGTAGTTAGACACATCTCTGAAATAGACTTCAACAGATGAATTTGCTAAACTAGCACAATACAACATGACGAAGGCGTCAGCTAATGCTGGGTATACACTTTAGTTTATTTTTAAACTCTTATAAGAAATGTGAGAGACCACAAACATGACAATAAGAAATCATAGATTTATCTGTTTTGTTCCTCTAGTGTGTGGAGTGCCGCAATGTGATCAGGAAAGCACACCACACACAAACAGATTCCATTCAAAAACAACCAGAGTCCCACCTGTGAACACGGGAAATCTCGCAAAATCTCTCGCATCAGAACATCTCAAATGTGACTTTAAAGTGAACAAACATGGCGGACGACCGGCAAGAAGAAATTGCGCTTATAGTGTATGGAATGCTTTTTACAGACAATTTGCGAGGGGGGGAAAGAAAATGTTTAGATGAAATCATGGAGACTATGAAAATGTCCTTTACATGTTACGGCGGGAACTGGAGGTGAGTCTTCCGTCAGCTCGCTTTCTGATTGGGTATTGTTTCGTTTCACGTGATAATCTCCAGAGCGCGCGCGCTTGTGTCCTCTGGGTTCCCCCCACACGTCAGGATTTCTGATCATAAATATTCAATGATTCGAGATCGGGGCGGCTCCGACGTTCTTCTGATCAGAGTTAATTAATTAAAATTGAGTTAAGAGTTAATTCATATAAAACCACAAACCAACACATTCTCACCTGTGAAAGGTTATCCCATTCATTCAGGTCATTTAAATCTCGGCGGTTTGACAACCAGAAGCTGCGCGCAGACGTGTCTGAAGCGCTCGAATGTGCCATTTACGTATACATATCTATGGTACACGCGTTCACGAGAGAGTCGAGATCCGGCGGAAGGGTGACCTCTGACCTGACGTATGACGTAGCTCCTTTTCTCTTACATCGAAATCTTCTGTCATTTCTCTTTAAAACTTCTCGTTTTACACTTCTAATTCGTGACCACCATTTTGATTTGCTTTATCTTTTGCACTTCTGCATTAGTCAATTTTCATCCAAGGTTACGCTACGCATCATACGCCCTACGTTGGGTCAGGGGTCACCCTTCTGCCTGATCTCGACACTATTGTGAACGTGCGTACGGCCTTTACCGGAAGCCGGTGATTATAGATTTTAAGTTTTAAATATGTATATTTATGGAAACGCATGGATTGGCTTCAGAAGGCATTTATTAATCCACTGGAGCCGTATGGATTACTTTTATGATGAATGGATGTGGTTTTTTGTGCTTCAAAAACTTGGGCGCTATTCAGTGCCATGGGAAGAGCCAGGATATTTTTTAATATAACTCTGATTGTGTTTATCAGAAAGAAGAAAGTCATATACACCTAGGATGGCTTGAGGGGGAGTAAATCATGGGCTAATTTTAATTTTTGGAAGAACTATTTTTTTAAGGCCTTAAATCCAGCCATTGATATTGCAGTTAGTAATTGCACATCATTCTTTCTTTCTTTCTTTCTTTCTTTGTCATTTCTAATCTAAGAAATGCTTCTTTCTTATCTCTAGAGCTTTACTTCTTTATCCCGGTCTCTTCTCTTCTGTGGCATCTTGCCCATTGTGTATTCCATTCACATCGTGAATGAACAGCATGTGTTCTGTATCCCTTGTATTAATATGTATCTATTTTTGATCTGCTCTGTTTGGAGATGAACACTCCCTGCAGAACTCTGACATTTTCAGTCTTTTCACAAGCACATCCTGTGGGCCGAATAAGGCCACCTCCCACTGTCCTGCATCCTGTTCTTCACTGCATTAGTGCTCCATTAGACAGTCTCAGGAACCCCCTCTCAAACACACACACACACACACAATAGGCGTGTGAAGCTATACCGGCGGCCTCCCATGAGACGCCTCATGCTTTGCACACCCCAGTCATTTCATTTATTACCACATCTTGTCCTAAACAGTGTGTAGATTAAAGTATCTTAAATTTAATGGCAAAATATTCAGAGAATAACAGCAAATATTGATAGATAGGAAATGAAATGTCACCATTGGGATGCTTGGAGAAGCTCTTGAGTATGAACTTGACCTCTGCCTTTACTTTCTGGTCAGAAATCCTCATAAGTGGTTTCGGGAGGGCAGTAGTGGTCCAGAAACTCACATTCAGCTCTGACTCCTTTCTGATATGTAGCAGCCACTCAAATAACCATCCAATCAAATCCTGATTAATAAAATCAATTTCAGCCCTACATTATTTCCCTGCTGAAGATCTTGTTTCACTAAAAAATACATCACGGAGGTGAAATGGATTGAGAATGCTGTATCATGTTGACTTTAAGAGCATAAATCAGTGTGATGGGTTTGTGGGCTGAATTTCAGATGTCTTGGCTGGAGTTTTTTTTTTTTTTTTTTTACAGTGCTGAGCTGTAGAGATGAGATCCAATTAAGAGCCATTCTCTTTGATTTTTGAAATAGAAATTTCTCTCATCTTTCATTCCTTTTAGTCACAGTCATGCTCACACATTGTCTCCTTTTTCTGATCTTTCTTCTGTCCTTTAACTTTTTGACTTCTGTTATATTGCTCTGTTAGATGTCATTTAATCGGTGATAACTAATTAAGTGATATCACACCGCTCATCTGATATTACAGGGCTCCAGACTGCGACCAAATGGTGGCATTTTGCAACCTTTTTTCCTGCTGGTGCGACTTAATTTTGTTAGAGGTCACACTGGTGCCTCCACCACAGTGCCTAACTGATAAGAGCTGCCATTTCTGTTGCATATGAGAAACATCAAATGGCAAAACTATTCGTTTGACCTTGCTCGGGCCGTTTATCAGCTCGGATCAATAATAGACATTGCAGCGCAAGCTCATACACAGGCCGATCTCGATCACGTGACACCGTTACTACACAGCGCTGGGAGATCCAGTGAGAAAGCGAAAGAAACTGCTCTCAAACATTAGTCTGGATCCCTGTATTATGCCAAATGTCTTTAAGTATAGCAAAATCTCCTGGTCCAACACTCAACTGACTGTAGTGTGTAAGAATCTATTCATATCGGTTATGCAAGATCTGCTCACCATCTGTCTTTGTTATTTAATTGACTTCATGAATCGTGCTTATTTTGGTAATGATAACAGTCTCTTTATTAAAAATGGGCCATATGTTTGTCTCTGATTATTCAGCAGTGGATATATTGCATCATGTTGCCTAATTGTGATCACAGGTGGCTTATGTGTAAGACGACCATCAATTAGAAGATTGCATTTTCTGTCATTTTTAGATAATGGAAGTGGGGATAACACCGCAATCCACGTTTAGCTGATGTTTAGATATTGCGTTGTTGCTTATGTACTTTATATACACTGTATTGCCAAAAGTTTTGGGATGCCTGCCTTTACATGCACATGAACTTTAAGCTTCAGCTTAAACTCTTCTGGAAAGGCTTTCCACAAGGTTTAGGAGTGTGTTTATGAGAATTTTTGACCATTCTTCTAGAAGCGCATTGGTGAGGTCAGGCACTGATGTTGGACGAGAAGGCCTGGCTCGCAGTCTCCGGTCTAATTCATCCCAAAGGTGTTCTATCGGGTTGAGGTCAGGACTCTGTGCCGGCCAGTCAAGTTCCTCCACACCAAACTCGCTCATCCATGTCTTTATGAACCTTGCTTTGTGCACTGGTGCGCAGTCATGTTGGAACAGGAAGGGGCCATCCCCAAACTGTTCCCACAAAGTTGGGAGCATGAAATTGTCCAAAATGTCTTGGTATGCTGAAGCATTAAGAGTTCCTTTCACTGGAACTAAGGGGCCGAGCCCAACCCCTGAAAAACAACCCCACACCATAATCCCCCCTCCACCAAACTTTACACTTGTCACAATGCAGTCAGGCAAGTACCGTCTCCTGGCAACCGCCAAACCCAGACTCGTCCATGGGATTGCCAGACAGAGAAGCACTGTTCTTGAGCTAATCTGAAGGCCACACAAAGTTTGGAGGTCTGTAGCTATTGACTCTGCAGAAAGTTGCCGACTTCTGCGCACTGTGACCCTCAGCATGCGCTGACCCCGCTCTGTCATTTTATGTGGCCTACCACTTGGTGTATGAGTTGCTGTTGTTCCCAATTGCTTCCACTTTGTTATAATACCGCTAACAGTTGACTGTGGAATATTTAATAGTGAGGAAATTTCACGAATGGACTTATTGCACAGGTGGCAACCTATCACAGTACCACGCTTGAGTTCACTGAGCTCCTGAGAGCGACCCATTCTTTCACAAATGTTTGTAGAAGCGTCTGCATGCCTAAGTGCTTGATTTTATACACCTGTGGCCATGGAAGTGATTGGAACACCTGAATCCAATGATTTAGAGGGGTGTCCCAATACTTTTGGCAATATAATGTATTTACTAAGAGAAAGTGTTGTACAGAATGGGGAAAATTCAAGTTTTACCACATTAGCCTCTGTCTTTATGAGTGAGTTGGGATTAGAGAATGAGTGTGTTTTCTTCTGGCCGGTCTTGAATCTTAAGCCTTACACTAAGTCTTAAAGCCTTTGATCCAATCTGTGTGTGTTCCTGTGCTCTGGTGAATGTACGAACACAAATACACCAAAACCCACCAGGCATTTTCAGTAATGTCTTAGTCAGAGACGTTTTTCTCATCATGTCAGTGTTTATAACGGTGAGCCTGGTGTCTGATGTCTCCTGAGATCGGCACAGGACGATCACATTAATTGAATGTGAGTGCTGAACCTACGCCAGTACTGCAAATCAGCACTGTAATGCTGAGGTAGACTGTCCATCCTGTTTCACATCATTCTTTCATTCATGTCAAACACTTGAATTCCCTCAATATCCTTGTTCTTTTAAAACATGCCTTGCCATCTGTCAGTAAATCACGCTTTAGATGTGGAAAATTCAACTTATAAAACAAATAGTTCCAGTTCTTGTTTATGATTATGAGCTGTAAAATACTCTATAAACACCCACCTTTGACCTCATTACATCAATGGTTGCTTGACAGCCATTCTACTAAACACTGCTGAAGAACTACATTGATTGGTTAATAAATATTATTTGTTATCAACAGGGTTTGAAATGAACCAATTTGGCTACAAAATTTTTAAGTTACCAGCCATTCAAAACTTCTACTAGCCAAAAAACAATAATAGTAATTATCAGAAATAAACCAGATTATCAATATCAAACCTTAGATTTAAATATAGCCTATTTATTATTAAATCTGATTCTTTTTGTTGCTGTGTTTATTTTATGAAACCTTGCCAGGTATATGTAGGGTTAGAACAACTAAATTCTGGTAAAACTCAAAAAAATTGAGGCAAATAAAAAATTGTAAGTTAAGAAATGTAAAGTTTAAGTAAGCAGAACTTGCAGTTTTATTTTGTACTCATACATTTAAATACATGCTCTTAACTTCAAATATTTGAGTATAAGCTAATTCATACATTTTAATTAAAAGTATAAACTTAAAAAATTTTAGTAGTGGAAACTTGACTAGCTATAACTAGCTAATTCAATAAATGCCACCTTGCTAATTGGTAACACAATGCTTTGGTAGCATTAGCATAGCATAGCACTTGTTGAATGAGGACAGCAATATAAAACATTTAACATGAATCTGTTCTCAAACTAAGCTCAACCATGATGGAAACCCTACAAAAAACCCAACATAACAGAAACTCTTCTAAACTAACATAGCAAAACATTAAACACTTCTAAATCTCACACTTAACATTAATCTTGCACAAAAAAACATTAGTTAACACTTTATTTTAGCATTTACTCTCCCAAAGCATGCTGGGAAATATAAATCCCAGCCCAGTTTCAGTTAAATTTAAGTTAGTCTGAATTAAAAGAAAACTTCAGATTACTTCAAATGTGTCAGTTTTGAGAACTCAAAAGAAAAAGAAAGTTCTAAATACTCATAAAAGTTCATTTGATTGAACTAATTTGTTTAATTTGAGTTGGCTCTACTCAAACTAATTAATTATGTTGGGCGTTAGGGTTTACAGTGTATAGAATGCCCACTTTTCATGATTTAAGGTCCATTCACACCAAGATTGATCTAGTTATCGTCCTTTGTGTGACTGAGCCTTTAGTCAATTGCTAATGAATAAACTAGCACGCTTCAGCTGGAATCTTAACATTTCAGAAGTATTCAAGTACTCAAAATGGAATACAGAAAGAAAAAAAAAGTGTATTTTTTTCCTTTCTTTTTAAAGTAAATTATCTAAACATTCTTAAAACAAGATTGATGTATGTGGCGCGGTGGGCGAGCGAGAGACGTGGGAGGATTGTAAAATAAAAAAATAAAAAAGGAGGAAGAACCGGCTGACAATGAAGTGAATTTTAATGAAAATAGAAAATAAACCCGTGAACAGGAAGGTAAAATATAACACAGGCCTGGTCCTCTCTCTCCCTTCACTAGTGTCGCTCGTCCTTATATGCCTATATCCGGGCTACCTCATGAGAGGACTCAAGCCCTTCGCAGGTGACGTTCATTCTCAATCACGCACCGGTCTCGCTCGCTCCTCCCACGTCTCTCGCTCGCCCACCTGTATTCTTTTGAAAGAAAGGTTTAGAATATAACTTGAATTTTCTTATAGTACTTTCTAGTCATGTCTGAAAGATCATGAGTTGCACATGAACGGCACCACAAAGTCGTAAATTCGAGCTTGGGAGTTTCTGCATTCACATGCTTTAATAATTGGAATTATCATAAATACGCGTTTCCTAGTTAAAAATTGGACATGAACGCCCTCTCAAGTCGTATTTACCACCTGGAAGCTCAGGGATAAATTTGATACCCAAGTTCCTGAGTTGAGCGGCAAATTAACTTTAAACATGGCGGAGGGGAGAACGATGCTGCTGTGACTGCTATTCTTTATTTTTACATCGCCTTGTCTTGTTGTTAAAGTAGTGCATATTTACATATATGAATAATCATTTGAAGCATACTGTATGTATTATACACAGCAAAAATAGACCGAAATTCCAGACAAAGATAGCGCTGGAAATGTTTGTATGGTTGTCAATGAATGTGACGCTAAATATAATTTTGGCTTTAATACAATTTTCCCAATTAAAGGGTTAGTTCACCCAAAAATGAAAATTACCCCATGATTTACTCACCCTCAAGCCATCCTAGGTGTATATGACTTTCTTCTTTCAGACGAATGCAATCAGAGATATATATAAAAAATGTCCTGGCTCTTCCAAGCTTTATAATGGCAGTGAAGGGCAGCCCAAAATTTAAAGCCCAAAAAAGTACATCCATCCATTATAAAAGTGCTCCACACGACTCCGGGGGTTAATAAAGGCCTTTTGAAGCGAATCGATGGGTTTGTGTAAGAAAAATATCCATATTTAACATGTTATAAAGTAAAATATCTAGCTTCCGGTGGACCGTCGTCTGTATTCAACTTATATAAAAAGTGTAACTGGCGCGACGATGACTTTGGACATAGCGAGAGGCGTTACACTTTCTGCTTAAGTTGAATACGGAAGGTGGTCCACTGGAAGCTAGATATTTTACTTTATAACGTGTTAAATATGGATATTTTTCAAAAATTGTATGTTATTTTTAATGTGATGATTTGTAAAACAAAAATTTTTTTAAAGGTGTTGGCCACTTTGTGGCAAACAAGCACTTTTATTTTAAAAAGACATGAAATGACCACTATAACCAGTAGATGGCGGCAGAGGAGCACTTATTGACATATTAGCCATTTCCACCCCTTAATATAAGGAAAAAAGTTGGAAGTCACAAAGTCTCATGAAAAACAAAAACTTTTCTTCACTGAAGCTGTCGGTCAGTACAGTGTGATACTGTGAAAGAACAATGGTACATTTAATAAGAATAGAATATTTACATTATCCCTATAAAAAATTAGGTGTTTGCACATTACTGTTGTTAATAAAAGTTCATTTTATCTGCATATAAATTCAAGCTCAGTGCTTCACTGTTAAATTTCCAATAAACAAACATGTAATATTATTAATAACTGCACATATTAACAAAACAAGGCAAAACAAAAGTAATTGTATGATAAAATGAATTACATTTCCTGGTGCCACTGCTCTCAAATGTTAGTTTGGAGCCCTGATATCACTAATATTGTATCAAATAGTGTTATGATATCTCTTGATTCACTCAAAGATTATACATGTTTCATAGGCCATTTATCTATTTGTCCATTATGCTGTCGACATTTTGTTTCTGTCAATCGTGTAAAATGTTTCGGTGAATAATACAACTTATGTCATTGAGTTTGACCTATGCCAATTTCATGAGAAACATTGAGTGCTCTTATAATAAGCCCAAAAGGCGCAAATTGTAGGGATGACCCGTAACATGCAGTTAATATGAAATCATGAAAACTACAGAGCTGCTTCTGGCTGTGTACAGTTGAGAGTCTCTCAGTCGAGGAAATACATTTGATGTGATGTCTCATCTCTCTGCTGTCCTTGTTTTAGTGCTTCACCCTTGACTGCTTTGATCAGCTTTAAATTCAGCGTTCTCCTTTTCTCCCTTTCTTTTCCTTGTTGTCAGAAAACTTCAAACAGCTCTGTTCCCAGTGCAGCATTCTCTCCCTTCAAAGACTATCTTTATTATATAGTCTTAAGACAGTTTTAGTCAACTCAAAGAGATCATTTATTTTTTTATATATATATGTGTGTGTGTGTGTGTGTGTGTGTATGTAGGAAAACAACCTAAATTGCCAAGTGGAAATATGGGATGATTAATTACTGTGGCTCTTAGATGTTGGGAGATAGACTAAAAACCTCTGAAGCATTTCTTGTGTGTGGCCAACCATGACAGCAGGACATTGAGACCTGATTATGTAAGTGAAGCTTTCTTTAATAATCATTAAGCGCTCCTCCCTGTGGACTAGAGATGAGCTCTCCTTTGGGAAAAAAACGTTAACAGTGTCTGTCCCTGTTGACTTAACAAATACATGTATCTTCTTCCCCTGGTGTAGAGAATAGAAAAGAAGAGTTTGGAATAAACCACCCCTTTCAATCCGATCAAAATTACATTCGGATCGAGCTCAGTCGGATCGATTAAGGTGTTTACATGAAGGCTTTTCAGTCTGATTGAGCCGTCAATCTGATTACTAATGGATTATTTTGTTGCATGTAAACATAGCCCTGCACTGAAGTCACTGTAAAATCTTCACCACTAATACACAGAACGTCCCAGAACAAGAATCCCAGGTGAAAATTGTTGTTGAAATATCAGTATTCTTGGAATTCTTTTCATCCAATCAGATTTGAGGACGGAAAGTCCGGAACTAACCCTTGCTGAGAATAAACTCTACCACAAGATAACATGAAAATGGGTTTTGGTCTCATGAAGGAGTGGTGGAAGCGGCAGGGCGTTGTGCTGACTAACCTCAACTCATGTCGAGGACAGCAATAGCTAGTAAAATTGTTGAAACATTATACCTAAAATTATGACATACATTTTTAAATAAAATAAATAAATCCAATAAAAATAAATAATTACAAGCACTTACTGTTGTTTTGTTTTTGGACTAACAAAGACGTTTTGAGATCTGAAACATGCTTTTATAGCGTGATATGTCAAAAGAACAAGGAAAAAAGCTTTATTTCTCAATTCAAGACTCCTTTAACTGGTTTTAGCCAATGCTAGTGTGTTGTCACATTTGGTTAAGTTTTGTTCTTGTTTTGATTTGTGTCTTTTATTATGTCATGTCTTTTAGTTTGAAGTCTTTTCCTTTTCATTGTTTCCTGTCCCTCATCTTCCCCATTCCTGTCTTGATTGTGTTCAGGTGTTCCTTGTTTGTATCATTAGTTCTGTTGCGTATTCATAGCCCACATGTTTCCTTTGGCTGGTATGTAGCTTTGGCTTTATTTAGTCCTCTTCTTTGGTGAGTCTCTTGTTTTAGAATTTGTCAAGTTTAATATGTGTCTTTGGTCTGTTGATCTTTGCTTTTGTATTTAAAAACGATATTATAATAATAATAAAACTTGAGTTCTTAACTTTGACTCACCAGAAAGTAAGAATGTTACTGGCAGAAACTGGTTAAGCTGGTATTGTTGCAGGTAAACTAGTATGACCTGTATGGCTTGATAGGTGACCAGCCAAAGCCAGCATTGAATGGGTGTCAAATCCTTACATTGTCCTGACAACCAGCAACAGATTTAATTGGTCTATTGTTGGGATATTTCACCCAAAAGTGAAAATTCATTGACTTCCCAGATTTATATGCCTTTCCTCAGATGAACACAAACAACTCTTTTTTTATTTTTTATTTTTTTTTTTTTTAAATAATAAATCTCTGCAAGTCCATAAGTGAATGGGTTCCCAAATTTAGATTTTTTACTTTGATTGACTGGTAATTGGTAAAAGCAAATGTGCCAAACACAGTGTTAAAGATATTTTATGTTATTATGAAAAGTGTAAAAAATATTCTTCAATCTGGTGCACTTGGAGAGTAAAATCAAGAGTGCCAACCTCTTTACTATCAAGATTGAATAGAGAAAAAGAAAATTAATTGACTGGACTTTGAAGTGGACTCAAACCTCATTTTTTAGATGTGATAGAATCTCAGTCCACATTACATTCATACTGTTTTTTGTTTTGTTTTTTAGGAAGTATAGAAAAAATATAGAAATAAGAATATTTATTATTTTACTTTACACATTAGTACAATACTTGCATCTTAATGTATTCTTGCAAGCATTAAACTCAAGTACAATACAATAAAGCAGCTTCCTAGTAATAGGACAATGTGTTTATGTAGCAATTTATTAAATTTCAGCTGTAAAGCAGCTCTACAGAGGACAATAAATGTCATTGTTCAGCTCAATTTATTTTGATTCAGATTATTTCATTAGCAGTATCAATGTTGCAAAGCTAATCAGTTATGAAACAAACTCAATTTAACTATAAAGCAACTCTACAGAAGACAATAGTGTCATTATTCTGCTAAAGTCAGTCTGTTTTGTAGTTCAATAAGTGTTGATGTTGCAAAGTTCATCAATTAGGAAATTACTGAAATCACCGGATCATGAGCTGCACGTGCAGAAATGAACACAGTGCTGCGCTTCACTCTGAAACGCGCAGCGCAACAAACCGTATACTTTTAACTGAAATCGCAGCCTTTTGCAATTTTATTATTGCACTAAGCCATATCACAATTTAAACTTTAGTTCGATTGACTGGTAATTGCTGAAGCAGATGCGCCAAACACATGTTAGAGATCTTTTATGTCATTACGAGAAGTGTAAAAATGTTCCACCACAATCTAGGAAATTATGGGAAGCACTGAGCTGAACCAGCTTGGCTGCTTTACATGTATTAAATGTAACCTTTCTCTTCTCTGTATCCACAGGCTGTGAGCTCTTTTGAGTGGTGCCATGACCAGTCAGGGTGGTGACCATGAAGACAGACTAAGCCCCCCAACTTCCTCCTCCTCTTCTCGGCCCTCAGCAGCCCGTAAGCTGCAGGTGCAGCGCTCGCTCTCCCGAGATACCATTACCATACACTTTTCTGCCAAAGGAAATGAGGAAGAGGAGGAGGAAGAGGACCTCTACAGGCTAGCTGTTTCCCCTTCTGGCCTTGACACTGACGATCAGAGCGTAGTCACAGCTCAGGAGGCCAGCGAGGACCTTCTCTCTGAAGGACTGGGAGTGGACTTGGTTACAGGACTGTCACCCCAGGCACACAGTTCTGCCTTGGCTATCCAACACCCCTCCATTAACCTGGGTTGCACGTCCACTTCTAGTCTTGTTAGCTTCTCGTGGCCCTCTGAACAAAGGTCGACTGTCCCGGTACCTTCCACCTATTCAGTGTCCTCCAACTCATCCCCAGCCAAGGCCTCTGCCCTACCCTCAAAGCCTTTTCTCAGCCTAGTCAAGTCCCTTTCCACTGATGTGGAGTCTCGTGAGGCTCCCACTGTTGCCCCCCAGTCGATAAGGCACCGGCATTTGATGAAGACCCTGGTTAAGTCTTTATCCACAGACACTGCTCGACCGGAACAGGAGGCTTCATTGACTCATCGCCCCTCAGATTCACGGCTCAATCTGCACCTTTTCAAACCTTTCACCCAAACTCGTGTTCCTGCTGTTAGTGGAGACTCCAAAACGGCTCCCTCATCCCCGCTCACCTCACCTGATAGCCGCTCCTTCTTCAAAGTTCAGGAGGTGGAGGCACGTATTGAAGACACAAAGCGCCGTCTCTCGGAGGTAATGTATGAGCCCCTTCAGCTTCTCAGCAAAATAATTGGCGAGGAAACTGGTAGCACTTCCGCATCCACAACTGCTGGAGTCTCCTACCGGTCCAGAAACCTTTCTTCCAGCGCCTCTGAACTCTCCAACCTGTCTGCCCTCAATGGCCACTCAGAAAGCAACAATAACTACTGCATCAAGGAAGAGGAAGACCTGGAGGGTGAAAGTCCTCTTGAGGGGGCAACTGTTGAGTTGCCTTTACACAGATCACCCTCACTGGGCCTGGACAGATGTTTTATGTCGACACTTGCTCGTCAGGAAGATGAAGAGTTCTGTGAGCTCTACACCGAAGACTTTGAGCTCTGCAATGACACTGAGTTAGATGGAGAAGGAACTCATTCATCCCAAGTCCGACGAGGGAGTACGGGGGGATGCAGTGAGGAACCAACTGAAGGAGGGGAGGAGGAGGAGGAAGAAGATGAGCCCCCAGGAGTACCCCACAACAAATTGATTCTTCTCATAGCTATTGTTTACGGTTACTTTGTGTTGCCACTGCCTACCTATGTGTGTTGGGTGTTGACGGGAGTGGTGGCAGGTTTCATGCTGGCGATTCTGATGGTGTGGCTGTCAGCAAGACGCAGACCGTCATGGGACCGTCACAGCAGCTGGACCAGAAGAGAGCAATGGAACAGGGTTCCTCTGGATATCACAGAACCTGCCATTTACAAGGTGAGCGCCATCCTGCTGCCAAAGATGATTTGGTTAAAGGGTCATGAAACCCTACACCAAATTTGAGTTATGTGTGTTGACTATCATAGAAGACAATGTTACCATCTGTTAGTTTTGAGTGTGGGAGAAAACTAGTTCTTTTTAAACCTATTTGCTCTATTTTCAACTTCCGGGTGTAAATTTGTCTTCATGTCAAAGTCATAGGTTGTGACGTTTTCTCGTACTATAGTACGGTGATGACTCATCGGGGTGTCATAATTTTTAATGAGACTGCGTGCCCCCTTATCCTATGAGAAGACGTGTTGCTTAATTCATGACAGCAGACGTTGATAGGCATTTTCCTCTGACTTGCGCTTCAAATAACGAGATTGTATACAGTAATCGAGAGATGCATTAAGGGTTCAAAAACGAGTGTTTGTTTTTGTTTTATAAGAGTTTCTGCGCTGCATAAGTTCTCTTCAATAGATCCTGAGTCTTCAACACAAACGCGATTCATCCACACTGGTGTACCTGCTCTTTACGGCCCCTTGTCGCCTTTGGCTTGCTCAGTTGGGGACACAAAATTTTCAAATAAATGTAATTGCTAAACTAAATTAACTATATCAAATTCATTACTTGAATATATATGATAATTGAAATGAGCTAGATGACATCAACGTTTTCTCCAGAGTGGCTGTACAGCTGAATCAAATTCAGTTGCATTATTTTCCTGTTTAAGTTGACTTGGCCTGACTTGACTTTAACTGACCAAACGACTCGAGCGTGTTCATATATATTTTCGATGCAGAAAACAAATTGCGAATAACTGTGCATTTAATTATATCTGTCACAGGATATACATGTATTTGTGTAACGGTGAGCTTACAAAACTATGTGTATATTGTGTTGCATGTATGGTGCAGCATGCGTTTGTGGGAAGCTTTGATACTTTTAATGAGAGTGCAATAAAACTGTCTGAATCAGAAACCGTTGCTGTGTTGTCAGTCTCCCCTCGTCCCCCTCAAGCGGCAACCTCCCCCAGTTTCTCTTTAAGCCAATACGTAAGTGACTTAAACTGCAATTCATCGACTGGCCGCTAGAGACAGGCTCCAAAAGAGAGCAGAATCTCATTGAGCCCCATGTTAAAATGCCCAACTTTACAGCAGAAAAAAACATGTTTACAGCCTGGTGCAAAAAGTGGTTTTGGTCTATACAGCTAATTTTGCTCTTCATGACAACTGTGAGGGGGGTGAATTTTTTTTATAACTCATTCGTTTAAATTATATTAAGCCTTAAAGTTCTGCATAATTAAGGGCGTGGTCACTTGAGTCACAGGTGGATTGCCGCTGCGGTCACTACTAGCCGTTTGTCTGCTGTCTGTTAGCTCCACCCACTCCACCTGTTAGCTCCCCTTTGCCCATTTTCAGTTATCCGGGAGTGACGCGCTGCCAAGATGGCGACGGCTGACTTTAGGCTTCAGAAACGCACTTCAGAAACCTATGGGTGACGTCACTAACACTACGTCCATATTTTTTTACAGTCTGTGGTCCCCCTCCACTCCGCAGCTTAACTACGCCCAATTTTATAGCATTTTTCAAAACTGTGGTGGGAAATGACTGCTTCTGAAACAGGGGGTTTCATGACCCTTTTGAGCTGGAAATTTACCTGGCAGGTTGCCAATATTTTTGTTAATTCACTATGCATTTCACATTTCTTATTGAGGTATTTGTTCATACCGGTTATATATGTGCCCGGCATGAAAAATGTGTCCGCACATTCTCAGTTCTACAAATGCTAATTTAACCAAAAAATGCAGAATAATAGCAATGAAAATAAAAAGAATATTAAGTCTATCATCTATAGTCCCTAGACAATCTCACCTGAAAACCCGAAAACATCAGCGATCTTCATCCACACAGCGAATTTCTGTATTTTGCCCCTTCAGAATCAATGGTTTATCGCATATAATTCAAGGTATTTCCCAATTTCATTGTATTTCGCTGTCTTTGTTACGCTATACTCAGCGATAGTACCCAGCTGAGGTGTGTGACCTGGTGCCGGTTTATTTATTATATTTTCCTATAGGTCTATGTTTAGGCTTTATTCAAGCAGTTAAACTATAATTGTAAAGGTAAAGATATTTTTGCAGCACAGGGTGAAGTCAGTATTTACATTAACGACGATTTGACACAATTATAGTGTACACTCACCTAAAGGATTATTAGGAACACCATACTAATACTGTTTGACCCCCTTTCGCCTTCAGAACTTCCTTAATTCTACGTGGCATTGATTCAACAAGGTGCTGAAAGCATTCTTTAGAAATGTTGGCCCATATTGATAGGATAGCATCTTGCAGTTGATGGAGATTTGTGGGATGCACATCCAGGGCACGAAGCTCCCGTTCCACCACATCCCAAAGATGCTCTATTGGGTTGAGATCTGGTGACTGTGGGGACCATTTTAGTACAGTGAACTCATTGTCATGTTCAAGAAACCAATTTGAAATGATTTGAGCTTTGTGACATGGTGCATTATCCTGCTGGAAGTAGCCATCAGAGGATGGGTACATGGTGGTCATAAAGGGATGGACATGGTCAGAAACAATGCTCAGGTAGGCCGTGGCATTTAAACGATGCCCAATTGGCACTAAGGGGCCTAAAGTGTGCCAAGAAAACATCCCCCACACCATTACACCACCACCACCAGCCTGCACAGTGGTAACAAGGCATGATGGATCCATGTTCTCATTCTGTTTACGCCGAATTCTGACTCTACCATCTGAATGTCTCAACAGAAATCGAGACTCATCAGACCAGGCAACATTTTTCCAGTCTTCAACTGTCCAATTTTGGTGAGCTCGTGCAAATTGTAGCCTCTTTTTCCTATTTGTAGTTGAGATGAGTGGTACCCGGTGGGGTCTTCTGCTGTTGTAGCCCATCCGCCTCAAGGTTGTGCGTGTTGTGGCTTCACAAATGCTTTGCTGCATACCTCGGTTGTAACGAGTGGTTATTTCAGTCAAAGTTGCTCTTCTATCAGCTTGAATCAGTCGGCCTATTCTCCTCTGACCTCTAGCATCAACAAGGCATTTTCGCCCACAGGACTGCCGCATACTGGATGTTTTTCCCTTTTCACACCATTCTTTGTAAACAACTTTGAAAATGGTTGTGCGTGAAAATCCCAGTAACTGAGCAGGTTGTGAAATACTCAGACCGGCCCGTCTGGCACCAACAACCATGCCACGCTCAAAATTGCTTAAATCACCTTTCTTTCCCATTCTGACATTCAGTTTGGAGTTCAGGAGATTGTCTTGACCAGGACCACACCCCTAAATGCATTGAAGCAACTGCCATGTGATTGGTTGATTAGATAATTGCATTAATGAGAAATTGAACAGGTGTTCCTATTAATCCTTTAGGTGAGTGTAAATTTGCTGAGCGACACAAATGACTTTTAATTGGTTATTTTGTTAGCAAACATGTAACTATAATTAAGTTCTTTCCATCGATCTGTTTTTTTTTTTTTTACTTTCACATCTAAATGATTATATTGAGGTTAACTTATACGGTTATACCCTACTTGTGGTCAGTCTGAACAAATGCCTATCAACACGATAGTCTGCTTGGCCCCTTTAAATTGTTTAAAAAAAGACCAAGCATTCGATCTATGTCAGAGCATCCACAAATCTTTCTACAGCGTCGTTGGCAGGGCGGCCAGAGCGAATTTTGACGCTCTCGCCGGAGGCGGTGTTAACGCACAGTTGTCTCAGCCGGACCGTTGGCTGAACGTCTGATGTATATGGCACACTTATCAGGGCTGCGTTCAGCCCAGACAAAACGTTTTTTAAACGGAAATGGTGGTGCGTTGAACACCCTGTTCTGATGACGCAAGAGTTGCAACTATGGCAGCTGAGAAGGCCATTCTTTGATCTTTTTGAAGAATTTTCAGAGCCTGATGAAATCGGTATAAATGCGTGTTTAATACTGCAAAATCGACTCGATGTTACAGTCACTGCCCTTGAAGGGATTTGTGGAAACTGTGGTTTCTAATTATTGTGATCCAACATTTGCCTCGCATTTCAGGATGAAAAGACAAACATGTCTTCTAATATCTTCAATTGTTGCGTGGAGCTGCAGCGGACACATTTGTAAATGACTTTACTTGTACCCATTGCGCGAGCTGTCTCTTTAATACAGCATGGTTTATATACATGTTGCTGCTGATTGGACTGACATTTGACACACCCACCAAAACAAGAGAATCTCAAACCCTGTTGCGCACCGTTGCACACTGTTTCCAGGAAACATGTCGTTCAAAACGTTTTGCACCGGTTTGAGCTTGAACGTGCCCCTGGAAACATTTCAGGAGTTTCGAAGTCGTCATCTGATTGGTTGAATTCTACAGGATGTCCGCGAGACGAGTGTGTCACGTTCTTTAACGGTCTGCCTAGAAACAAATGCTGTTACGCCAAACTCCCTCGTGAAAGAAGAACGCCGTCGTGTTTACAACTGTGACAATGAGCGCTTACCAGGATCAACTAAACACTGGGTTTTCAAAAATATGTGATGTTCGCGGCTCCATTATTGCAGTAAACTTGCACAATGTTCTTGAATTAATAATTTATAGATGCACGCCGGTCTGTAATTGCAGGGACATCGACTTTACATTTTCATGTCCCTAAACATGACATTGAACAAAACAAACTGTGCTTTACATGTCAGTCAAACGTCCTCGACCAATGAAAGCTGCGTTAGAATCCAGACCTTCTGCTGTTAGTCTCGACTCATAGTTGAGACTTGACTCATACCCCTTTTCCACCAGAATGGTTCACGTTCTGGAGCCAGAGCCTGTTCTCGACCAGGCGGACTAGAGCCTTTTGCGAACTGAACTATTAGATTACTCAACGAGACAGCGGCAGCATTTCTCCGCTCCCCGGCCCCATTCAAGAACAGCAAGTTTTTAGAGCCAGAGTTGAACCAATCTTTACGGCCCAGAACCATCTTTTCTGCAGTGGAAATACGTGTAATGGTTGGGAACAGTGTCAGTGGAAAAGGGGTATCAGTGACCCCAAACAGGGTTTGTGATTGGGGTTGTTTGAAGTCTGCTTTTTGATAACATCCAACATGTCTGTCTCATGTAATTTATTTATGATTGTTGCTTTTTTGCTTATATAAACACAGTAGTATACTTGGGGGTACAGTTTCCCTTTTTATGTTCAAAATGTGAGCAGAAATTATTACCTAAAGATTCCCTAAACAATTGACATATAAAAATGCATTGACATATTCAATAAAGTGAATTTGGGAGAGCCTAATGGCCACACCAAGAACAACTATAGCCATAAAGTTTCTCTTTAACACAACAGCTATAACGATAAATGGCACAGAGGAATAATGTCATGGGATCACTTTCAGGCAGAGGTGGAAAGAGTACCTTTAAAAGTATTACTGCTTGACAAGTAGAAGTACTAAAGAATAAAATGAGTTTGCTGAATAACTATCCAAGTACCTACATTACAAATTAGTTTTTACATTAGTTCAGTTATTTGTTTAATGACTTTTTTAATGTTTAAAACGACAATGTACAACAGTATTTAGGTCTTGAAAAGGCATTAACTCAGTACTTATTTTCAGCCAGCTTTGTATGGTTGTAGTGTCTGTATTATAAGCAAAATGTGTGATCCAGTGAACTTCAGACAGCCATAAAAAGTTTTGTATAATGCGTCATCCAATGGACTTTAGACAGCTGTAAAAACTGTTGTATCAACTGGCAGACTTTTACATAAATAAACTGGGAGACGTGGATGGAAGGTCTAAAAATTAGATTAGGGTCTAAAAGCTATGCATGTTTATCCACATGCCCTGTTCCAATTTATACTACACCTGCTAGGCGAGCATCACGTGTCATTTTTATTCAGTTATTTAATTAAATAGCAGCCTTTGGGGTTTGATAGTGGCACCAGGTCATGTTGGATGTTGCTGATTTCATGTTTCAATGCAAGACAACCCCTGACAAAGAGCGTTTATGAGCAATTATCATTATTAACTAGGGTGTCTTCAGATTATGATCTGCATATTTCATTTACAGTTGACAAAATTGGCTCAATAACTTATCCTACACATACAGTCAAACCAAAATGTATGGGCAACATTTTCTCACATTATCACAGCTTATTCGCTATAGTTGGTAATAAAATATGACAAGAACTCAGTTAAACTGTATCAGAACAAATTCATCTTGATAATGTCAGATAACTTTGATAGAAATGGATTACAATCAACCAATCAGCTGTTGAATTTAAGGACACAATTAGATAATACCAATTTAGCTCAACCAATGACCAAGCAATGCTTCATTTTGTTCAGTCTGTGGTGTCAAAGGTCACATTAGCAATTAAAGAAACAGCACTTCAGCAAAACATGCTCAGGTCAAAGTGTCTGAATCATTTTGGTCCCAATTTTTATCAGTTTTACTGGTAGTCACTGTATGAAGAGATTTTGGGTATAATATGTCAGTTTACTTTATTTTGCTATCCTCACTTACAGAAATGAACTATAGTGTCCTGCACCCACTAGTAAAACATTATATCTGGTATCTGAATCATTTTTGGTTTGACTGTATATAACAACTTTTTGCCAGTTTGCCGAAGTTACTTACATCAGTGTGTTTGTGCAAATTTGAGGAGGATCTGTGAAAGGCTGATATTTCCTCAGATAGACCGTTTGTACCCCTAAATGAAGTGCTGACTCTTACTGGACATTTAATCCGCTTGTTAAGCTGTGACGTGTGAACTTTCCGATAATACTACAGCTGTTAATAAACACTATTCATTGATAGCACAGCTTTTAATAACCGTCTCCGGGCTCACGGTGTCCCGGACAGCAATAATTTAAAGACACAGAATCACTTACTTGACAACTGAGATTTTGGGATGGAGATAAAGGTTAGGATCATGATTATTCAGTAGTACTACAGCACACATTGTATATTAGTTATTTACAATTTAGCTTTTAGAAACTGAAGGAGTGCTTGGATCAGGAAATGGTGACACATGATGTCAGACTTGACTATCGGATAGTGGCGAATGATCCTGCCAGGAATGCTAATAAATACACACATGCTCACTGTCGTTGTCATCACCAATCTGTTGTTCTCTACTGAACTGAAGAAACCTTTTTTTTTTTCTTTTTTTTTTGCAAAGCTGTACCTTCTCATTGTCTAGCTTCTTGACTGACTCAAACAAAATCTTACAAATATTTCAGTTTCACTGCATAGATGTAGAACTTTTTTTAACCTTAATTAAAGGTGAAGTATGTTAGATTTTTGTGTTGAGACATTCTCTTACCCCAGTTTATTGTTCATTGACTACTATTAATATCAGTGTTGGTCAAAGTTACTTTTAAATGTAATGCATTACAATATTGTGTTACATCCTAAAAAAAGTAACACTGAGTTACTTGGTTACTTTTTATAGAAAGTAATGTTACAGAAAGTAATGTTACATTACATGAACTTTAATGACATCCCATTTTTAATCCGTAGGGTTTAATAGAGTTGACCCACCCTTTGCAGCTATAACAGCTTCAACTCTTCCGGGAAGGCTTTCCACAAGGTTTAGGAGTGTTTATGGGAATTTTTGACCATTCTTCTAGAAGCGCATTTGTGAGGTCAGGCACTGATGTTGGGCGAGAAGGCCTGGCTCGCAGTCTCTGCTCTAATTCATCCCAAAGGTGTTCTATCGGGTTGAGGTCAGGACTCTTTGCAGGCCAGTCAAGTTCCTCCACACCAAACTCCCTCATAATGCATTACCCCCAACCAGGGCCGTAGCTAGGGATTTCTGGGCCCCCTGAAAAAACATTGATGTGGGCCCCCAACGCCCTCCATTCATATCATATACGGGATATATATGGTAACGGTAGGCCTATAAGATATGGGCATGGAGGCCCACATCTGGTGCCATGCACCTAACTAAACAAATAAAGGTTATTGCTTTTACTTATTTTATATAGCCTACAAAGTTGTATATAAAATATTATATAAAAATGCATTAAGCGATTAATAACTTCGTTTACAGTCATCAAGCAATTACGCAAGACAAACAAATAAAATAACAACAAAAGACAAGAAATTGATAAAATGATAAAATAAACTTTTTTTTTAAAGAAGGCCTACCAGCAATATAACAGGCCTATAAAATGTATTTCAAGTCAGTCTGGTGTCTAACAGCTGAGATAAATATACAGAAATTAAAATGAATGCAGTCAAATGTAAAATAAAACCACTTAAGTTACTCACTGTCTTAATTTTTGATGAAGATAACGTGTTATTTTATTAAATATAGCTAATAAATGTATCCATCAATAGCAGTGAATTGTATTCCAGTTTTCTTGACCGTATTGTTAAAAATATCACATCAGCAGCCGGCAAGTCTGTAATACTTTTGACACCCAAGTTTTTCTGCATATTATACAAACCAACAAACTGCATAATAGCGCAGAAAAGACGGGACTTTGAGCGCGTAATTATTCGGGCGGTTCACACCACGCTGGTATACAGAGATGTGACAGTACCGGAGTGCGCGGGTGGCATCCTATTCCCGTGAAAATATCGGGGCACGGCATCCCATCACATTGACTTGTCTTGTTAAACGTTTTGGTAGACTGGCCTCCCTTTCCTTTTCATGACGTGGTACCCAGATTTGTTTCATACTGGTACCCAGATTTTTTCCCCTGACATTTTTAGTCGGTCTCACTTCCACTATAACTTTAGGCTACTTCTAACTTCAACTGTTCTCAGAGCAGCCTCAACTGTGATTGTTTTTTCTGTTTACTAGCTGGGGTGGGACTTGCGTTTTTTTATTGGGTCTTTCTGTTTTTTTCTGCTGATTGAGCTGAAATAATTAATAACCATCAGATTTACATAAATTGCATGTATTTTTGGTTTTCATTGAACTATCAGGCATGCAAATGTCTATATTATAATGATTCATAAGAGTAGGGAAATATATAGTACAACAGCTACTGAATTTAGTGGGCCCCAATAATTGTCACCACCTTTCACCCCACTAGCGACAGCCCTGCCCCCAACACTGATTAGTACGCCATTATTGGGTTTATCTTCCTCAACAGTGTAAACACTGAGCCCCAAAGCACCATCAAAATATTGAGAGCGGTCCGCTTAGACCTGTCACTTTCCAGCTCAACCTATAGCAAGAGTTTGGGGCTAGCAAGTGGGGCTAGAGGGCGTTTAGATGGCGTGGGTCCATGAGTGACGCGTTACATGGGAAAATCACTCTGCATCAGTTACAGAAGTGCAAGACAAAATTCACTGCATTTAGACCTTCAAATATCAAACAGGTCATGAACACATCAAATCAAACAGGGCATTGAGATGCTACTCGCTACAATGCAACATTATCATGCACGTGTTCAGAAAGACAAATATTTTCTTTGACGTGCCCAGTGTAGAAAGTCTCAAACAGTTGTGATGTGTCATGTCAAAAAAATGTGCCCAGTGCAGATACGTTGGATGGGTTTATTATAAGCGAAAGTGTTAGCCTACTCAGTTGCTTACTCATAATACATAGCAGCAACTAAAGTATCCCTAATATGTTGGACCTTTTATTGAAAGTAGCTTTACCTGTTGAGACATGCCTTCACAAGCACCCGTAAGAGCTGTGATTGTGACGTTTGAGTTGGGGGAGGAGCAACACATGAAAGGGGCGTTTGCAAAATATCCTGTATTTCTGTCATTTTAGTAGGTGCCACTAGAGTCGCAGAAACTACACACTTCACCTTTAACCCTCACACTTTGTAACAAATCCTTCTCTCACGGGTCAAAATGACCCGAAGCCCTAAAATTATACTTCATCTTTGTCCAGAAAGCTTATTTTATTTAATTTTGATATTTTTTTTCTATTTTTTAAAGCAATGTTTTTTGTTTTTTTTTACCTTTTAAATTATTAGATTTTATCAATAAATAATAAATAAATAGTTATTTAATCACATTCTTTCAACTTAAATTCAAAATAACTCACAATTTTATTTACAACTTGACAATTTCATGCATAACCCTTTTAATTCAGCTGAGAATGTCTCACATTGGGTGTCTTTGTCGACCTCTTGTGGAAAAATAATAATATAAGATGATATTTCATGACTCTAGATGGCCTTATATCTCTATATGGAGCGGATGAGCTGTTCCGCTGCGTCCTAAAGTCAGTTTCTCTTCAGTATGCATTCAGATACACATGTAGACATTATAAAATCATGTTTTGGTAAAATTTTAGCATTTTTAGTTTGAATTTTGAGCATTTTTCTGTGTGTACTGAATCATTCCGTGCTTTCCATTAATTCCTAAGGGGGTCAAATTGACCCGTGAGGGAAGGATTTGTTACTTTTTTTTTAAATTTCAACCACAAAACTCTTAGAATCCTTAGAATTTTTTTTCTAGTGTCTTGGACGACTCAGATGAACACTCAACTTAAAAAAATGAATTAATTAAAAATGAGTTTCAGGTCAAAATGAACCGAGGGAAGGATGAGGGTTAAGTAAAAGTATAACAATTGCATTAATTACTTTTAATTTGTTACTTTCCACCTCTGCTTTTAGAGTTTATTTTTTCCAGCTGTTAAATGATTAAAAACAATCAAAATCCATCCAACTTTAAAGCGTGTGCTGCAGTTATGTTGACAGAACCCATAACTGCAGCACATGCTTAGAATAAACAGAGCGTTGTCTCCCGTTGGTGGACTCTAAATGGGTAACGTTGTTACTATAGTTCAAATAGATATTGAGTATTGTTATAGTTTTTGTTCTCTGTGTGAATTAAACCTTGTATCACAGACGAACAAGTGAAAATTCTGTTTTTGTTTTGTTTCTCATTTGAGTCTCTAATTATATGAGTCTTGTCTGGTCTGATTGAGCTGAAGAGAGTAATGTAAGGTGCGGCTGTAAGGCTGATGTGCTGCGTAATATTATCAGGCCTATCTTTGTGCATCTGACTGCCTGTCCTTCAGTCAACAAAGCCAGAACAGTCCTCGCTCATATTTATTTATTTACCAGCGCTGTGATTAACTTTGTTCATTTGGGCCTTATAGTGTTTTTAATTACTGGTCCTGGTCAAGCAATGTTTTACAGGGGAATTTTTCTCCATTTTGCTTTTTTAGGGGCCAGATGTTTTTCCAGTTTTCACCAAGTTGTGGTCGGGTGATTTTCATAGGAGTTCTCAAATAATCCTCTATTTAGATTTGTATTAGTGTTTGATACAAAAATGTCCAAAATAGAACACAACCATAAAATTGTATATTGGGAAAAAATAGATTATACATTAGAAACCATTCATAACCATTCAAGTGTTTTTGTGTGTTGATATGTTTAATTTCTCAGAATGGGTGTTCTTGGTCCCTACGAATTGTTATTTCTGGAGATTCCCACTTGTTTTGTCGTAAAAGTTGTGTGCTTTTGTTCCCAGGGTTGGATGAATGAGATCTACAGCTATGACCCTGAGACATATCACGCCACACTCACCCACTCAGTGTATGTGCGTCTGGAGGGCTCTGTCCTGCGATTGTCCAAACCGAACCGCAACATTCCCCGCCGGGAAACCTTCAGCGAGCTCAAACCTGATGTCTCCTACATTAGCCAGAAAATATATGATCTCACAAACAGTAAGGTGGGTGCTTGACACGGTCCCCTCTGTGCACAACCTGTTTTGTTGTTGACCTCTTATCCTTCAGTTTTTAAATTCAGCTGTCTAAATGTTACTGGAAATGAGGATGCCATAGTAATATTTGCATAATTGATTAAACTTTTTTTCCTTGCATCTAAGCAAGGAAATGCAGCATTTTACATTTGCACTTTCCTAAAAACATTGTTCTTTTGCCAAACTTTTGAAAAACAAAACTCCTTAAACCCTTTAAATGCATACTATTTAAACAAATGAAGGTTAGGTTTGAGTTCTTGTTTTACAGATCTACCTGGTGCCTCAGAGTCTGGCCAGGAAAAGGGTGTGGAATAAGAAGTATCCCATCTGCGTCGAGCTGGCCAAACAGGATGACTTCATGGCAAAAGCTCAGGGAGAAAAGAGCGAGGTGGTGGTGGTGGAGGAGAAGCCCCCTGCGGCAGGAGACAGGCCTGAGACAGCGGCCACTAGTGAGGAACCTAAGAAAGCGCACACACAACCTGTGCTGTACCTGTTTGGGAGGACAGGAAGAGACAAAGAGGAATGGTTCAGAAGGATGCTGTTTGCATCCAAACTAAAATACGAAGCCAAGAAGCCCTCAGGCCTGCCTACAAGTAAGAGTGAAGTTCATATTTACAAATGGCGCTTGATTCAAAGTATTGCTTCTTTTATTAAGGGAGCTATATGTGACCCTGGACCACAAAACCAGTCATAAGGGTATTTTTTTATTCTTTTCAAATTGAGATTTATACATAATCTGAAAGCTGAATAAATAAGCTTTCCGTTGATGTATGGTAAGACAATATTTGGTCGAGATACAACTATTTGACATCTGGAATCTGAGGGTGAGAAAATTTGATATATTTATGGTGGGAAATTTACAAAATATCAAATATCTTCAATTAATATCCTAATGATTTTTTGCATGAAAGAAAAATTTATCATTTTGACCCATACCATGTATTTTTGGCTATTGCCACAAATATACCCGTGAGACTTATGACTTATGTTTTGTGCTCCAGGGTCACATTTGTAGAATTCAGAATCTTTTGTTATTAGCGACACCGGTGGCCATTAAGTGAACTGCAGCCGGCAACTTACTACTCCCACTCGTGCACGCGTAATGTACAAGCAGAGGCGGACAGTAGTGAAGTATTTTTACTCTGCTTAAGTAAGTTTTTCAAGTGTCTGTACTTTATCAGAGTGTTTTTCTTTGGAAAAATTTTACTTCACAACATTCCCAAGCATAATATTGTACATTTTGCTGCACTACGTTACATATTGAATATCATTTAATACTTAATTACATAAATTTTGTATTTTCTTACTTTAACTCAAGTAATTCAAAGTTTTACTTGAGTACAAGTAAGAAAGTACAACATTTTTAATGTAAAGGTAAAAAAAAAAAAGTATGACATTATGCTTTGGAATGTTGTGAAGTAAAAGTTTTCCAACGAAAAACCCTGATAAGTACATGTATATGAAAAATGTACTTGAGTAGAAAGTAAAAATACTTTACTACTGTCTGCCTCTGCATACAAGAGACTGAACGTGATTCAAGGTCCTGATAAACTCATGCCGAACATTTTTTTTTTCGTTCTTTGCTTAGAAGTAAAAGAAGTTGGAAATACCTTTGCAGCGATTATACTTTTAACGAACATCCCGACGCCGCCTACGCTGCTGAGAGTGGATAGATGAATATGTAAATATGTGCTGCACGCTTTCCTCTCAATAACAACATAAACACAAAAAAATGACAGTGGTGAGAAGCAGCAGTTTAGAAAGCACCTGATCACAGAGATGTGGATATGTTTGCACCAGCTCTAAAATTCATGTCGACAGACAAATCTGACTGTGAGACTATAGTTTGAATGAATCCCTTTTCATTGCATGACACATTGACATTACAGTACAGAATAACTTTTTCGCCATTGTCCTGAACATTGTATAAGCATTAATTTAATGTCACATCCTTTTGATTCCAAGTCACATAAAAAACAGCCTATAGGCTCACATAGGCAACCTATGAAGTCGGGGAAGGTCTCGCTTTTTAAGTTTTTTTAAAAGCTGCCAACATTGCCAACAAAAAAGTGATTAATAGTGACTGAAAATTACATATACCCTCTTTAAAAGCACAATATGTAAGTTTTTGGGATTCAAATATCCAAAAAACAGTGTTATATATTTTGTTGACTTGTGTACTTGCATTATCCCAGATGTTTCCAAGAATGTTTAAATCCAGAGAAATAAGCAATTTTAACCAGGACACAAACCGTGTCCGAGCGTCGCCTATCAGTGGCATCATACCCGCATTACCCTCAATTTCCAGTTTTATTTTGTAGAAACCATGGAAACACCAAAGACACTTTAATATATTGTGTTATATTAGACAGGTGAGCAACTGTTTGGATCATTCATCGACAGAAAACTGATTGTTCTACAGCTCAACTCAGTTAGTCTTATTGTTTAAATCTGGTTTTCTTGATTTACCGCGAGTACCATGTTTTACCATGCCTAATATCGCTCTAGCTTTACTGCAGTGTGAACAAGTGTCTCACAGCAGCGCCGAGCGAACGCACTATAACGTAACTTTCAACACACTCAAATGTGTGGAATATGATAAAACAGCGCTGCGTTACCCCACATACACATGAGTGGAAGAAGAGGAAACGCTCGTCTCTGTCATAATAAAAGCTCAGCTGCTCTGGAGCCGTGTGTCGCGCTCGTCTCTCATTAGCATTCGCTCCAGCACCTCGTTCTGCTCCAACCCTGCTTCATACTACAGTAACGTTAATAAATCTTTAATACATTAGCTCATCCAGGAATAGGATTTCTGCCCGTGTCCTGTCGGATTCTTTTTCTACCGGCTGTAGAGGTGAAGACAACAATTCCCATGATTCAGCGAAATCAAGGCGTCATCCAGCTACGCCTTTGTTTTGAATAAGCGACCTCTAGTGGTGAAATTTACATATTGTGCCTTTAAGAAAAAGTATATTTGTCATGAGCGCAATAGAAAACACTGTTTACGAATGAGGCATTCAAATTGATCATTGCTTCTACTCGGATCAGGGTTTTCAGGTTATGATATGAATATTCTACAGATGAAGTATTTGCTGATGTACAAAGCTGTTGGTATGTTTACTGAACAAGTAGCATTATCTCCACAATCTCTCTCGGCAGGCTGTCTGTCTCAAAGCCGCAGCAGCAGCCGTGGCAGTTTGGATGAAGTGCTCCAGTCTCATCCCAGACAAAAAGACCTCGGTGCCAGTGTCAAACAGAAAGTTCTGGAATACAACGTCTACATGGCCAAATATGTCAGCCAGTCCACTGGCAGCCCCGCCACAAGCCCTGTGCAGAGTGCTGGAAACAGCCCGGGAACTGTTAAGAAGGTACACAACGCTTCACAAAATCAGAAAGCATCTTACATTTAAAAACTAAACCAACTCAACCTGTCAAATACTGAGGCTTGTAGCCTCAGACACACTTCTCTAAATAAGATTAGATGGTATAAGTATTGTAATCCTTAATGGTGTTCCATTGGATAAGCCATTAAAAAAGACCTGTAATCATACAAATTAATTCCATATTTCAAAACTGTATTCCGTGTAATATGCTTGTTGTTACAGTTACTGGAAACAGGAAACGGTGCATAACCATATTGTCAACACTTAGAGTACAAAGCTTCCTCATTGCCAGAAAACAGTGAAATTAGTAGTGCTCTCCTGTAGTCTGTGATGTTACTTTAGTGTCTTCCAATGAAGAAATGTGTTCTGTTGTGCTTGTCTCGTAGTTTCCAGAGAGTCGTGAGCAGGAGGCCGAGTCTGAGGCCTGGGTCAATGCTCTCTTGGGTCGCATTTTCTGGGACTTTCTTGGAGAGAAATACTGGGCAGATGTGGTGTCCAAAAAGATCCAGAAAAAGCTGAGTAAGATCAGGGTGAGTACTGATAGTGTACATCTCAGACCAGACTATCTGACTGTGTGTTTCGTTTCAAACAGTAACTTAATGTAATAATTATTACAGCTACCGTACTTCATGAATGAGCTGACCCTCACTGAGCTGGACATGGGAATATCCATTCCCAAGATCCTCAGCTCCTCCAAACCATCTGTAGATCACAGAGGTAAGGCCTGCAATGGATGGATGGATGGACGAATGATAGATAGACGGATGGATAGACGGATAGATAGACGGATAGATGGATAGATAGATGGATGGATAGATAGATAGATAGATAGATAGATAGATATATAGATAGATAGATAGATAGATAGATAGATCGATATAGACAGACAAAATGATGGATGGATGGATGGGCGGGCAGACGGACGGACGGATAGATGGATGGATGGATAGAAGGACAGATGGCTAGATGGATGGACGGATGGACAGACAGACGGATAGAAAGATGGATAGGCAGACGGATAGATGGACGGACGGACGGATAGACGAACGGACGGATAGACAGACGGATAAATAGACAGACGGACAGATAGATAGATAGATAGACAGATAGATAGATAGACGAATATACGGATAGATGGATGGATAGGCAGACAGACGGACAGATAGGTAGATGGATAAACGGATGGACGGACGGACGGATGAACAGAGAGACGGATAGATAGATGGATAGGCAGACGGATAGATGGACGGACGGGCGGATGGATAGACAGACGGATAGATAGATGGATGGATGGATGGATGGATAGATAGATAGATAGATAGATAGATAGATAGATAGATAGATAGATAGATAGACAGACGGATAGATGGATGGAGAGACAGAATGATATATAGACAGACGGACGGATACTGATCCAATGCTTTTTTTTAAGGTGGGGTAAGCGCTTTCTGGTAACCGATGTTGATATTTCAAATCACCAAAACAAACACACCCCTATTTTGATGGCTCCGCCCCACACATACGTAACCCAGGCAATGACTATGGTAGAATCTGTGTTACTATCTGTGTGGTAATCCAGGTCGAATGTTCGAAGAAAAAGTCATCCCTTCCATCCCAAAAACACAAACAGTTCTCATGAACAACTCGATAGCACGAGCACGACAGTCGAACTAACGAACATATTACAATTATGACAAGATTAGAGGGTTATATCGCTCACTAAAAGAGGAAACAAACATATATTATTAATTTTTCGTTTGCTGCATGCTTCAAAATACACAAAAAATATATATTTGTAATTTTGTAATTGTAATAGTTTTTGAGAGAAAAAAAAACAGGTAATAGATCGTTAGACTATGCAGTTAGATAACGTGAGCAGCACTGCATCAGCTACTATATCCAGATGCTATCAGTCATATTTCAACAGTTTTTAGTCTCTCTGAGATCTTAATTCTGTCGAATGCGTTTCTATGAAGTCAGCCCATTTAAGGAATAACGTATCTAGCGCCTGGATATAAAGAGTTGAATTAAATTGGTTGCCCTGTTTTTTTTTTAACACCATTTAAAACTTCTTTCTTGGGTTAAATTCTGTATATGCTAGCATCATTCATTTATATTCACCTGTTGTGTATGCTTATGTGAGTATCATAAAATAACATTAGGACGTTAACAACATTAAAATGATAAAAGAAATTACCACTATAACCAGTAGGTGCCGGAAGAGGAGCACGTATTGGCTCATTAGCCATTTTTTTTTCTCTTCTTTTGAATTAATTTTTATAGATTATCAAATCACTATTATAACATTAAAATATCTATTTTTGTTACTTTATTTGTACTGAAGTGTTAAATATATAGGCTAATTGTAGGGGACATCACAAAGTCTAATGAAAAAAAAAACATCTGACTAAACTTCACAAATCTTTATTTAAATCGTGTGTGTGCTTTATGATGAGAGGATTTGTAAATAATGAGAAGATTTGTGTAAAACATAAACTTGCACTAAAATTCATTCAGTGTTTTGAGACTGTATAAAACTTGTTTTGATCGATACTGAGATTCTCGGTTAAACATATGATTGGTCATTATTTTCTACAGAAATGCCCGTGATTGGCTACAATACTCAACGCTGTAAAATCATGCACTCACATGACCCAAATAAAATAACCAGATCACGCAAGAAAAACATTAACGTTGTCTCTTCTTTATCTCTTCCCAGAATAAAATGCTACTGTAAAGCCTAGTCGAAGTCGATGCACATATTGTGTTAATATTTACCAGAAATTGCTGCAAATATAGTGAAACTGCTGTCTATCCTGCGTAATCCTATTCAAACAGACTGACAGCGCAGAGTTGTTTGGAACTATTGAGAGCTCTATGAACCACGTGACCACATGGCAGCGAGATCAAAGCATGTCAACTCTCTTTCTATGGCTCTGGGCTCACGTATCCTAACTCTCTCATTCGAATCCAAATGTTTCCATATTCGCAATATATTTGGATGCTAAACTATTATGTATTATAGGCTTTGTACTTCACTCGTGTCCCAATATTGATGGAAAAAATCATCCTCTTCACATGCGCAAAAATGTGCTTGGAAACACCACAGCGACGGTGAATGGCACGAATTGTAGGCTACTAAACTGAGCTGTGTAACTTTTTAGGTTGACTTTTATTTTGATAATGAACAGGCTGCGATGTCAAGTTTGTGTGTGCGCGTGTGGCGTCGGTGCGATTGAGCAGAGGAAACTACAGATAATACGAGTAGGACATCGTTCAAAATTGCAAAGTGTTTACTTGCATTGTGCTATTGTAAAATAAAGAAAACAAGATGTGCTTTCTGTCGTCTGGGTTTCCTTTCCGTGAACTTGTTTGAGGAGCGCCGCGCCTCACTCAGCAGCAACTGTCGCAGTTTTTTTCTTTATTTTTGTTAATCTGTTAATTAAGTCAAATATATTTTGCGTATTTATTCCTTTTATATAGGCCTATAGACTGATTTTTATGAAACAAATTTTGTTATTTTTTTTATTTTTAATGTAACTCCATTTTCCTTAAGTCATCCTGGCGAGGGTCACGACCCAGGGTTTGAAAACCACTGGTTTAGACGCTCCAGGCTTATCAGGTGTGGAAATGAATGGGTCTCTTTTCATCGCTGAAGTGAACGACAATACGATCACAAATGGACAAACAAGTGAACATGACACACGAGCATATTCAAGCCAGCATATAATTAGTTCTGTGAAACAAAACAAAACCAATGTTACTCGCTTATCAAGAACAAATAAAGCAACCTTAGCCTTCCCGCTCCTTGAGTTCTCTCCAGCACTGGGAAGCTGATACTTCTTGCCTGATCGTAAGCCTTCTTTTGGTCCACAGACATCTTCCACGTTAGTTTTTTATCTGCCATCTCTCTCTTTCATTTCTCTTTTTCTGTCATCGCTCGGCTAATGCCCGGCCTGTGTGTCTTGTCGTCTTTTGAATAATGACTGAGTGCTCTCTTCTCCCCATCATTAGTAGACACGCCCCTTACTGCTGATTGGCTACAAGTTTGTTTTGGTACTCGGCCCAAGACACACTTCTAATGCATTTTTGAAATATCACTTACCCCACCTTTAAGAGCATGTCACAGTAATTAGCATGCCCTTTTTGTCCATGATTTGTAACTCTTTCTTCAACTACAACACTCTTATTTACATGTATGCATTTGGTCAGCACTTTTATCCAAAGCATTTATATTGCATTGGTATACATTTCATCAGTACATGCTTTCCCTGGAAACCAAGCCCATGGCCTAGTGCCGTGCTCTGCTCGTTGTGCTATAATGCTAAAAACAGCTTAGAAAGGTGTTTTAAACAACCCCGAAGTATTAAACTTGGGTGTGTAAAGGCCCAGAGCAACCTCATGGGCCCATATCAAGAGCCACCAGGTTACATTTTCATACAGGGTGCCTAAGAAAATTTTATTGGAAGTTTTGGTTCTTTCAGGAGTGTCTTGTGATCTGTTTCATCTCTTAATAAAAAAAAATATCTATACACTCTAATCATTTACCGAAAGCATTAGATGTGCCTCACTGACACAGTCAAGCTATATCTCTGCAGTAATGCGCTGTACCGATGGAGTAGCACCCCTACAGTTACTGCTCCGGTGGATGTGTACGATTTGGTAAATGGCCAGATCCCTGCCAGCTTGTTAAACTTCTCCTTCGTCATCTAGGAAGCTACCCGCTGGGCTCAGAGGATCAGTGCGTGTCTGAGCCAATCAGAGTGGAGCAAACTCAAGCACTGACCTTTCACTTGCTCAGGAGGAAGTGTGCGTCGTGACAGCGTGGCTTTTAAGATTTCCAGGGGTTCACTAGCGACTCCTGCATCAATTTAATCAGTGCATCCTCGTGCTGGGTGTAGAGTCCAGCCAGATTCATTTAAGGGATTATGTTCAAATCAGGGAAATGTGAAGGAAAGCAGTGCTGTGCTTGTTTTTCAGGGGACAACATGGGCATCCGAATTTGTACAGGTGGCTCGTTGTGTCAGAATAGTACAGAATCAAAGTAATCATGTTTTTTGGGCTAGTGAAATTTAAAGGTAGGGTAGGCAATTGTGGAGAGACTAGCGATAGCAAGCTAGCTTTGAAAGCATGAGATCCCACCCTCACTTCAGAGCGTCTCCAAAGCAGAGCCAGAGCAGAGTCTGCAAAGTGTCATGAGAAACAGTGTTAAACTACCTTGTGTCTCAAAGAACATAACATTACAATAATAATGAACATAAACAACTTCCAGAGCTCTAGTTGTACCACCTGACTGCTGCAGATTCATTTCAGCATTCATAAATAAATCAGAGTCTGAGGCCTTAATAGATAGATAGACAGCTCTGGTTAGAGCGTCATGGGATGCCATCTCATAATTATGGTTACGACATGGCATGAACTCAGCTGGTTGTTTTGGTTCAGGAGGAACTGTAAAAGGTGGCTGCTGTTTGTTTGTGGTGCTCAGTGACTGTCTGTTTATGACTCTGTATTGCCTTACTGATGACGTGGGTTGTGATGTGCGAGCAGGTGCACGGAGGTATGGAAATACATACACTATTGCCAAAAGTTTTGGGATGCCTGCCTTTACATGCACATTAACTTTAATGACATCCCATTCTTATTCCGTAGGGTTTAATATGGAGTTGGCCCACCCTTTGCAGCTATGACAGCTTCAACTCTTCTGGGAAGGCTTTCCACAAGGTTTAGGAGTGTGTTTATGGGATATTTTTGACCATTCTTCTAGAAGCAACTCAGAACCCAGACTCATCCATCGGATTGGTCACTCCAGAGAACATGTCTCCACTGCTCTAGAGTCCAGTGGCGGCGTGCTTTACACCACTGCATCCCACGCTTTGCATTGCACTTGGTGATGTAAGGCTTGGATGAGCTTCTCGGCCATGGAAACCCATTCCAGGAAGCTCTCTACACACTGTTCTTGAGCTAATCTGAAGGCCACATGAATTTTGGAGGTCTGTAGCTATTGACTCTGCAGAAAGTTGGTGACTCTGTGATTTTATGTGGCCTAACACTTCGTGGCTGAGTTGCTGTTGTTCCCAATTGCTTCCACTTTGTTATAATACCACTAACAGTTGAACGTGGAATATTTAGTAGTGAGGAAATTTCACGAATGGACTTATTGCACAGGTGGCAACCTATCACGGTACCATGGTTGAATTCGCTGAGCTCCTGAGAGCAACCCATTCTTTCACAAATGTTTGTAGAAGCGTCTGCATGCCTAGTGCTTGATTTATACACCTGTGGCCATGGAAGTGATTGGAACACCTGAATTTAATTATTTGAAGGGGTTTCCCAATACTTTTAGCAATAATAGTGTATGTTGACAGACAGGTAGGACATCCTACCGGACCGAATGCAATAATTGGAAGAACATTTTTTGGTCCTGAGACCACAGAAGATATATGTATGTTTTAATATTTAGCCCACTTCTATTATTGATTGCTATCAGGATGTGAAGAGTTTCAACCAGAATAACAAAAAGTGTTTATAAAACAAGTTGCCTACCCTACCTTTAATGATAAAATGATGAAAAAGTATCAATAATATATCATATAATTTAGAGCATATTGATTCCAAACGTTACAGTTGGATAATCACAATCCAGGAGACAGGACAGAATAAGGGATTGTTCTCCGGGGAGAGTTTTGTGTTTTGTTCCATGACAAGTTAGTGGAACATTGCAGATGACACCATTTTGTTGTATTATTTAATGCAGTGACATTCAGATATTAACTTTAAAGTGTGACCAAATATCATTTGGCAATCTCCTTTTGTAGGCCTTTGGTTTGACCTGGAGATCTCGTACAACGGTTCCTTTCTTATGACTCTTGAAACCAAGATGAACCTGACCAGACTGGGAAAGGAGGGAGAAGGCTTAGGAGAACAGGGAAAAGAAGGGTAAGAGAATGGATGACATTTTATAAGGCCGATGCGTACAGTATGTTGTCAGACGTTCCTCGTCACTTGTTCCAAATATCTAGGCTTCTTGTTCTTTTTTTTGTGAGATGCTGCGTTCTTTTGATGGGTTATTTTTCTTTGTGATGTATTTATCATTTACTCTTTTTGCTGTTTCCGCTGGACTCATTTCTTTGTGGATGTGATCTCTTAATGGTGAGTTGAATCAGGGCTTTTCTGAAGTCTCTTATGTTGTACATGCTGAATGTTTTTGCTGCTTCTCATATTTTCCCTTCATTCCACATCCGCTATGGTCTGCATGTGCTTACAGAAGTTCTGTTCCTAGCCCTTGATTAAGCGTCACTGGGATTGCAATAAGTGATGTATGTGATTCTGCCTTTTGTGTCTGAAACACTCAAATGATGCCTGTAAGTGTTACAGCTCACTAGGGTTCGGAACAGAGCTTTAATCTTTAGAGGAAATTCAGTTTTTTACTGTGTTTTCCCTGTGTAAAGGACCATGTCAACTTTAGTGCAGGTGTGTTGCAATAGCTTTGCACATTCCCTTGCTTTCAGAAAGACAGTTCTCATAGAAATATGCTGCATAAGCTTTTGTTTGTTTGTGTGCATGCACTAGACCCAGACCACGCGCTTACTTCCTGGCCGACAGTGATGAAGAGTCATCGAGTGCAGGATCTTCTGATGAGGAAGATACTGCCGAAGTGCCTGAAATTCCAGGAGTGGAAGGGTGAGATTGCGCAACTTTCCGTTTCCCTCTGTTCAATTCAGGATATGTTTAACAGCCCAACACAGAGCTCTGAGGTCCGGTTTACACCTGGTATTAAGACGTGTTTTGGTCGATTAGATCACAAGCAGACGAGGGAGACACATTCCTGTTTACACCTGGTGTTTTAATCCGTCTCTTTTGTCCACTTTCAACCACTTCTGTCCTGATTTCTTTGAGGGGAGGGTCTATGGGTGGGTAAATATATGGGCTTTTTCATATCTTTCGATCTAATGGAAAATAAGCTCACGCAATTTACATATGAACTCGACCGGAGACGACAGAGAAAAACATATATCAGCTTTAGTTTCTGCTCCGACAGCCACAAGACCAGCCGAACGCTGTGAGTGTGTGTTAGAAATCAGGAATGGTGAGAGAACATTGTGCTTGGGATTTTTTTTCATCTTCAAACCAAACTTGGGTCTACAGCCGACAAAGTTTAAATCCCATCTGGTTAGCACGCATCCCATAATGTTTACGCATTAGGTCAGTAGGCGGCAAGAAGACGGTCTTTAGTGGATGTTCGAACGCATGAGCGTTTACACCACGAAAGCAATCCGGTCGAATGAGTTTTCCACAACCTCTGGAAGTGGTCGAAATTGGACAAGCTCAAAACGTTTTAGACCCGTTTACACCTGTATTTAGAGCCGTCCACTTATGATTTGGTCAACAAAATGCATCTTAATACCAGGTGTGAACAGCTAAAGCAAATTTTTTTTAACCTTATGTAGGTTTTTAAATTGCTCTCTTATATAATTTCAACTTGTTACCATGAAAATTGCAGAGGAAGTAGGCATGGCATTAAAACACCCACCAGCCGATCAAAGATGGCCACACACCTGTAGAACATACTGCATAAATAATTATTTTCTTCACAGTTATGTTGGGGGACACCGACCCAGCAAAATCATGCGCTTTGTGGACAAGATTGCCAAGTCCAAGTATTTCCAGAAAGCCACAGAGACCGAGTTCATTAAGAAGAAGATGGAGGAGGTGTCCAATACCCCGCTGGTCCTGACGGTGGAGGTTCAGGAGTGTCAAGGAACACTAGCTGTCAACATTCCCCCCCCTCCAACAGACAGGATATGGTATAGTGATTTCTTTAATATCCTGCTCAAATGGCAAGTGCACAGAATTATAGTCAGATAGTGGCTGTGTCTGAAAGCTTAAAAATGCTGCCTTTGAGGACACATTCCAAGGTAGGAAGGCATCAAGACACGTCCGAATCCAATGTTAGATTCACTTCTCCTGAAATACCTTCATCTGATCGATTACAGATGTGTAATTTGCTGCCTTTGATATCCCGCAATCCTATGCATTCCATTAAGTGACAGTTGAACTAGAAAAAGAAAGATGGCGTCTGAAAGTTGCGGTTGGTGGTCAGTTTGTGTGTAAATGTACATTTTTGACCAACGATTTCCGACTTTTGATGTCATTTCTAGCGAGAAATTACTAATGTAGTAATTCAATATTTGCTCAGTTATCACCAAAGCTCCCTCTATTTTGCTGTAGATCATTAATCCGTTACGCTGCCTTAGTTTCATAAGATACCTTCATGCGCAAACGCTCTCTGCAAAGTCATTGCCTGATAGGGCAGTGAGGCAACAAGTCAGCTGCCTACGTTTTTGGATGCAGCCAGTATCTTTTGTGCATCATAAATGTCTCTATCATGCCATCTGCTGGTCATAATTCAGTACACGTGTCAAGATATTTCATGCCTATTGTTCATAGATTGGATTTAAAATTAATTTAAAGGATCTTTAAAAGACCATTAAGATTTATTTCTGACAGTTAAAGGGTTAGTACACCCGAAAAATGAAAATTGTCATGATTTACTCACCCTCATGTCGTTCCAAACCGCAAGACTTTCGTTCATCTTCGGAACACAAATGAAGGTATTTTTAATGAAATCCGAGAGATTTTTCTGTCCCTCCATTGACAGTTACGCAACTACCACTTTAGGTTCGGTTGAGCTTCTGTTTATGATCACCGATCAATGTTTATATGTGAATAAAAGCCTATATTAAATCTGTTCATCATATAAAGTGATGGACTAAACCATAATTCATATGGATTAGTGTTACGATCTCTTCATGAACTATTTGAAGCGTCAGTTGCGTGGACTGCCAATGGAGGGATGTTTCAGATTTCATTAAAAACATCTTCATTTGTGTTGCAAAGGAAGTCTTACAGGTTTGAGGGTAATTGGTGACAATTTGTTTCATTTTTGGGTGAACTGACCCTTTAAGTGACCCAGGAAAAAAATGCAGGTAATGGTGAAATGTTTTCAGAGTGAAGGCATGTATGTGGACATGCTTATGTGGATGTTTCTGTTTATTTCAGGTATGGCTTCAGAAAGCCTCCTCATCTGGAACTGAAAGCTCGGCCTAAACTGGGCGAGAGAGAGGTTACTTTTGCTCACGTGACAGACTGGATAGAAAAAAAACTAAATCAGGAGTTTCAGGTAAATCGATTGGCCTTCTCATAGGTGTTATAGGTTAAGGATTGCCATTGGTTAGTGCAGGGGTTCTCAGCTCTGGCCCTCGAGGTCCACTGCAGATCCAAATTGAAGCTAAACTCTGCAGGGCAGTGGACCTTGAGAGCCAGTGTTAGAAACCGTTGCATTAGTGGTTTTTAAGGATTAGTTCACTTCAAAATGAAAATGTCCTGATAATTTACTCACCCCCATCTCATCCAAGATGTTCATGTCTTTCTTTCTTCAGTCAAAAAGAAATTACGTTTTTTGAGGAAAACATTCCAGGATTTTTCTCCACATAATGGACTTCAATGGCAACCAACGGTTGAAGGTCCAAATCAATGCAGTTTCAAAGGAAGGGCTTCAGAGGCTCTGCACGATCCCAGCCGAGGAATAGGGTCTTATCTAGACAAACCATCGGCCATTTAAAACATTTTTTTTTTAAATGATATACTTTTTAACCTCAAATGCGCGACTTCTGTGTTGTGTTTCTTCACGGCATATGCCATCATCACGGCGGAAAGGTTACGCGTAGGTGGAAGTACCAACCCAGTGTTAAAAGTAATGTGCAAAGACTAAATCAAACGCCCTTTACAAAAAGTAAAGGTAAAACAACAATGTCAGACAATTTTAAAGTTGAAGGAGAACATAACCTTTCCGACGTGATGCCATACGCCGTGAAGAAGCACAACGCCAAAGTCACGCATTTGAGGTTAAAAAGTGTATGTTTATTTTTTTAAAGAAAATGACCGATGGTTTGGCTAGATAAGACCCTATTCCTCGCCTGGGATCGTGCAGAGCCTCTGAAGCCCTTCCTTTGAAACTGCATTGATTTGGACCTTCAACCGTTGGTTGCCATTGAAGTCCATTATGTGGAGAAAAATCCTGGAATGTTTTCCTCAAAAAACTTAATTTCTTTTTGACTGAAGAAAGAAAGACATGAACATCTTGGATGAGATGGGGGTGAGTAAATTCAGGACATTTTCATTTTGAAGTGAACTAATCCTTTAAGAACTGCAAAACCCCATAATTACCAGTTTGGAGCCAAATACATGCACGCACCTTCAAATACACTGGTGTTGGTGTTGTATAAACACCAAACTTTACTTAGCCCATATTTGTTTGCTCATAATAGACAAGGCTTTTATTTTGTATTGTATTTACTTCTTTTTCATGCCCTTCCGACGCTTCCATTACCTTACGCAGAAAATATTTGTAATGCCAAACATGGATGACGTCTGGCTGCCTATCATGCACTCTGCCATGGACACACGTTCCAATGCCAATGCCTTGAAGGACGAAGAAACCTTGGACCCTGAGGAAACCCTTGATGACATGTGAAGATGCGTTGCTGTATAAAGCAGATAAAGTCCCATGAGGGCAAGACTATACCTGATTTGAAAATAACAGGTGCCATATTGCCCATTAAACAGAGCTGTGAAAAATCTGAACACATCCATAACTAAAAGAAAGGACAATATTGCTTGCTTGCTTGCTTGCTTTTGATTTGATTGGGACAGTCCAAATGCACAGGCTGTTTGCCCTCAAACAGGATAAAGAGGTTTTGGTGATGGATGTTGAACAACTAGTGAAGAGGCAGTCTATGTGACTAGGTAAAGTGTACACTACCTCTGTTTGATGCACGCTGACTTACCAAAAGTCCTGGGGTCGCATGGCACAACCTAAACTCTTTCCTGCAATAGCCTAAGGGCCTGGTCGGCAGATATGATTTACAACACGAGGACTTTTAGTATGACAGGGTGCCTGCAAACCACCTTGGAGGGTTCGATATTGGAGGACGCGCATCCTTGAGACACGTTAGAAACACCAGTAATGGATGCATCTGGTAATTTAAACAAAACTATAAGCCATTTATGATTTTCTCATGGTTGTCATATCCTTCTAAGCAGCAAATAATTTCTTAGACACAACACACCTACTAGTACACCATTATCCTCTTCCATTCACCGCTGCCTGAGCCCTCTCTGTGGCGTCCGATTATGCAATTAGATCAATTTCACTGTGCTCAAGAGGGACACCAGCCAATAACCCCTCATTCCCAAGTGATCCCTACTCAAAACAGCCTGGGGTTCAAGAGCTTTCTGTGTGAGACATCTCCAGTCAACCATTGTCCCACAGTGGTTCTCAAATGGTGGGTCGCAGGTCTGTTATGAGGAGAAAAAACGCTTTAACAATGCTAATGTGCATAGTTAGGACAGATAAATAAACAGGCTAACCAACTTCATAAACGCTCCCCATATCTTTTTATATAGTTTTAGTTCGTCATCTAATCAATCCTAGTGTATTTTGGTGTAAATTCATATCACACAACCCAAAAAGTTTTGTAGGTCAACCTGGAAGGCTAATTCGCCATGGCTTCCCTAGGGAATTTCCTACTTGCTTTTAGAATAGTGTTTGTTTGTTTTTTAATTTGTTGATCTGTGATAAACATTACCTAAAGAGGCTCTCACATTTTTATATAAATTACACATCAAATGTGAATTTGAAGCTGCTGTTTAGTTGCTAGATAAAGAGTACAAACCATAAACGAACATCCTTGTGGTATCTGTATTCCTAAACCCCACTGGAAAGTCCCATGGCTTGGAAAAACGAATTCTCGTATGGGTTTTTGAAGACTGGATGGCTCTATTTGGCGGAAGCTAATTGGACTGGTTGCGTGACACGCCCTCGCCTTCAAAAAACCATTAACAAAGTGTAGAAAAGTGGTCATTGTTCACTTGAAATGAAGATAATTTTGCATTGACCACAGTGTTTTATGTGGTGGATTATTGGATTCTTGGGCTAAAAAATAAGTGCTATTCTATTTCCAACACCGATGAACTGGTATGTTGTGTACATTTGGAGAAGATTGTTGAATGTACAAAGCATTTTTGTCCACTTTGTTTGGCATACTTTGTCAAGTGTTGATATCTGTGTTGTTCATTGTCAGGGTCAGACTTTTCCTTTTACTGCGCTTGCAGGTCATATGGTGTATTAAATCAGGTAGGTAGTTTCTGTTGGATTAACAGTGGCAAAGTGAACTTTGCCATCTAAAATATCATGAATGAATTTTGACATTCATCCATTATCAGATACTTTACATGTATTGAGAGGTCTGAGAAAAAGTGTTTTATATCCAGCAAACATGACAAGGTCTGTATCTTAGCTGGTGCTAAGGTGTCAATGAACGTAAATTGTGGCTATTTCCACGTTCATTTTGGAGTCCAAATAATCAATACTACGTGTACTTTGATTTCAATGTGTTTACTTTGAATGACAGTTTGTGCTACAATATTGCCATTCACAATTGATCTTTTGTGCGCGCTCTGCCAATCGCTTATTCTTTTGCACAATATTTTATGTTAATATTGTGTTCGGCCATATTGACAACATGATTGTGTGTGGAAATTGATAAAAAGGCTTTTGCAAAAATAATTCCCTTGTTTCCAGTATCTTATTCAAATGTAGAGTGAATAATGGGTGACTGGGACATTAGGTCAAATGGGACAGTGCAACTATATAGTTTATTTTCTCGCCTAATGAGTGGAAATAAAAATGTTGCTGAGCCCTAGCTGTGAGACCACATAATCAAAATTGGATGCCCTCATTGGTGTGACATCATGTAGGTGGGCGGGACAGGCGTCAAACAGGAAGTTAAACCTTAAATGCATGAAGTGAGGGAAAATGACAAGCTTTTGCTAGTTTTCATAAGGTTATAAAATCGTCTACCAATTTTACACACTTTTGATGGGAATATGCAATGAGTTAATTTTATGCTTATATTTTCATAATTAGGTTGTTTTTAAACCGTTTGGGTGCTTAAAGTCTTAGCTAATTAATAAAATTATTAACCTTGAAATAGAGAACCATTGTGTGGCTCTGTATTCTCCAAACTTTTCATTTGTGCAACCCTAAAAATGTTCATGAACTAGCTTTATTATACAACAGAAAACCAAATTCTGAAGTTAGAAAGTTAAATATATACAACTTACTTTCTTGTAGTAATACACGATATTCATGTTTCCATCAAAGGTTTTTGTAGGTTAAAAGTTTATTGGAGATGGGACCAGCCAACCTTCCATCCAAATGTTACCCAGTTTGACCAGTTTATATAATTTTTGGATGAATTTTGGACCAGAGCCATTTAAAAAAAAAAAAAAACTTTACACTTCTCAATGACTTTTGGCCTTCTTTCACCTCAATTACATGTGTTTTACTGTATGAAGTAATAAACATTGAGAAGTTGAACAAAAATAAGCATGGACTCTTAATGAAAAAAAAAATCTTGCATGTGAAATTATACCAAAGTATGAACTAGCTTGTATAACAAATGAACCAACTAAATCAGTAAGATGTGCTGTCAATCACATTACAACAAAAAAAAGTGGTCTTGGCTGAGTTTACAAAAAAAAGGTTTCATACAGCCGTTCATTATAATTATGTGAGCCTGGACCACAAAACCAGTCATAAAGGTCTTATTTTTTTTAATTGAATAAGCTTTCCATTGACGTATGGTTTATTAGGAGCCAAAATACAACCATTTGAAAATCTGGAATCTGAGGGTGCAAAAATTGAGTAAAATCACTTTTGAAGTTGTTTAAATGACATCCTTAGCAATGCATATTACTAATACATTTGATATATTAGGTATGAAATTTACTAAATATCATGGAACATGACCTTAATTTAATATCCTAATGATTTTTGGCATAAAAGAAATGGATAATTTTGACCCATACAATGTATTGTTGGCTATTGCCACAAATATACCTGTGAGACTTATTACTGGTTTTGTGCTCCAAAGTCACAAACTTGTTTTCTGTTTAAATGGATTGGTAAGATCGTCAGGATTACAGAAATGCATTATGTGTTGGGCTGAAGTTATTAATTTATTGCAAGAAAACTTACATACGGTAAACATTAAAACACTGTCCCATTGACCCTCATGTACTTCAACAAACTCTAAATCTTGTGGATTGCTTTTAAAAGAGCAACTTGGAGGAAAAGCCAAGAAACTCCAGTTATAACAAGCCTTTACTGTTGCACTGATGCTTGACCCAATGAGCCACGAAGAGGCTTCACGGGTTCAGATTCAGTGCTGTATAAACAAAAAAACAGCAGACACGGGCAAAGACGTCCATTTTGTTTTATTGTGCACAGAAACTCTAACACATACAGAATCTTGCGAACAACCACAAGTTACTTATACCCTGTTTAAAAAAAAAAAAAAAAAAAAACACATCTCCCAAAAACAGTTATTTGACTCAATTTATCTAGAATTAAACACTGGAACGGAGCACATACAAACCTCAGCCTCTTCAAACTCATCTCGCCCTGTTTCAAGAGTAAAACCCACCATTAACATTAAGAATAAGATAATCTTAATGATTTAAGATCTTCAGTCTGGTCAGTGATTTGAGTTAACATCAATGCTGATCAGCAGTCTAACGCATTAAATTCATCATTCCAGGGCATACAAACTGAAAACTTCCATTCAATGAGTTCAGGCCCAGCCTCACCTAAAAATCACCAGCTCCACGGCAACTGGAAGTCATCCTAAATGGGGACAAAAACAAGTAATGAGTAATATGTAACTGTAGAAGTCATATAGACAAACAGGACTAAAGCTTGGTTAAATACTCTATCACAAGGCACATTAACTTCCCTTACAGAAAAAAATAAATATATAAATAAAATAACATGGAAGTCACACGAAAATGTTCCAAAAGCACACTTTCCATGTGCAAAACGCGTTTCACTTGTGACCCACATATTTCACATGCGCGTTTAACATGTTTTTGCACATGTGAAATTCATGCGTTTTACCTATAAGTGGTCAGCCATGTGCAAGCACGTGCTCAGGGGCCAGTTTCATAAACACCGCCATTGTGTGTGTCTTAAGAACTAACGTTAGTCCGACCAACTAACAGTTAGTTATGGGTCATCGGTCTTACTTTTCGGTATTAAATTAGACAAGTTAAGAAAAACATGTGATGACTAATGTTAGATTGTAAGTTTATAAAACCAGCCCCCCCCCCCCCCCCCCCCCCCAAAAAAAAAAAAAAAAACTAAAATAGAAGTTGTTCCCATTACTTTTAATGGAATACAAACTCCAATTTAATGTTTATATAACTAGCAGATACACTCACCTGGTTTTGTCGACACAAGAGCTCAATTGTTCATCAGAATAAACGAGTTTTATCACGGTTGAGTTCATCTTTACTCCAGTTCTATACACTACGGAAGGAGAATAAAAACATAAAACGACAACCTACATAACACACTGAACCAAGAGTCTTCCTCTCTTCTCTTCGTATAATGGCGGGTCGCAGTCGACGTGGTCTGATAAAGCTGGAGTGATGTTCTTAATATGGGGAGAAACCAACCTCTGCGGCTCACACATTGGCCAGAGCGTAATCACGTGTTCCCTGATAACCAATCACATTCTACTAAAGACTTATCTGGATACCCTTGTTTTTTAACGGCTCTGCTTGCACCCATCAAGCTTTAAGATCCATCACACTGTGTAGTATGTATAATATTTTGCATCCGTATAATAAATGATGAATACGGTGTATACCCTGGCTTGTTTCCAAATACGAATCTTTTGTTACATATCAAATCGTATCAAACTGCCAAAGTCACGTGATTTCAGTAAACGAGGCGAACTGTTTCCAAATGTCAATGGTTCATCGCCCCCGAGCGGCCCAATATTATCTGCCTGCAATACCGGAGGCTGCACTTTTAGGACCGCCGCAGTTTCAGGACTGCATTTATAGGACCCTATTATTTTTGTGACAGCGCCATCTAGCCAACTGTAGTCCAACAGAGGAGACCTGATTCAAAATTGTTCCACCTTATTTTTAACAAAACAGCAGGCACGGCCATTTTAAACTTAATGACTTAAATTAGTTTAAATATTTCAACAGGGTTACCAATGGGTAGGTTTAGGGCTATGGGTTGGTTAGGACAATATATCAATTAAACGGAATCAATTAAACAACTAAACCAAGTCTCTATGGTTTTTACCTGATCTCTGATCGGTTTTATACATTTGTAGACGTTTCAATTATACATTTGTATAATCAAAAATAAATAATCGTAGTTAGTAATAATCTCTTTATTGGCCTGTTTAGCTGAGCCATCCATCTAACAAACAAACAAAACAAGCCCTGAAAATTGATAAAAGAGCACATAATATAAAAACATTTAATATTTAATGGTATTAGATGATTAGGTAATTGCATTTGATAGATTATAGTTTCAATAAAACATTTGCAATGTGTTTGTAAAAGGTGTTTTAATGCATGTTTGGCCTGAGATTTTGTTGCATTTTCACTATGCTGACCAGCAGAGGTCACCAGTGTGTGGCGTTTCGAAATATTTTGCTTTGAAAAGCTTCGTTTCTCTCATCACTAATGGTTGGTAAGATGTTTCACCACAAAAGCAGTTTATTCAGCCTATTGAAGCCTCTCTTCCATCGACATCCATTAAAACCCTAGTCAAGGTCAACCCTAGTGTAGCGCAGGGTTACGGTTGTTGTTGTTTTTTGGCTAATCTTAAAGGCTCGGATAGTAGCTAAGATAGCTGAACACAACAGAAGATATTTGGAAGAATGTTTGTCACCAAGTAGATCCCGGCAGCCATTGACTACTATAGGATTTCCCCCCCCACTATGGTAGTCAATGGCTGCAGAGGCCCGCTTGGTGACAAACATTCTTCCAAATATCTTCTGTTGTGTTCAGCAGAAGAAAGAAATGTATACAGGTTTGGGACAACATGAGAGTGACTAAATGATGACAGAATTTTCATTTTTGGGTGAACTAACCCTTTAAGGCGGCTCTGGCTTCACTTCTTCAGCATTTCACTGCAGACGAGACACCACACCTACTGTTCAGGGGTGTTCAATGCACCCATTTACTACACAAAATCAGTTGAATAGGTACCTTTGCGCCATTGAGGTGGGCCTAACATGTGTATAACAGCTGTTATGTGTGTTGTGTGCGATAGCAGTGCAGTAGTAAGCTCTGTAGAGTAGGTAGAGGACCTTAGTGGGAACTCTTCATCACAGATTTGTCTGGTTGTCCTCACTGATCTTACGGATCCCACTGATTGCTTGAAGAATTGTAGTTATTTTAAAGTATCAGTATCCAGTATAAATCTCGTTCCAGGACCGGGGCCCTTATAGGGAAGACCCTTATAGGCCCCCCGGGCCCACTGTACACAGTCCCCTGTTCACAATTAATATTAGCAGTTGTTTTGCATTTTTTCTGAAAAAAAGTAAGATTAATATATATTTACTTATCACAAAATCTGAATGTCCTGCACAATTGGCGCCCATGTTGGGTTTAGGTCAGGCTGACTAATTGATCACAGAAAACTTGAAACAAATCCAGCATACTCAAGAAAGATGTTTTCATCAAATCATCTTTCTTATACCCCAAACAAGACACTAAAGAGTATGTTACTCGTAGTTCATGTTGCCTGTTTTAGGGTTAACAACAACAATAACAAAAAAATGACTCCTCGTTTCCGGTCCAAGGTAAAGTGACGTCGCTTCAGAGCTCCGCCTCCAGGGCGATGTGCGCATGCGCAGGAGCAGTAAGAGGAAGCGAGTAGATACACGCATTGAACCCGTCTGTTCAGTAGTAGCCAGTACAATGACACAGTAAACTATCGTAAAACAAGTATATATCTACCGTGTATTCTGCGTGTTTGTATATGTGTGTATGATGGCGTGGGGAGTGTGTAGCAGGGCTCTGGTGTGGATTATAACTGCGCTCATATGCCTGATGGTGAGTGTAAACATTACTATCATCGATTACCTGATCTCTGATCAGTCTTTAATAGTGTACGGCATTCATTACTGGAGTCACAGCAGCTTGAAGATGAGTCTGATCGACTACAGTCCTCCTGCTTTGACCTGTGGCCCTGGCTCATCTTTTTTTGTTATTAGTCTAGTTTGGGTGTCATTTCATATTTTTCTTTGAATCCTTGTTTGCCTGCTATTTTATCTGATTGTATGGACAATGAATATATTTCAGATATGCCCATGCAAAAGTATATGCATGCTCTGATCTGAGCAGAAACAGCAGTACAATAGCTTTATATCATAGAGTAGATACTGTGTGTCTACTTAGTAGTGTCAGAGAGAGTTATCTTCCCTATCAGTTTTGTTTTTATTGCCCTGTAGGACATGAGTTTGTCCTGACCTAGTATGTCTGTGCAGTTCCTTCCTATCTTTTGCAGTACTTTTCTGGACTATATTATAGTATCCTTATTAATCAATTGATAAGAGTGCCTTTGTCTACAGTGTCGATAACAGGATTAGATCTGAGGCAGTATAAACTGGCTAAACTTACTAAATATTAGAGATCAACCGATAATCGGTTTTACCGATATTTTTCCTGATATTTAAAGGGTTAGTTCACCCAAAAATTTAAATTCTGTCATTAATTACTCCCCCCTCGTGTCGTTCCAAACCTGTAAGACCTTCATTCACCTTCTGAACACAAATTAAGATATTTTTGATGAAATCCGAGTGCTCTCTGACCCCACATAGACAGCAATTTAATTAACACTTTCAAGGTCCAGAAAGGTAGTAAAAACATTGATAAAATAGTCCATGTGACTCCAGTGGTTCAACCGATGAGAATACTTTTTGTGCGTAAAAACAAAAATAACGACTTTATTCAACAATTTCTTCACGTCAGTGTCCTACGCTGTTGACATAGTAAATACAGTGCAGCGCTTCCGAGTTCTACACCAGAACGCCGGCTTGCCATCAGTGGTGTAAAGTATTTGAGTAAATGCAATTAGTTACTGTACTTAAGTATCTTTTTGGCTACTTTGTAGTTTTACTGAGTATCAAATATATTAGCAACTTTTACTCTTTACTTGACTACATTTATGAAGAAGTAAATGTACTTTTTACTCCAATACATTTGTGATGAGTAATGCATTTACACATTACATTTTGCATGGCACCTAACTTTTTCTGCAGTAGTTTATTTCTACTATAAAGAAGCAAAATCGCATTTGCCAGGTACTATATCTTGTTGTCAATGAGGCTATTTTTCGTGCATTAGCAGGGAGTTGATGAATCGCAAGTGATTTATGAGATGAGGTCATGCCTGCAGCCGGTGAAGAGGCTGAAACCAGCACATCCAGTGCAAGACTTTGACTATTTAATTTTACTTAACATTATTTTATTTATCCTCTATATTGATGAGACCTTTCTGAAGGATATTGGTTTACTTATGGCCTTTTTTTTGCACTTGAGCTTAACTGAGACTTGTGAGTAAATGTTTAAGATGCTGTGTTGACCTTTATTTATTGCAATATTGAGGGGTTCAGTTTTATTTTGATTTTAGAAAATAAACATGATTTCTAATCCCTTATTTTCACTGGCGTGTCTCTCAGGTGTTGAGGACTAGTGCATCTTTGAGCCTATATTCAGTACGAGTAAAATACTTAAGTACTGTTAAAATCAGATACTCTAAGACTTTTACTCAAGTCGTATTGGAATTGGTGACGTGTAAAGAATCTATACTTTTACTCGTGTGGTTTTCAGGTATTCTTTACACCTCTGCTTACCATTGGCCGACGCTGTTCACGTGAGCACCACAACGCATGTGTGTGATGCTGATGCAGGAGCTGGCCAACGTAAACTGCGCAGGAGTCTGACACAGACGTGAAGAAATTGTTGAATAAAGTCGTTATTTTTGTTTGTTTTTTCCGCACAAAAAGTATTCTCGTCGCTTCATAACATTAAGGTTGAACCACTGGAGTCACATAGACTATTTTATCGATGTTTTTACTTCCTTTCTGGACCTTGAAAGTGTTCATTAAATTGCTGTCTATGGAGGTCAGAGAGCTCTCGGATTTCATCAAAAATATCTTCATTTGTGTTCTGAAGATGAACGAAGGTCTTACAGGTTTGGAACGACACGAGGGTGAGAAATTAATGACAGAATTTTCATTTTTGGGTGAACTATCCCTTTAAGCATTTCTCATAATTGGGTATCAGTTTTGTAATATCAGCTTCACTGATAAACGGATTTCAGAATTGCGTGCAAGACCGCTATTAATGCACTGCGTCTGAGGGGAGATGAGTCAACAACGGTGTTCAAAGGTACATAATTTGCCTCCCTTAATTAATGAACTTTATTTAACATTAATGCACAAATGAGATATCGGTTATCAGGCACATAAACATGGCAATAATTGGTATCGGTTATAAAAAAATCAATATCGGTCAATCACAAAGACACCAAGATGTTAGCAGTAGATCCTTTAAGTCCTGTAAGTTGGCCTTTAAGGCCAGCCTTCGCTCCTCGCGTGCATCAATGAGCCTTGGCCGCCCATGACCCTGTCTCCGGTTCTCCACTGTTCCTTCCTTGGAGCACTTTTGATAGATACTGACCACTGCAGACCGGGAACACCCCACAAGAGCTGCAGTTTTGGAGATGCTCTGACCCAGTCGTCTAACCATCACAATTTGGCCCTTGTCAAACTCGCTCAAATCCTTACGCTTGCCTATTTTTTCTGCTTCTAACACATCAACTTTGAGGACAAAATGTTCACTTGCTGCCTAATATATCCCACCCACTAACAGGAGCCGTGATGAAGAGATAATCAGTGTTATTCACTTCACCTGTCATAATGTTATGCTGGATCGGTGTACATTACATACAACCATTAGTTAAACGTCACCTGCTCACATATCCCGTTATTTAGAAACCATATAGAGTTTCATAGCTCTATTTCCTCCACGTAGACCTTTATCAGGGTAGTGCCATATTAGATTTTCGACAGGAATGAAAATAAGACTCCATGAAACATTTGATAGTTGTGAAAATGATGTGTTGTTTTTGGACCTTTATACAGTGTAAAGACAGTAAGTCTATCTCTTACAGCCTTGATTTCATCCGTGTTAAATTCAACAACCCTGATTAATGCTCCTCATGTTACTCCGTTCATATGTGCGTGGACTTGTAGCTCACAGGAAGTGTGACTCATGATGGCCGCTGGCTGAAACAGGTCTGTGTTCATCTCTTATCATCACAGTCGTATCAGATCTGTGACAGGCCATAGCGGAGCACCAGCTCTGTGTTACTGACATTCAGCACAAATACATTATTAATTATCACTCTTTTGTTGATCTGTTTTGCTGTCTAGAATGAAAGACTGTCTATTAGAACTGCAACTATCAGTTATCAAATAATCTGTTTATTATCTAAGAAAAAAAACTTTACTTTTTTTTCCCCAAACATCAAGGCTAAACAAATGTACATAAATAAACATAAATTTACATTTACTAATTGTGCAGACACTTTTATGTAATTGACTTTCAAATGAGAATAATTCATATTTAGAAGAGAAGTAAACAAATAGTGCTAACATCCTAAATTACCAGAGTAATACTACAATAGAGCAGTTAAATAAAAAATTTTTGCGTTTTATATTCCAGCAATTTTTTCCATGGATCCATGGAAATTGTTGCCGTCACTGCTGTCAGCTGTTGTTATTTGTTGTCATTTAGCTGTTGCACCTCTAGTGTTTATTAGGGTTGCAAAATTCCAGGAATTTTCAAGGCTGGAAACTTTCCGTGGAAATTAATGGGAATATATGGGAATTAATGGGAATAAACTGGTAATTTGCAAAATTGCAGGTTAGCCTATAACAGGGAACATTTGAACAAAAATACAGAAAAGAAACCGTAATATTGTGAAATATTATTACAATTTAAAATAGTGGTTTTCTATTTTAATAGACTTTAAATATAATTTATTTCTGTGATGCAAAGCTGAATTTTCAGCATCATTACTCCAGTCTTCAGTGTCACATGATCCTTCAGAAATCATTCTCATATGCTGATTTTTTTCAGGATTCTTTGAATAAAAAGTTAAAAATGAGCGCATTTATTTAGAATAGAAATCTTTTGTAACCATATAGACCTACACTACCGTTCAAAAGTTTGGGGTCAGTATTTTATTAAATTTTTTTGGAAAGAAATTAGTACTTTTATTCAGCAAGATAAAAAGTGATAATAAAAACTTATTTTGTTAGAAAAGATTTCTATTTTGAATAGACACTGTACTTTTTAACTTTTTATTAATCAATGAATCCTGAAAAAAATATTAAGCAGCACAACTGTTTCCAACATTGATAATTAAGCATCAAATCAGCAATTAGAATGATTTCTGAAGGATAATGTGACTGAAATAACGCATGCATAACAATTGCTGCAATAAAAATATATTTATTTTACGTATTTACTATATTAGAAGTAATTAATTGGAAATTATATCAGTATGCAAAAAATAAATGAATAAATAAATAAATAACATGTCCGCTTATGACCAAACAAAATGTTTATATTTATGTTTGTATATGATATAGTTTATATAAATTTCCCCAACTTTCCAATAAATTCCCGTAGATTCCCATAAGATTCCTGTTAAGTTTCTAAATTGGAATATTTTCAAAATTCCTCAGATTAAATTCCTGTGGAAAATTTACTGAAAATTTTCCGCCCCTTTGCAACCCTAGTGTCTATAAATACTAAAAGCATTTCTATATAGAATATCTATAGATATTTGTTTTCCTTTTTTCACATGACTTTAGCTTGAGATTCTTAGCTTCTAGGAACAGAAAGTCTTGAAATGGACTTTACTACTGTCACTTTGGGTTTGTAATTTGGGTTAATTGGATTTTTATGTATGTGGATTTTACAGTTTCATTTTTATCCCTCTGAAACTGTTCCCTGTTGAAGCGTGGTTGGGTTTTGGACCGTAATGAGAGCGGTTTCTATCTCGTTTCCATCTATGGCTCGGTAAATAAACATCTGCCCTCATATCTAATGGCCTTCTGATAACTTTGCTGGAAGTTTAGACATTTTGGAGATGAGTACATTAAGTTGGAAAAAGTTTATAATGGATAACTTTCTTGAGTACTGTAGGCAATAAAATATACGGATGTGCTGTGTTGTCACATATTGTGCTATAGTCACAGCTAAATGGTGTGAAATCAGCCTAAATTGGTTTTTAGAATATAGTTACTACATATTACACAAATTAAAGTTTAAATTGCAGCATACCACACTGTAAACCCGAATCAGTTGCCTCAATTTTTAAGTTAAGAAGTTTAAAGTATAAGCAGAACTTTTATTTTGTACTTATACATTTTAAAGGTGCAGTGTGTGAATGTTAGCGGCATCTAGCGGCACCGCTCACCCCTCCCTTTCGAAGCACATAGAGAAGCTACGGTGGCCGACACAGGACAAAGATGTTGTCATCTGAGACAGCAGAGAGTAGCTAGCAATCTGTAGAGAAGTTTGTCCGTTTAGGGCTACTGTAGAAACATGGCGGCGAAAAATGGCGACTTCACTGGTCATTCAAAGGTAATAAAAAAATAACGGTTCATTATGCAAGGTCTTTATACACCACTGAAAACATAGTTATGTATATTATATTGCATTTCTGTCAATAGATCCTCATAAATATTACACACTGCACCTTTAATTGTTCTTAACTTTAAATGTTTGAAATCCCAGCCCAGTTTCAGTTAAACTTAATTTCGTCTAAATTAAAATAAATAATTTCACACCTACTTAAAACAATGAAACAGTTCAGTTTACTTAAAATATATAAGTTCTGTGAACTCAAGAGAAAAAGAAAGTGCTAAATACTCGTAAAAGTTAATTTGACTGAACTAATTTGTTTAATTTAAGTTTGTTCTACTCAAACAATTAATTATTTTGAGCATTAGGGTTTACAGTGCAGCTATGATTAGCAGCAGAGCTGCAGACCGTAACACTCACCCAATTTGAATTGAATGTTATATATAATATATACATTTTTCAATTGTATCTTTAAAAAAGGCATCGGAAATAATAAACTAAGTGCAATGTAGTGTTGTCAAAAATATCGATATTTGGTTTTCGATACTGAGATAACTAAAACGCTTTCAGCAGAATAGATACACGATTCCAGCTGCTCTTTGCTCTCTCATCTCCCCGACAGCGAGTGACGCACAAACCCGCCTCCACTCACTCGCTTCTTTCATTTGCTCCAGATGAATATTGTTGGTGTTATAGGGCTTGAATTTCAGCATGGGATTGCGCATAATTGAAAATGCTGAGTGACTAGTAACTTTGGGAAACCACTAGCCACAGTGACTAATGTCAACAAGCCCTGATTAGCAGATGTGTCAGTAGTTTTTAATGAATGCACATTGCACTTGTTGCAATTTCTATTAAAATTGTTTCTCATATTTCCCTTTTTTCTGCTGTAGGAGAATGAGGATGTGGAAGTGTAAGATAGATAGGGTGGACCTGCTAATCACATGTTTTATAAAGCTGCTGCTGTGAACACTTGGCATGAGTCGATCAAAACCTGATACGACTCCAGAAATGTTTTGCACTGCACTAGCTAGGGTGGTATTATGCAGCGGGGTGATGCAATGTCTGCCTCATTTTATTAAGCTTCATAACAACTGCTTGCTTTTGAGCATTTTAATGTTCAAGTGCCTGCAGTTCACTTTTGCTCTGCCATGATTTTAGATAGACTTTTGATGTTTTCACACTTGAGTCCTCTGTAATAGAACGTTCACTTTACACTCTTTGGCCTTAAAATTACGCTCACATCTCATTTTAGTTCATTTTAGCTGTGACCAGATCGATAGGCCATTGCAAACAGTGATGATGTGTTTTGTGGGCGGAGCCTACCTTGATGGCAGAAATTTGAGGCCCCGTTGTACTTTAAGTGATGTATATATATTTTATATTTTCATACAATAAGTGATTAATCTGCTATGTCGCTGTGAACCTCTAATGCCCAACAATATTTGGCATGATCACACAAATGTATTCATTAAGTGCATTCTAAGTAGACGACACTGAGGATTAAAGCCTCTCGGGATCTCTGTGGTCTGTGTTTGGTTTGTTTTCATGTCATCCTAACGTAATCTCTGAGAGTGAGCGCTGAAGGAACATTTGCAGTGATGATTGTGCTGTCAGAGTTCAGAGAGGCCAGCGGCTGTGGTTCAGCAGATGTGCTGCATGTTTTCTGTTCTCTCCTGAAACCAAGAGCGCGCTGCTGTGTTTCGATGGGGATCGGGTCCGTGTGAGGCCGTGAGAGATCTCACAGGTGTGTAATGTTTGCACTGACTAACTGTCAGATTCAAGTGACAAAAACAGATTATCTCTTCAGCACGTGATCCAGAGTGTGTGTGTGTGTAAATGTATATATTATAACGTCTCTTTGTTTAATGGACCTGCACCCAAACTGGAGTCAGACTAGTTTCTCTAGGTGAGCAGGGTTGGGTGTTTATTGAACAGCAGGTCAGGTTTAGCTTTTAGGCCTTGTCTGGTGACTTTGAGTGATCACTGTGCATTTCTTTCTTTTTTTTTCAACTATTGAAATTCAAGTAACGCTTTTAAAACGAAAAAGAAAAAGATTATGGTTGGTATTCCTGTAGCTCAACTCATGGATTTGATTCCCAGGGAATGCATTAACTGATGAAATGTATAACTTTCATCACAATTTCAGCGCAATGTATGTCGCTTTTGGATAAAAGTGTCTGCTCAAATCAGAGCTTGCATGATTCTGGATAAACTGAGAATCACAATTTTTTGTTTCAAATAGAAATCAAGATTATGAACTGTCAACTAAACAAAATAACATGTAATTCAGTGTGTTCAGACGCATTGTTGCCGCGTTGCTATTTTGAGGAACTGAAAACGACTGCGCCATTGACCAACACAAACCTGCTCTAAAGTCAATAGCACAGTATTTTTTGTGTTGTTTAAAGAGTGTGTTAGTAATATGAGCCTATAGGCGGTGCACAACGCGTGTACACTCTGCTTATTACACACACAGGGACGCAGCAGCACACACACATTTTTAAATATTAAAAGTAAAAGGATTCCTCGTTCAGTCTTTCCTCCATGTAAATAGTGAATCCGCCATGGTGCACAACTGGCTTTTAAAGGGAATGGGAGATGAGACTCTGATTGGTTTATTGCACGTTACGCCCAAAACACACCCATGCCTCATTAAGAGACTAGGCACAACCCTTTTGGACCATGCATCTGGCGCGCCGACTGTTTTTTCCGTCGTTAAACTAGCAGAAGTGGTTTCGGACACGCCCTAAGTGCAGCTGCACCGTGAGCTTCAGACCATGAGCTCAGATTGCTAAAGTAGGAACTGAAATGTCATACGTTTCACCATTTTTAATCCCTAGCTCTAATTAGTCAGATTTTATGTTCCTTGGGTTTTGTCCAGTATCCTCACTGTGAGGGATATACAAAGGGTTTCATGAAAAAGACTGCGTTTTTAGTGCTTTCTTCCATCGGGAATCCAGCAGAAGTATAATATGTTTTCAACCAAATAATGTTTAGTAGGTTAAATACACAGAAGTAGTGGTCAACCGATATATATCGTCAAACCATATATTTTTAATTATCAGCATCAGCCGATAATTGTCGTTTTAATGACACAAATCTGGCAAACTTCAGCAAATCCAGCTGTTAGATCTTCTTGTATAAGTCTAGCCTGTATTAAATGCATGATGTGCGTGTGAAGGATCCAAGCCGTGTGAATTTGAATGCGCAGAGGAGCGTGTGCGCAACTTTAAACCTTCATATCAAGCTATGCTGCGCTATATCCAGTTTACAGCCATGTCATATTCATGTCATAGTCACTTTATACTGTATTTATAATTGGTGTTATCTGGTCTATGAGAAAATATGATTCCCAGTCCACTTACCAGATTACTGTGGGTTAGTGTTTACTTCCTTTTTATTCATGTTTTTATAACAGTTTCTTATGATTTGCTGTGTGTGTTTGCTTGGTTTTATTCTATTTATGTGATATTTGTATTTTTGTAATTGAGTTTTTGCCATGAATATAGCCTTAGATGCTGACATGGCATTAAATAAAACAATCTGAATCAGAATCGGATAATTTGTTTATTTGTGAAAAAATATTATAATAGTATTACATAATCAAGAAGTTTCTATTTAAAGTAAAAATCCGTTTATTTTACATATTAATTTTTTTATCAAGTTCAAATTATTTAAAGATTATTTATTATAAAATATACATAAAAAAAAATAAAAAAATAAAAAAAAAAATATATATATATATATATATATATATATATATATATATTTTAAACATAATTTAACAACATGTTTTATTCACGTCAGTCAATCACACAATGTGTGGATCATGATAAAGTTTCCTCTATTTCTTATTCTTCAGCCACTAACTTTCATGTCTTTAGGAGAAAAAGTGAATGAATATACATGTTGTGAATCTGACAGGCTCTGATGTAAAAAATGGTTTAAAACACAAAATACATTTACTTACATATTTGAGAATCTCAATATCAAGTATTTCACAATCTACAGTGGCCAAAAGTGATGTCCGGAGGGGGATATTTGTTTTTAATGACCCTACAAATTCGATTAAACCATCAAAATATTAGGAAAATATTTTATAATTGTTTAAATATGAGAGAAGAACAAAACACTAAACTTGGTTAAGGTATTCTTCTGACAAAATTATTTGGCATAAAAGGCGAACCACAGCTACAGTTTTTATTTTCCTATGCAAAAAAATGCACAGAAAATCAAAAAGCTCACAGGAAAAAGCATACATTGACTACAGCATAATGAGTTATTAATATTCCATTGGTTCTCTCTTGTTTTTGCATGCATAATTGCTTTGTATGACAGCCTGGACAAACATGTCGGCACAGTTTGGCATATTTTATTGCATTATTACTACAAATAAAACAATTGACTTCAAGCACAGCTGTGCAATATTCTTACAAAATCTTTAACAAATGTTTAATAATATTTGAATTAAAGGATTAGTTCACTTCAAAATGAAAAATTCTTGATAATTTACTCACCCCCATCTCATCCAAGATGTTCATGTCTTTCTTTTTTCAGTCGAAAAGAAATTAAGTTTTTTGAGGAAAACATTCCAGGATTTTTCTCCACATAATGGACTTCAATGGCAACCAACGGTTGAAGGTCCAAAGGCTCTGCACGATCCCAGCCGAGGAATAGGGTCTTATCTAGCCAAACCATTCAGTCAAATAAAAATGTATATACTTTTTATCAAATGCGCGACTTCTGTGTTGTTCTTCTTCACGACGTATGATGTCATCACATCGGAAAGGTCACACGTGACGTAGGTGGAAGTACCGACCCAGTGTTAAAACGAATCCGCAAAGACTAAATCAAACACCCTTTACAAAAATAAAGGTAAAACAACAATGTCAGACAATTCTAAAGTTGGAGGAGAACATGAGTTTTTCGGCACTAGGTCGGTACTTCCAGCTTCATCACGGACGTGACCTTTCTGATGTGATGGCACCATACGCCGTGAAGAAGAACAACACCGAAGTCGAGCATTTGAGGTTAAAAAGTATATAAATGTTAATTTTTTTAGAAAATGACCAATGGTTTGGCTAGATAAGACCATGTTCCTCGGCTGGGATCGTGCAGAGCCTCTGAAGCCCTTCCTTTGAAACTGCATTGATTTGGACCTTCAACCGTTGGTTGCCATTGAAGTCCATTATAAGGAGAAAAATCCTGGAACGTTTTCCTCAAAAAACTTAATTTCTTTTCGACTGAAGAAAGAAACATATAAACATCTTGGATGAGATGGGGGTGAGTAAATTATCAGGACATTTTCATTTTGAAGTGAACTAATCCTTTAAGGGTGAAAATGTCAATTTCCTAGGCCGAACATTACTTTTGGCCACTACTGTCTTTAAGAAACTTGTGAATAATAAGGAAAGGGATGATCCAGTGACGCTGTGTGTTTGCAGGGCTTCTGCTGCAGCAGTACGGTGTCTGTACCAGAGAGTCTGCTCTTTGTGTCCACACTGGACGGGAGCCTTCACGCCGTAAGCAAGAGATCTGGAACCATCAAATGGACATTGAAAGAAGGTACGCATACGCATTTATTGGAAGAGCTGTTTTAAAAGCGTTCAGATCAGATTACACGTACCACAAGTGTGACGGCAGTGAAAGTAGTGAACGCCCAGTGAGCGTGTGAAAGTGAACACCAGCACTATTGTTTGCAGGAGTGTAAAAATGTTATCAGTGGTTCTCAATCTTTTTGACTTAAAGGCCTTCCATTATCCTGCACAATATTCATACAGGTGAAGATATTTCCTCTGGTAAATCTGCTGTAATTATGGCAAAGTTTGTGTTTGTGTATGCTTTTAGTTTTAGAAACTCCATTTCCAGAAAAGTTGGGACATTGTGTAAATTGCAATAATAATCTGTGATTTGTTAATTCCATTGAACCTTAACTGACAAAAAAATTTCCGCTGACTACTAAAATTAATTGTATTTTGTAAAATCTAAACAAATGTTGATTTTGATGGCTGCAACACACACACACACACACACAAGGGTATCGTGATTGAGTGTAAAGACGCATCTCAGCACAGATGGGTCATGGCTCATCACTTTGTGCCAAATATCATGAGAGAATTTGTCAATTCAAAAAATCACATTTAGCACAAATCCAAAACACAGTGGAAATGTGTGCTGTCAGATAAATCCAAGTTTTAGCTTGTTTTTGGGAAAAACGGACATTGAGTTATTAGTCCCAAAGACAAAAGGGGCTATCCAGACTTTCATCAGCGACAGGTGCAAAAGCAAACCTCTGTCATGGTATGGAGGTGCATCGGTGCAAACGGCATGGGTGACTTGCATGTATCCGAAGGTACCACTGATGTGGAGGCGTATATATTTTGGGATTGTACAGAGACATAAACTGCCATCCAGGGAAGCAAGACAATTCCCGCCGTCATTCTGCACATGCTACATCCGAGTAATTTCCCAAGACACTCTAGAGTGGATGTGCCTGACTGGCCTGCCTGCAGTCCAGATCTGTCTATGTAAATGTACGGCCCATCATGAAACATATGAATCATACAACGACGATCACAAACTGTTGAGTAGCTGTCCTATATCAGGCGAGTTGGGCAAAAATTCCACTTGCAAAACTTCAATAATTATTATCTTCAATTCCCAAACAACTAAACACACGCACATCTGAGCTTCCACAAAAACCAGTTAGGGTTTGTTTTTGCTTGTCAAGAAAGCACGGTTGAACTTTTTTACCACATTTAATGAACTCTATGTATGTGTGCTGATCAAAGTGAATAAAAGCGTAAATTCAATCTGTTAATCATATAAATCATTTTCTTTCAGAATATTTGAGTCAAGTCACCTTCATTTATATAGCGCTTTTTATAATACAGATTGTTTCAAAGCAGACTACTGTAAACCTCGGGATAAACGGAGAGACTAACATTAGCGTAGGTGCCATTCTTCTTATGATGTACCGAGTACATCAGGTGTTGTGGGAAGTGTTCCCGGTTCCGGCTGACCTAGTTAATGCAGCCTAACAATCATTTAACTGATTTGAATAAAATATAAATTAAAAATGTTTTATGTGTATGCCATAGTAAAGAGATGTGTTTTTAGTCTAGATTTAAACTGACAGAGTGTGTCTGCTTCCCGAACAATGCTAGGAAGGCTGTTCCAGAGTTTAGGTGCTAAATAGGAATAGGATCGACCGCCTGCAGCTAATTTTGATATTCTAGGTATTATCAACTGGCCAGAGTTTTGAGACCGCAATAGACGCGATGGAGTATAATGCGTTAAGAGCTCGCTCAAGTACTGCTTTTAGTGCTTTTTAAGTAATTTAAAGATTTTAAAATGTATACAATGTTTAATAGGGAGCCAGTGCAGTGTTGACAGAACCGGGCTAATATGGTCATACTTCCTGGTTCTAGTAAGAACTCGAGCTGCTGCGTTTTGGACCAGCTGCAGTTTGTTTATTAAGCGAGCAGGGCAACCACCCAGTAGAGCATTACAATAATCTAGCCTTGAGGTCATGAACTGTTCAGCATTTTGCATTGAAAGCATGTGCTGTAATTTAGATATATTTTTAAGATGGTAGAATGCAGTTTTACAGATGCTAGAAACGTGGCTTTCAAATGAGAGATTGGTATCAAAGAGCACACCCAGGTTCCTAACTGACGACGAGGACTTGACAGAGCAGCCATCAAGTGTTAGACAGTATTCTAGGTTACTACATGCAGAGGTTTTTGTCCAATAATTAGAATCTCGTTTAAGTGGTAAATTAAGTGGTAGGAAGGGACTAGTCATCCAGTTTTTTGTATCAGCTATGCATTCCGTTCATTTTGTTCATATGGATAATTTTTACAACCTCTATTGTGGACTTTTAATGGATGGACAAAATAATTAAAGAATATTTAAAAAAATCTTTATTTGTGTTCTGAAGATGAACGGAAGTCTAAGGGGTTTGGATAAGTAAATGACAGCATTTAAATTAGGTGAACTATTCCTTTAAACTATTTTATACAACATTTTTTCCAAATTATATGACCTCATATTACTTTAAAGGCTACATGAAATATTTGTACTTTTAAATTATTCTAAATAGTCACACCACACAAACTATTTAGTGCATGTAAGAAGGTGTTTAAAATGGTATTAAAAACAGTTGAAACAAAGAAATTCACTTTCCCATTCAAATACTGTATACTTTAACCTAAAATCTTGATGATGATTTACAAAAATAATAATTTGTTTTGAAAAATGGTGCATTAACATAGAATTTGATTGATGTTCGGTTACAGGTGTGTGTTTACTGACTATTTATTATCCAATCAGAATTTAGCTAACTTCTTCAAGTTAGCTAAATTCTGTATAGTTCACCCAAATATATAGTTCTGATAGTTCACCCAAAAAATGACAGCACGTTGCATGCTGCTGCACTGATGTGTGTTTCCTTACGCACTCTCTCAATAATATTACTTTAAAACTTTCAAGCAACTGCGCACAAACTGTGTCATCAAGGCCAGGCACGTCTGTTCACCTCATTTCCTCTTGAGCTTTCTCTCAAAACAACACATGAATGAAGGATGGTTACATTTAATGCATGTTAACGCTCCCTCCACTTCAGCTGTGTTTAACATGCATTGAATGGAATCTTCCATCATCGGCACACTAGCCTCCCACTGGTCTTGTTTTTCAATATTCACACTGTCACAGCAAGTTGCATTTTATCCACCTGCTGTGTCTCAGAAACCTGCTGTACAGGCTGAGCCAGTCTTACACACTGGAGCTGCAGGACCGTGGAATACGTTAGAGGCCGTTGCACTACACACCCACAGCGGCCTGTGTTGTGCAGTATGACCTGATAGTCTGTGTTTAAGTGTGTTGTCACACAATTGCCATATACCCTATATTACCAAAAGTTTTGGGATGCCTGCCTTTACATGGACATGAACTTTAATAACATCCCATTCTTAATCCGTAGAGTTTAATATTGAGTCGGCCCACCCTTTGCAGCTATAACATCTTCAACTCTTCTGGGAAGGCTTTCCACAAGGTTTAGGAGTGTGTTTATGGGAATTTTTGACCATTCTTCTAGAAGCGCATTTGTGAGGCCAGTGCCCGGTTGCATAAAGCACATTAAGTTTTTCCCTTAAGTATGAGACTTAAGGCATGATTTCCCTTTAACTAAGGGAATAATTTAAGAGTGTTGCATATAATCCCTTAAACAGTTCTCTTAGGTATAGGAAACTGTTAAGTGTTTCACGACAGCAATGCAGGTGTTGCCATGGACACGTTATTTGTTAATACAGATAGCGGTACGTTTTCACAGAAAACAACATAACATGGATAAGGAAAACAAAAAAGAAAACCAAATATGAAAGAGAATACCAGATGAGAAAATAGTTTAGAGAAATTCTGCCATCATTTACTCACCCTCATGTCGTTCAAAACCCATAAGACTTTCGTTCATCTTTGGAAAACAAATAAAGATTTTTTTTTTTATTTATATTCTCTTCTCACTTATGTCCATTCATTGAAAGACATAAAAGTAATCCATATGATTCAGGCTGTTTTGGTAGCTCAAACGCTCACGCATGTTCAAGAACCAATGGTTCGTTCTGCGTGACGCACATACATTTTGCGCTTCCGTTGATCAATGTTTATGTGAATAAACACTTTAATTACAATTTGTTTATCACATAAAGCAGCTGATCGTGTCTTGTTAGAAGACTTGGATTGAACCTGCTCGCTCCGTGTAACACTTAAGGTGAAGTTTTCCAAACCTTATGTTATACTTTAGGGAAATGACAGTTAAGGTGCTTTATGCAACACTTATCGTTTTTTTAAGGGATTACTTAAGTGAAAAAATATACTTAACGAAAATTCTTAGGGTTTATGACGTTTCGCCTAAAGAAACACTTAAGTATAACTTAACTTATTTTCCGCAACACCCTAAAGTTTAAGGGAAACATAAGGGCGATCTTGAGGGAAAATTACACTTAAGGTGCTTTATGCAACTGGGCACAGGCACTGGTGTTGGACGAGAAGGCCTGGCTCGCAGTCTCCGCTCTAATTCATCCCAAAGGTGTTCTATCGGGTTGAGGTCAGGACTCTGTGCAGGCCAGTCAAGTTCCTCCACACCAAACTCACTCATCCATGTCTTTATGGACCTTGCTTTGTGCACTGGTGCACAGTCATGTTGGAACTGGAAGGGGCCATCCCCAAACTGTTCCCACAAAGTTGGAAGCAAAATGTCTTGGTATGCTGAAGCATTAAGAGTTCCTTTCACTGGAACTAAGGGGCCAAGCCCAACCCCTGATAAACATCCCCACACCATAATCCCCCCTCCACCAAACTTTACACTTGGCACAATGCAGTCAGGCAAGTACCGTTCTCCTGGAAACCGTCAAACCCAGACTCGTCCATGGGATTGCCAGGCAGAGAAGCGGGATTGGTCACTCCAGAGAACACGTCTCCACTGCTCTAGAGTCTAGTGGCGGCGTGCTTTACCCCACTGCATCCCACGCTTTGCATTGCACTTGGTGATGTAAGGCTTGGATGAGCTGCTCGGCCATGGAAACTAATTCCATGAAGCTCTCTACGCACTGTTCTTGAGCTAATCTGAAGGCCACACGAAGTTTGGAGGTCTGTAGCTATTGACTCTGCAGAAATTTGGTGACTCTGTGATTTTATGTGGTCTACCACTTCATGGCTGAGTTGCTGTTGTTCCCAATTGCTTCCACTTTGTTATAATACCGCTAACAGTTGACCGTGGAATATTTAGTAGTGAGGAAATTTCACGAATGGACTTATTGCACAGGTGGCAACCTATCACAGTACCACGCTTGAATTCACTGAGCTCCTGGAGCGACCCATTCTTTCATAAATGTTTGTAGAAGCGTCTGCATGCCTAGTGCTTGATTTTATACACCTCTGGCCATGGAAGTGTTTGGAACACCTGAACTCAATGATTTAGAGGGGTGTCCCAATACTTTTGGCAATATAGTGTAGTATAAGACACCAAAATTAATTTGTAGCTTTTATATAGCCAATGTACACACAATCAGGGAAGAAACGGGCTCTCTCAGGGTGTGTTCACACTTGGCACTTTAGATTAAAACTAACTCTGGTGCGATTGCTCTGTTAGTGCAGTTCATTTGATTAAGTGTGAACGCTGCCATCTGAACCAAACAAGTGGACCGAGATGGGTCTCGCTCCGCTTCCAAATGAACTCTGCTGTGGTTCGACTGAAATATGAACGCAACACAGAACAAAGACATGTAAAAGAACCAAAATTGGACATAAAAAGGACAGAATACTCAAGCAAACCTGTTTTTTCTCATCATAGTCGCGATGTTGCCAATCACAGTTCGGTACAGACATTAGAACCGCGTCTCCTCGCAGCAGATCTTCATTTGTGTGTGTGACGGAGGAATTCCTGCCACTGTTTTGACTCCTTTACACATTTTATAAGCTCTTCACAAGTTCTCACCTGGTCAAAATACCATCATATGTAGCTACGCACATACAACAAGCACATTTAGTCCAGAACACAGCATTGTTTTGGATGTTCGCTAAGTTCAGTCACGAAATGTATGTAATAAAAGCCGACCAATCTGGTTGTGATCATATCCCTATGCCTTTAGGTTCAGTATCTTTAGGTTCGGTGTTAAAACGGCAATGTGAACACTAAGCGGACCAGGACTAAATGAGTTTTTTTTTTTTGTTGGTCCAAACCAAGCGAACCAAACTACATGTGTGAGCACAACCTTATTCTCCATCATAAATATTTGGGTGTTTGGGAACTCAATCGTAAAACGCTTAAACCAAATCATTCTGACTTCAGAACCACCAAACCAATATTTGAGATGCTGTGATGCGATTGGTCCGCTGGTTAATCGAGTCATCCAATCATGTCCTTGTTATTGAGGCAAAGTCGCATGAGTTTGTTGTTGTGCATCGAGGGATTTATGTGTTTCTTATCGGATAAAACATTTATCAATCCACCTCAATTGAGCGCATACGTTTTTTTTTTTTATGAGCATTTTTAGAATTTATGCGCATTTTGGCGTTGCAATCTCCCAAAATGTGCATTAAAAAAATGTGTGGATTGAAAGCTATAGTAAAAGTTAATATACACACACCTGTGATGGAACATCACTTGAGTTCTGTATCAACCATTTTTACCAATCATTTGTTCATACATTTTAACTTTTGTGCGAAATGTGTCTTTGTTTTTTTTACTGGTTGGCCATTGGCTGATATAAATCCTAGCAATATGACATCACACAATTTAACTTAAACCAATGAGGTTTGATGCCAAACACATTGTGAAGTTGTTTGAGAGTATAACTAGACTGTGCAGAGCTAGAATCTAAGGCCTTGTCATTTGTCCATTTGTGTTATTTGATGGGTTTGATGACTTTCTAAAATACGTAATAAAATTGAATTGTTGTTTAAATGAAGGTTTTATATAATAGATTAGATACTGGGAACAGAAAGTACTAATGGATTCAATTATGTGAAGGGATTAATATCTTGTTAAGTCTCCTTTACATCCAAGTTTGACGCCCAACTCTTAGTTGGCTTTGTTTTGTCTTCATGTTTGCTCATCCCTTTATTTGCCTGTGATAAAGTTTATAACTCTTAACTGACTTTCTCATTCCCAATGCAGATCCTGTTTTGCAAGTCCCAACACACGTGTCAGAGTAAGCATTCTTTCATTTATACTTGAGCAGTTGTTTGTGCATGTGGAAAGTCAAAAAACAGGAACTGTGCAAGATGCTGAGTGAGCACGAGTCTTCCTATTCATGAGATCATCTTACTGAAGCTGTGATGAAAACACTCAAGATGAAAAGATCACATATTAAAAGTCTGCCATTATTGTGTTCCAAACCAGTTTTGTTTTTCTTTGTTTAACAGATTTTTTTTTAAATCTTCACACAGCTCTTCACACATACAATGACAGTTTATAGTGACAAATTTTAGTTTGTCACTAAAATTAACTTTATACACAATACAACATCAGTCATACAAACCTAAACAGTGTTTGTTCTTATTTTACAGGCCTGCGTTTCTCCCGGACCCCAACGATGGCAGTTTGTACTCTCTCGGAGGAAAGAATAATGAGGGGCTGACGGTGAGAGAGAACTTTTTTTCCGTTTCTCATGAAGGACTTCCTCATTCTCTGGAAGCTAATGGTGATATTTTCAGTAATGATAGTTTTAGAAATGAGCAATATCATTTTGAAGTGAAGCATTTGAGGTCAGTAACAATAGTAGCATCCATACTAAACGACTGCTTTTACTAAAAAAAAAAGTTGCTTTGCGTAATTTTGGATTGGTTAACAAATACAGTATTGTATCTAATATGTGGGGATGTTGCAGAAACTGCCCTTCACCATCCCTGAGCTGGTCCAGGCATCACCCTGTCGCAGTTCTGATGGCATCTTATACATGGGTGAGAGACTTCTTCTGTAACTCTTATTCTGACCCTTCTGTTCAACCTCGTTTCAGGTTGCTTTTCTCACTGGTAATTGCTAAGTCAAGTATCACTATTACTATAGCTTGTAGTTAGATATTTGAACAAACTCTGTTATTGGTGCGAGCAGTACCGTAGCAAGGGCTGTGCCAAGTGTGCGACCGCACAGGGCCTCGCACCTCCCCAGGTAAAGTGACAGCTGACTTGATTATGTAAAGCCAATAGGTAAAGTTCATGTTTTTGTCCTTCGAAATAATATAATAGTTAAAAGACATAGCTAAAAATAAGACTGTGTATCGTGATGCTGTGTTATTCTGCTTGCTAAAAATGTATTATGCAGTAACTTACAATATTTCTGTGCGTGTGCTAGTTATTCATGCACATACATGTCATCAGCGCGGCATCGCACGTCAAGTTCATAGAGCTTTATTCACAGAGTCCATTCAAATTCAGATTTTGGCCGCCTCTGAAATGTGTCAAACCATAGATATGACCAAAGAAGTTTAAGTAAATAGGCTAAAAAAACGCACTCATTCAAGGATGTGCATTTATTGCATGGACGGAGAAAGCATGAGCGCCTGCAGGATTTCATCTGACGGTACGCATAAATGTTTTTTTATTTAACACTATAAAGTTAAATAAGCATATAGCCTAACTATTACGCACCTTTCGCAGCATCAGTGAGAGCAGCGATGCCGCAGAACGAGTGCTACTCTATCTCTAGACGTTTTAAACAGTTTTTTAAATCTGAAAACTGCAAAAAGCAACGACATTTTCAGACATCCATTTAGCGCATGTTCACAGAGGAGAACAACTGAAAAACAGCACTGTTGTTCTCTCAATACTGTCTGTTTATTTTACTGACTGAGAAATCGCTTCAGATGATTCAGTGAGAGAGCAGTCCAAAACTAATTCAAGTGGATTCAGGCCGTTTTGCAAATGCGTTTGACCCATTCATAATTTTTAAAATAATTTTAAGCATCAAAATGTGTGCACAGCGCAATTCAGTCACAAAGTTTAACTTCTTGAACCTAATGCTGTTAAACTGAATATACTATTTTTTTTTCTTAAAATATCCACATAAACAACAAATTGTTCGTCACTATAGCAACAGTAGACCCCCATTAATATCCCCCCCCGGGCCTTTGCGACGGGCCTGGGTGCGAGGACCATTTTGGAATTGTTTCTTCTTTTTCTTCTTCTCTGAAATGAATCGCATTTTTGAAGGCCTAAACATGCTTGAAAACTCACTAAACGTTGCACACGCATCTGAACTGAAGAAATTTTACATCTGATATGGGTTTCAGAATTCAAATTTCAACGAAGTGCCCTTCCCACTATATTTGTGCATACATTTGCGAAAGTTGGTACATACGTGTAAGGTCCCAATACCTACAAAAAAGTATCTTGGCGCAAACCCCTAAACGCAACAGGAAGTCAGTCATTTTGAATTTCTCTTCGATTTTTGTGTAGTTTTTGCCATTTTCAGGCCTTACCAACAAACTCCTCTTAGAGTTTTAGTTTTATTGGATCATCTTCAAATTTGGTGAGTGTAATCTTAAGGCCTTTGCGATGCTAAATTGTGAAGATCTTGAGTTTTCATCAAAGGGCGTGTCCCTGGCGGCCTGACAAATTTTGATTTTACCATGAATTGAGTCCTGTCCTAAACACATCCATGCCCATGTTCAGTTATTGTAACTCAGGCATGCAATGTCCAATCTGCCCCAAACTTAATTCGTTTGAAAAGAGTCCTGAACACATCTACAGTCAAACCAAAAATGATTGTCAAACGTTGATTCAACATTATCAGACTGCCAGCAGGGGTGTCACACGTTTGAGGAACTGGCCGTTTCTTAACGGCCTCCCTGTGGCTGGGTGGGCACTGTGGGATTGTTTCATAATCTCACCGCAAACACCACAATAAGACGTCTGTCTGTACCACCCTTTCTTAACCAGCAGGGGTGCGTAATCACAGGGCACTACTTCTATAATGACACCCACCCAGCCCAAAGGAAGCAGGCCAAACAGTGATTAAATCAGAGTGCAGACCTGAAAGTCAAGTCATGTCTTAATCCTGTTACTTGTTAATATCTCTAAATGAGACGTATTAATGGTTTAAACATTACCGTTAAAGTTCCTTTCACATGTTGAATATTACGTGTAACCCACAGGAAATTACTTCTTTACAGAGATAAACATGTGGTGTGTTTGAACTGACGTGTTGATGTCTGTTTACACATCCTGAAGAGAACATTTACCCATGCTGCATCAGTTGTCTTTGGACTTTTGATCTTTTAGATGATAAAGGGCAAAATGAAATAGGAAAACAACAAGCACATGAGAGAACCCTGCACTGAATATGTAAATGACCACTTATCTTATCATTTCATTCAGTACTTCTTATTTATTAGTGTTTTTTCGTCTTGCCATTATTATTCACAATTCATTGGTATTCCAAAGAAAATAATAAACTTTCCCCTTTCGGATGATGCCATCAAGACATCTAATTTTTCGCCCCTTGCCCTCCAATCAATCCGCTCCCTTCTTTAAAGCATCAGTATAGTTACGCTTTATGTACAGCATCTGTGACATGCTCAGGGTTGGGAAGGTTACTTTTAAAATGTGTTTCACTACAGATTAAGAAATGCATGCTTTTAAAAAGTCATTTGTAATGTATTTCGTTAGATTACACAAGTTTTGTAATTTAATCTAAATACTTTAGAATACTTCGGAATACTAATAAGGTATGTAACACCAAACATAGGACTTGGGTTTTCCTCTGCATATTATTTTAAACGTCATTTCAACACAATATTCCTTGAAGCAAAAAATGCAGGCAATCTTAGAAGAAGAAAAAAAAAATACTGATACACAAGAAGGCAAAACCTAATAACCTAATTTTAGGCCTAATAACATCTGGCAAATGGACTACCAATAAAAACTATCCTTTGGGCTAATTTGGGTACATTTACATTCTTGAATGTTGATTAATGTACCCTTTAAAAAAAAAAAAAAAGCAATAAGATCTGGGGTGTGTAAACATTTTGAATTGGATGAACGGGGTAAATTGTACTTATTTTCACATCCTGTTTAAAAGTTTTCACCCCCTGCTCTTAATGCATTGTCTTTTATGGAAGCTTGTTTCCGGCACTAAATCTACAAATAAAAAAAGGTAATTGCGACTTTTTATCTCACAATACAACTTACAATTGCATGATATAAGTCAGAATTGTGTGGGGGGTTTTTTTATTAAAGTCGCAATTCTGAGAAAAAACCTAATTTTTTCCCCTTATAACTGGACATTATAACTCACAATTAGTTTTTTGTTTTTTTAAAGTCAGAATTGTGAGGAAAAAGTCGCAATTACCTAAACAAATTAGTTAACATGAAACAGTGGATCATCCAGGACAGACAGTTCAGTTTCAAGGGTATGTACATTTTTTAATGTGGCAGTTTGTATAAATTCAGTCATTTTGTCTTATGGAGTTTATGTAAACATCTATTATGTGAAATAGCTTATTCAGGACAGTACTAAATAAAAGTAACATGCATCTTTTATGATCCCAGATCCCTCTTATTTTGTTAAAATTATTAACATTTTGCCTATTCTGCAAGGGGTATGAAACTTATGAGCAGAAATGTGTCTTAGGACGGTTTTGCAGTGGTTTGAAATCGCCAGCGTTTCTAACATGCCAGTGTTTCTTTCGTCACAAACCTGCAACCAATCCCGTCAACGTAGCTTTTCCCCACGGGAACATGGTTGTAACATTAGCAACACATTATTAGCTGTTTAATACGCAATCAAGCAAAAGACTAATCATATTAATTGCCGTTATGTGTCCGACGTTGTAGGGAGCGATACATAAAACGCATTACCATTCTGATACATCGACTTGTAGACGAGCCTGTATAATTCACTCTTCCTCTTCTGAATCAGTTTCTGGTTGAAACAGATATGGCTGAATTAAACCAGTATTTATTGCTATTGTGCAGCGTTTACTACATAGTTGAGCGAGTGGATTGTCTGTGGTTGAATGGCAGATGCTGCACATAGAGCTGATCTTGAATTGAATTTGAAACATTCATAAATGTGTGCAGCCCTGTGCTTGAGGATATGAAGGTTTGAGCATCAGATCTGTCTATGTTTGTTTGTAGGTAAGAAACAGGACGTGTGGTATGTTGTGGACCTTCTGACCGGTGAGAAGCAGCAAACGCTGACCTCCTCCTATGCTGAGATGTTATGTCCATCTTCATCTCTGCTCTACCTCGGCCGCACAGGTGAGACGAGACCTGTATCTAGTTCACATCATCTCTGTTTGTGCAGGAAGAACTAAAACCACTTTAGGAGTTAGTAGCGCCTTCAATTGAAATGACAAATGCTGCAATACCGTTACTGGAGACTAAGGACCCTATTTTAACGATCTGAAGCTCATGGCGCAGGTGCACTTAAGGCCTGTACACACCGGGACAATTATCGCACGCGCTTATCGGCAGCGTTTTTCGAGATGTTTTTCGGCGCGTCTTTGTGTTCACACCCAAGCGATTTTCACTGCCGATGCACGGAGTGAATGTGCAAATTCACTCCCTGAGAATAGATGCCGCTTATTGAAAAACAGAAATAGCCCGGTACACAAAGTGGCGCTGCACAACTTGCTTTTGACACTCGCTTGTCACACAGAAGAAGAAGAGAGACAGTATTTGCGATTCCTCTCCATAACAGCTCCCTCTTATCAAGATTTTTGTAGTCACTGTGGCGTTTGTCATACAACACCAACGAGACCAGCAGCTCTACATTCATCTTTCCTCGTTGCATCTTCTTCTTCGCTAATGTTTGCTCGGCAAGACCGTTTTATGCTTGAGCGCCACCAAGTTGTGTTTTACTGTAACTTCAGCAGCTCCAGGCACATGAATAAAAGCACCGATCATATTGGTCGGCCAGTTTTTAACGCGCCGAGTCAAAACCAGAAAACGAACCCAAGGCGTTTTTTTTAAAAATGACGCTTTTACGGCTGGCGTTTTGCGCTTTGCGTTTTGCGGTGTGCACACTCACATTGGCGCCCTTTGATTTGTGTCCGAATCCACTTTTGCTAGTTTAACGACGAAAAAAAAAGGTCTGCATGCCAGACGCATGATCCAAAAGGGTTGTGCCTAGTCTCTTAATGAGTCATGGGTGTGTTTTGGGCGTAACGTGCAATAAACCAATCAGAGTCTCATCTTCCATTCCCTTTAAAATAAAATATAGTTGAAGTCTGCTACTACGTGACGTGACGTGAAGGCCAAGTAACCCAAGATATTCATTGTTGATCTGACTAAGTGCCAGTCTTGTGCTTTGCTGATCTACTGATGGTGTTGTTCCTCAGAATACACAATCACTATGTATGACACCAAGAGCAGAGAGCTGCGCTGGAACGCTACTTACTCTGACTACGCCTTCACCCTTCCAGACGACGACACCAAATACAGTGAGACATCAGCCGCATCCATCAGTGTACATTTGGAAACCCTTTCAGATCTCTTCTGTTGCACGGCATAACATTGTTTCCTGTGTTCGACAGCTATGGCCCACTTTGTGTCCAACGGTGACGGCCTAGTGGTGACAGTGGACAGTGAGTCCGGGGACGTGCAGTGGGTTCAGAACTACAACTCCCCTGTGGTGGCCATCTACATCTGGCAGCGCGAGGGCCTGCGCAAGGTCCCGCACACCAATGTTGCCGTGGAAACTTTGCGTTATCTCACTTTCATGTCAGGAGAGGTGGGCCGCATCACACAGTGGAAGTATCCGTTTCCGCGGGAGAAGAAAACCAAAGATAAACTGATGTAAGCAGCCCTTCTAACAAGACCAAGCACTAATAATGTTTGTTTTCTATGTTTTTTATAACTCTGTATGCCTACGCAGTGTTATTTTTTTTTATTTCTTGTCAGTTTGCTTTATTTTCACACAAATATTTTTTACTTTATTAACTGTGTTGATCATCATCATCACATGCTGAATTGCCACCTTTTGATTTTCTTTCATATTTACTTGTCAAAACCACATTTTAATCTCATGTGGCAATTGCTGAGCTGACATGATTTGACTTGCATGTTGCATCTCCAATATCTAAGCCACATCCTGTCTGTTTTTTGAGAAGTGTGGGGAAGAACTTATTCTAGAAATTGTAGTAATTGTAGTGTAGTAATAACTCACAAGTCACAAATGTGTTGTTCATAAGATTTTAGGAGACTGTGCAGGCCAGTCAAGTTCCTCCACACCAAACTCGCTCATCCATGTCTTTATGGACCTTGCTTTGTGCACTGGTCATGTTGGAACAGGAAGAGGCCATCCCCAAACTGTTCCCACAAAGTTGGGAGCATGAAATTATCCAAAATGTCTTGGTATGCTGAAGCATTAAGAGTTCCTTTCACTGGAACTAAGGGGCCAAGCCCAACCCCTGAAAAACAACCCCACACCATAATCCCCCCTCCACCAAACTTGGCACAATGCAGTCTGACAGGATGCAAGCGAAATGATGATCTGAAAGTGATCTGATTTTGACATCCACTCGTTTTGTTAGATTCAGGCATACTTTGTGCTGTCAATGATTTAGTTCACCCAGAAATGTATTCATTCCTGGCATCCAGTAAAACCAGACTCGCCCATCAGACTGCCAAACAGAGAATTGGTTTGATTCATCACTTCACAGAACACGTTTCCCCTGCTCCAGAGTTAGGGTTGGGTCAAAATATCCTCAAAACAGTTATGTTTTAATGGAACGTAACCAGTTGACAAAGAAAACGCATGTGTTACAGTATTTTATATTATATTTTATTTTATATAGTATTTTTTTTTTTCCTACTATGGAAGTCAAAGGGGTCCATCAACTGTCTGGTTACCGACATTCTTCAAAATATCTTCTTCCTTTGTGTTCAACAGAAGAAAGAAACACATACAGGTTTATTTTAGGGTGAACTAACCTTTTAAGAGGTGTGTCCCTATACTTTTGTCCACATAGTGTACATTACAGTAACTGGAGTAAGATCAAACTTCACACTTTACTATAGATCTCTTTGTGGGAGTGTTGTTGTCGTCATCCTAAAGACTTTCAGTATGCCGTATTATTGTCTGGATAAATAAAGATTAGCCATTGTATAAAACCTAGCAGTTCCTTGGCAAGCTATTTATAGGCAAAGTATCTCACTTTGGAAAACAAGCTATGAATAATTTGCTGTTTTTGGCTGGTATTCTGACAGGTCCACATTGTATGTCGGGAAACACTCCTCTGGTCTGTATGCGTCTCCCTCCCTGGTGCATGATGGAGTTACTGTTGTGGTGAGTGGCCTTGAAAACCTTATAAATGTGTTACTTTTATGGGACTACATGGTTAGATTTTGGATTTTGGAAGGTTCCTTTTGGAATCTTAGTCTTGCCAAGAACTGCCCACTTAGACAAGAAGATGCACACTGTTATCTCTATAAAAATCACAAATAATAATCACAATAAACCTACATAAAACAATGCCTTTAAATATCTTCTTACTCAGGCATATCACTGGCAGATATAGAGTGTTGACTGACATTTATGTATTTTATGTAAATAGTCTGCTGTGCTGTTATAAAGATCTCATTGATTTACAAGCTATCAGAATTTGATCTTACTTTTTGGCCATGTAAATAACTGCACCAAATATATGTATTATATATGTGTGTGTGTGTGTGTGTGTAGGTGTGTGGTTTAACGGCATGAGTATAAAGAACATGATTTCTAGTTTTAAAGTAGATTTGTCTTTTTCTTAATCATAAACTACTTCATTATCCCATGTATCATTTTCAGAGTGTTTAGCAATGGAATGTCGAAAATAAAGGAGGACTTTGGAAAAATATTTACAGTGCTGCAGTAATGGTTGTTTGTTTTTTATATTTATATTTTTATATTTTTATTTAGGTCTGAAAAGTCCCTAGTGCTGTTCAAGAAGGCAGTTTCTAGTGCATGCATGCTCATAACCAAGTGTGTGTGTATTTCAGCCACGTGGCAGGACGTTTCCCATGCTGGAGGGCCCCAGTAACCAGGAGTCGAGCATGGAAGATAAGCAGGAGTGTGTGATCACTCCCAGCACCACAGTGAAGTTCAGTGCGGCGCTGAAAGAGAGGAACCGCATCAACTTAATGAGGAACTCTCTGCTGCTGATAGGTACCGCTGCACTGTAACACTCCAGCAGAGCTGCCACGCCCTCTAGTGGAGACATTGAACAAGTGCTTTTGTTGAACAAACTTTTGCGTAACAAAGTCACAATGCATCTTAATGTTTTAGAGAAAGTGCTGAAGTGTGAGTCTGTTTGCCAGGGTTCCCACAGGTCCTTGAAACGTTTTTGAAAATAAACATGCATAGATACAGATCCTTGAAAGGGCTTGAATTTATTTTGTGCAAGAAGTTTTCTGTAAAAAATTCCATATTATACCCTCCGGTCCGCTAATGTTATTTCGGCAACACTTTGTGGCCTATGCCTACTAGCTTGCTTGATTTACGCTAGTTACACGCAATTACGCGTTGCGTTAGTTGTTTCCAGCGTGAGGTACTTTGTGTTGTACGTTGCCATGAAGTTCGCGTGCGCATGAAACTACTACGATGGTACCTCAACATTTTCAGTGCGTACACCGAACATAATGACTGTATATTGTGTTCAATAAACATAAAACATTTGTGATAATCTGTTGCCCAAATATTTTATTTAATGTAATGTTGAATTGCTTTGCTTGTTAAGATAATGTAAACCCATGAGGAAAAGCATATTCATATATCTTAACTTCTGGTTACATGAGCCTAAGCTCTTTTCAATAAAATCCATGCAGAAGTTAATATTAGGATGTGCCGAATATTCTTCAGTTTTATGCAAAACAGAAATATGACAAATAGAATATCAGATCTGTGTCATATGGCCAAAAATAAATGCAAAAAAATGCCTTAGCATAGTTTGACAAATGAAAACTGTAACAATGTCTCTTACAAGGTAACACAATGTAACCTTGCTCTCACTTGAAATTTGTCCCCACATCGGACCTGGAAAGTCTTTGAAAGGTCCTTGAATTTGAAGTTAACCAAGGTCTGGGAACCCTGTGTTTGCTAAAAACATACAATTTGATTTTAAATATTGCATAATTGTCAAAGTTTTCATTTTTAATTGTCCACTTTTAATAAAGTATGATCATTTTGCTCAACAGCAATGTTTCTCTTCCGCAGGTCACCACGAGACGCCGCCTGACGCTCATAATAAAATCCTGGAGAAGTTTCCTGAGAGCATCCCCCGCCAGCACGTCAACATCATTCCCCCGGCCACAGAGAAGACCATTGAAGAGGTACCGTGAGAACAACATCACACCTGACTGAGGGTGTTGACTACCGTCCTTAGCTTTGACAAGCCACATGTGTAATGTCTGACTTTCATAATGTGGTTTTAAAAGAAGAAGGAGCCCTTTAGATCACCTTATTATTATTAGTAGTCATATGTCTGTGATGGTTTTATTAAAAAAAGAACATGAGGCTTACATAAAATGAGTTCAGGGGTAATCTGCCCATCTTTACCTTCAGTTTTCTGTCTGACAGATGTTTTCAAGTTCGACTTCAAAGTTTGACTTCTGTCAAATTTTCATACACATAAACAAGGAGTACCTCAAGACTGCATCTTTTCTGTTATTCTGTTTAAAATAAATGGTATTTGTCCTGGAAAAATGGTATGTTATAGTGCCAAATGCATTGTGTAGTCTCTCAGTGAAGAAGTGGGGTGTTTGTCGATGATGTTTGTAATATGTTACTGGGGAAAAATATGAACATGATTGATTTAACAAAATAACTGAGTGGTTGGTTACTTGAAAATGGTTTAGGATTCTCTGAGTCTAAACCCAAAACTGAATCCATCCACTCTCAGGGGGCCGCAAAGCAGTGACCGGGGGTCTGCGGATTAATATGTTAATTTAATCACTTATTTATTTATTTTAATCTTTTATGTATACTATATCTATATATATATATATAACTGTATTTCTCAAATGTTTGCACGTTTATTTAAGCTAATTTATTAATTTATTTTAATATTATTATTATTATAAATGTTTACAGTTTTACTATAGTCTTTTCCACATATATTTATTTAAATTTTATCATTCTTTTTTGTTTTACATTTATATCATATGGTAATTTAACATTCAATCATTAATTTATTTATTTAATGTTAAATTACCATATGATATAAATGTAAAACAAAAACAAAAAAGAATGATAAAATTAAAATAAATGAGATTACAATATAATATACAGTATAAATAAAAAATTTCAATAAAAAAGTGATTGAATGTTAAATTAATATTAAAATGTAATTTTTTTAATTAAAATAAATACATTTGATTAAAATAAATTAATAAAAAATGTGATTTTAAATGTAGTGTAAATTGTCCTGTTCTTTTATGGCCAAACATACTGCTGGTCCACTCCTGGCTAGAGTATGCAATTAAGATTAAGCAAACCAGCTTATAAACCAATATTCTCACTGCAATATTTGCATTAGTGTTGTCAAAAATATTGAAATTTCGATATGCATCAATACTGAAATATCTGAAATGGTTCCAGTGCTTCTTCTGCAGTATTTTTCAATTTTTATTACAAGTACAGCAAAATAATCTCTTTTTTTTTTTTAACAGTTGTACAGATTTGCTTGATTATTATCTGTAACTGCCATGAAATAGCCTTTGAGAAACTGATATGTCAATCAACCAAAATACATGTTCTGCTGTGTTTCAGAAAGTGAATGAGAGTGGAATGGAGGACAACAGTCCACTGCCTCCACCGGTGTCCTCACTGCAGGAGAAACCCGGCCGTGTCCCACGCGTGGAGACTCCAGTGGACTCCATGCTGAAGGACATGGCCACCATCATCTTCTGCACTTTCCTTCTGGCTGGCTGGGTGGCCTTCATCATCACCTACCCCAAGGTAAACACACCCTGAAGAAGATCTGACCATTAGAAAGTAATGTGTTTGGGAGTTTTACTCTTGCTTACTTGCGGACACGCCATCAATACAGTGTCATTATGATGAAGTAATACTGGATGTTGTGCAGAATCAATATATTCATTTGAGAGCTGCAACAAAGTATAGTCATCTTGATTACAAAATATTCCATTTGGAAAAAACAGCAATACACACAGCAGCTCTTCCTTGTTGCAAATCTAAGTATTTTGCTGAAAAGACACCACCTGCAGAGAAATTATCTTCACTCATGGAGACACCTGTATCTGAGGTTCTGAGGTTATTTTACATGAACGACATATGAAAAGAAAGATCTCTGCCTAAAGGCTGCGACACCAATCCGACGTCAGAACGAGTGGTGACGACTGCGTCTGGCACAAAAATCTGCGCTTGAACACACTGCAAAGACAACTAGCTTGTGCGTTCTGCACCTGTGTGTAAGGAAATTACTGTCTACATCAGCAGGTATCAATAATAGTCTATATTCACCTTTTGAAAAAGGAAACTGAAACTAGGACTGCAGATATATATGCAAACCATAAACAAAGCAGCGCTTGCTTTCCATTTTGAATATCAATCATGCTGGTCACTTTCTTCATTCCAGGCGGCTTATGAAAATATTCATGTACTGGAATGCTTGGGTAAAATTAGACCAGCCTTCTGTCTGTGCCGTCTTGACTTCACTGCTCGCTTTCATCACTTTCGCTTTTATTCTCGTGCGCTAAACTGAACAGCCAGTCAGGGTGAACTGCCACCACCGCAAAAACTATCCCGACAGACACTCACCGACGGCAAACCGTTGGCTTGGTGTGTCACAGACCTAATATGTCCTTTCTTTACTGTTCTGTCTAGTAAATAGTCAAAAAGTTAAGTTATTAACACAAGCAGGGTTGAAAACCTTGAAAACCATTGATGACAAATTTTCCAGGCCTGGAAAACACATGGAAAATCTGAGAAAATGTAAAATGTCCTGGAAAATCTTGATGTTGTCCTGGAAAATATTTTTTTTTCTAGATAATAAATATTTTTTCGAGAACAAAGAGTTCATCACTGGCCCACACAATTACCGCTGGTTTCAGAAAGTGCGATGTTCGGGAATGCTGAGTTTCGATACGTGAGAGGAGTGCTTTCAATGAGGATGTTTAGTTTTGTGTTGCCACTTGCAGCAGTTTGCTAATGTTATTAACTTCTCAATTGTGTGCACTGGTAAGCAGCTACCTAATCACATAAATACATAATACATCATTTTTATAAAACTTGCAATTGCGAGTTATAAAGTCAAAATTGCGATATATAAACTTACAATTACGTGTTATAAAGTCAGAATTTTGAGAGAGTCAGAATTGCATGATATAAACTCGTAATTTTCTCACAATTGCGAGTTTATATCACAATTATGTAAACTCGCAATTGCGAGGAAAAAGTGAGAATAGTGAGAAAAAGTCACAATTACCTTTTCTTTTTATTCTGGCAGAAACAAGCTTCCATAGTCATAATTGATGACATAAAACATTTTTTAGAGTTAAGTCATGGCAATAAACTGTATGCCTTTTAAAGACTTAGAGAGCAATATTTGGCATGATCATTCTATTCCTGTCATAGTGAAATTGAAAATGTCTTTGCATGAGTAATGCTATGCAAAATACTCATGGTTCTTGGTCAGCTCTGAGGCCTTGTCCACACTAATACATTTTTGTTTGAAAACTTTTTCTCTCTGTTTTGGCCTTCCGTCCACATAGAGACAGCGTTTTTTTCAACAAAGGAGGAGCTTTTTGAAAACATTCTCCCAAATGGATAAATTTACAAACAGCACTTTCGTGTTGCAGTGTACACTATGAAAACGGAGGTATATGAAAACGATTATAGATAGCTATGGTTATATTGGCATTGGTGTGCCTGCTGTATACTTTCATAGTGTTGCTAAAGAGAAATGTTCTTTTGTACAGTCTTCATATTGCATTCCTGCAAATATGACTGAAATTTACTCGCAATTGCTGTCCTGCGGCCAAACATGATGACGAGTGTGTTTTAGACCATTCAATTTTGAGTGCAACCTGAGTGGTGGGATATTTTGCTAATGAAATGATCGTGCCAGAAGAATAGCGCGACAAATTTATTATGTCTGCTCTCTCTGTATCATCTTGTGAACTTTTAGTATGTTTTACGCATGTCACCTTTTCAACGTGATGCCATTATACATCGTGAAGAACAACACCAAAGTCAAGCATTTGAGGTTTAAAAGTATATAAATGTTTATTTTTTTTAGAAAATGACAGATGGTTTGGCTAGATAAGACCCTATTCCTCAGCTGGGATCGTGCAGAGCCTCTGAAGCCCTTCCTTTGAAACTGCATTGATTTGGACCATCAACCATTGGTTGCCATTGAAGTCCATTATGTGGAGAAAAATCCTGGAATGTTTTCCTCAAAAACTTAATTTCTTTTTGACTGAAGAAAGAAAGACATGAACATCTTGGATGACACACCCCCATGTCATCCAAAATGTTCAAAGTCAATTATCAGGAAATTTTCATTTTGAAGTGAGCTAATCCTATAAGCATTTTCAGATGTTTCAGTGTGGATGAGCAACTTTTGGAAAACGCTAGTGTGGACGGAGAGCGTTTTGAAATGAAAAGGCAGCTTTCAAATGTGTCCGGATTAATGTAGACATAGCCTGAGAGTGTTGTGGTTTGCTGTGTTTCGATCAGAGTGTCCATAAGCAGCAGCAGCTCCAGCACCAGCAGTTTCAGCAGCAGATGGAGGAGAAGCTGCAGCTCCTGCAACGGCAGCAGCTCATTTTCCAGCCGCCCACAGATCTGCCTCCTGACACTGACTTCCTGGAGGCAGCCCGGACCCGCTCGGAGAGCTCCGCCCACAGCAGTCCCAACATAACCCCGCGAGCGTCCAACCATTCCAACATGTCCCAGTCTGAGATGGGACATTCGGCTAATGAGCACGAGGACGCAGGTCAGGGCTGTCAGAGAAACAATCATTATCTCATTTGACTTGTTGATGTGTGTCCGTCAGTGCCTATTGGTTGACTTCAGTTTTTTTTACTCTAATTTCAGAGGAAGAATCCAACATTGTCCGAATTGGAAACATCACATTCAGCCCCAGAGATGTGCTTGGGCATGGTGCTGAGGGAACTATCGTGTACAGGTGACAAAGAGTGACCTTTGTAGTCTTTGTATTTGCTTTGTCAGATTCAGAGTCGATAGTCTTCTCACTGTATGATTTCAGGGGTCAGTTTGATAACCGTCCAGTGGCTGTAAAGAGGATTCTCCCAGAATGCTTCAGCTTTGCCGACCGCGAGGTTCAGCTGCTGCGGGAGTCAGACGAGCATCCAAACGTGATTCGATACTTCTGCACTGAGAGAGACCGTCAGTTTCAGTACATCGCCATAGAGCTGTGCAGCGCCACACTGCAGGAGGTATGACTGACACACAACCTGACCTTTCATTGCTGTTTCAGGTCAAAGAACCCACATTAAATATTACAATGAAAATAGATTTGAATCTGCACTTAATTTATCACAGATTTCTTTTCTTTTTTTGTCAACATAAACTTCTCCTATCATTGACCACTTTTTTTTATGTCTAACACATATAAAGGATTTATTAAAGGGGTCATAACACACAGTTTCTGCCAGTCTCATGTTAATCTTGAGTACCTATAGAGTAGTGTTGATCCTTCATATCTCCCAAGAGTCTTTAGTTTTATCATATTTATAAAAGACAGATACATTGTACCGATTCTTTCTGAAAACAGCCGAACTTGTGCAGTGGGCGGAGCTAAAGAGTCACACACACATACAATACATCATGACATTATCCCTGGATAGCATTATATGCACTTACGCACCGATTGCCAACAAAACAGACACATTTATGCAGTTTTACTCACCGCCTGCAGTTCCCACTCATGACCGGGAACAAACACACACACTTGCAGAACTCCGGAAACAGAAACTGCATGCACTGTTCCCTTAACACTGGGTTATTTGAGAAGCTGAACAAGGTTATCTTCCCCTCACAACCAGAAACACACATCTTTAGTGACACTGTTGATTTCGTGGTCTAAAAACAAAATGCCAGCGCTGCCGACGGCTCCCGTAACCGAACGAAGCTCGTTGATGGACGCGCTCTTGCTCTCGCTCTGGTTGATGTGTGTGTGTGTGTGTGTGTGTGTGTGTGTGTGCTGATTTCTCACCCCTGACATTTTTGTTGCGTTTATTTTGTTATTGAGAGGAAAGCATGCAGCACATGTTTACATATTCATCTAACCGTCGCTCTCAGCACAGTGGACGGCGTCTGGATGTTCACTAACAGTGTATCGCTGCTCACATATTTCAAACTTCTTATTACCCCTAATGCCGAGTTCAGACTGCATGATTTTCAAACTCGTCGGATCACTGCTCTTTTCAGACTGCATGACTATCTGGGGTAGCATTCACTCACTGCTGTGTTCACACTGCACAATGGATCGGCGACAGGAGGTTTCACACTGCATGACTTTACAATAGGAAGACTCACCGACAACTCTCTCCGGTGCGCAAACTACGTTTCACAACTAAACACACGCGAGATGTGACAAGTAAACAACGTGAGATCACACATGCGTCAGATCGGACTTCTCGCGCGAGATTGGAATTGTTAATAAAAATGATAAACAGCAGAAAGTTTGAGATCCAAATTGTCTGTGCGCTGATTTGCCGAGCGAAAAGGTGAAAAAGAAAAAAGATTATGGAGGAGGAAATGGTTGGGGAGACGCAGGGAGCAAGGGATTGTGTTCTGCAAAGAGAGTTTGAGGTAAATAAATAATTGTTCGATGTGGTGCTGTTGCGGCTGGTCGAGCAAATGTTTGTGCTTTGTTTCTGTTTGATAGAATTGTAAATATATGTTAAAATACTGATATTCTGGTCTAAAACTCCTCCCCGAACTTCCCGCTGGTCTGTATCTCGCTCTCTCATTGGCTGTAGGTCATCGCTGATGTCATTTTCAGTCAGAACACATTTCACACGGCAGGATTATGAATCGCCGACAGGTCCAGATATTTAGCATGCCAAATATCTCACGGGCGTCGGCGAGTCTCTCTGATCGCGTCTTTGATAATTCACACTGCGTGATTGTCACTCATGTGCACAAGCACATATTTGCCTGTGATTTCGGGCATTTGTCGGCGATTTCCCAAAACCTGTCTGCGAGTCCAAATCGGGGCTAAAATCGAGCAGTGTGAACTTGCCATTAGTGAAGAATGAGAAAGAACTTCACCATGAGTACATCATGGCCTTAAATCTTGCCTAAAATGCTCAGTTTAATTTCTGCCGTGGATAAAAAAATTATTTTCACCTTTTTAGGTCATGCAATGCTGTATAACAAAATATAATGTTGTTTATTTTTTACTAATGTTAATTTTATTTACTTATGTTTTATTTTATTTACTTTTAGTATGTGGAACGAAAGGATTTTTACCGCCACGGATTGGAGCCAGTGACACTGCTAGAGCAAACCATGTCTGGACTGTCTCATTTACATTCTCTTAACATAGGTAACCATTATCAGTAACATCTTTTTTAGGCTAAATAATCAGTATTCATGAAGTACTGTTTCTTTTTTCATAAATCTGTGTGATGCAAGTGTTAGTAACACTCAGTCTCTCGTGGGTTTATAGTCCACAGAGATCTGAAGCCGCACAACATCCTGGTGTCGATGCCGAACACGCACGGGCGCGTGAAGGCCATGATCTCAGACTTCGGCCTGTGCAAGAAGCTGGCGGTGGGCAGACACAGCTTCAGCAGGAAGTCAGGCGTCCCGGGCACTGAGGGCTGGATCGCTCCGGAAGTGCTCAGTGAGGATGCCAAGCATAACCCGGTAAGAGCTCAAAAACATGTGATAGTTTTGATTTGGTTAAACACACCAGTTTTTAAAATCGCACAGCATATGAAGCCGAGATGGTGACCAAAAATCTTTATCAGTAGTAAAGTGATACGGTTTCATCACAATATTGTTAAAGCTGCAGTCCGTAACAATACGTAACCAGTACATAACCAGCCAGTGTTCTCCTTACCTTAGCCCGATTCACAACGGAAAGTTTGTAATAATGTGTTATAATTTGAGTGGTACTGGTGGGTTTCCACAGGAAATTCGAGCATGGCGCCGTTCGTCTTTGTGTCATTACGCCACGTCTGTGTACATAAAGGATGAATCCAGCTAGTAGTAGTAACGCATGTGAGGATGCTGCAGGTGGCGGATCATTTATAACCTTTTCTCACAGCAGCTGGAATAATTAAATTGATCATTTTGATGGTGGATTGTAATCCAGAAAGGACCAAACGACAATCATCAGTGACAACTGGAGATTCACCCATAGTCAAAAGCGAAAGATTAGACCGTATGGAAATGTAAATCTACAGGTAACACTAATACACACTGTGACGGTATTTGGCCTTAAAAGATTGGGTTCGGGCGCCAGGGGTAAAAACCACCACAATTAAGGCAATTAATAAGAGAAAAACAGGCATAAGAAAAAAAGAAAAAAATCATCTGGATCCAAAGTTAAAAAAAAAAAACATTTGCCTACCCCGTCACTCATTAAACTACTGGGCCTGAAACACAATTCATTACATCACACAATATTTACCAAATAATTCGGCAACTCGAGCGTCAAAATAAACACCAAAAGAAAACCCTCCCTACACCAAAAAAACCTCCTCAAAACATACTACATATAATGCCCTGAATTAGCATCTAAACCACAACATAACCGGATTGGAAAAAGCTCTCTCTCAAACGCTCCATATACACGCAAATCGGCAAATCGCTCTCAACACGACTTTCCAATGCTTTACGAAATTCAACGAGGGAAACACATTCCTCAAAATATGAATCGTAAGCATTAAAACAGAAAAAGACCGCAGCATTAAATGTAGCATTAACACATCAATGCAACGCGGGCTACAACAGCAATACTCACAAGCCATCCGCTAGCGTGACCATGACCGGGTATAACCCGCGCCTGACAACAAAGGCTAGAGAGCGCGAGAGAGAGAGCGAGAGACGCAGTCACAGTTCCTTAAATAACTTCCTACCTGTTTCCCCGTATATACGCTCAACAGCGCCACCCCCAGTATGGAATAGGAAAAACACAAATCATTGACGACTGTCACAACACTAAATAAATGTAGTCACGCAATGCTGATGTTAACATAAAAAATTTGAGAACAAAGTATAACAATAATAATGATTTGGACAGTTTGATGTGATGTGAGCTAAGCGATCGTTAGATTTAATCACCGTTGGTAGCGTGATTTATTGTAATGCTTTTTTTCTCAGTTGGTCCGAACAAAAGTGGCAGACATGTTACTTATTTGTTCAGATTACATTTTCCGGTGAAACGTATTATTTTGGTCATACTTCAAGACGTAGAATCTGTGATTCTGAAGTACAGTATCCTCACCGTGCGGTGAATGAATGACAGCCACACAAACTCCTCAAAACATCAGATTCATCCGCGCTGAGGAGCCGTGCTGACGCACAACCCACGTAAAGATGATAATTCAGCAAATAACTGCAACTGCAGGTTTCAAACAGAGATGGCGACAAAGAGGCAAAACTTGCGGACTGCAGCTTTAATTATGTATTTACTTATTATAAAAGTTTAGTTATTTTGTATTTAGGCTCTGTGCTTCATTTATAACAGTGAGTTTTGCTTCTAAAGTGCTATGAACAGTTCATTGGTATCAGAGATTGTTTTGTGTTTGAGTCTGATTACCGTTTTGAAACCTTGTTTCCAGTAATCTGTAAATACATTTCTGTAGTAATGGTAAGAGGAGGAACATGTAAGGAATTAAATAACTGGTGACGGACTGTGGTAACATCTCACACTTTACAATAAGGGGTAATTCAATAACATTATTTATTAGAAATGATGGATGAATAACACATTTTTATTGATCTAAATCTGTTATTGTTAATTTATGAATATACTATTGTTTGTTTGTGTTTGTTCATAATACAATGTTAACTAATGTTAACAAGTTTAATCTCAAGTGTCACCAATATTTTAATTTGACCAAAATCTCAATAATTCAGCAATCCATATTGTTTTTACAGCACAGTTACCACAGTCCTTGAATAGCTCTTGTATGTGGCACTACTTTCTTATGCTAGCAGTATTTATCTTGCTTGCAGTTTGCTATAAATGTCATACATTTTACTGTGGTGGTAAAATAGGACTGCAAAGTCACAAGTGTTGGTCATCGTGTGCAGAATGCTGCGACCAATCAGAAATCAGCGGCATAAAGCGCGGTCCAGAGAGCCATGTGACAAGCACTGTAGATTAGTCAGTGGCTAGACGCTCACAGCTTCTCCTCTTTGTGATGTTTCAGACCTGCATGGTGGACATCTTCTCTGCAGGCTGTGTGTTTTACTATGTGGTATCTGAAGGCCAGCACCCGTTCGGGAAGTCCTTGCAGCGGCAGGCAAACATTCTGCTGGGGGCCTATTCGCTCGACCACTTGCAGCCCAACAGACACGGTAGGACCACCACACGCATACAAATTACACCCTAAACAAAAACACCAGCTCACCAGCTGAAACACTTTGCGGCAAAATGTGTATCACAGTTTTCTGATCACGTGATCGTTTATGCCGTTTAATGCAGAGGATATTGTGGCCCGAAACCTGATCGAGCAGATGTTAAGCATGGAGCCAGAGAAGAGACCCTCGGCTGACCGAGTGTTGAAACATCCCTTCTTCTGGAGTCTGGAAAAACAGCTGCAGTTCTTCCAGGTTTGTTATTCAGACATCCTTGTTTAAACTCCCCTGTTTTAGCCTGGTCGTTCACACCTCAGAGTTGCAAAAAGTCTTTAGAAATGGGCGTGTAAATCTGTCAATGTGGGAGTGTAGAGGGGGGAAGAGGGGAGACAACAACCGATAAAACACAGACCTGCAACACTAGGGTTGGGTACCAAACTCGGTACTTTTAAAGGGATAGTTCACCCAAAAATGAAAATTAGACCATGATTTACTCACCCTCAAATCATCGTAGGTGTATATGACTTTTTTCTTTCAGACGAATAAAATCGGAGTTATATTAAAAATGTCCTGGCTCTTCAAAGCTTTATAATGGCAGTGAATGGTCGTTTTTGAAGTCCATAAAAGCGCATCTATCCATCATATAATTGCTCCACGTGGCTCCGGGGGGTTAATAAAGTCCTTCTGAAGCAAAGTGGCAGGTTTGTGTAAGAAAAATATCCATATTTAAAACTTTAAAGACTAAAATAACTAGCTTCTGGCGGTCAGATTACAGAGTCGATTTGCGCTAAAAGAGTAACCCTTGACCCTTGAACCCCCTTGACGCATGAACTTCATCTCCAGAACCGCTCTGAGAGTCACTTTTTACCGCTTTATTTGAGAAAAACTCATCATATCATAAACACACAGAAACTCAAAGGTCACGGCAACCCGTCAAAATAAATGTTCGGTTTAACTTGACAAATAAATTACTGTTGTACAGTAGAAAATAATACTAACACTAATGTAATAATAATAAATTATCAAAACTTTATTTTTTAAGTAATAACAATTTTACTTCCATGTTTTAATTTTAACAGTACAAAGATCAGTTTGATTAAATTAAAAGATAAATTAAATTAATGTCTTCATTTGATTACCAGAAAATATACAACACAGAATTTGTGGGAAATCTTTTTTATAGAAATAATAAAAAAAATCAAAATAATAAGAAATATATAAATATATAAATAAAAAAAAAAAAATATATATATATATATATATATATATATATATATATATATATGTATATATATATATATATATATATATACACTCACCTAAAGGATTATTAGGAACACCATACTAATACTGTGTTTGACCCCCTTTCGCCTTCAGAACTGCCTTAATTCTACGTGGCATTGATTCAACAAGGTGCTGAAAGCATTCTTTAGAAATGTTGGCCCATATTGATAGGATAGCATCTTGCAGTTGATGGAGATTTGTGGGATGCACATCCAGGGCACGAAGCTCCCGTTCCACCACATCCCAAAGATGCTCTATTGGGTTGAGATCTGGTGACTGTGGGGGCCATTTTAGTACAGTGAACTCATTGTCATGTTCAAGAAACCAATTTGAAATGATTGGAGCTTTGTGACATGGTGCATTATCCTGCTGGAAGTAGCCATCAGAGGATGGGTACATGGTGGTCATAAAGGGATGGACATGGTCAGAAACAATGCTCAGGTAGGCCGTGGCATTTAAACGATGCCCAATTGGCACTAAGGGGCCTAAAGTGTGCCAAGAAAACATCCCCCACACCATTACACCACCACCACCAGCCTGCACAGTGGTAACAAGGCATGATGGATCCATGTTCTCATTCTGTTTATGCCAAATTCTGACTCTACCATCTGAATGTCTCAACAGAAATCGAGACTCATCAGACCAGGCAACATTTTTCCAGTCTTCAACTGTCCAATTTTGGTGAGCTCGTGCAAATTGTAGCCTCTTTTTCCTATTTGTAGTGGAGATGAGTGGTACCCGGTGGGGTCTTCTGCTGTTGTAGCCCATCCGCCTCAAGGTTGTGCGTGTTGTGGCTTCACAAATGCTTTGCTGCATACCTCGGTTGTAATGAGTGGTTATTTCAGTCAAAGTTGCTCTTCTATCAGCTTGAATCAGTCGGCCCATTCTCCTCTGACCTCTAGCATCAACAAGGCATTTTCGCCCACAGGACTGCCGCATACTGGATGTTTTTCCCTTTTCACACTATTCTTTGTAAACTCTAGAAATGGTTGTGCGTGAAAATCCCAGTAACTGAGCAGATTGTGAAATACTCAGACCGGCCCGTCTGGCACCAACAACCATGCCACGCTCAAAATTGCTTAAATCACCTTTCTTTCCCATTCTCACATTCAGTTTGGAGTTCAGGAGATTGTCTTGGCCAGGACCACACCCCTAAATGCATTGAAGCAACTGCCATGTGATTGGTTGATTAGATAATTGCATTAATGAGAAATTGAACAGGTGTTCCTAATAATCCTTTAGGTGAGTGTATATATATATATATATATATATATATATATTAAAATGGTTGTTTTTATGAATTCAATTAATTAATTAGCTAGTAGCCTACTATTTACTGATAAATATTACAGTAAACAAACATCACAGACAATGTCAGACAGCGACCAAGGCAGCTCTGGCATAATGTCAATAACACTTCTATAAATGACTTACAGTTTCTTTACAGTTATTGAGGTAAACATCCCTAAAGTACCGAAAAAAGGTACCGAATTTCTGGTTAAAATGTGAACGGTACCCAACCCTATGCAACACACTCATTATACAGACACGTGAATATTAAAATATGACCACGGAGAGGGAAAAAAAGTTGAGGCCACCTTGATGCATTTAAAAAATCTAACCCTATATAACATCAAACGAGGTAGAAACGCGGTTTCTAAAAGGTCTAATATTTTCAGTACATTTAAGAGCACTACAGTCTCTGAACAAATTACGTGCCAGTTTAACACAAAAAGAATAAAGGCATAGTTACTTTTTTGCCTCTTCTTCTTTGAATTTTTTTGGTCTTCTGTGTATAAGAATAATCCATTGTGTCATCGCGTTATTTGCTCATATATTTCATTTGAAGACAACATGATTAATTATGTGTGCATACACGGTGCTGGTCCATGTTTAGAGCACTAGAGTAGAGTATATTTAAATATGTCCATAAAAAAACTTAAAACGCGAGTCAAGCCAGTCTTAAAAACAGCCAGTCACACATTCCGAAGGCACGCTTCTCTGACTTTGCTTTTCAACCCGGAAGAACGAAATTGCTCAGAAAAATTTCACAAAAATAACCAATTTCCACTTATTGGTAAAATGTATGAGTGCTTTTAGTTTTTTTTAGCAATGTGCAAGCCTGTACATATCTGTTCACATCTCAAAACATGTGTTTTAGGGTTTCATGACCCTTAAATCAGGTAAAATCGTCTTTTGCAAACAATGCACTGGCCAAGAAATGGCACTACAGCAAAACACCACAGATATGATCATTTTTCATTGTTTTCTGTAAGTTGTTCGCAATTCTGCCAGAACTTACAGGTCAGTACATTATTGTTTGAAGGACACTAGTCAAAGGGGTTATGAATTGGGAAATCAAATTTCCTTGAGCTTTTAACACACAGGAGGTCACTTTCGGGAACTCAAAAACGTCCTTGTTAGTCCAAAAACAGCTTTTATTGAAATCAAGCTGCCAAAAAGGGCTTGTTTACTAAGTCCTGTTTTTTTATTACACAATGGAAACTAATACATCAGCACAAGACTGATCAATGCCTCTCTGTCTCTTTGGCTCCGCCCACTGGTGTGTGTTAGTGAAGGAAGAGATACAACAACAGGATCACTTGGAATAAAAATAGATTTAGATGCCTCCTAAGGCTTCCAAGTGTCTGCATGCCTTCTGAAGGATTCTGACTGTTGGGAAGTGTCTAAGTGCTTAATCGTGTCAGTAGGGCATTATGTTTTTATGTCACGACTGGACACAAACACACTTTTAGTGAAAGGTGGATGCAGCCATTATGTCGCAACACGTAACCATTTTAATTCTAAACCCTGATCTGTGATAAATGAGCTAGATGACATCACCGTTTTCTCCAGAGCGGCTGTACAGCCGAATCAAATTCTGTTGCATTATTTTCCTGTTTAACACTGTGAAGCTGCTTTGAAACAATCTGCATTGTAAAAAGCGCTATATAAATAAAGTTGACTTGACTTGACTTTTGTACAGTCAACACACCCCTGTTAAAACAGCTGGTGTTTGTGAGGTAAGCAATGAAACAAAAATAAATCATATCACAGCTTTTGTATGTTTAATGTAATAATTACATCATATACAATGCCACTAAGGTCCTGTTCACACCTGGTATTAAGATGCGGTTTGGTCGATCAGATCACAAGTGGACGGCTCTAAATACAAGTGTATACGGGTCTATAACATTTTGAGCTTGTACACTTTCGACCACTTCCAACGGTTGTTGAAAACGCATTCGACCGGATTGCTTTCGTGGTGTGAATGCTCATGTGTTCGAACATCCACTAAAGACCGCCTTCTCTCCGCCTACTGACCTAATGCATAAACATTATGGGAAGTGCGCTAGCCAGACGGGATTTAAACTGTCAGCTGAAGACCCAAGTTTAGTTTGAAGATGAAAAACATCCCAAGCACAATGTTCTCTCACCATTCCTGATTTCTAACACACAGTCACAGCGTTCGGCTGGTCTTGTGTCTGTCAGAGCAGAAACGAAAGCTGATGCTGATGTGTTTTCTCCGGTCGTGTTCATATGTAAATTGCGTGATCTTATTTCATCCATTAGATCGGAAGATATGAAAAAGCCTGTACATAGACCCTCCCCTCAAAGAAATCAGGACAGAAGTGGTTGAAAGTGGACAAAAGAGACGGATTAAAACACCAGGTGTAAACAGGAATGTGTCTCCCTCGCCTACTTGTGATCCGATCGACCAAAGCGCATCTTAATACCAGGTGTATCACCTGGTAACACTTTACAATAAGGTTTCATTTGTTAACATTAGTTAATGTATACTAACTAACATGAACTAACCATGAGCAATACATTTGTTAAAGTATTTATTAATATTTAACGTTCATTGTTTATGTTAGTTCACAGTGCATTAACTAAAGTTAACAAACAACTTTTGTTAATAATGTATTAGTAAATGTTGAAATTAACATTAACAAAGATAAATGCTATAAAAGTGCAGTTCATTATTAGTTCATGTAAATAATGTAGTTAACTAATGAAACCTGATTGTAAAGTGTTACCGACTTTTTATATCCACTGTAAGACTGATTTCAAGCCATCGACTCGATGGTCACATTCCTGTTCTTCCTTTAGTAACATGACAAATAACTTCGCTTTCTCTATACAATTTAATTACTGGAACAGTAGATGACTTTAGTTCAGCGCAAGTTTTGCTGTCTCGCCAAATCTCCCATTATAATTATTGAAACCGTCTAGACATCATAATAAATCTCATATTTACATTGTGTTTGCATCGTGTGTTGATATAAATGGCCATTTATCTTCTAAATTATTACAAATTTTGATATAAAGGTCCTTATAAAATAAAAAATGCAGTTCACGATCCCTTTAAAGTAGTCCATCCGGGAAACTCAGCCAAAGCTGAAAGAAAAATAACAGCAGATTCTTCTAGAATGGCCAGTAAATGGCAGATGTTTTGCTGTTTCACAGGATGTGAGTGATAGAATTGAGAAGGAGCCGTTAGATGGACCAATCGTGAGGCAGCTGGAGAGAGGAGGACGGGTGGTGGTGAAAGGTGATTGGAGGGATCATATCACAGTTCCTCTACAGACTGGTGAGCACTACTGTCATCTGCCTTACTGCAATGATTGTCCAGTTTTATTTCTTATTAGAATCTTAAATGTAAACATTTTGCTCTGCAAACCATTAAACTATTGTGTTCTTTTTACAGATCTACGCAGATTTCGTTCGTACAAAGGCGGATCGGTCAGAGATCTTTTACGTGCCATGAGAAATAAGGTTTGTGAGTTTACCGATACCACAAATATCTTGTGGTTATAGCAACACCGTTTACAGTGGCGTGAAATGATTTTTATCATTTTTGTACTGGTTGAGCTTCAACAACTGACATCTGAATGTTATTTGTATGATGTGAAAGAAATGCGGAATAAAGGAGGAACACCAAGTTGTTGTTTTTTTAAATGCATTGTATGTAGTTGTTTTGTTGGTTATCACATATTTTTATTTTTTGAATACGGTATAACCATAACAGTATTTGACGATACATGTTGATTTTTAATGTTATTGATATCGGCCCAATAAGAAAATTTGGCCAATATATTGAAGCCGATAAATAATGGATTACTTCCTTCATCTGAGACACTTCAGATAAGCACTGTTCACCATGATGGGTTTGAATGGCTTGAAATATGATTAGAATCACTTCAAAAAAGGAAAATAAAGTCAAGTGCAACATGTCATATAGGCTACATAAAATTATAATGAGAAGAACATCATAATTGTGTGCTTGGGACATGGCTTTTAATGTTGAGACTTGTTTTTGTAATCAGGCTCTCAAAAGTTATATAAAAGATTTAGATTTATCGGCCAATATATGGTTATCGGCTTTCAAATATAAAGAATTATCGGTATCGGGCAACATTTTCCAGCTGGAGTTTGTTTATTGAACACATGAACTAACTGTTCAGCATTTTGCATTGAAAGCATGTGCCGTAATTTAGATATATTTTTAAGATGGAAGAATGTGGTTTTACAGATGCTAGAAACGTGGCTTTCAAATGAAAGATTGGTATCAAAGAGCACACCCAGCTTCCTAACTGAATTACTACATAATTAATTGATTTGAATACACAACTAAACATACAATTTACGTCCATGTTGCATTTACAAACCATTTCACAAAAATGTCCACTCTTTGATTCTTTCATCTTTGTCTCTTGTAGAAACACCATTACCGAGAGTTACCCGATGAAGTCCAGGAGACGCTGGGATCCATTCCAGATGAATTTGTCTCCTACTTCACCTCCCGCTTCCCTCTTCTTCTGCAGCACACACATCTGGCCATGCGTTTCTGTGCTGTGGAGCGACCTTTCCTGCCTTACTACCACGCTTCTGAACTGCTCACGCACCGCACAGACGCACAGTGTGCGCCACAGACTCCGCCCACACAGCATGCCGGCCTGTCAGTGCCCTCAGGCCTGTCATCGCCTGGTCAGATATCAACAGACTTACCTGAGACAGGCCCAGTGCCGCCCGCACCGTGCACACAGGAGACTGGAGCTCCGTAGTGCCACGTGACTGACGGACCCTTTCCAGACACATTCCAGGGATGAGCAGTCTCTCCGTGCGGATGCATTCTAGGCCTGCAGTGCCTGGGCTGTGTCCCTGCAGAGGACGCCATCCCATCTTTAGTGCCTTACATGCTCATTTTAGCTGAGCGACTTGCAGCTTTCTGCTCATTTGGAGGATGCTGGAGAAGATGGTGTGCTAGAGTCATTCCTTCCTTCCTTTTTAAGTATAACGTGATCGGAAGGCGAGGGATTTTTGTTGAACACTTGAAGTGAACACAAGAAATTCTACTGTGCAATGTTGAGAGAAAACATATATATTTTTGTACATATTTTGATCATTGATAATTAGTTGAAGTGGCCATTGATTGTGCCTTTTTAAATGACACTGTGTCTTGGTCCTGAAGAGAGTCTAATGTTTGTGATTTCGCTTTATGCCTTTGCTGCTGCTGAGAGCTGTTAAAGGAATAGTTCAACCAGAAATGAAAAGTGGCATCGTTTAGTCATGTTTTATTCATACACGTATGACTTTCTGTCTTTCTGTGGAACGCCACAGAAAGTTTCCATACAGTGCCAGATGCTGTGAAGCCCCAAAATGACCAAACAGAATCATAAAAGTAGTCGAAATGTGCTAAATCTTCTGAAGATCGCATTCAAATTTACGTCAGTTCACTGATGATCTCCCTCGGCGCCGCATTTCTTAAGTGTGAAGACCGATTTGACATCAATGAAGCCAAAGAGCATTGGTTCTCACATATCATGTGAATGATCAGCATATCGAGAATATATGGAAGTGCGAATCATGTTTGTGATCGACGACAAGGCAAGATAATCTGAACGCTGTGCTAAATTTAGGTCTGTTTCTCAGACAAAGCGATCAAATGGCTTCAGAAAACCTTTAAATACAGTTATTATACAAATACTTCTGTGATACTACTGGTTTGAAACCAAGTAAATGATGAGAGTTCAATTTTTCGGGTGAACTGTTCCTTTAATGTCTCTAACATAAAACCGACTGTATGACATTACAGGTATTACGCTTTCAAAAGTTCTAGATATACTTTCATGACAAACTTGGTTTTTATCCTGTATTGTGCTCATAACTTCAGTCATCCAATTTTATATGTTGGCGTATTTTAACAAAACATGGTGAACTATGAATTCATTCCCTTGGATTCTGGATAGTGCGGTTAAGTTTTTTAGCTTTCAAGTGATTCTATATTGGAAACTATTTTTCTTGGTTTTAATGGATGCTTGATTCAAAAACGGTGGGCTTTTGTTAGGAAATGCCAGGAAAGACGTTTTGTTCTATCGAGATGTACAGTGCATATACGGCATTGTGACCTAAAATGCATGCCGTTTTGAATGGAAATATTCCAGATGGAGCTTTTATAATGTTACATGTTTTTTAATGTTCAGTATATATTTTTAAATGGCACATTTTGAGGGGAAAGTGATTAAAATGCAATGCCTTTTTACATGTAGTGTTAATAAAAGCTGCTATTGTGCAATGCCAAGTAAGTTTTTACCAACCTCGGGAATAAATATTATTGGCAAAGGCTATTTTCACTCCACCCAGTTGTATATACACTGATCAAGCATAACATTATGACCACTGACAGGTGAAGTGAATAACACTGATTATCTCTTCATCACCTGTTAGTGGGTGGGATATATGAGGCAGCAAGTGAACATTTTGTCCTCAAAGTTGATGTGTTAGAAGCAGGAAAAATGTGCAAGCGTAAGGATTTATAGTACTGTACATCGGACATGGTATACAAGTAAAATGTCAGAAAATGAAGTAATTCCACTCAAATGCTGCAGAATGATGCACTAACCATTTCATGTTTGCTGGATATGGTGTATTTACCTCAGTTGTTATTATCAATTCATCATATTTTAGATGTTGTAACAGCTGAATTCACTGACTATGATCATTATATATTCACTCTGATACATACCTTCGCAACGCACCATATTCTGGTGTGGTGGAAAAAAATACAATCAATTCACTTAATGTTAATTTTACTTTGGAGGAAAAATAATAATTGTATTTTTTATAATATTTAATTTCTCTCTAAAAATAGCCAAATATTTCTCTTTGCTTTCACTACAGAAATGAACAGGCAGTTATCGTAACTAGGTTTGGTTGTCTCCACATTGTATGCCTTGTATCGAGGCTGGGCTCATGCAAATAAATTAAATTATTAAATTAGATGATCTGTTAATATTAGTATTATATTTCGCAATTTTTACTTCATAACTCGCAGTTCATACTACTTTTCTCAGAATTGTGAGAGATAAACTCGCAATTGCTCTAAGGGGAAAAAAAGAATTGCGAGTTTATATCTACAATTTTGACAATTGTAATATCTCAATTTTAATAATGCCAAAATTGCATGATATAAACCTGCAATTGCAAGTAAAAAGTCAGAATTGTGAGATAAAAAGTTGCAATTACCTTTTCTTATTTTTATTCTGTGGTGGAAACAAGCTTCCATATACATATTGGAAATTTATACAGAATAAAATAGGAAAGATTTCCCCAATGATGATGGCCCTTGTGTGTACATGCAGTGCATAGAATAACATTTCTATGCTTGGGATAAAAAGATTACACTCAAAGTTTTGAATAATATTCTTGATTACTTGACATACAGGTGCTGGTCATATAATTAGAATATCATCAAAAGTTGATTTATTTCACAAATTCCATTCAAAAAGTGAAACTTGTATATTATATTCATTCATTACACACAGACTGATATATTTCAGATGTTTATTTCTTTTAATTTTGATGATTATAACTGACAACTAAGGAAAATCCCAAATTCAGTATCTCCAAAAATTAGAATATTACTTAAGACCAATACAAAGAAAGGACTTTTAGAAATCTTGGCCAACTGAAAAGTATGAACATGAAAAGTATGAGCATGTACAGCACTCAATACTTAGTTGGGGCTCCTTTTGCCTGAATTACAGTGAAACGCAAACTCAGAATATTACGCAACCCTGCAATAATTAAATATATTAAATTACACAGATATACTTTATGTATTTAATCTCACTTTATTAATCAATCTCTTTACTGCTGACTTTTGATGATCCAATTCAACCAGACTAAGAAGAAAAAATTACATTTGTGTGTTGAACCTTCTTCTACTGCGTCCTATTCTTCTGCGGTCCCGAACAGCAGCATAGCTGAAAGGTTTTATTTTTTTAACTACGCCCTTTCTACAGGCATGAATTTGCATTTCGTTCAGCCTGAGACCTATTCATTTCACTTTGCGTGAAAGGGCCTTTACAGCCTCTAGCCAGGGCCGTGCACAGGGGGGTGGCCCGGTGGCTAGAGCCACTGCCCCTCTGCCCTCATCGGCTGAGGTGCCCCTCTTGCTCTCCTTTCCTTCCTCACCCCCAGATTCCCATAAAAATTCCGCTAAAAATCCACTAATTCCGCCCCGCAGCATCGCTCACAGTCTGTGGCAGTGCCCACTCTCTCTGGAGACGATAGTTCCAGAATGTCGTCCCATTAACAGGTAGATTAGTACAAACTACAGTCCACATGACAGACAGTGGTTTATCCGCGGAATTAGTAATTTGGTAGTTTGTTTTTGTATTTCTGTCTGTAATGTTTTGCTCCTGGTCTTCTAATAGTGCTAACAACTTGTGCAAAATATCCACGCTCTTGGAACATAATTCATTGTCTGATCAAATTATTGTACCTGATCTGATCTAATATAAATAACACCAAATTGGCTGTTGTCGGCACACTTTGTAGACAAAAAAACAATGACTTCACAAAAAAGAATGAGAAGTGAGAGAGTAAAGGAAGTCTAAAGCCTGTTCAACATTGCAAATATAGATGAAAGCTCCAGCAAGGCAGCAGGGGAATCGGCATATAGAATATTTACCAGGCAGTTTGACACACTTTAACTCCTGTAAAGTATATTTCCCATTATAATCAATTGTCTGAGTTAATACTAGTATATAGGCCTAACATACACTCACCTAAAGGATTATTAGGAACACCTGTTCAATTTCTCATTAATGCAATTATCTTATCAACCAATCACATGGCAGTTGCTTCAACGCATTTAGGGGTGTGGTCCTGGTCAAGACAATCTCCTGAACTCCAAACTGAATGTCAGAATGGGAAAGAAAGGTGATTTAAGCAATTTTGAGCGTGGCATGGTTGTTGGTGCCAGACGGGCCGGTCTGAGTATTTCACAATCTGCTCAGTTACTGGGATTTTCACGCACAACCATTTCTAGAGTTTACAAAGAATGGTGTGAAAAGGGAAAAACATCCAGTATGCGGCAGTCCTGTGGGCGAAAATGCCTTGTTGATGCTAGAGGTCAGAGGAGAATGGGCCGACTGATTCAAGCTGATAGAAGAGCAACTTTGACTGAAATAACCACTCGTTACAACCGAGGTATGCAGCAAAGCATTTGTGAAGCCACAACACGCACAACCTTGAGGCGGATGGGCTACAACAGCAGAAGACCCCACCGGGTACCACTCATCTCCACTACAAATAGGAAAAAGAGGCTACAATTTGCACGAGCTCACCAAAATTGGACAGTTGAAGACTGGAAAAATGTTGCCTGGTCTGATGAGTCTCGATTTCTGTTGAGACATTCAGATGGTAGAGTCAGAATTTGGCGTAAACAGAATGAGAACATGGATCCATCATGCCTTGTTACCACTGTGCAGGCTGGTGGTGGTGGTGTAATGGTGTGGGGGATGTTTTCTTGGCACACTTTAGGCCCCTTAGTGCCAATTGGGCATCATTTAAATGCCACAGCCTACCTGAGCATTGTTTCTGACCATGTCCATCCCTTTATGACCACCATGTACCCATCCTCTGATGGCTACTTCCAGCAGGATAATGCACCATGTCACAAAGCTCGAATCATTTCAAATTGGTTTCTTGAACATGACAATGAGTTCACTGTACTAAAATGGCCCCCACAGTCACCAGATCTCAACCCAATAGAGCATCTTTGGGATGTGGTGGAACGGGAGCTTCGTGCCCTGGATGTGCATCCCACAAATCTCCATCAACTGCAAGATGCTATCCTATCAATATGGGCCAACATTTCTAAAGAATGCTTTCAGCACCTTGTTGAATCAATGCCACATAGAATTAAGGCAGTTCTGAAGGCAAAAGGGGGTCAAACACAGTATTAGTATGGTGTTCCTAATAATCCTTTAGGTGAGTGTATATCTAAGGTAGACAACCAACTTAATATATGATATTTACCATCTGAATCTAAAAATGTCATGTCAACAAATGGAAAAGTCAACTGGCTGTTTATTATTTATTATTATTGTTAATTATTGTGCCCTTTACCCCAAATAACATACTTCTACATATTCTTCCGTTATTAGAAAACTGTTACTTTATTTACTTTGAACAAAACTGAAAATCATTAAGAAGACCTTTGTCTCAAAATATATTCAATAATTTTAGCGATTCTCATTTGCTACATAAATCTACAACATTTAAAAAAAAAAACATTAAATATGAGATCAAATTAGCGCAGAATCAACTTTTTGGAAGCGTAATTACAACAACATAAATTGAATGAATTAGCACTAAAGCCTTACAATTGTATTTACAATATGATTGTAAAAGGTTTGTTATTCAATCTCTACATTAAGACGATACTCAACCCCCTTATAGTGCCCCTTTTTTTAGTTTGGGCCTGTGCACGGCCCTGCCTCTAGCTATAGGAAACTTTTCCTTTCATTTTCAGGAAATCGAAAGTTGACTTTACTTTTGTTTTGTTTTTATTTGTTTTATTTATTTATTTATTTATTTATTTTCATGCTTCCACATACAAACAAACAAACAAAAAAAGGTACATAATCAAATCTCTGAATATATCAATATTTGTGACCCTACGTACCGGATATATTAGCTTCTTTCACACACACACACACACACAGTGCTGCTGATAGCAGGAAGAGTCGCATTTGATGACTGCTCACGCAGTCACTGTCTTCGTTTATCGGGTAAAACTTGTGATATGCAAATAAGCTCACAATTGTGTATGATATATTTGATTTACACTGGTATTTACACGTTGTTCAAAGGTTTACCCCTTTGGAAGATTCGTCTTTTATAGATGCAAGGGCGGCGGCTGAACCCCAGACAGTGCAGGAGAGACTCGACAACTGTGAGTTTGTTTGTTTATTTAATCCCACACACGCGATCTTATTCCTAAATGACAACAATTCAGCTGTGTCTATTCAAGTTTAAGTTAATTTGTTTACAGGGGCAGAGCACATTAATAAGACGTGGCTGTAAATGTGCCAAAATTAGCCAAAAGGGCTAGACCCTTGACAGAATGTTAAAAAGTCACCCTAATAAACACGGAAATCATGCTAAAAATTAGATAATTAAAAAATTATCTAAACATTATATTGTGCGACAAGAGAAGTCAATGTAAAAAATAAAAACACAAACATACATATACATACACACACACACACACACAAACAAACATATAAAAATGCTGTAGAAGTAAGAATTAAACTAATATAAAATATAGACTAAGTACACATCTATATATGCAAATGTACAATATTGACTGTGCAAAACAATATACAGTAACGTGCAAATTGAGTGCAGCTACAGAATAATAGCAGCAATAACATTAACAGATGTGCAAATTGAGATGAGGCTACTTAATAATAGCAGCAGTAATGTTAGCAAATATGCAATGATAATAGCTGCATTTCACACTGCTATACCTCCATCCCGAGGGTAGAAGTTTGAACAGTCCATGCTGGGGGTGGGTGGGGTCCTTAAGTATGGAGGCAGCTCTCCTGTGGACTCTGCGATGGTAAATGCCCTGCAGAGAAGGCAGTGGAGTCCTGATGATCTTCTCAGCAGTCTTCACAATTCTCTCCAGAGAAAGCAAATAATCAGAAGCAATTATTACAAAAAGGCTAAAATCAGAATATTAAGATACCATTGCTGACAGTGCTAAGTAGTTAGTAACCATTTTTTAAGATGAAACTTAAAAACGTTTACCTAGTCTCAACCTCAGACGTCACGCCCACTGACCATTGGATGAACTTCTGATGCATATGGCACACTTATCTGGAAACATTTCAGGAGTTTCGAAGTCGTCATCTGATTGGTTGAATTCTACAGGATGTCCGCGAGACTTGTGTGTTGCGTTCTTTAACGCTCCGCCTAGAAACAAATGCTGTGACGCCAAACTCTCTCGTGGAAGAAGAACGGCGTTGTGTTTACAACTGTGACAATGAGTGCTTACTAAACACTGGATTTTCAAAAGTATGTGATGTTCGCGGCTCCATCGTTGCAGTAAACTTGAACAATGTTCTTGAATGAATAATTTATAGATGCACGCCGGTTTGTTATTGCAGGGACATCGACTTTACATTTTCACGTCCCTAAACATGACACGAAGCAAAACAAACTGTGATTTGGTTGCGTTACATGTCAGTCAAGCGTCCTTGACCAATGAAAGTTGTGATAGAGTCTAGACCAAATCTGAAGTCTTCAAGCTGGAGTCCTAGTCAAGTCTGAAGTCTTTAGGATGGAGTATGAGTCAAGTTTGAATTCTTTATCGCTGGAGTCCGAGTCAAGTCTGAAGACTTTTAAGCTGGAGTCAGAGTCAAATCTGGAGTCCGAGTTGAGTCTCAAGTCATTTCATGTCTTACAAAAAAAATCTCATATTCAAAAATCCTTTTTGTTTTTTGTTTTTTAATTTATACAAAATATATGACCTTTCTCTCATCTGTTTTTTTTTTGTTGTAATAAAGGTCCTAAGATATAAAGGGATACATCCAGCCTGTTACATTGTAATCCATTATAATGTGAAATCCAAAACAATTGTCCTGGCAACAAGATGAGTAGTCATTTTCAATACAGTCGCTGAGTGGACACAAGATGCCGCGTTTGTTTTACAGCATTGTTATGGACGTTGTTATGTTTCCAGTTGTTTTAAGTCAATAGAAAACTGTATGCATGCTGATTGCGATACGTTAAAATATGCGCTTTAAGTAATAAATGGAATAACATCTTTCTGTCTATCTCTCTCGTAGACGCACATTAAAAGAGAGAAAAGCTGCGAAAAGATTGATAAAAGTAAAACGTAGTGCTAGGTTTAAAGGTTAGATTTTATTTATGTTTTAACAGGCTGGCAATCCAAAAAAGCCACCCAGCTACACCACAGTAAAACAGCTAGCTGTGTGAGTTAATGTGACTAACCTTTGTGGATGCAATATCTAATAAAATGTTGTTTCTGTGTCTAATTGTTTTCCACACATTCTTGCATCTAGCCGATCTGACATGGTAATAAATCCAAATGTGAGAACATATGGCATGATGGATGCTGTCGTGTTTCATGGGACTCTTATGACATTTCAGAGTTACTTCAAGTCTGAAGTCTTTAAGCTGGAGTACAAGTATTTCAAGTTATATTGAACTTTTATTTTGACAGGTTGTTGTGAACACGTTCTGCTTTTTCCTGTGTGTATATGAAACGTTTTTGAACTTTAATATTCACAGACAATAATCCGTATCGATATCTGATTAATTGTAAAACCTTACTTTTGATTTATTCATCCAAAAATTGCCAGATTCTGTGACGATCCGCTTTATACATTGTTCAGTTTGTGACTGGATTCTGTGATTCCATCAGTGTTTTCTGCATCGTGGAAATCATAGGGCTCTACATGATATTTGCAGTATTAAAGAGAGTTAGTTTTGTTAATTTTTTTATTGTTGTGTAATAAAGTTATTATCGTTTAGTGTAAGAAAGGTAAGCCGTTAATAGAGGTCCGCTCTCAACACTCTACATCAGTGGTTTTCAAACTTTTTTTTTTAAGAGCGACCCTCTTTTTTTGTTGTTGTTGTTGTCGCGACCAATATATAGGCCTACAACCATTTACATTCAAACAAGTCAAGCCAAGCATAAGAACACTTATATACAATGGGCCATTTGACTGTATTCTCCATTAAACCACTAGATGGCACCATTTTTTATTCTTGACGCGTTCGCAACGCAAAGTTGATTCTGCACTAATGTGATAGCTAGGCCTATATATGGGACACTAATTAACTGGTTAACCGTTAACCAACAAGAATTTTAACCAATTAATCCTTTGCAGCATGCTTCAAAATACACTACAAATAAAAATAAAAAAAAGTCGCATTTGATTGCATTCAGTAATAATACCGGTAAATGAAGTGAAATGTTATAATGTACTACAAACATTATAAACACTACAAAAAGCTATAGGTTATTTTATTTCCCCTCCCTCCACAACAAATCCTTTAAATTTAACGGCATTCAGAACAGATCAAGAATGAAAAAAATATAAGTAGGCTATAACTATAAAGCCAAAACGAAATAATTAAATGAGAGACTGAAAGTAACCAGCGTTAGGCTCACGTAGCCTAACTCTTACTTTTCCAAATTGCGTTGTATTTGGATGCTAAACCATTATTTATTATAGGCTTTGTGCTTCACTCGCGTCCCAATATTGATGGAAAAAACCATCCTCTTCACATGCGCAAAAATGTGCTTGGAAACACCACAACGGAGCGGTGCTCACACTGAATGGCACGAATTGTAGGCTACTATTGACTATTCAAACTGAGCTGTGTAACTTTTTATATGTTAGGTTGACTATTTTGTGTTGATGATGAACAGGCTGCGATGTCAAGTTTGCAATGGTGGAATATGTTGTGTGTGCGCGTAAGGCGCCGGCGCGATCGAGCAGCAGAGGAAACATAAAATACTTCGTCATTTTGGTCATACAGATAATAAGAGTAGGACATCGTTCAAAATTGCAACGTGTTCACTTACATTGTGCTATTGTAAAATAAAGAAAATAAGATGTGCTTTCTGTCGTCTGGGTTTCCTTTCCGTGAACTTGTTTGAGGATTGCCGCGCCTCACAAAAATAAACCAAACTCAGCAGCAACTGTCGCAGTTTTTTACTTTCTTTTTTGTTAATCTGTTAATTATTTAATTCAAATATATTTTGCGTATTTATTCTTTTTATATAGGCCTATAGACTGATTTTATGAAAACTATTTAAAAAAAAATTTTTTTATGTAACTCCATTTTCCTTAAATCATCCTGGCGACCCATTGTTTAAGACCCAGGGTTTGAAAACCACTGCTCTACACAGTGCCCTTCTTGGCCATTGAATAGATACAGCAGCTGTTTCAGCTATGGCGGTATTTGAAAAATACAAACCGGAAGGAAAAGATTCTGAGGCTATGGCCATTGGCTATTTTTTTTAATTAGTCTCGCATATGCAACTAAATCTTCACTCTGTGCTACTAAGGTATATCATTAGCCATTGGCTAATAAATTCTTAGATTTTACTCACCATTGTGTGTGTTAAGCCACCTTTCCACTGCACACGACAAAGGACGGTCACCTGGAGAGGTCTACTTCGGTGAAATAGCTTGGGTGACCTGAGGAGGGGTGGGCTTTTTTTTCGGGGATCCAACCCCCTAGGGCCTCTCCCTAGTATCCTTTTGTGTACCTAGTGCAAAATAGTTTTTTAAAGGAAATGGGGGTGAAATATTAAAATTCCAATAAAAATACACACCTGTGGCAAATTTTATGCAGATAGCATTAACGCAGGCAAAGTTATCATAAAAACAAAACTGAAAAAGCCAAAAATGTCCATAAGGATGCACAAGGGTTAAGAGCGTTTATAAATTCCACTCACCAAATTAGGATCATGCAGTCTGTTGATCTTCAACTTAAAAAGCTGACCTAAGGGGCTAATTATATGGGCCATTTGGGTAAACAAAAATACAGTTGATTGCATTCTGAGGCACAGTCACGATGTAAATGCATCTAACTAAAGATGACTGAAAATACAAACAATCTTTCAATACAGATTAGCGTTTACTCCCCTTGTGCATTTATTTAATGAGGAAATTAATCTGAATTACACCCTAGTTTTTGCTGGACAAAATACAGATGAATGTATTGTTGACTGCTTCAAAAAAATCTCTGCTTTAAAAATGTCATTTCTATTCTTCAAGGTCCGCAATGTAAAGGTGTCTGCATTTGTACTGTGAATGATCATTAGAAGACATTAAACAATGGGCAAGTATAATGTTGTTTTATAGCACTTACCAGTCATTGTTGTAAAGTAAAATATCTCACCTTGAGCTATTTTTTGGTTTGCAGAAAAGGAAGAGGATCCTCCACTGGAGACATGGACTGAGTCTATGGTGAGCAACTGGTTAAGATCAATAGGAATTAAAGAAACATACATCGAAAAACTTCATGAAGAGGAAGTAAATGGTCGGATCCTTTGTGAACTATCAGAAGAATATCTGAAAAAAGAGACTGGAATGAAATCCGGACCTGCGCTTTTGATAATGAAAAAAAGAGATGAGTTAGTAATTAATTCACAAAAAGCCCAACGCCAACATGATCATTTACACAAACAGTCTTCTGGAAAAAATGACCATGGAGCAAGTGCAATTAAAAGTATTGACACAAGAGCTGATGTCAATGAAGAGAATAACAAGGAAGAAGATTCTGTACTTGTGGTAAAAACAAAGAGAGATTCAAAACCACGACCTTTTGATATGAAAGGTGTTGATTTTACATATGTTAAGAACAGTGTGCTCTTACCAGAATCAGGGGTTAGTGATTTAATGACTCCATGTCATGAGTATAAGTCATTTGCCACTGCTGCAACACTGGACCGCCAAAGACTACAGGCCAAGTTTGCAAAGGAAGTGCTGAAGTTTGCTACAGGTTGTATGAATGTTCGTACAAATGGCACAATACATTTTGGTGTCATGGACAGTAGAGGTGACACTGGTTATGTACATGGTGAAATCATTGGTGTTCCTGTGAAGGAAAAAGACGTATACTATGATTCATTAGATTACATTGAGAGGAGTTTCTCTAGCTCTGATAGCGAACTTGTACGACTATGTATTGGTGAACCTCAGTTTGTTAAAGTAGTTTGTTCAAACAGCAATGTGGAACACTATGTTGTGGAGGTTGATATTAAGCCAGCAGTGAGCATAGTGAAGAGTAAGGTGTTCTCTGTTAGCCTGCCAAATTTCAATGAGAAGGCAAACAAAGTACAGTTGGAGAAGAAAACTGCTTATCAGAGAGTGGGTTCTAAAACAGAACCTGTAGCTGACTTGAATGAGTTCTACCAACACATCAATTTTAGGGATGCTCGGAGAGAAGAGGCAGAGAAAACTGATAATTTCACAGCACCAAATCTATGTCAGAACCTGGGAAAAAAGCTCAAAATGCTCATAACAGGTGGAAAGAAAATAATGGACAAGGAAAAATGGCACATACTTGTTACCAATCAATTTCAGAAGAAGGATCTGCAACACATTGATTTTTTGCTGAACATGAACATCTTCTGTGTGTTTGACTTCGATCCAGATTCCAATGTGTCTGGGTTGTGCCATGAATACAATAAGCACCATGTAGTGAACCGCCATTTCATGCAGAACTACAAAATTCCCAGCGGCTTGAGCATTCGAGATTTTGAGAGTCATCTGCGTCTGTTTGATCAAACCAGCTGGATATTTTGCAATGGCCGGAGCGATTTCAAAGGCAATGAGGCTACCTGTGATGAGAAGACCTGGGTTAAAACAAAAAGAACCCTTCTAAAGGATTGTGTGTCATTGATCTGCAAAGATATCTTGCCCAAAGGAACCTTTCAAGTGATCTTCCTTCTTACTTCCCCTGTTGACATACCATTCGTAAACACATTCTACGAGTTCTTCACTGACATGGAAGGACATGAAGACATTATCTGCCTTGCAGAATTGGAGGAGAATTTCAAGGATTGGCAGAGATTTGCTCTAGGATCCTGTGACATGGAAACAGTAAACAGTTCAAGTGTTGTTGGGATGACAATAAGTCAGGTAAATGCAACCCTCCAACAGGTCCAGCCTACGACTACACAAGCCACCAAACTATTACCGATCCTTGTCAGAGGGGAGTGTTTCCTTGATACTCGAGATGAGGAAACAAGATGTTCATTGGAGATTCTGACTCTAAACCACTGTGAAGAAACTAGTCGCGATGTCATGGAATCTGAAAAGAAGAATATTGAGCAGCAGTTTTACCATGGGGGAAAATTAACTTGGATGAATCTCTGTCTTGCGGATAAAAAAATAGTTGGGGAGGTTATTCAAAGAGATGCTTACAATGAAGTCAACAGTCTGGTGAAAGACTGTCTTTGCTGGAGTTTAGATCGGGCACCCATCAGCTGCATCAACATATACCATCATCCTGGCAGTGGTGGCAGTACAGTGGCAAGGCAGGTACTGTGGAATAACCGAATGGATCTAAGGTGTGCCGTTGTAAAACCTTCATACTCCGCATCGGTTGTTTCAGAAGATGCCGTTTGGCTTCGGGAATACGAAGAAAAAGATTCCCAAAAATGCCTCCCTGTTCTCCTGCTTTTTGAAGACTGTGATCAAGAGTATTTAGAAGATGTGAAGTATGAATTAGAGGTGGCTGTCAATACCAAGAAAATAGCACGTGGAACTCTCTGCTTCATTCTGCTAAGTTGTAGGCGATCGCACAATCCAGAGAAGATGTGCAAGGAATCACCTCAACAGAATGTTTCCATTACTCATAAACTTTCAGAGAAAGAAAAAGAGCAGTTTTCCAAAAAACGACTAAGACTTGAAAAGCAGTTCAAGCCAGAATTCATTCTAACATTTGTCTTAATGAGTGAGGAATTCGAGAGCCACAAAATTGCTGAATATGTGAAGACATTTGTCAAGCATTTACTGCAAGACATTGACCACAAGTCTGTGGTTACTACGCTTGTTCTGTATGTGGCATTGCTCAACACTTACGTGCAGAACTCATTCATCTCTCAGTCACATTGCGAAGCTCTTCTGGCTCTCTCCCTCCATGTGGATAGGTTTCGACGACATACCTTTGAGACTTCTCTAAGTGAGCAAGCAAAATTGGTCTTAATACACTTGAGGGATGAAAACACGTACATTACCTCCATCAGAATCATTCATCCACTGGTTGCAAAGGAAATCCTCCAACAATTTCTGGGTGACAAACAACATCAAAGTGATCTTGCTTTGGATCTTCTCAACAACGATGTGCTCTTTGAGCACAGGTTTGGTAAAGATCAGTACATGAAGTTCTTGCGAGATCTGTTCATGACACGCTACAGGATCAGCAAAGGTGATAAATTTGACAGCTTTTTCTCCCCCCTAATTGAGCATGTGAGAGAGAAAGAGTGTCCAGATAAAGCCATTGAGCTTCTAAAAGTGGCTTACAAGTGTTTTAATGAGGATGCAGTTTTTGCTCAACATCTGGCTCGACTCAATTACAAACATGACAGATTTGAAGAAGCAGAAAAGTGGGCAAAAACTGCAGTAGAGAAAAGGCCAAAAAATTCCTACATTCTTGATACCAGAGGTCAGGTGTATAGGCAGTGGTTCGCAGCAAAATGCAAAGCCATGGAGCAGGATGAAAAAACACCTGAAAACACAGTAGATGCTTTGGAAACAGCACTAAAAGCCATTGAATGTTTTCAGGCATGCAAGAATGCAGCAGTTGAGGACAATGAGACCATCAACAATGCCGGCTTTTTTGGAGTAGTAGAGGTAGGATGTGCAATGCTGAAGCTAATGCGCACTCTTCATGTGTTCTCAAGAAGAAAGCCTTCAGAATTAATTAAATACCTCCTTACAGATTACATTCCTGTTGAGATAGAAAAACCATGGGAACATTTTCATTGTACATTGAAAAACCTCCAAAAAATAATGCTGGAGGCACTGGAATTTATTTCAGAAGACTTGAGTTACTTCCAGACTGACCTGAACGCCGATGAGGAGAAGACATCTGACACTGTTGAGAGGGCCATTAAGAATTCCATGCACTGGCTGGTGAACAAGTCTACTGATTATGGCAAATACTTTAGTGGTGCTATTCATAGTACAAATCAAAACCAAGGGAAGTTAAGTCCTCTCATGAAACGCATGATGATTTATTATTATGGTGGGGGAAACATCACAACAATTTTTTCCCTCCTAACAAGCCAGAAAGATGGTAACCCTGTGAGCGTTCTGGAGAACATTATTTCCCTTTACCCAAGCAATCCTATGAGGGCACAAATGCCACAAGCGGATCTTGTCAAGTACATAGCATCGCACTTTGCTTTAAGTTGCCTCTCAACACAGTCTTCTGAGCTGGCTGCATTTCAGGATCTACAAAGGCTGAGTCACCAATTTCCTAAAGAGAAACGGAGATGCTTGCCAAGTGCTCTTTTCTTCCTCGTCTTACTTTTCTGGCCAGAAGAGCATGACACAGAAGCGGAGAAAGAATGCAAGTATGAAACTGTTCTCTCAGCTGTTGAACATCTCCAGAGAAACTACGACAAGAAACTGAAGGACATCCCTCCAAGGAAAAAGCGGATCTACACTCATTTCTTCCTGAGCAATGGGACTGGATTTGAAAAGTTTGTCCACAAGAGCAAGGTTGAAACAATCACAAAACAGCTTACTGTTTCAGAAAAACGGATGAAATGGTTTAGTGGAGAAGTATGGAAAATGGCAGAAATCTCTAAATTGCTGAGATGTGTCACAGGCTGGACGGAGGATGAGAAGGTTTTTCTAGAGGGTCCCAAAGGAATGAAATTTCATATCCCAGCTCTTAAGACATCCTCAGTACCCCATAACAATGAGAATGTCACCTTTTACCTGGGCTTCACTCTGAAAGGACCTGTTGCATACAACATTACTGTACAAAAATAGAAAAACTTGCTTACGTTTAGGATAGACAAGGCAGATGGCCCAATATCTGTCTTTAGGTGCAAATTACATTTAAGGTGGAGGAAATGTTTAAGTCCCTGGGAAATTATCAGCACTATACATTTATAGTGAGAAATAGTTAGTTACTCTATGCAGTGTGATGTACCTTGCTCTATTTTGTGTATAATTTACTGTATTTCCCTCACAAATATCAGATTTGTATTTTAAAGTAAAACTTTAAATGGGAGATGTCTGTAGACACTACATAAGATTTCTTGTAGTTCTGTGGAGTTTTTATATATTTATATATATGGAAATTAAAAATCTACTAATAAGAATGGAGGTCAATTGATTTGTTTTCAGCTTTGTTTCCATCATTTTTTTTTTTTTTTTTTTTTTTGGCATGCATGATTATGCTTTGTATAAGAATAAAGGCATTTACATTTATAAATCAAGATGTGATTATTTTTACATGTCTTAAATGTTAAAGGAAAATAGTTCTGTGACGGTTCTGCAAGAAAGAGGACCAAACACAGAATGAACAGGGATGGTGTTTTATTGACACGACTGTAGACAAGGCACAACAAGGAGAGTGAGGCGTGAAACAGTTGAAACAGTAGGGTAGGGCAGACGACAGACAGGATGACCACTGAGACCAGTCCTGGGTGACAACGGGCTTGAGGACTGCAGAGGAAGAGGCAGCACCAGGTGGAATGATGGTGAGGGAGACCAGCCAGGAACACAAGGAACCAGAGGCTTGGAGATCTCTTAGACTTAACACCAGTCTTTCTGCCAGGCAGTAAGTGTCAGTGGCCAGGAAATCTCAGGATGCAGGGCAGGGCAGAAACGGACACAACAAGACAAGACACAACAAGATAAAGATGAACTAGATACTGGAGATGAAAATCTTCAATGGAAATTAAATTAAAAGAGAAAAAACAAAACAAGACTGGGATGCACAGGGGCAATAACTAACTAGAACAAGACTAGAGGAAAAACAAAACAAAATAGCAACAAGGATACACTAGAACTAAAAACAAAATCAATAGTTCATTTAAAAAAGAAAGTTCTGTCATCATTTACTCACCCTCAAGTTGTTCCAAACTTGTATGAATTTCTTTGAATTGAACGTCGGGAACCAAACAGGCTGTCCGAATTCACTCAGTCGTTTTCATTCACTCCTTCAAGTGAACTATATTAGTGGACTAACATAGGGAATAGTGAATGAGGGTTAAGGGAGCAATTTCGGATTTAGCCATAGACTGTAAAAAAAGATGACGCGCCTTTACTCTCTTCCATTGAAGTAAGTGAAGCTGTCAGTGTCCAAATATGGCGCTGACATCTCGGGTCTCGAGTCTGCGCAGTAGTGAGCGCGAAGTGGAGCCACGATATCAAGGTCCCGCACACACTCCCGCCTAATCAACAACTTTTTGTGAAATAAACAGTTATGGAAATGTAGAAATTAAAGTTAAAGCTCCAATCTCCTCCCGAAATTTTTGAAAAAAAGTCTGTTAGTGCCTCAGTGACTACATCACTCAGAGAAGCTGTCAATCATAACGTCACACCCCCGTTCTTATAGCATCAAATAACTAACTAAAACCAAACTTATTTAAAAAATGAACACTTGAACTAACAAATTTAAAACACATTTTAAACTGCCTAAAATGACAGAAACCATCTTTGGAAAAAAAATTTTGAAGTGTAATTTGATTGTTTAGTTTGTCTATGTCCTATTACATTTTATGGAGGGGACGGGGTTTATAAGCTATACTGCATCCAGCCACCTGGGGGAGATCGAGACGCTTTGGCTTCACTTTTCAGGACTCGTGAGGCACACTTGATTCGAAATCGCCCCCTACACCATCATTCACTATTCCCTATTCCCTACATTACTCCACTAATATAGTCGACTAGAGGAGTGAATGAAAACGACTGAGTGAATTCAGACACTGAGTGCACAGGAAGGGCTGCCGCTTTTGCATAGTTTGTGCTGTTTAATAATCATTTGAAACGTAGCAAACTGGCAGCTCCAGCAGTAAAGAAAAGATTTTTCTTGAACACTGTCATGTATAAACCGTAATTAAAAATTTAGCAAACAATTAAATGGAATTTACACCTGTATGATATTACGCTGGACCAGTGCGGTTTGGAAAATGGACCAAGTAGAGAATACCCATAATGCACTGTGAGAGTCGCACGCTGAATGAATTCCCGCAAATGGGTATTCTCTAGCCGTTGAGCATTCATCAGTTGTACACTCCTTATTGCAGTGCATTGTGGGACTGAATGAGTGCACTGAATAACGTCCACTATGGTTTCGGACTTCAATACAAATGGCTGACCCCTCAAATAGTGCCCTATTTAAGGGTACAGGGGGGTGATTTCGGACACAGACATGGACTAAACAAGGGGGTGTGGTAACAGGAAACGAGGCGGGACAAGAGGAGCACATGGCCAACAGGTGGGCTGCGTTCCAGTTGGTTTTTATAATGCCCTTCACTCGCTAACTTCCCTCCGTCTCGTTCACTCAGATGTGCGTCATTGCTTACGTTGCATGAGTGCCCACTACTGGCGGAACCTTTGCAATGGGCTGAACTGGAACGTCCTAAACCCTTGATCACTTGGAATCCACTATGGAGTTGATTTATTTATTTATTTTTTCCTTACGAAATTGTTTAATGCAGCATTCTATATGTATATAGGTGTGTTTGGGCTGTAAATATTTTTTTAAATAATTAATATATCAGCGTTGTTTGTGGTGGGGTAAATTAAACGCGATATGCGGTGATGTCACAAACGTGTTGCATTGTGGTATATGGAGCTGCCTGAAGTGTACACATGGGGTGTTTCTCAAACAGAAGGCTGCATCCTACAAAGGCTGCATATCTTGGCTGCCAAGTCATCAAAAGTTGCTGAAGGCCATCTCAATTTGAAGGATCCTTGGAAGGCAGCCTTCGTTTCGCATCTTTCATTCGGCCTGTTTTGTAGGATGCATCGGATGTATCCTTTGCGGCCTTAAATCACCCACAATCCTTTGCACACATTCCAATTCATGAAAATAAACTGATGGAAAACTAGTTGGTACTGAGCTTGTCCACTTCACGAAGTGGAATGCACTTCAAAATGGCGGCAGAGATCCCCCGGAGGGGAAGTGCTTAGGGAAGTTTGTGAGTGTGTGTCTAAAAGAGCCATGTGTTCAGGCACAAGACCCTGGACCCTGACAAGTTCACCCAAAAATGAAAATTGATATATATTTTCTCAAAACCTGTATGCATTTCTTTCTTCTGTCTCCACACAGACATTTTTCAGAATATGTTCTTTTGTGTTCCACAAAAGACAGAAATGCATACAAGTTTTGGAATGGTAATGGTTTTTGTTTTTCTGTGCCCTACCCTTTTTAAGATCTCAAAGTGAGTATATTCCCAGCAAATATCCAAAGTAAGTATCTGATCTTAAGTTTTTTTTATGAATGTGTTTTTGCAATTAGTTTTGTTTTATAGAGGCATCAACTCAGCATTTTTGTCAGCGAATGGAGCAGATTGCTCTGGGTGATGATGTGAAGCCAGCAGCAGCAAACTACCACTTACTTTCAATTTAAGAGTCCTGCTTGATCTGAAGAAATCTGTGTGTGTGTGTGTGTGTGTGTGTGTGTGTGTGCGTGCGTGTGTGTGCGTGCGTGTGCGTGCGTGCGCGTGTGGGTGTGCATGTTTGTGATTTATGAGGAAACAAATTTGTATAATGACATGGGTATTACACTGGTATTACAACGTAAACGTGGTTTATGAGGACATTTCCTGTGTCCTCATAATAAAAATAGCTTTAAAAACATACTAAACAATGTTTTATTAAAAATGTAAAAATGCAGAATGTTTCCTGTGATGGGTAGGTTTAGGGGTAGGGGTAGTGTAGGGGGATAGAATGTACAGTTTGTACAGTATAAAAAACATTTTGGTTCAGTGTGTGGACATGTTTTTCTATCCCAGTGGGGACTTAAACCTGAATGCACACAGACTCATGGGGACTCGTGACACTGTGGGGACATAAACATAAATTGAGGTCCCCATAAGGAAACAAGCTTATAAATCATACAGAATGAGTGTTTTTGAAAGTGTAAAAATGCAGAAAGTTTTGCATAATGGGAAATAAGTAGGTTTAGGGGTAGAGTTTGTACGGTATAAAAACCGTTACGTCTACACTCTAAAAAATGCTGGGTTAAAAACAACCCAAGTTGGAAATGGACAAACCCAGCAATTGTGTTGTTTTAAGCGGTTGGGTTAAATGTTTGCCCAACCTACTGGGTAGTTTTATTTAACTCAACTATTGTTTAAAAATGAGTGTATTGCTTGCTTAAAATGAACCCAAAGTATTTTGGAAATGAACATTTATTAATGTTTAATAAATGAACATTATTAATAAGTTTAATGAATAATTAAACAATAGTAAATTGCTTATTAATAAATGTTCACCTTTTGATTATTATTGTTGCCTCTGATAATGATGTGTCTGATTTTTAATTTCCAACCTATTTTGGGTTCATTTTAAGCAAGCCATATAGTAATTTTTAAAAAAAATAGTTTTGCACGTTGGGCAAACATTTAACCCAACCGCTGGGTTAAAACAACCCAATCGCTGGGTTTGTCCATTTTTAAACCAACTTGGGTTGTTTTTAACCCAGCATTTTTTAGAGTGTATGGAGAGTCCCCAGAAAGATAGCGCGCCAGACTTGTGTGTGTGTGTGTGTGTTCCTGTTAAACCCTACATTGTGGGGACAAAAATGTCCCCACAAAGATATCAAAAGTCCTTGTCCTTGTGGGGACATTTTTTGGTCGCCATGAGGAAAACAGCTTATAAATCATACTGTGATGTTTTCATGAAAATGTAAAATGCAGAACGTTTTCTGTGACTGGTAAGTTTAGGGTTAGGGGAGAGAATATACAGTTTGTACAGTAGCCTATAAAAATCTGTTTCTATAGAAAGTCCCCATAAAACACAGAATGTTTAGAATTGCACAAAGTAGATTATACTGTTCTGTCATTAGAAACGTTTGTGTTTATGTTTAAATGGACAGTCTCATGCATATTGAAGGGGGTTATGAAGGCTATGCCTTTAATAAAATATTTGTTTCGCTTACACGATTGAACTGAGGTGTAATTCTGTAAAACACTGATTGTAATTGTTTTTGTCACATTACAGTGGCGTGACAGTACATTAAACGACATATAAATGACAGTACATTAACACACAGGAAAATGTATTAAATTTGTAAATTCTTGATGACTTTTTTGTATTAAATATTAAAAACCTCTCTGTTACTAAAACGAGAGTTAAAATGCAGTGCAAAAACAAACCTTTTTTGTAAATCCTTACAAAATCATCAAAAAAGGATGCACATTTCTTCCTAATGTAAAATATTGCCATCTTATACTCGTGCATATTGATATTCACCCCTCTTTTATGTATTTTTAATAAAAAATAAGGTTTTAGTACTTTGAGATGTCACTTAAAAGCATATATCATTAACGAGGAATTATTTAAAACAAAAAAAAATATGATTTTAATGATTAAAAATTGTATTCACTGCTCCTTTAAATGAGCGGTGTCGTAGAGCCTTCATGAATGGAGCCACGTGATCAAACATCTTATGACGTCTGATGGTTTCAGTACAAGAGAAAGAGAATCCGAGCAACAATAACACGTTTACACATCTGATTTCACTCAAACACACTCGCGACACACGCGCACAGAGAAGGGCATCTGTTGCACTGCTGGTGAGTCGACTCGGTTATTGTTTCATGAAATGTGTGAGAGTGTTGTTGTTGTGCTGACTGTGCATGCATGCACGCCTCCACTTATTCTCATAATATATCTTTATATATTAATCACATATCTGAAGCAGCTTGTGCATTTATGTTGATTCACAGCTGCAAACGAGCTGCTTTTGGTCATAAACATATTTGATAAGCGTGAGCAGCCTATGGGGATTCCCTGTGTTGCTGTGAATTAGAGGAGGTATTATAGTGACAGCTAGGGGGATGTGCAGAAATGTGTGTATAGGCACACACACACATCAGCACAAAGCTGCTGTTTCATCATAAGGGCGCTGTGCGTTTCAGCACCAGGTAGGACGCGTGTTTATCAATATGCACTGATGCTGTATTCATATATTGATATCTTATTGGTGGAAGTGTTTCTTTTACTATGCAGTTTTTTCAGATCTATGTAAATATCGGAGTGAAGGAAGATTTAATTTGTTCGACAGGTCTTCATATGGCTCTATGCATCATCAACTGTAGCGCTTTGTTGGTTCGAATTGGAACGTAGATGCTGATTCATCATAACGCACGAATGTTTCTCAGCTCAGGAATCATTTCCCGGATCTACATTCCAAAAGCGTTATGGTCATGTGCTATATAGTATGACAATCAGCTGATTATTAGTGGGAATCGATGTCAATTCATAAATGTTATTACAGAGACCTTTTTTTTTTTTTTTTTTTAAAGACCTGTTTGAATGCCTGTGTTTTTGTCAGAGTTTGAAATTATAAACTTTTGATCATTATCCTAAGAATTATCTGCTTTTCTGAATTTGCTTGCTGTTATGATATGATATTATGCGTAAAACATGTATCCGGAGCAGGTTTTTGTTGAGCATCTCCAGTGACACTGTAAAAAGTGCCTAAAAGCTTTTTGAATATTTGTACCCTGAGTGTACTTTAGGAAATATGCATGTAACGTGTTTGAGTTGTGGATTATTTTTGCAGTATAGGAGTTCAATCTGGACCACAAAACCAGTCATAAGGGTCTTTTTTATTATTATTGAGATTTATACATCATCTGAAAGCTGAATAAATGAGCTTTCCATTGTTGTATGGTTTGTAAGGATAGGAGCCGAGATACAACTATTTGAAAATCTGGAATCTGAGGGAATCTAAATATTGAGAAAATTGCCTTATGACTATCAAAATTTTACATCATAAGATCATTATAATGTGAAAAGTAAAACTGATATAGAAACTGTAATATTAGAAATGAAAATGTTTTGAGAACACAGTTCAACCTTTTAGTCAAACTATTACAAAAAATATGATGATATTGACATTTTATCTGGGAAGACAGAACAAAAAAAATTAGGTGTGTGCAGAACCTCTGCTTTTTGTTTGGTGCACATTCATGTATTTGGACAAATTTGTGTAATAGGACTTTTGACCTAATGACTAAATCTGCCTGGCATTTATAAGGATGCCCTTTTGTGTCCTGAACCCCGTCTAGCCGTGTGTAATTGCACCTGCCGAAGCAGGTAACAAGAACAGATGAGCGCCTTCATCAAGCAGCAGGGGTTTAGATTCATTTGAAAGATCATGCATCATGGCTAGTTTAAACCCAGCTTTTCCTTTGTCTGTGATACAGGCTTTGACTGGTATTTCTGTTCAAAATGATCTACCATTCATTGGCTGAAGGTTTGCTAGGACAGGAGTTGATGCAACCTGAAGAAAGTGTTTAATGAGTGGAGGAGGTGCTCCTCAAATCTTATGTTTCTAATGCCGTCTCTGCAGAAATTACAGTCCCTCAGTCCTTCGGTACAGCGCTATCTGGATGCAGCGCTCAGGACTCCAGAAAGAGATCAATAGGGTTTTTGGGGGATGTTGGGAGGGGTGTCGATGATGAAACTCAGTGTAAGTGAGGGCGTCTTTTTTTATTTTTACCGCAGTTGTCTTTCGCTTGCTGTTGCTATGTGTTTTTTTTCTTTCTTTCTTTGAGATGTAACACTCTGCAATAATGTTTTATTTAAGTTTTATTCAAAGATGTTAATGTAGAGTAGAATTAATGCAGAATAAGCCTGCATCAAAGAGCTTAAATTTAACAAACAATTGGAAGACAAATAACTCTCACTCAAGTTTTATTATTTCTGCCATATCATATTGTATTCTAATTTTAACTAGTCTAGAATAAGACTGGAGATCATAAATAATTTAACCATTTTGGTTTCCTAATTTTCAGTTTGTTTTTCTTTCTCCCATGTACTCTTCAAGAACTGTTAATGGAACCAAACAATATGAAAATTCAGTCTTGTATCAAGTGTATATATATATATATATATATATATATATATATATATATATATATATATATATATATATATATATATATATATATATATACTGATCAGGCATAACATTATGACTATTCCTAATATTGTGTTGGTGCCCCTTTTGCTGCCAAAACAGCCCTGACCTGTCGAGGCGTGGACTCCACTTGACCCCTGAAGGTGTGCTGTGGTATCTGGCACCAGGATGTTAGCAGCAGATCCTTTAAGTCCTGTAAGTTGTGAGGTGGGATGCTCAATTGGATTGAGATCTGGGGAATTTGGGGGCCAAGTCAACATCTCAAACTCGTTGTTGTGCTCCTCAAACCATTCCTGAACCATATTTGCTTTGAGGCAGGGCGCATTATCCTGCTGAAAGAGGCCACAGCCGGAATACCATTTCCATGAAAGGGTGTACATGGTCTGCAACAATGCTTAGGTAGGTGGTACGTCTCAAAGTAACATCCACATGGATGGCAGAACCCAAGGTTTCCCAGCAGAACATTGCCCAAAGCATCACACTGCCTCCACCGGCTTGCCTTCTTCCCATAGTGCATCCTGGTGCCATGTGTTTCCCAGGTAAGCGACACACATGCACCCGGCCATCCACATGATGTAAAAGAAAACCTTCTTCCATTGCTCCGTGGTCCAGTTCTGATGCTCATGTGCCACTGTTGGTGCTGTCGGTGGTGGACAGGGGTCAGCATGGGCACCCTGACTGGTCAGTGGCTATGCAGCCCCATACGCAACAAACTGAGATGCACTGTGTATTCTGACACCTTTCTATCAGAACCAGCATTAACTTCTTGAGCAATCTGAGCTACAGTAGCTCGTCTGTTTGATCGGACCACACGGCCAGCCTTCACTCCCCACGTGCATCAATGAGCCTTGGCCGCCCATGACCCTGTCGCCGGTTCACCACTGTTCCTTCCTTGGAGCACTTTTGATAGATACTGACCACTGCAGACTGGGAACACCCCACAAAAGCTGCAGTTTTGGAGATACTCTGACCCAGTTGTCTAGCCATCACAATCTGGTGACTGACGCTAGAGGTTGCAGCCTTTGTTAGAGCGTCCGACTCTCATGCCGGCGGACCCGGGTTCAAATCCTGCTTAGAGCAGGCGATTTGAACAGGAGGGGTTACATTTGGTGCCGTGACCCAGATGGGATTGAGGTTTCGCTCAAATTCAACATGCATGTTTGTCTGTGTTGTCGGATCATCAACCATCAGTCATTCGAACTTGCGTAGCTAGTGTTACTCTAGTTTGATTTGTCTGTTTGCCTACATTCAGGCGTTTTCCCTCGCCCCGTTCCCCAAGAACGTCTATGAAATGCCTTATGTGCTCTTTTTTTCTAACGGATTTACTCCATCCAAACTTCTGCCCTGTATTTAACTCTGGAAAGAAATGTTAGCATATAGTTTATAAAAGCTTTTTTGCATTCCAAGCCTTACCCTGCAAAATCAATACAGCACTAGAAAGCTTTTTTACAATGTTTGAGGGTGACTCCAAATGTCAGTAATGAATCTACCTTTCATTGAGCTCACAAATTCAATCTTTTCACAAAAGTTGGGCACCGACAGCTGACTGATTAGGCTTTTTCCTGCAATGTAAGCAAGGTTGACTTTGAGAGAATACTTCTCAAGATCTCCACTCCTCTATCACTGTGTGTCTGTCTATCTACAGTGCTACTGTTGGGTTATTGACTGTTAATGGTGCATCGCCGCTTCTTCACTGCTGAAACTTTAGAATAATTTGCATCTCCTTTTCATGCTCTGAATAGCCGCTAGTTTATGGCTTCCCTGCTCTCTGCGCATAAATTGATGCCCATCTTGAAGAAGCACAACCCCAGCCATCAGCCGAGTCTGATTTTTAATTTGCAGTTAAATGGTGCCGACACACAGAGCTTGTTTGATAATTGACTTGACTTTGTTGAAGGGAGAGATGATTAGATCTGCATAAAACCACTCGTTTCCTCTTCTTTTTTTTCTTTGGTTGTACTTGATGAGGCAGATCAGAAAGAGGTGCTGATCATGCATGAAATTAAATGCAGGGTTTCTAAGCCAGTGGCAGTCTTCATTAAGGGGAATCAGGGTTTCAGAGAGGTCAGCAGGTTAGAAAATGACTTGCATGTACATTAGTAGCCTGAAACCTGATGGCTTTCACTAAAATGTCAAGTCAACTTTATTTAGATATCGGCATTGTAAAAAGCGCTTGTTTCAAAGCAGCTTCACAGTGTTAAACAGGAAAATAATGCAACAGAATTTGATTTGGCTGTACAGCCGCTCTGGAGAAAACAGTGATGTCATCCAGCTCAATTCAATTATCATGTCAATGCGGGCAGATCAGTAATATAGTTGAAATTTAAGTGTCCCCAACTGAGCAAGCCAAAAGCCAAAGGCGACGGTGGCAAGGAACCAAAACTCCTTCAGTGGCCAGAATGGAGAAAAAAACCTTGGGAGAAACCAGGCTCAGTCAGGGTGCCAGTTCTCCTCTGGCCGACGAACAAATGGTGTATGATTATGATTCTGGCAACATTACAGGTCAGAAGTCATTTTAGATCGAAAGATATTCGTAAGATTATTCGAAAGATTGGAGTTGTCACGCCGGAGACGGGTTTAATGAGGATGTCGTATTGATGCAGCGTTTACAGTCAAGTCACCTAGAATACTGTCTAACACTTGATGGCTGCTCTGTCAAGCCCTCGTCGTCAGTTAGGAACCTGGGTGTGCTCTTTGATACCAATCTTTCATTTGAAAGCCATGTTTCTAGCATCTGTAAAACTGCATTCTACCATCTTAAAAATATATCTAAATTACGGCACATGCTTTCAATGCAAAATGCTGAACAGTTAGTTCATGTGTTCATGACCTCAAAGCTAGATTATTGTAATGCTCTACTGGGTGGTTGCACTGCTCACTTAATAAATAAACTGCAACTGGTCCAAAACGAAGCAGCTCGAGTTCTTACTAGAACCAGGAAGTATGACCATATTAGCCTGGTTCTGTCAACACTGCACTGGCTGCCTATTAAACATTGTATACATTTTTAAATCTTTAAATTACTTACAAATCACTAAATGGTTTAGCTCCCCAGTACTTGAGCGAGCTCTTAACGCATTATACTCCATCACGTCTATTGCGGTCTCAAAACATCTGGCCAGTTGATAATACCTAGAATATCAAAATCAACTGCAGGCGGTCGATCCTTTTCTTATTTAGCACCTAAACTCTGGAACAGTCTTCCTAGCATTGTTCGGGAAGCAGACACACTCTGTCAGTTTAAATCTAGACTAAAAACACATCTCTTTACTATGGCATACACATAGAACATTATCAATTTCTATTATTCAAATCAGTTAAATGATTGTTAGGCTGCATTAACTAGGTCAGTCGGAACCAGGGACACTTCCCATAAAATAAAATATAAACAGCTCAAATAAATGCAATAGAATAAAGAGAGCTATGAAACTAAGATGCTAAGATCGAGTAACACTAATAACGAGTTTTAATTTACTCACCTTAATGTCATTCCAAAACTGTATGACTTCCTTTCTTCTTTGGAATATAAAGGAAGATATTTTGAAAAAATTGTTGTTTTTGTCCATGCAATGGAATTCAATGGATCAACATTCTTCAAAATATCATCTTTTGTGTCTTCAGAAGAAAGAAATGCATATAGGTTTGAAACAATGATGATGGTGAGTAAATGAGCTTTAATTTTGAGTGAATCGTCCCTTTTTAATGTTTTTTTTAAAGCCCAGAATATTGGTTACCTTGTCTTTCTTGTCCGGTAATTACTGTCACAATTAAAATCATTCAGAGCTGTAATCGGTTTGTAATCGTGCACAAATCACTCAAGTGGCAAAATAAACATTCAATACTGTTATCTTTTTGATAAATATGACTTCCCTAGAAATCCCTAGAACTAGTACATAACATTATGACCTTCATGGTACTTTAGACCGTGATGGAAACGCAGACAGCAACAGGTCATATATAAAATATATATATACATAGGTATACAGGTGCTGGTCTTATAATTAGAATATTGTCTCAAATATTGTCTAGAATATTGTCTCAAGTTGATTTATTTCACTAATTTCATTCAAAAAGTGAAACTTGTATATTATATTCATTCATTACACACAGACTGATATATTTCAAATGTTTATTTCTTTTAATTTTGATGATTATAACTGACAACTAAGGAAAATCCCAAATTCAGTATCTCAGAAAATTAGAATATTGTGAAAAGGTTCAATATTGAAGACACCTGGTGCCACACTCTAATCAGCTAATTAACTCAAAACACCTGCAAAGGCCTTTAAACGGTCTCTCAGTCTAGTTCTGTAGGCTACACAATCATGGGGAAGACTGCTGACTGCTGACAGTTGTCCAAAAGACGACCATTGACACCATGCACAAGGAGGGCAAGACACAAAAGGTCATTGCAAAAGAGGCTGGCTGTTCACAGAGCTCTGTGTCCAAGCACATTAATAGAGAGACGAAGGGAAGGAAAAGATGTGGTAGAAAAACGTGTACAAGCAATAGGGATAACCGCACCCTGGAGAGGATTGTAAAACAAAACCCATTCAAAAATGTGGGGGAGATTCACAAAGAGTGGACTGCAGCTGGAGTCAGTGCTTCAAGAACCACTACGCACAGACGTATGCAAGACATGGGTTTCAGCTGTCGCATTCCTTGTGTCAAGCCACTCTTGAACAACAGACAGCGTCAGACGCGTCTCGCCTGGGCTAAAGACAAAAAGGACTGGACTGCTGCTGAGTGGTCCAAAGTTATGTTCTCTGATGAAAGTAAATTTTGCATTTCCTTTGGAAATCAGGGTCCCAGAGTCTGGAGGAAGAGAGGAGAGGCACACAATCCACGTTGCTTGAGGTCCAGTGTAAAGTTTCCACAGTCAGTGATGGTTTGGGGTGCCATGTCATCTGCTGGTGTTGGTCCACTGTGTTTTCTGAGGTCCAAGGTCAACGCAGCCGTATACCAGGAATATAATATATATATATACACTTACCTAAAGGATTATTAGGAACACCATACTCATACTGTGTTTGACCCCCTTTCGCCTTCAGAACTGCAGAAATACTCAGACCGGCCCGTCTGGCACCAACAACCATGCCACGCTCAAAATTGCTTAAATACATTTTCTTTCCCATTCTGACATTCAGTTTGGAGTTCAGGAGATTGTCTTGACCAGGACCACACCCCTAAATGCATTGAAGCAACTGCCATGTGATTGGTTGATTAGATAATTGCATTAATGAGAAATTGAACAGGCGTTCCTAATAATCCTTTAGGTGAGTGTATAATATAATAGAATATACAAGTTTCACTTTTTGAATGGAATTAGTGAAATAAATCAACTTTTTGATGATATTCTAATTATATGACCAGCACCTGTGTATATATAATATAATATAATTTTTCAGGCATAACATTATGAACATTATGACCTAATATTGTGTTGGTCCCCCTTTTGCTGCCAAAACAGCCCCGACCCGTCGAGTCATGGACTCCACTAGACCCCTGAAGGTGTGCTGTGGTATCTGGCACCAAGATGTTAGCAGCAGATCCTTTAAGTTGCAAGGTGGGGCCTCCATGGATCGGACTTGTTTGTTCAGCACATCCCACAGATGCTCGATTGGATTGAGATCTAGGGAATTTGCGGGCCAAGTCAACACCACAAACTCGTTGTTGTGCTCCTCAAACCATTCCTGAAGCATTTTTGACGCATCATCCTGCTGAAAGAGGATCCTGCCCACGTGCATCAATGAGCCATGACCCTGTCGCCGGTTCACCACTGTTCCTTCCTTGAACCGCTTTTGATAGATACTGACCACTGCAGATCGGGAACACCCCACAAGAGCTGCAGTTTTGGAGATGCTCTGACCCAGTCGTCTAGCCATCACAATTTGGCCCTTCTCAAACTCGCTCAAATCCTCACGCTTGCACATTTTTCCTGCTTCTAACACATCAACTTTAAGGACAAAATGTTCACTTGCTGCCTAATATATCCCATCCACTAACAGGTGCCGTGATAAAGAGATATTCACGTCACCTGTCAGTGGTCATAATGTTATGCCTGATGTGGTGTATGTAGACGATATATAATAACTTACAACATGATTTGGCAAAAGACTAAATCTTGAGACTTGATTTAGGCTTAACCTTGAAAGACTTGACTTGGACTTGGACTATGTTGTTCTCTATGTACTTTTACAAACCCTAGTATCTGGCTTGGATTTCCTTTTTTTCCCTTCTTGATATTATTTGCCATTGTTTGAACAATTACATGTAGTCCCATCTGCCATCTGCGGGACACTATTAGCATGTTAGCCAGGGTTCAAAGAGCCAAATGCGAGTACAAAGTGGCGTTGAAACTGTTACCCGCCAGTTGCCCGGTAACTTTTATGGATTTTGACAATGTATACGATTATCACATCATAACGGTTGTGATGTAATTATAAATATACAGTAATGTGCAAAAGTCTTAGGCACGTTGGTATTTTCACACGAAAAATGTTTTTAAGCCAGTTATTTATATATTTTACTGTAGTGTGTCAGTAGGAAATATCAGTTTACATTTCCAAACATTCATTTTGCAATTAATTGTAATAATCCAGTGAGATTTTTATTTTATTTTATTTTTTTATGCACAAGAAGTCTGATAGCAGCCAGTATGATCTGATCTCACCATCATCGAGTCTGTCTGTGATTACATGTAACCCCGGGCATCCTGGCCAAATTTGCCCATTGGCCTCTGTCCATCATGGCCTCCTGATAATCCCCATATACTGATTGGCTTCATCACTGTCTCCACTCCACCATAAGCTGGTGTGTGGTGGGCGTTCTGGCACAATATGGCTGCCGTCGCATCATCCAGGTGGATGCTGCACACTGGTGGTGGTTGAGGAGATTCCCCCCTTCCATGTAAAGCTCTTTGAGTGCCTAGAAAAGCACTATATAAATGTAACAAATTATTATTATTATTATTATTAAATGCATTTTAAGTATCACTTTTAAAGGTTCACTCCTTTTAGATGGAAACAATTTTGTTGAGGCCATGGTTTTAGTATGGTCTGCAACAAGAGTTTCTGACAAATATTTTATATTAGCATTACATGTAATTTACATCAGCATAACATCAGCATAACTTATTAAAAGACTCGTTTTGAAAAAATATAGTTTTTTCCTGTTTAAACCAGACATTCTAACTAAAGTCTACTCTGACAGCTTATACATGCACACAGTGTTATAATAAGTATCAACTCTGCAACTGCTTTTCAGCAAAGATAATGAACTTTCAGTGCCTTGGGGTTTAGTATGCAAGTATTGCTATTGTGTGCTATTATGGCTGTGTTAATGTTGTTACTGAGCTGTGCTTTGAAGAACGGAAGCTACGAAACATTGCATTTGTGCAATTTATATAATATAATATATACACTCACCTAAAGGATTATTAGGAACACCTGTTCAATTTCTCATTAATGCAATTATCTAATCAACCAATCACATGGCAGTTGCTTCAATGCATTTAGGGGTGTGGTCCTGGTCAAGACAATCTCCTGAACTCCAAACTGAATGTCAGAATGGGAAAGAAAGGTGATTTAAGCAATTTTGAGCGTGGCATGGTTGTTGGTGCCAGACGGGCCGGTCTGAGTATTGCACAATCTGCTCAGTTACTGGGATTTTCACGCACAACCATTTCTAGAGTTTACAAAGAATGGTGTGAAAAGGGAAAAACATCCAGTATGCGGCAGTCCTGTGGGCGAAAATGCCTTGTTGATGCTAGAGGTCAGAGGAGAATGGGCCGACTGATTCAAGCTGATAGAAGAGCAACTTTGACTGAAATAACCACTCGTTACAACCGAGGTATGCAGCAAAGCATTTGTGAAGCCACAACACGCACAACCTTGAGCCGGATGGGCTACAACAGCAGAAGACCCCACCGGGTACCACTCATCTCCACTACAAATAGGAAAAAGAGGCTACAATTTGCACGAGCTCACCAAAATTGGACAGTTGAAGACTGGAAAAATGTTGCCTGGTCTGATGAGTCTCAATTTCTGTTGAGACATTCAGATGGTAGAGTCAGAATTTGGCGTAAACAGAATGAGAACATGGATTCATCATGCCTTGTTACCACTGTGCAGGCTGGTGGTGGTGGTGTAATGGTGTGGGGGATGTTTTCTTGGCACACTTTAGGCCCCTTAGTGCCAATTGGGCATCGTTTAAATGCCACGCCCTACCTGAGTATTTTTTCTGACCATGTCCATCCCTTTATGACCACCATGTACCCATCCTCTGATGGCTACTTCCAGCAGGATAATGCACCATGTCACAAAGCTCGAATCATTTCAAATTGGTTTCTTGAACATGACAGTGAGTTCACTGTACTAAAATGGCCCCCACAGTCAACAGGTGCTTGGTGCTTGGCCATGGCTTGGCCTGCTTCATTCCATGAAGCTCTCTACACACTGTTCTTGAGCTAATCTGAAGGCCACACGAAGTTTGGAGGTCTGTAGCTATTGACTCTGCAGAAAGTTGGCGACTTCTGCGCACTGTGGCCTACCAATTTGTGGCTGAATTGCTGTTGTTCCCAATTGCTTCCACTTTGTTATAATACCACTAACAGTTGACCGTGGAATATTTAGTAGTGAGGAAATTTCATGAATGGACTTGCACAGGTGGCAACCTATCACGGTACCACGCTTGAATTCACTGAGCTCCTGAGCGACCCTTTCACAAATGTTTGTAGCAGCGTCTGCATGCCTAGTGCTTGATTTCATACACCTGTGGCCATGGAAGTGATTGGAACACCTGAACTCAATGATTTGGAGGGGTGTCCCAATACTTTTGCCAATATATATATATATATATATATATATGTATGTGTATGTTCTTGTTTTAATCATAAACTCACTTCGTTTTGAGAGACAAGACTTCGTATTTTATATTATTTTGCAAGTAAATTTTTTGATTTACGAATCTTTTTTTGTAAAACAAATGAAAAAGTAATGGATATCTGTTGAAAGTTGTATTTTCAAACTGTGAAGTGTTGCTAGTGCAACTTAGTAGTGCAATTTACATTTCTGGAACATATTGATGTATTGCGTTTCCTTCAGTTTATTTCTTACATTTTCTTTACTTTGTTTTAAAAATGTCTTTTAAGAAGTCTTAAATTTACCCTCATAAAACCTGCAAAAACCCTGGTGGTACTTCACAAACAATAACGCACTTATTCCAGAGAGCTGTGTAGTATCTTTAGGAGCAGTGAAATTAGCTTGTTTTATTTTATTGGTGGGTCACATTGTGCTGTAGAGGACAGGTAAATGGGGCAGGTCGGTGTTTCTTTAGCATAGCCCAGCCCAATGGCATCCATCTGTGGACTACTCCCTGAGGCCTCGGTAAAGGAAGGCAATCATTAACACATGACACAGGGACACAAGGCCACAGCGCTTTTGTTGGCTCAGCATTTATCATATGTATGTATACTGTAATTTATGTATCATTGCATCATTGCACCCTCCAAATTTATGAATGCTGCCAGGGTTTGAAGGTTAGAAATGATTGCTCTAGTCATTTAAGTTCAGCTACACAACTTCCTAATTGGTGCCTTGGTTGGGGTCCTTGCTGAGATCAGGGGTTTTTACCCTTCGTTTTGCAAGCTAGCCCAAATGTGCTGAGAATGCATTTTTCATAAGGCTGTTTCCTCCATCCCCCTCATGTTCCTTTGCGCTATTTGTTCTTTATTTCTTCTCCTCTTTGTCTCTCCTCATTTCTGCACCTGGTCTCTTGTTAGTGCTTTCACTCAGTGCACAAGTGCAACAGTGGGTGATATTCTTAGGTGCAGTTCCAAGCAACATAGCAGTCATAACATTATGAGACGTATGACAATCTGAAGGAGTGTATTTGGCACAGAAAGACTCCGTCATACATCCAACAATTTTTTTTTACATTTTGGCCATGTTTAGCATAAGAATCAACTCTGTAAAAGTGTAAATAAGTCAGAATGCATGAAATAGCATTAGACATGTCCTTTAAAGAACACAGCTTATTTCCATTTCGCAATCTACAAAGAGCAGCGCTAATTAGCGTAGGGTCGCAAACAAGCAGAACCGATGATAATCAGGTGTGGGTAATCTACTAACAACACAGGCGTAGCAAATTAAAAATGGCAAACAATATGTTCGCATAACGACTTCTGTCCTTTCTGACATGTGCTTTCTGCTCTCAGCGGTGCCTCCTGCTAGCAACAACTAACATAGCCATGTCAAACACAAAATGGGTTAAGACATGCTTTTTGGGTGGTAAATTAAAGCAAGCCCTGTGAATCCATTGTTTACAGTGACTTTAGAACATTAAGTGGCGTATTTAGGCATGAGTCAAGTCAACTTTATTTATATAGCGCTTTTTACAATGCCAATTGTTTCAAAGCAGCTTCACAGTGTTAAACAGGAAAATAATGCAACAGAATTTGATTCGGCTGTACAGCCGCTCTGGAGAAAACGGTGATGTCATCAGCTCATTTCAATTATCATATATATTCAAGTAATGTAGTTGATATAGTTAATTTAGTTTAGTAATTACATTTATTAGAAAATTTAGTGTCCCCAACTGAGCAAGCCAAAGGCGACAGTGGCAAGGAACCAGAACTCCATCAGGTGGCCTAATGGAGAAAAATAAACCTTGGGAGAAACCAGGCTCAGTCGGGGTGCCAGTTCTCCTCTGGCCAATTAACAAACAGTGTATGATTATTATTTTGGCAGCCTTATAGGTCAGAAGTAATATTAGATCGGAATATTCGAAAGATCGGAGGCATCACGCCGGAGACGGGTTTATTGAGGATGGCGTGTCGATTAAACAATTATTAAATAGGAATATTCAAAATATCGGAGTCATCACGCCGGAGATGGATCCATTGAGGATGCCATGTCGATGAGCAATTTCAGAGGGTAGACTAATTGACACGGTCTCTGCAGACACTTCAGGGATGCGTTGGTAATGTCTGGGCGCAGGTCCACCATCTGATCTGGATACGGCCCGGATCCGGCTGACTGCAGTAAACCTTGGGATAAACAGAGAGACTAACATTAGCGTAGATGCCATTCTTCTTATGATGTAACGAGTACATCTGGTGTTATGGGAAGTGTTCCCGGTTCCGGCTGACCTAGTTAATGCAGCCTAACAAAATTAATAAAATATAAATTAAAAATGTTTTATGTGTATGCCATAGTAAAGAGATGTGTTTTTAGTCTAGATTTAAACTGACAGAGAGTGTCTGCTTCCCGAACAATGCTAGGAAGGCTGTTCCAGAGTGTAAGTAACCACAGCTTCACAGGGCTCATTGCTTTTATAAAACAGTTACTAAACAATACATATATTAATGGGAAAATATTTGTACTAATATGTTACTTTTTTAACAGTGGTAACACTTTAGAATACTGTTCCGTCATTAATGAATAACTACACAGGAACAAACGAGTAATGCATTATTAACACTATTAACTAACAAGAAACTCTAATTAATGAATTGGTAAGTAATAGTGCTTAATTGAAAGTGGTAGTTCACGATTAGTTAATCAATAACTACTCTTTTTGTCACACCTCCCAGAAGACTAATAAGAACTACTATACACAGGTTCATAATTAATAGTAACCCACTAGTAATGAATCAAGTATTAGACTGGTTCACGGCAAGATGTTTTACTACAAATCAAGGCTGGGGACCAAAGTTTTTTTTGCAATGGGAGAGTGGGGTGGGTTGGGGTATTGGTCTTATTGGTTTATTTAAAGGAATTAAATGATTAAAGGATTAAAAGGGATTTTTTGTCTGCCTAATATGTAAAAATGCAAAACGTTTCTTTTCACGTCAAATTCAGCTATGATTTACATAAATATTATATTTTCAATTCAAAATGGTGAAATTTCCTAAAAAAATGTCAAGTAGTTTGCATCACTCAATATTACTGTTGGTCCCTGAACATTTTTATCGTAAATCAGTTGTCAAATATTAAATGTTTAGCTACTTGCATCTTACATCGCACTCTTTCACTGCTATAACTAAAGTGTTGCGTTGGAATTCGGTGGAATTCGGTAAGCCCCGCCTTCTTTGATTTGATTGGCCATCTCACTCATTCTGACAGTGCCGCTGTTAGACCGCTGAGGTCTAAAAATTTTTACATTTTACCTTTGTCATCCTAGCAACAAACAGAGCGGAGTATGGAGTACAGCAGAGCAGCATCATCAATATCAAATATTGGGGGGGGGGACAATTTGGTCATTTCTAATTATTCGAAGGGACTTGTCCCCCCTCAATGAAATCGAGACTCATCAGACCAGGCAACATTTTTCCAGTCTTCAACTGTCCAATTTTGGTGAGCTCGTGCAAATTGTAGCCTCTTTTTCCTATTTGTAGTGGAGATGAGTGGTACCCGGTGGGGTCTTCTGCTGTTGTAGCCCATCCGCCTCAAGGTTGTGCGTGTTGTGGCTTCACAAATGCTTTGCTGCATACCTCGGTTGTAACGAGTGGTTATTTCAGTCAAAGTTGCTCTTCTATCAGCTTGAATCAGTCAGCCCATTCTCCTCTGACCTCTAGCATCAACAAGGCATTTTCGCCCACAGGACTGCCGCATACTGGATGTTTTTCCCTTTTCACACCATTCTTTGTAAACTCTAGAAATGGTTGTGCGTGAAAATCCCAGTAACTGAGCAGATTGTGAAATACTCAGACCGGCCCGTCTGGCACCAACAACCATGCCACGCTCAAAATTGCTTAAATCACCTTTCTTTCCCATTCTGACATTCAGTTTGGAGTTCAGGAGATTGTCTTGACCAGGACCACACCCCTAAATGCATTGAAGCAACTGCCATGTGATTGGTTGATTAGATAATTGCATTAATGAGAAATTGAACAGGTGTTCCTAATAATCCTTTAGGTGAGTGTAGATGGGTGAAGGGCAGAAACTTCCCAGGCTTGGTACTTGGGGTCTTCTCCTTACTCTCTAAGAGGTGTCTGTCAGTTATCCTTGTCATTTATTTGTGTTAGTCCATCAAGATCCAATAAAACATAGCACACCTTTCTCCACTGTTGCAGCCAGAGTGGAGCCCCGCCATAAAACTGGGCCCTGGAATATGCCATTCACTTCATAAGCCACTGAACCAGCAGAAGGTGTGTGTGTGTGTGTGTGTAGACTCACATCTGATAGATGCTGCTGTCTTTGCCCGTGTAACATCATCCCTACTGTGACACATCTGCTTCAATTTCATCCCCACATGCTCCTCTCAAGACTGTTAAAAATTTAATTCACAATGGGTAAATTCTTGGTACTTCAGTTTTGTGTATTGTTGCTTTTGGTTGTTATCTTCCCAGATGGCAGCAGTTTGGTGCTTCTGAGACACATTTGGTTGTTTGCAGTAACCACTTTTTATTGCTGTGCTTTGCCTGTTATAGTTTTGTCTCTGTTTTGTTTGATCTCTGAGTTGTTTTGGGAGGGTCTGTATGTGTGTGTCCTCATTGGCAGTGTTCAGCCATACTTAAAAAAAAAAATCACTCACTTGCTCCAGTTTTATGTGTTTTGGCCAGAATGTTAGCAAAGAGTGTTTGATTGTGTAGTGCAGAGTTTGTGTGGGAAGAGTCCTTGTACTTGTCTTTTGTAGATACATTTTTTTGAGCATTGGGAAAGTAAGGAGTCTGAGGCAATTCTTGTTTATTGTAAACTTTATTGATCTTTTTTTATGGTTAGGTTGGGTTTAGAGAAAGTTTTCAAACTGTATATACCCTATATTGCCAAAGTTTTGGGACGTCTCCCATGCACTTTAATGACATCCCATTATTAATCCGTAGGGTTTAATAGGGAGTTGGTCCACCTTTTGCAGCTTCAACTCTTCTGGGAAGGCTTTCCACAAGGTTTAGGAGTGTCTAGTGTGTCTAGTGTTCTTCTAGGAGCGCATTTATGAGGTCAGGCACTGATGTTTGACGAGAAGGCCTGGCTTGCAGTCTCCGCTCTAATTCATCCCAAAGGTGTTCTATCGGGTTGAGGTCAGGACTCTGTGCAGGCCAGTCAAGTTCCTCCACACCAAACTCTGTCTTTATGGACCTTGCTTTGTGCTATTGATTTTTTACGTGGCCTACCACTTCGTGGCTGAGTTGCTGTTGTTCCCAATTGCTTCCACTTTGTTATAATACCACTAGTTGACCGTGGAATATTTAGTAGTGAGGAAATTTCACGAATGGACTTATTGCACAGGTGGCAACCTATCACGGTACCACGCTTGAATTCACTGAGCTCCTGAGAGCGACCCATTCTTTCACAAATGTTTGTAGAAGCGTCTGCATGCCTAGTGCTTGATTTTATACACCTGTGGCCATGGAAGTGATTGCAACACCTGAATTCAATGATTTAGAGGGGTGTCCTGTTTCTGTTTGTTATTTTGACCTGGTCATCTCTTGAAGTTGAACTCACACTTTTCAATAAAAGCATTGTTTCTCAAACTCACTGCCTACAACTAGTAGCCTACCTTTTATCCTTTATGCCTAGATTGGGCGTAACAGTACCACATAAAATAGAATGGCAAGAAATAATGTGGTTGAACTGTGATAATATGATCCATTTCTGTTGCTTGCCTTGGAAAGCATTACTAAAGAGAAGAATCACTAATATTGTTTGCAAAAATTGGACGATATACCTGTAGACACGATAAACCGGTAGACATTTTTTATTATCGCCTCCATCGCTGTTATGCTTACATGATGTTGTGCTGTGCCATCACAAAAATGTATTATTTGCATGTGTTTTTCACGTGCAATAAGCAGTGAAAGAGAACGTCTCGGTTACGTATGTAACCCTCGTTCCCTGAAGGAGGGAACGGAGACGTACGTCGGAACTGACCGACGAATTGGGATCTATTTTCAGAGACCAATCTACTTCGAGTGTTTAAAAACGAGCCAATGAGGATTGGCATGCGGTAGACGCGTCCCACGCTCCGCCCCGCAGCGCGGGTATAAATACGGAAGTGGAAGTACCGCATATCGCTTTACAACTGAGGAGCCGGCTAAGTGGCTCGGCCTACAGCTGAAGCACAGCACCTGGCGACGGGACGTACGTCTCCGTTCCCTCCTTCAGGGAACGAGGGTTACATACGTAACCGAGACGTTCCCTTTCAGTCGGTCACGTTCGACGTACGTCGGAACTGACCGACGAATTGGGATCCCTACTAACACGCCAGAGATGCTGGCCCTTCCAGCGCCCTGACCGAGCTCGCTGGACCACACCTAGGTTGGTGCGGAAGTCAGGGCTCCAGTCAGGGAGGCCAGTCACTGCTGTTCCTGCAAGACCCACTCAGCGTGACTATTGGATAACGCTGGGAAAGCGTGCCCGTCTCAGGAGATGGTACGCTGCGGAGCCACGTCCTTCAGTGGAAGGAGAGGTGGAATTACTCATAAGGACTAACCTAGCAGGGTAGTGCTACCTATGGCAGTCTCTGGGGTGGATCCAACCTGGTCCCAGGGGGGAAAGAACACCACCAGAGACGACAGAGCGGGCTCTGTCAAGGGAAAGACACGGGGCTAGCCGAGTAGGGTAGCTGGTACCGTGGAGAATACACATATGGGGTTGCCGTTAGGGAACCGCTACATATGGAACCCAGCCTAACACACACGTTCCACAAGCATACGGGTGTAGGCCTGATGTCAGACGGCCGCAACGTCTGACACCGAAGGGTGACGGAGGAGCTCGACAGGGTTAGCCGTTTCCGGGGAACACAACTGGAGACAATAGACGCACGTATCCGGCCCGGAGGCGGGAGTGGCGTATGCAAGCCGACACTAGAACGGGTACTTAGCGCTACTGGCCACTGGGGGCGAGGACGCGGGAAGATACCGGCTCTACACGGAGGCTATAAAATCTAGCGAACGTGTTAGGTGTCGCCCAGCCCGCAGCTCTACATATGTCTGTCAGCGAGGCGCCTTGAGCCAGCGCCCAGGAGGAGGCTACACTCCTAGTGGAGTGAGCTCGCACCCCGAGCGGGCAAGGCACGTCTTGGGACTGGTAAGCCAAGACGATAGCATCCACTATCCAGTGGGCTAACCTCTGCTTGGAGACAGCCTTTCCCTTCTGCTGGCCTCCGTAACAGACGAAGAGCTGTTCTGAGGTTCTAAAGCTTTGAGTTCGGTCCACGTAGGCGCGAAGAGCGCGGACGGGACAGAGCAAAGCTAGGGCTGGGTCTGCCTCCTCCGAAGGCAGCGCTTGCAGGTTCACCACCTGGTCCCGGAAGGGAGTGGTGGGAACCTTGGGCACGTATCCAGGCCGGGGTCTCAGGACAACGTGAGAGTTGGCCGGCCCGAATTCTAGGCACGATTCGTTGACCGAAAGTGCATGCAGGTCCCCTACCCTCTTGATTGAGGCCAATGCAATCAGGAGCACTGTCTTCATGGACAGGATGTTTAGCTCGACTGACTGTAAAGGCTCGAAGGGAGGGCCCTGGAGCGCTCTGAGCACCAGGGCTAGGTCCCAAGAGGGTACCGAGGTTGGCCGAGGAGGATTTCTCCTCGCACCTCTGAGGAACCTGACGATTAAGTCGTGCTTACCTAAGGACTTACCTTCAACTACATCGTGATACGCCGCTATTGCGGCGACGTACACTTTGAGGGTGGAGGGAGACAGCCTTCTCTCCAACCCATCTTGTAGGAAAGAAAGCACGACATTAATCGAACACCTTCGGGGGTCTTCCCGGCGGGAAGAACACCATTCAACGAACAGGTTCCACTTCAGCACATAGAGGTGCCTTGTAGAGGGGGCTCTAGCTGAAGCGATGGTGTCTGCCACTGCCTGTGGCAGACCACCTAGAACCTCCGCGTCCCGTCCAGGGACCAGACATGGAGTCTCCAGAGGTCTGGACGCGGGTGCCATAGAGTGCCCCGCCCCTGAGAAAGCAGGTCCTTCCTCAGGGGGATCGGCCAGGGAGGGGCTGTCGTGAGGAGTGAGAGTTCGGAGAACCAGGTCCGGTTGGGCCAGTAGGGCGCAACTAACAAGACCTGCTCCTCGTCCTCCCTGACCTTGCACAGTGTCTGTGCGAGAAGGCTCACTGGGGGAAACGCATACTTGCGTAGGTCCCGGGGCCAGCTGTGCGCCAGTGCATCTGTACCGAGGGTGCCCCCGGACAGGGAGTAATACAACTGGCAATGGGTCGAGTCTGGAGAGGCGAACAGGTCTACCTGCGCGGCTCCGAAGAGGTCCCATATCAGCTGGACGCTCCGGGGGTGGAGTCGCCACTCTCCCGGAGGTGTCGGCTGACGAGAGAGCTCGTCGGCTGTCTGGTTCAGCGCACCTGGGATGTGAATGGCCCGAAGCGACCTCAGACGCTTCTGACTCCACAGGAGGAGATGGCGGGCGAGCCGGAGCATGCAACGGGAGCGTAGACCACCCTGACGGTTGATGTACGCAACGGCCGCAGTGCTGTCCGTACGGACCAGAACGTGTTTTCCCTGTAGCGGCTTTTTGAAGCGGCCCAGGGCGAGACGTACTGCCAGAAGCTCTAGGCAATTGATATGCCAACGCAGTTGAGGCCCCGTCCACAGACCCGCAACTGAGTGCCCGTTGTACGTGGCCCCCCAACCCGTGGAAGAGGCATCCGTGAAGACCACAGCATGCCTGGACACCTGTTCTAGGGACACTCCGGCCCGTAGAAAGGCAGGGTCCGCCCACGGATTGAAGGTTTGGCGACAATAAGGAGTAACTGAGACCCGGTACTGGCCGCGCTGCCACGCCCATCTCGGGACTCGGTCGTGAAGCCAGCATTGAAGCGGTCTCATATGAAGCAATCCGAGCGGCGTTACCGCGGCTGCAGATGCCATATGCCCCAGGAGCCTCTGAAAGAATTTCAGTGGGACCGCTGTCCTGCCTTTGAACGTATTCAAGCAGTTCAACACTGACCGGACTCGCTCCTCTGTGAGGCGCGCAGTCCGGTTGACCGAGTCCAGCTCCATACCGAGATAAGAGATCCTCTGTGTGGGACAGAGTTTGCTCTTCTCTCGGTTGACCCGAAGGCCCAACAGGCTGAGGTGACGTAGCACCAGGTCCCTGTGTTCGCACAACTGCTCCCGGGACTGGGCCAGTATGAGCCAGTCGTCAAGATAGTTGAGAACACGAACGCCGCGTTCTCTGAGCGGAACAATGGCTGCCTCTGCGACTTTCGTGAAGACGCGAGGCGACAGGGACAGCCCGAAGGGCAGGACTTTGTACTGAAATGCCCTCCCCTCGAACGCAAAGCGAAGGAACGGTCTGTGTCGAGGGAGAATGGAGACATGAAAGTACGCGTCCTTCAGGTCGATCGCTGCGAACCAATCCCGGGGACGGATGCATTCGAAAATGCGTTTCTGCGTTAGCATTCTGAACGGGAGCTTGTGCAGGGCCCGATTCAGGACACGCAGGTCCAGGATTGGTCTTAACCCACCCCCTTTCTTGGGCACAATGAAGTAGGGGCTGTAAAACCCCGCCCTCATATCGGCCGGAGGAACCGGCTCGACCGCGTCCTTCGCCAGCAGGACATCGATCTCGGACCGCAAGACATGGGCATCGCAACTCCGCACTGAGGTGAAGAGGATGCCCGTGAACTTGGGAGGCCGGCGGGCGAATTGAATCGCATAGCCGAGTCTGATGGTACGGATGAGCCAGCGAGACGGCCTGGGAAGACCTAACCAGGCCCCCAGAGACCGAACAAGCGGGACCAACGGCACCACAGACGTGCCCGGGGTGAGGCAGCGAGATGGAGTACCCAGGCCCGACTCGGGAGGCCCGGAGGCGGCCCGGAGTGTTGCTTGAGTACTCCAGGGTGGGGCAGAGTGTGGGTGAGAAGGCCCGGGGGCGTTCTCGGTGCCCACACTGCTGCCCCCTGGCGAGGGGGAGAGGGGAGGAAAGGAGTGGCAAGGCCCGGGGGCATCGCACACTGCCAACCTGACCCTCTTGGGGCCCAGGGAGGGAGGAAACTGCTCTTTTATTGAGAATGTGGGCACCGCTGGACTCCGGAGAGCCAGCGGCAGGATGTTGATACCAGTGTGGACATTCTCCCCCCGGTCCTCCTCCGGGGGGAGGAGGGGTGCGGACACCACCTCCCCGAGAACAGCTCCTCTCCTCCCTGGGCTGCCCGTCTCAGGGCCGCTTACCCTTGCGCTTGCCTGCAGAGACAGCGGGGCCCTGGACGGGTTGGGCGGCCCCCTTGCGCCTGGCGCCCTGCTTTGCCGGTGGAGGCTGCTGCTTTGGCTTGGCAGGGGCGGAGGCAGACGCCGGGGGACGCCCTCGGCGACGAGCAGGCGGGGGCGCTGCAGCCGGCGACTGGGTGGAAGCAGCAGCAGGTCGCCGGGGCAGGATATTTTTAATCGCCTCCGTCTGCTTCTGGGCAACCGAGAACTGCTGGGCGAAGTTCTCGATCGCGTCGCCGAAGAGGCCGGCCTGACAGACAGGGGCGTTGAGGAACCGCACTTTGTCGGTCTCACGCATATCTGCCAGGTTCAGCCATAGGTGGCGTTCCTGGACCACAAGTGTGGACATCGCCCGACCCAGGGAGCGTGCGGTGACTTTCGTCGCCCTGAGGGCGAGGTCCGTCGCGGTACGCAGTTCCTGCATAACCCCTGGGTCGGAACTACCCTCGTGCAATTCCATGAGCGCTTTGGCCTGGTAGACCTGCAGGAGCGCCATGGCATGCAGAGATGACGCGGCTTCTCCACAGGCCGTGTAAGCCTTGCCGGTTAGCCCGGACGAGAACTTACATGCCCGGGAGGGGAGACGCGGATTTCCCCGCCAGTCGGTAGCGGTCTTAGGACACAGTTGCATCGCAACCGACCGCTCCACTGGGGGGATCTCCACGTAACCCTTCGTACACGTACACTTTGAGGGTGGAGGGAGACAGCCTTCTCTCCAACCCATCTTGTAGGAAAGAAAGCACGACATTAATCGAACACCTTCGGGGGTCTTCCCGGCGGGAAGAACACCATTCAACGAACAGGTTCCACTTCAGCACATAGAGGTGCCTTGTAGAGGGGGCTCTAGCTGAAGCGATGGTGTCTGCCACTGCCTGTGGCAGACCACCTAGAACCTCCGCGTCCCGTCCAGGGACCAGACATGGAGTCTCCAGAGGTCTGGACGCGGGTGCCATAGAGTGCCCCGCCCCTGAGAAAGCAGGTCCTTCCTCAGGGGGATCGGCCAGGGAGGGGCTGTCGTGAGGAGTGAGAGTTCGGAGAACCAGGTCCGGTTGGGCCAGTAGGGCGCAACTAACAAGACCTGCTCCTCGTCCTCCCTGACCTTGCACAGTGTCTGTGCGAGAAGGCTCACTGGGGGAAACGCATACTTGCGTAGGTCCCGGGGCCAGCTGTGCGCCAGTGCATCTGTACCGAGGGTGCCCCCGGACAGGGAGTAATACAACTGGCAATGGGTCGAGTCTGGAGAGGCGAACAGGTCTACCTGCGCGGCTCCGAAGAGGTCCCATATCAGCTGGACGCTCCGGGGGTGGAGTCGCCACTCTCCCGGAGGTGTCGGCTGACGAGAGAGCTCGTCGGCTGTCTGGTTCAGCGCACCTGGGATGTGAATGGCCCGAAGCGACCTCAGACGCTTCTGACTCCACAGGAGGAGATGGCGGGCGAGCCGGAGCATGCAACGGGAGCGTAGACCACCCTGACGGTTGATGTACGCAACGGCCGCAGTGCTGTCCGTACGGACCAGAACGTGTTTTCCCTGTAGCGGCTTTTTGAAGCGGCCCAGGGCGAGACGTACTGCCAGAAGCTCTAGGCAATTGATATGCCAACGCAGTTGAGGCCCCGTCCACAGACCCGCAACTGAGTGCCCGTTGTACGTGGCCCCCCAACCCGTGGAAGAGGCATCCGTGAAGACCACAGCATGCCTGGACACCTGTTCTAGGGACACTCCGGCCCGTAGAAAGGCAGGGTCCGCCCACGGATTGAAGGTTTGGCGACAATAAGGAGTAACTGAGACCCGGTACTGGCCGCGCTGCCACGCCCATCTCGGGACTCGGTCGTGAAGCCAGCATTGAAGCGGTCTCATATGAAGCAATCCGAGCGGCGTTACCGCGGCTGCAGATGCCATATGCCCCAGGAGCCTCTGAAAGAATTTCAGTGGGACCGCTGTCCTGCCTTTGAACGTATTCAAGCAGTTCAACACTGACCGGACTCGCTCCTCTGTGAGGCGCGCAGTCCGGTTGACCGAGTCCAGCTCCATACCGAGATAAGAGATCCTCTGTGTGGGACAGAGTTTGCTTTTCTCTCGGTTGACCCGAAGGCCCAACAGGCTGAGGTGACGTAGCACCAGGTCCCTGTGTTCGCACAACTGCTCCCGGGACTGGGCCAGTATGAGCCAGTCGTCAAGATAGTTGAGAACACGAACGCCGCGTTCTCTGAGCGGAACAATGGCTGCCTCTGCGACTTTCGTGAAGACGCGAGGCGACAGGGACAGCCCGAAGGGCAGGACTTTGTACTGAAATGCCCTCCCCTCGAACGCAAAGCGAAGGAACGGTCTGTGTCGAGGGAGAATGGAGACATGAAAGTACGCGTCCTTCAGGTCGATCGCTGCGAACCAATCCCGGGGACGGATGCATTCGAAAATGCGTTTCTGCGTTAGCATTCTGAACGGGAGCTTGTGCAGGGCCCGATTCAGGACACGCAGGTCCAGGATTGGTCTTAACCCACCCCCTTTCTTGGGCACAATGAAGTAGGGGCTGTAAAACCCCGCCCTCATATCGGCCGGAGGAACCGGCTCGACCGGCTCGATCTCGGACCGCAAGACATGGGCATCGCAACTCCGCACTGAGGTGAAGAGGATGCCCGTGAACTTGGGAGGCCGGCGGGCGAATTGAATCGCATAGCCGAGTCTGATGGTACGGATGAGCCAGCGAGACGGCCTGGGAAGACCTAACCAGGCCCCCAGAGACCGAACAAGCGGGACCAACGGCACCACAGACGTGCCCGGGGTGAGGCAGCGAGATGGAGTACCCAGGCCCGACTCGGGAGGCCCGGAGGCGGCCCGGAGTGTTGCTTGAGTACTCCAGGGTGGGGCAGAGTGTGGGTGAGAAGGCCCGGGGGCGTTCTCGGTGCCCACACTGCTGCCCCCTGGCGAGGGGGAGAGGGGAGGAAAGGAGTGGCAAGGCCCGGGGGCATCGCACACTGCCAACCTGACCCTCTTGGGGCCCAGGGAGGGAGGAAACTGCTCTTTTATTGAGAATGTGGGCACCGCTGGACTCCGGAGAGCCAGCGGCAGGATGTTGATACCAGTGTGGACATTCTCCCCCCGGTCCTCCTCCGGGGGGAGGAGGGGTGCGGACACCACCTCCCCGAGAACAGCTCCTCTCCTCCCTGGGCTGCCCGTCTCAGGGCCGCTTACCCTTGCGCTTGCCTGCAGAGACAGCGGGGCCCTGGACGGGTTGGGCGGCCCCCTTGCGCCTGGCGCCCTGCTTTGCCGGTGGAGGCTGCTGCTTTGGCTTGGCAGGGGCGGAGGCAGACGCCGGGGGACGCCCTCGGCGACGAGCAGGCGGGGGCGCTGCAGCCGGCGACTGGGTGGAAGCAGCAGCAGGTCGCCGGGGCAGGATATTTTTAATCGCCTCCGTCTGCTTCTGGGCAACCGAGAACTGCTGGGCGAAGTTCTCGATCGCGTCGCCGAAGAGGCCGGCCTGACAGACAGGGGCGTTGAGGAACCGCACTTTGTCGGTCTCACGCATATCTGCCAGGTTCAGCCATAGGTGGCGTTCCTGGACCACAAGTGTGGACATCGCCCGACCCAGGGAGCGTGCGGTGACTTTCGTCGCCCTGAGGGCGAGGTCCGTCGCGGTACGCAGTTCCTGCATAACCCCTGGGTCGGAACTACCCTCGTGCAATTCCATGAGCGCTTTGGCCTGGTAGACCTGCAGGAGCGCCATGGCATGCAGAGATGACGCGGCTTCTCCACAGGCCGTGTAAGCCTTGCCGGTTAGCCCGGACGAGAACTTACATGCCCGGGAGGGGAGACGCGGATTTCCCCGCCAGTCGGTAGCGGTCTTAGGACACAGTTGCATCGCAACCGACCGCTCCACTGGGGGGATCTCCACGTAACCCTTCGCCGCGCCACCGTCGAGGGTAGTGAGGACGGAGGAGTCAGTCGATCGGTTTCTAGCGCTATAGGGCGCTGTCCACGACTTCGTGAGCTCCTGATGCACTTCCGGGAAGAAAGGCACTGGGGCGGGGCGCTGAGAACCAGCACGGGCCGTCCCGAGATACCAATCGTCCAGCCGCGAGGGTTCGGGACGCGGTGGAGGGTTCCACTCGAGCCCGACACTCGCGGCGGCCCGGGAAAGCATAGCCGTGAGCTCTGGATCGGACTCGGGCAACGCTACCACACCCGAAGGGGGCAGCGCAGCCGAATCTTCATCTCCAGAGTCCATTAGCTCGTCCCCCGATGCGGCGATCGAAACTATATCCTCAACCGGAGCCCCGAAAGTAACAGCTGGCCCCCCGCGGGAAGGACCAGCATGCTCTTCCGGAAGCTCAACCGGCGCAGCGGAGGGGGGAGGGGCCCGAGGAGCCTGTTGGCCCGGCGGGAGTGCCCTCACAGTAACCCTCAGGTCCCCACCAAAGGCATCAGCCAAAGTAGCAGCCCTCTGCTTCGGAGCAGGAGGGCCACTAGATCGGGGGATGCGCAATGGGACTCCACCTCTTTCAAGGTAGTCGAGCCTGGACCGTAGTACTGCGATGGTCATATTCCCGCAATGGGAACATGAGTCATCCACGAAAGCCGCCTCAGCGTGCTGAACGCCCAAACACGTGAGACAGCGATCGTGTCCGTCAGCTGGGGACAGGTAATGACGGCATCCAGAAACACACGGTTTGAATGACATCTTGAAAAAGACGCAGGGTCAAACCGTGTTGCTCTTTTAGAGGAAAATGCTCTGATCAGTGCCGAGGCACGCAGGGGAAATGGCCGCGGCTCGCAGCGGTTCAAAGGTGCAAGCCCGCTGAGAGCACTCAACCCAAAGCTGTAAAAACAGCTGTTTGTTTTCTTCGCGACCACCGCTGCAGGCACCGTCACACCGACACTGGCAGAGCTCCAACTCTCTTTGTTCGCAGGAAACACTCTTCGTAGGAACAAACACATGAATGTTCGGCTCCGAAGTTGAAAGCGATATGCGGTACTTCCACTTCCGTATTTATACCCGCGCTGCGGGGCGGAGCGTGGGACGCGTCTACCGCATGCCAATCCTCATTGGCTCGTTTTTAAACACTCGAAGTAGATTGGTCTCTGAAAATAGATCCCAATTCGTCGGTCAGTTCCGACGTACGTCGAACGTGACCGACTGAAAGGGAACTAATTTGGATATGCGCTCTGTCAGAGAGATGGTTTCTGAGCGCACACCTGAAACCTGTGCACATAAAGCCGCTGCTCATACAGTGGGTGAGTACTGAAATGAGTTCTGGTTGGTGCCTTATTGGGCTTGAACTGTCAAATACACAAACTTCTGAGTCAAAATGCCCATGTTTGCGAGTATCCTCGTAAACACAGTGATTTATGTCTTATGTGAATGTAAACAGCTGAGAAAGAAAACACATATGTATCAGTATATTAGATCAGTGCATTCAGTCTTAAAGTGGCAGCAGCCGAATACAACAGCCTAATACATAACTTTAATGAAAATAAATGTATATTTAATTTATTCAGTGAAGACTATGCAGTGTTTTTTGTACATTTGATTGCTTTATACAATTTATTTCTTATTTCTAGTGCTTGAAGTTGGGTCTATTTCATTTGTCTTTGTTCTGTTGTAGTTTTTTTGTCCTATTCCTATTAGTTTATTTGTTTTAATTTTATCACCCAATGTTTACGTCTTCAGTAAGCTTGAGGGTTTTTTTGTGTGGAAAGACTGTTTAGAGATGTGTTTATAGAGATTGTTTGAATTCAGAATTGTCTTTTGCTTGTTTACTGACTCTAATTTTGGATTGCCTTGTCCTTTTCCTTGTCTTTTGTAAATATTTTTGTAAAATATTGTAACTAATGAACATTGGGACTAACATATTCTAACATAAGTATAAAAAAACACTCAAGTTTACTGAAGACAAGTAACAAAGAAACTAATAGGAATAGGACAAAAAAAACTACACTAGAACAAAGCAATCTAATGTACAAAAACACTGCATAGTCTTCACTGAATAAATTAAATATACATTTATTCTTATTAAAGTTATAAAAGTGATTGTCAAGAGCAGTGAGAGTTTCTCTGTCTTGTTGTTTGATGAACATTAATGACACAAACAGCAGCAAGTACAATATTAGGCTGCTGTCACTTTAAGACTGAATGCACTGATCTAATATACTGATACATATGTGTTTTCTTTCTCAACTGTTTACATTCGCATAAGACATAAATGAGTGTTTACCGGGACACTCGCAAACATGGGCATTTTGACACAGAAGTTTGTGTATTTGACAGTTCAAGCCCAATAAGGCACCAACCAGAACTCATTTCAGTACTCACCCACTGTATGAGCAGCGGCTTTATGTGCACAGGTTTCAGGTGTGCGCTCAGAAACCGTCTCTCTGACAGAGCGCATATATCCAAATAAGTTCTCTTTCACTGCTTATTGCGCGTAAAAAGTTTCAAATCACTTGTTTTTTAACTGCAAGGCTTAAAAACGCATGTAAATAAAAAAAATAATTCAAATTTTACACATTTTTGTATTAGTGATTCTTTTCTTTAGTAACGCTTTCCAAGGCAAGCAACAGAAATGGTTCATAGCCACAGTTCAGCCACATTATTTCTTGCTGATCTGTTTTATGTGGTACTGTTATGCCATAGTTAGGCAAAAATACTTTTTTTTGTGATTTAAAATTGGTCACAAGTATCACAATTCATATAATAACCTTATTTAAAGCAAAAAAAAACTATATTGTGATGTATATCGTTATCGTGAAATAAAATTACTCGTATCATGCTAGATTTTGATCGTATCACCCACCGCCAGTGTTGCTCATACTCGGGGTTAGTGATTTGACATGAATGATACCTTAAATTGCGTGGCTTGTTGAGAAGAGATTCTCTTTTTTTCACTTAGCGAATGATAAAATAGAACACCATAGCAACTGCATAGTAAAACCACTTATTTTTTGTTCTAAATTTGTTAACAGCTTAACAGAGCAATTTATTGCATGGGTTTAAATATAGTTTGGAATATAATTGTGACCTTGATGATCAAATCCGGTGTGTCTGAGAAGCATCTGTCTGACTGATGGTGAACTCTGTTGTATTCACAGACCTGTCGAGCAGGGCAGTGGAGAGCGGCTCTCGTGGTATGACTACTACAAACAAGGGAAACAAAGCACTCAAGGTATGCTCAGATGAGGTTTCAAATGAAAGCGTCTCCAAATTGGAATTCAAAGATCTAGACAGTAGAAGAAAAGTATTAAATCACATTTTCTTTTGGAAACAGGAAATGTAGCTACCATAAACTAGCAATGAGCAATATTTTTTATAGCATTTATTATATACAGTCAAACCAAAAAAAGATACTTTTTTTACTAGTGGGTGCAGGACACTATAGTTCATTTATGTCTATATGCTATTATGATAAAGTAAACTGTGACATTATACCCAAAAATTAAAAAATTACAGTGACTACTAGTAAAACTTTGGGACCAAAATGATTCAGACACTTTGACCTGAGCATGTTTTGCTGAAGTGTTGTTTCTTTAATTGCTAATGTGACCTTTGACACCACAGACTGAACAAAATGAAGCATTGCTTGGTCATTGGTTGAGCTAAATTGGTATTATCTAATTGTGTTGGTAAATTTAACAGCTGATTGGTTGATTGTAATCCATTACATACCTTTCTATCAAAGTTACCTGACATTATCATGATGAATTTGTTCTGACACAGTTTAACTCTGAGTTCTTGTCATATTTTATTACCATTTTCTAAACTAGTGAATAAACTGTGAGAATGTGAGAAAATGTTGAAGGTGTCTGAAAACATTTTGGTTTGACCAATCTTTGTTAACAAATGCAAATTTTATTTCAAAATGTATTAGTAGATGTAGAATTCAACATTAAGATTAACAAATGCTGTGCAATAAACAATTGTTCATTTAGTTAGTTTATGTATTGGTGTTATCTAATGGGACCTTGTTATAAAATGTTACCTTTCCTTTTCTCTGAGAGAGAAATTTACTGAGCATGTGCTGAATAAGGCTCCTCGCTCAATTTCCCCCAGTCTCCCTTTCCCTCTCTTCTCTCTTGATTTCGTCCCTTGCGGTTCTCCTCAGGTGAAGCGAGAGCCAGGTGAGAATGGCACGAGTCTTACGGATGATGAACTGGTGTCCATGTCTGTGCGAGAGCTGAACCAGCACTTGCGTGGCCTGACCAAAGATGAAATCCTGCAGTTGAAACAGCGGCGGCGCACGCTCAAAAACCGTGGCTATGCCGCCAGCTGCCGCGTCAAGCGTGTCACGCAGAAGGAGGAGCTGGAGAAACAGAAGGCGGAGCTTCAGCAGGAAGTGGAGAAGCTCGCTTCAGAGAACGCCAGCATGAAAGTGGAGCTTGATGTGCTGCGCTCCAAATACGAGGCTCTCCAGAGTTTCGCCAGAACTGTGGCCCGCAGCCCTGTGGCCTCTGCCAGGGGCCCCATCACATCTGTCATAGGGCCCCTCATACCAGGCAAAGTGGCCACCACCAGCGTCATCACCATTGTCAAGTCCAAAACAGAAGCACGGTCTTAATGCACAAACAGGGAGCAAGTATATTGGTATCCATCAGGCACAGGTTTACTCATGCTAAACAAGATCTACTCTGTTAAAATATACACAACACTAAAATCTCTCTTAAAAAACATAAAGGACATAACATTTCTTTTTAGAGGTTAATCTGTCAATTACAACCCGTGTTGTACAAGCCTGTGTTGAGCTTAACCGTCATTTGGTACTAAACCTGTATTACTTGGTCCATAGAACACAAAAGGAGAAGTTTTTGTGCTGGTTTTCTCCATACAGAGAAAGCATACAGTGACCAGAGAAGGTCAAGCAGAAAAGTCACACTTCATCACGTAAACAACCTGTGATTGAAGCCACACAAGAACTGATGCCATTTGTCACTGACATCAAACCTAATAAGGCAAACCAAATTGAAATGTGCATTAGAGATCTTCCGGGTCCTATGATCTGTACCCGGCACGGATCGACCCGATTAACTTCCTACCCAAACTAGTCCCGATAAGATTAGACCCAAGGCAGACCGGATGGCATTTTTTCAAACCTGAATGTAACCGAGGCAGCGACGTCTTCACATGCATCCCTGCACACCAGTCATCTTTGATTTTGGTCTGTCATGCCAGGTTGAAAATGAAGAAATGCATGTAGCTTTTAAAGTATGCCCATCTTCTTACTTTTATTTGTAGATGACGTTCATTCTCCAATCCCTCTTTGTCCCAGATTAAGCTAAATGGTCCCAGAAAATGTAGCCTATATTGTTTTTCTGGATTTTACACATTGTTTTATTTGAGGAAAAACAAGAAATTACACAGTTACGGCTTAATTGTTTGTGATTAGTTTGGCATCAACTGCATTTAAATGTTTTTTTGTAATCAATATCTGGCAACAGTTCATCGTTTTTCTGCTTGGGCGAGCAATTCCAAGTAGATAAACTGCTCACAAGCTTTATGTTGTACATGAAATGACAATATTAATATTAATATTAATGTTAATATTGAGAGTACTGCAAAGGGCAGTTATGTGGCTCTCGTGCCGCTGCTGCACATGCCAGTTAGGATGGTTTAGTAATTTACACACCGAAGCACGGACTGAAAGAGAAGAAGGGGATAGTAGCATTATCATAGAATTATTTAATATGCATTTCTTTTAAATGATAAAATATTGTTAAGCACACAAAACTAATAATGTATATATATTATATTAAAAGTCTTCTCGGGTCTATTAGGTAAAAGCACATTTATTTCCGAGGCTACTAAAATCAGACCTGACCCGTGTCCGAGGCACTCCTCAAAGTTTTGGAGCCAAACCCCCTCGAGTCTCGGGTCGGACCTCAGGTTTCCGAATCGAAGTGGACCTGTGAAGACCTCTAATGTGCATGCACTGATAAAGGCGAGATCGTCAGTGAGTAACGACGTGAATTTGGGTGTGTTCCTGATAGAAAACTATCATATGGTTTCAGAAGACTGGGAATATAATGCAGAAGTCATATCCTTTTAATCCTTTCAGGGCTGTGTGAGACATAGTAACTATATGCTTTCATCATATGGAAAAGAGCCTGTACATTCTGCTAAATCTCTCCTTTTTTGTGTTCCCACGCAAGAAAGTTAGACTAACCAGTTTTTGGGTTAACTTTAGCTCCAACTTGAGTCGCCTGTGCTTGATATTGTCCACTGACTGATATACTGATGGGAAAAAACTAAATATATTCACTGTTCTATCAGAAATGGTATAAGAAATAAGGATCTTGTAATTCACAAAGCAAGCAAAATTATTTTCAGTTAATAATTTTTTTTCCTGTTGAGTTCAATTCCATTAGTGGAATGATGTTTACAAGTTATATTCTGAGGAATATGACCAGGAGAGGCAATAAACTACAGTATTTATGCATGGGAGAGAAGAGGCGCTGTTAAAATGTCTGGCAGGTGATGTTCATCTTTTGCAGACATGAATTATGAGAAAGCCTTTCCTTAAAAACATCGCAAAGAGGAGGGATTTATTTGCTTTTAGTTGGTAAACCGTGTTGGTAAAAGTGTTGATCATAGCTTTGTTCAGAGTCGTACAGCTGTAGTTTTGTTGTTTTGTGCTCTTTGTATGGATGGGCTGGTCACATTTAATTTTCAGAAGCTACTTAACACAGGCTTTATTGTTGAATCGTTAGCAAATGGTCTCTGATGTCTTACTTAAACTAAAAAACTTTGTTTTATTATTCCGGAAAACGAAAACAGAAAAAAAACTGTTATTTATATGAACAAACAAAAAAATGGTTTGATATCAATTTTGCAATTGTACCAAAAGTGGCTTATTATTGAAGTCTGATTGCTTTTCTAGTAAATAGACAGGTGCAATGGGGTAGCGCGTGGCGTGCTGTGTATGTGGTCAGGTGACAGTGTTGTTCACTGTGTAAGTGTCCTGCTGTATTCTTTAAATGAATATTATAACTTAATATAGACCGTGTACAGAAGCCAGTCATTCATATTGGCTCCTTCCATATCTCTGTAATGAAGATGTCTTGGGTCAGCTGACTGTAACAAACCCAATGTGACGCTTCATAACGGTGCATAGTCAGTTTGTGGTTCTCTTCCAGCACAGGTGGTTTGGCAAAACACAATTTATCCATGTTTTTGGACAACATTTGAACAAGAACTAAATTACCTGCAAAGCGATGAAGTTGTGGATCTGTTCCAAAACCTAGTGAACTGACCAGCATTTTAACACCGGACGCTTGACGTACATGAGGAATAGAACAGGGCATATGTTTATTGTTCGGAAATGTGTCTTGCCACGCTTTGTCGCTTCCAGTGTAGACAGCATCACCGATTATAATGGGTTCTATCTGCTTCTTCCCAACATGAAAACAACAAATAAGGAAGCATCGCATGTGTCCTTCACGAACAGGTAACAATCTCACTGAAAAATGAAAGAAATCTACCCAGCCATTCTCCAAAGCGCTCACCCTAGGGTCGCAGAGATGCCGGAGCCTTTTCTAGCATCTCAGGCTGTATAGGCAGAGAAAGAAACATCCTAAATGTCAGTTATAGAACCCAATAGCCAATACTCAGAATATACTGTAGAGTGGGACTTTTATCCATTGGGAGTTGATTTGATTTTGGAGGGGTTGAAAATGAAAGAGCAACAGGAAATATTTGAAGTTCTTGCACTTCATTACGCAAAACACTCTGTATGTTTGGTAGGATGACAAAAAGGCTTAAAAGTCACAATTTTAGTCTGGTCTGCCTCAGTGGTCTAACAGCACTCATCAATGTCAAAACGATTAAGATGACCAATCAAATCAAAGTAAGCGGAGTTTACCGGTCACAGAAGCAAAGCGCAAATTCCAGAGCAAAGCGTCAGTTTAACGTTGAAAGAAAGTAAGGTAAGCAAAACATTTAATACATGTGAACTGTTTTGTAATAGAAGTGATGCAAACTACTCAACTTTTTGTCTAAAATATGGCTGTTTTAAATTGAAAATATGCATTTATGTGATTCATGTCATTCCTAACTGAGTGTGAAGAGACAAGAAACGTTTTACATTTTCGACATTTTAGGAAGTTTTGTTGTGTTAGCTTAGCAACATGCTAACTTCAAACTCTATTGAATTTGACTCTATTGAGTACAGTGTTGCTACGTTTCCGAATCAGTCACTAACCAGTGCGGATCAGTTCAAGACTGCGTTTTAGATAGAAAACTGACTGTATGTCAGATCTACCCTCACTAGGGTTTGGAACAGAGCTATAATATTTAAAAAGTGAATTGATTGTCAACCCTGTCTTGCTCGTGTTCTGGATCTGATGGACAGATGTTGACTGGATTCAGAGCAGAACTACGTACAGGTGTTTTGAAATAAGCTTCATGAGATTTCTCTGTAAGAGATGATCAGGGTAAGTGAAATGCACTAATGAAATGGGCTTATTTTGATATGCTCTTCCCCATTGTTTTCTCAGGACAAAATGTTCAGTGTAATATAAAACTGATAGTGAATCTCAGCTGAATGGATAAATGAGGGGAAATGGAGTAAACTCTCTGGCAGGGCAAAGTGTTAAATTCCTTGAGAACTCTCAGATCATTGACTGCAGTTGATTTTAAAGTGGTAGTTTACCCACAAATGAAAACCCTGTCACACATGTTGTTCTAAACCTGTGATTTTTACTACCAAGCTCAACCACTACCAAGTTCTTAAGACAGTCTTAAAATGCCTATGGGTCTCAATCAAATCCCTAGTTCAGTAGTCAGGGCACTTATCAGAGAGTCGGCCATTTTAAGGGCTGTCTCAATCACAGAATCCTTCCAATGCACGGAAACATTTGCTCCCTAAAAAGTCTCACAATGCACCATGAAACCCAGGGTGCATCGATGCTCATTATGCTCCCTTAACGGAAGTTCTAAAGCGCAAAACTTAAATCACGTGAGCCAACTCACTACACATAACGACAGATAACGACACATGATATGTGTTTTTAAAAACAGAAAAACAGAACAGCATTATTTTATTATATTTCAGCATAAATGCAGACAGGTAATGAACACAATCTAGCTAACATTTATAATTTATTTATGTCTGAAATGTTGCACGTATATGTACAGTGCATCCGGAAAGTATTTACAGCACTTTATTTTTTCCACATTTTATGTTACAGCCTTATTCCAAAATGGATTAAATTCATTATTTTTAAATTCTTCTTTAAATTCTACAAACAATACCCCATAATGACAAAGTGAAAGAAGTTTGTTTGAAATCTTTGCAAATTTATTAAAAAGAAAAATTCACATGTACATAAGTATTCACAGCCTTTGCCATGACACGCAAAGCTCTTGAAATGACACTTGAGCTAAGGTATCCTGTTTCCACTGATCATCCTTGAGATGTTTCTACAACTTGATTGGACACCTGTGGTAAATTCAGTTGATTGGACATGATTTGGAAAGGCACACACCTGTCTATATAAGGTCCCGCAGTTAACAGTGCATATCAGGGCACAAACCAAGCCATAAAGTCCAATGAATTGTCTGTAGACCTTCGAGACAGGATTGTATCGAGGCACAGATCTGGGGAAGGGTACAGAAAAATATCTGCAGCATTGAAGGTCCCAATGAGCACAGTGGCCTCCATCATCCGTAAATGGAAGAAGTTTGGAACCACCTGGACTCTTCCAGAAGAACAACCATCTTTGCAGCACTCCACCAATCAGGCCTGTATGGTAGAGTGGCCAGACGGAAGCCACTCCTCCATAAAAGGCAAAACAAAATTGTCTGTTCTGATAAAACAAAGATTGAACTCTTTGGCCTGAATGGCAAGTGTCATGTCTGGAGGAAACCAGGCAGTGCTCATCACCTGGCCAATACCATCCCTACAGTGATGCATGGTGGTGGCAGCATCATACTGTGGGGATGTTTTTCAGCGGCAGGAACTGGGAGACTAGTCAGGATCGAGGGAAAGATGAGTGCAGCAATGTACTTCTTTCACATTGTCATTATGGGGTATTGTTTGTAGAATTCATGTACATGATATACTGATTCACGAGCTCGGGAGCTAGGGAACTGATTGAGACGTACTCTGTTTATAACTGTCGCCTGATCTTGTTCACCCTGGTGGGGCTTATTTTGCAGTCATGACTGGCAACACAAGGACAGCTTTCATTTATGGATGAACTATTGCTTTAAGATGAAAATAAACAGACTGAAACTGATTCACTGTGACATGAATGCACTGCCCTCTTACCTCACCTCAACTCCGCCTCACATCACAAATTCAAGGCCACACCAGTCAGTATTTCAGTGTTTCCTGCAGCACACATTTTCAGCAGACAGGGCGTATTCCAGCAGTTTGATGACTGTTGTTAGAGTTCATTGCTCACATAAGGCACTTGTCACTCGTCTGAAAAGCAGCTTTATCAGCACACTTGTTTCACACAGCACTTCTCTGTTGGTGTTTAATGTAGTTCTTGGATAAGTGCCACACTGTACCCTTATGTGCACATAAATTATTAATTTGTTTTGACCGATGATGTTTGTGGTAGTTTGTATTTTAGCACTACTGTAAAATGACTGTTGGGGAGAAAGATATTTCAGTGAGATACAGTCACCACTGCGAAGGTAAATGTTCTGTCAGTGTGTTTATTAGCTCTGTTCCAAACCCTAGCTAGTATCCTAATGCATCATAGGTGCATTCCTGACTCTGTTTCAAGAGGTAGACAGCAACGTTATGCCTTCAAAGACAAATGTATGACCCAATTCTATGGCAGTATACAGTATATCTAGTCCCAGAATGCAAAAAAAAATTATTAAAGATGGTGACACTTCATAATTAAAGCATACTTTTGTTTCATTAAGTATTGAAAAGTATAGATAAACATAACATTCACACAAAACACATTTTTCCATTCCACTGTGCTACTTTTCCATTGTTTTCCTATGTAAACGTGCTAGACGGATGTGTTTGATTGTTGCACTCGCATCTTTTTCAGCATCTCACGCATGACACGGCATTCTAAAAACGCTGTACTCGAGTTAAAAGAAGTGAACCGGCCCTAACACCGCGTCTACAGTAGATGCGAGTGGCACGACAAAAGCAGAACCCATTATAATCAGTGATGCTGTCTACACTGGATGCGGCAAGACAAATCCCAGACAAACAAATTGATGCCCTGTTCTATTTCTGACGTACTTTAAGCTCTTGCTATTTATGGCATGAGAACAAATGGATTTGCAACGGTTGCTTTGTCACATCCAGGGCCCTATCATACACCCGGCGCAATGCAGCACCAGGCAAGTGTTTTTTGCAAGTTTCAGCCCGCAGTTATCTTTTTCACATCCAGTGCTACGTTGTTTAAATAGAGTGGTGCAGGTATGACGTCACTTTGTAGGTCAAACGGCAGTTCACATCGCACTGGTTCCCTCAAGAAAAACCCAACAGGATTTTCCCATAGGCTTTTGGATTATCGCAAAAAACAAGCTCTGTGATCAACAAAAGTTTATGCTACCTACATGTTTTGACCATTATCACATATGAACACAATTTTTATTAATTTTGAAGCCTAAATGCAGTCGCCAGAAGTAAAAAGCTAAAGGTAGGCTATAAACAGACTACACCACGGTCATGCCAACCTCACCATCATTAAACTTCCCACAACTCTTTCAGCTTTTATCTCAAAACATTTTCACAGAACGTTTGAGTTATAATAGTTAATAAGAGCACAATTATGAGCATAATGAGGCTGTAAAAGCGAACTGAGCTTACTTTTTCGGCGTGATGACGTTTAATCTCCTACACAGCCTCTGTAGTCCCATTAGCCACTTGTTAGCAACCGCCTTTTTCAAGACCCGTAAAAGCTTAAAAAAATCATGAGTTGGGTAATATTGATATATTTTATGTCGTAGAATAAAACGTGAAAGTGTCTTGAGCTTGTTTCAGCCAAAAACCCATTGACTTCGGGACGAGGGAACCGGAAGTGCTAAAATGCTAACTCGCTTCCACGTTTTGGCCTACAAAGTGATGTCATACCTGCACCACTCTATAGCAAATGCACTGGCGCCCATCTGTTTCGCCCATTGGCGTGCTGGTCTGAAAACCAGGTGTGTTCAGGAGCATTGTTGGCACGTTGCTATTTTGAGGAACTGAAAACGACTGCCCCATTGACCAACAAGTAGTAACGCAGTATTTTTTGTGTTATTTAAAGGGTGTGTTAGTAATATGAGCCTATAGGCGGTGCACAATGCGCATACACTCTGATTATTGCACACACAAAGACGCGCAGCAGCACACACACGTTTAAATATTACAAATAAAAGGATTCCTCTGTGGAGAAGCGTTCAGTCTTTCCTCCATGTAAATAGTGAATCCGCCATGGCTTTTAAATGGAATAGGAGATGAGACTCTGATTGGTTTATTGCACGTTACGACCCAAAACACACCCGTGACTCATTAAGAGACTAGAGACAACCCTTTTGCACCATGCGCTCAGATCGCTAAAATAGGGCCCTATGTGTAGACAAGACGTGTTTTTAAAATGTCTTTTAACTTGAGTACGGTGGTTATAGAATGGCGTGTCATGCGCAAGACACTGCAAAAGACGGATGGTCAAACTCATCCGTCTAACGTGTGTTTTCAAAGAGTGGAAAAGTGGGAATGGTCCTAATGTCAGAATCAGTTGTAACTAGAGACTCTTGCTGTGAAAAGCACTATTTGTGTCAAATCAATAACATAAGAGGATCCATTTTGGTTAAGATGTTTGTGTAAGCAGGTTACATGGAAGCTCACTAAGTTTTGGGACAGAGCTATTGTCATTGCTACTATATTATTGTCTTGTGACTATATTAATTTAATGTTAGGCTATGCAACAGGACCTGCCATTGCTTTAATGGGTCTTGGCTCATCAATGAATCCTATTAAAAAGCAACTTTTTTTCAGTCAGCACATAAATGGCAATGTTATCAAGCTTATAGTTCATCACATTCTTTGTTTGGTGAGCAAGTGACTGTACAGGTTTTTATATTTGGCACTCAGAGTAGATTTGTGGGTCAAGCTATGAAATGTGAATTTATAAATGGTGAACATTGATAGAATATGTTTTGGTTATTTTATCAATGGGTTGTAATAAGATAATATTGCAGTGCTTTGTACGAAACACAGTAACACATTGGGTGAATTGTGACTATTTATTGATTAAATTGTTGTACTTTTTTGCAATCTAGATACAACATTGTATTCCTATTTAATGACTGTGGATTTGAACCATGCAGTTAACCATTTCTCAGATGTGGCTAATTTATTGATGTACTGTTGTATATAATGTATGTTTGTTGAATTACAGCTTCTTTTATTTTGTATATGACCAATAAAAATGTTTTGAGAAAGATTCAGAACTTCAGGGACCCAAATAATTTTGAACAGTATAATCATAATTTCTCTTAAATTACCCAATTCAAGAACAACTGTGATTTATATTTCATCCAATAGCAAAATATATTATTGGTTATTTTCCATGGCATTGTCAGTGACCCAAATAAACCAGTGAGAAAGGCTTATTTCTGTTCGTCTTGGTTTAAGGAGACCGCTATCATTTAGATGGCACAATTTCTCTCTCTGTGATCCAAAAAAAGATGTCAGTTGACCTAGTTCACGCAACCTCTGAAAACATATTTTTGGCATGACGTGAGTAAAACATTGGAGTCATGAGCGATGTTGAGGTGCGTCTGTCCTAAATTTGGGTCGGTAGCATACAAGGCAATTTTTCCCTCTATCTTTAGAAGCCGTTCACTGGCCCAAAGCTTCTTTCAAGTAGAGAAAATGAAACATCCTTTGCATTAGAAGCATCAACATTTTTTTCTCAGCTTTTAAACTTGAAACCTAAAAACTGAATCACAATAAAATAGGCTCAGAAATTACTTTTTTTTTTTTTTTTTTTTGTAATTTGATGTTTTTCCATTGATGTACCATGGTCATCTGAGTGAAACAAAAAAGATATTTCACATTTATTCTAAATAAGTAAAATTTATATGACCATACCACTACTATCCTCCTGGGTGCCACTGTGGGTGCCACAGAAATTCACTGATTATATTTCAGGGCTTTAGATGCCACGGACCCCCAAATTTGAACATCCTCGTGTGAGGGACCCCCATCCTGAAATTTAAAAGACATCTGTCTTTTATAAACACCCAATTAATACACTAAAAAAATAATATTATATATCTAACATTAGTTTCTATTAAGTTACTTTATTATATATCTTTTCTACTCACTATAAGAATGTACTGTTAATTGCATCATTTATTTGTATATTTAAATCCAATTTTTATTAATTTATATTAGTCGTTAATTTAATAGATTAATACATTTTTTATTTGTATTCATTTATTTTAATCTATTTTTATTTAATTTTTTTTACATTTTATTATATATTAATTTAACATTTAATCACTTATTTATTTATTTTTAATCTAATTTATTTATTTATGTTAATATATATGTTTTTTCTCTAAACTTTTGCAGGTTCATTTAAGCTTATTTATTATTATATTCACAGTTTTACTCTAGGCTTTTCCACATATATTTATTTTAATCTCATTTATTTATTTACTTAATTTTATACTTACTTTTCTTTACACTTTTAAGCAAATTTATAAATAAGAAATTAATTAAATAATAAATTAAGCAAATTTATTTATTTACTTTTTTATTTATTTTGTGCATGTTTTATATGTTAATTTAACATTTAATCGCTTATTTATTTCTTTTAATCTTATTTATTTATTTATTTAAATATTTTATGGTTTTTCTCTAGACTTTTCCACGGACCCCCTGTCACTCCTCTGCGGCCCCCTGGAGGTCCCGGACCCCAGTTTGAAAACCCCTGGTGTAAAGAGCACATTTAGCGCTTTTCAGCGATACCATTTGTTTTGAGGTTTCACCAAAACAACAACTTCTCTGTCTTTAAAAATGACTGAATGATCAAATTTAGCACTCTTGGAAATATGATATTTTGTAATTATCATTTAAATCTGACTAATTTTAAAATTGTTTGTTATAAATCAACATCTCAGGAAAATGTGGGGTTTCTAATCAAAATATGACTGTTACAAAACGGCATTAATTTCATACATGTCCTCAATAGAGCCATCTGGACTTAAATCATGTTTATCAGGCATTTTGGGAGACACAACAAGTGAATAGGGAAAGAAATTACATATCAATGTTCCTATAAAATATTTGATATTATTATGAAAATGTTGCCAACTATCACTCCCATTATTACACTTCTTTTATCATTACATGTTGCTCCAAGGACACATTAGAGACAGTGTATAGATGCATTGCATTGAATGGGAAAACCCATGTATGTCCATTTTACACACATACTATATAAAGTAAAATGGTATATCAATTCATTCCAGTATCTTTCATAACATAGTTGAGAATCATCTTTAAACAAAATCCTGAAACCTGAAAATTTATTGTTTTTGCCTATACGTGTCATTTTATTTTTTTAGTCCCGGTGTCCACTTACAAGGACACAGCATAACATATGAATAAAATATATTTTTTTATTTGTTTCTTATGCTCTAAACAATGTAATGACATGAAAATATATTAAATTCAAAAGACTTTGTTTTCCTGGGTCTTAGGAGGATAGATATTGAGGGGCAACTTGTCACTCCCAGTATTCAGATTAGTGATTAATCAATAGGGACTCACTGAGTACTAAGACTCTCTTCATTGGATTGTCAATTATTGCTTTACCAGTTTAACCTACATCTCACATTGGCTGACCGATCCGCATGACATCAAACGCTCCTGAGAGAAATGCTCTCCTCCAGAGGAGGGCCCAGACTGCTCTCTGTCCCCATGTGAGTAATTTGGCTCATGCAGGGAAGAGGTGAGCGGGTGGGTGATGTAGGACAGCATTCGTCATTCTCACCCACTTCTGCAGCAGGTGCTTGCCCCAGATCTCTCAGCCTGGAGCCAGTGGCACAATTAATGGGGCTCATGCACCATCATCACCTAGACATTCACTCTTCCACATGACCACATCTCTTATATCTATCAACTTACCATCTGACCCCTGAAGGAGACATATAGCATGTCTTTTGCTGTGTTTGGGAATAGAATACTGTGTATTGAAGATTCGTATGCAACAATAATTGATGCTCAGTCCAGTTATCATCTTAGAAATAAAATGTTTATTTTAAATTTTTTTAGTTAAATTTATGTGAAAAGATCTTAACATTTAGCAGTCTGGCCAAATGAAAAAATGGTTTTAAAACTAGACGAGTAAAGTTTGATGATATTGACTTGAAAAAGCCTTTTCTGAAATTTTAACATACCTTTTAAAAGCTTTAAAGGGTTAGTTTACCCAAAAACTAAAAGTTTACTCCTGCGTCAGCATCGCACGCATGCATTGTGGTGCTCACGTGAACAGCGTCGGCCAATGGTAACATCAACAGCGTTCTGACATCAGCAGCGTAAGAGTCTGACAAAGAAGTGAAGAAATTGTTGAATAAAGTCGTTATTTTTGTTTTTTCCGCACAAAAAGTATTCTCGTCGCTTTATAACATTAAGGTTGAACCACTGGAGTCACATGGACTATTTTAGTGATGTCTTTACTACCTTTCTGGGCCTTGAAAGTGTTAATTAAATAGCTGTCTATGTGGGGTTAGAGAGCTCTCGGATTTCATCAAAAATATCTTAATTTGTGTTCAGAAGATGAACGAAGGTCTTACAGGTCTGGAACGACGGTCTTACAGGTCTGGAATGACACGAGGGTGAGGAAGCAGCCTTTTTAATTTTTGGGTGAACTAACCCTTTAAGTTTGAAGGTTTTTACTTGAGAGAAGTTGGACGGACAGACAGACAAAATTCATTTAGTCAATTACAATTACATATAGTCCTAATTTAAGTAAATGAATTAAAAATAATTCATTAATTCGTTAAAATTCCCAACGCAAATTTGCGATGTCTGTGACGTTTCAGAGCTCCAACATTCCAAAACTTTTGCAGCGACAGCTGAGAAAACATGGACACTTCATCCAGTAAAGATGAGCTTTTCATTTTCTTTAAAAGACAGAAAATAAGGTTTTGGGTGCACCCAGTCTTAAAGAACAGAGAATCTGAAGGGGAGTATGCTAATCTTGTACAGGAGCTAAAACTTTATCCGGTTCCGCACTTACTTTCGAATGTCCGTGGGACAATTTGAGGAGCTCCTCCAGACAGTGGCACCGCATCTGACGAGACAAATGATTGCTCCTGTCTGGCTGGGATCGATTGCTCCTGTCTGCCTCCTGTTTGTCCTGGTGCTGGTGTGCTGGTGTGTGCTCTGTTCACTTTTTAATCTTTATTTGATATCATTCCCTGTTGTTTAAACTGCTAAATATAACTTACCCATCAACATACACTCACCTAAAGGATTATTAGGAACACCTGTTAAATTTCTCATTAATGCAATTATCTAATCAGCCAATCACATGGCACTTGCTTCAATGGATTTAGTGGTGTGGTCCTGGTCAAGACAATCTCCTGAACTCCAAACTGAATGTCAGAATGGGAAAGAAAGGTGATTTAAGCAATTTTGAGCGTGGCATGGTTGAGACGGGCCGGTCTGAGTATTTCACAATCTGCTCAGTTACTGGGATTTTCACGCACAACCATTTCTAGAGTTTACAAAGAATGGTGTGAAAAGGGAAAAACATCCAGTATGCGGCAGTCCTGTGGGCGAAAATGCCTTGTTGATGCTAGAGGTCATAGGAGAATGGGCCGACTGATTCAAGCTGATAGAAGAGCAACTTTGACTGAAATAACCACTCGTTACAACCGAGGTATGCAGCAAAGCATTTGTGAAGCCACAACACGCACAACCTTGAGGCGGATGGGCTACAACAGCAGAAGACCCCACCGGGTACCACTCATCTCCACTACAAATAGGAAAAAGAGGCTACAATTTGCACGAGCTCACCAAAATTGGACAGTTGAAGACTGGAAAAATGTTGCCTGGTCTGATGAGTCTCGATTTCTGTTGAGACATTCAGATGGTAGAGTCAGAATTTGGCGTAAACAGAATGAGAACATGGATCCATCATGCCTTGTTACCACTGTGCAGGCTGGTGGTGGTGGTGTAATGGTGTGGGGGATGTTTTCTTGGCACACTTTAGGCCCCTTAGTGCCAATTGGGCATCGTTTAAATGCCACGGCCTACCTGAGCATTGTTTCTGACCATGTCCATCCCTTTATGACCACCATATACCCATCCTCTGATGGCTACTTCCAGCAGGATAATGCACCATGTCACAAAGCTCGAATCATTTCAAATTGGTTTCTTGAACATGACAATGAGTTCACTGTACTAAAATGGCCCCCACAGTCACCAGATCTCAACCCAATAGAGCATCTTTGGGATGTGGTGGAACGGGAGCTTCGTGCCCTGGATGTGCATCCCACCAATCTCCATCAACTGCAAGATGCTATTCTATCAATATGGGCCAACATTTCTAAAGAATGCTTTCAGCACCTTGTTGAATCAATGCCACGTAGAATTAAGGCAGTTCTGAAGGTGAAAGGGGGTCAAACACAGTATTAGTATGGTGTTCCTAATAATCCTTTAGGTGAGTGTATATTGTCTAATATTGCCTACCACAAATAAATCTGACATCGCTAGCTTTTAATCTAAATCACTATCACGCGTATTATTATTATTAGCTTGCCATCTCTGCACTCGGGTCTCTTGTTTTCTGAGTTCATTAAACAACTGTGGTGAGTTGGATTAGTAAATAGACTCCATCAAACAACTGTGGTAAACTGGATTAATCAACAAATACGGTAAGCCATGTCGTCGTCTTCTCCTTTTATTGTCACTTGCACTACATGTTTCATGTTTAGTAATCTGTCTCCGTTGGTGAGCAGGGCTTCACATGTGATAAATGTAAGGAGATAGTCAGGCTGACGGAGAAGTGAAATCTATACATAGTTCGGTTCAGGCTGTAGAGCCCGTGCAGCAGGGCAACTGGGTGACGGTGAAACGGCACAGTCGCGGATCAAAAAAACACTCTTCCGTTCCGATTAGAACATCAAACAGGTTCTCCCCACTCAGTGATGCACCCACTGAGAATCCTGTTGAAAGTGCCCTAGATATTGGCGATTCTATTACACGGAACGTGAAAATAGAGACACCAGCCACCATAGTCACATGTTTACCGGGAGCCAGAGCACCTGACATCAAAGCAAATTTAAAAGTGCTGGCTAATGCTAATCGTAAATTCTCTAAGATTATTATTCACATCGGCACTAATGATGTTCGACTTCGCCAGTCGGAGATCACCAAAATTAACATTAAAGAGGTGTGTGAACTCGCAAGTACGATGGCAGATAGCGTTTATTGCTCTGGTCCCCTCCCCGTTAAAAGGAGTGATGAGATACTTAGCAGACTATCATCACTCAATGGCTGGTTGTCTAAGTGGTGTCCACAAAATAACATAGGGTTCATAGACAATTGGAAAAGCTTTTGGGGCAGACCTGACCTGTTGAAAAAAGATGGCATCCATCCTTCCTGGGGTGGTGCCGCTGTTCTCTTTAGTAATTTGGCATATAGTCTTAAAGCTAAACCTTGACTAACTAGGGCCCAGGTCAGAAAGCAGACGGACTGGCTTACCCGACCGTCTGCTAGCTGTCTCACGTCACAGAAGTCAGATAAATCCCAACACATAGAGACTCTTTCACTTAGATATTATCACATAGAGTCTGTGTCTGTTCCATGAATTAGTAAATATAAAAAAACACCAAAACCATTCAATGGTAAAAATTTAATTGATGTCCAACAAATAAACAACAGATATAATACAGATGATCAAATGATAAAGCTCGGGTTGCTGAATTTTCGATCCCTTTCCTCAAAAACGCTTATTGTTAATGATGTGATTACAGATAAGAATCTAGATGTGCTGTGTTTGACAGAAACCTGGCTAAAACCTGAGGACTACATTACTTTAAATGAGTCCACCCCACAAGATTATCGTTATAAACACAAGCCGCGTCTGAAAGGTAAAGGGGGAGGTGTTGCTGTAATTTATAATAATATCTTTAGTATTACTCAGAAGTCTAGTTTTACATATAATTCCTTTGAAGTTTTGGTGCTTTACGTAACGTTATGTAGTAAAAATTGATAAATCCCGTTTAACACTTGTGTTGGCTACTGTATACAGGCCACCAGGGCACAATACAGACTTTACCAGAGAATTTGCTGATTTTCTATCAGAGTTAGTACTGGCTACAGATAAAGTCCTAATTGTTGGTGATTTTAATATCCATGTAGACAATGAAAAAGACGCATTGGGATTGGCATTTAGAGACATTCTAAACTCTATTGGAGTTAGGCAACACGTATCAGGACCCACTCAATGAGAGCATGATTGCATACAGAAAGGCCGTAAAAACTGCTAGATCTGCTTATTTCTCGACTCTCTTAGAAGAAAACAAACACAACCCTAGGTATTTATTCAATACAGTGGCTAAATTAACCAAAGATAAAGCTTCAACTTCTGATGTCTGCCAACAGCACAGCAGTAATGACTTTATGAACTTCTTTACTTGTAAGATTGATAATATTAGGGAAAAAATTATAACCATGCTGCCGTCAAGTCAACTTTATTTATATAGCGCTTTTTACAATGCAGATTGTTTCAAAGCAGCTTCACAGTGTTAAACAGGAAAATAATGCAACAATTTGATTCGGCTGTACAGCCTCTCTGGAGAAAACGGTGATGTCATCTAGCTCATTTCAATTATCATATATATTCAAGTAATGTAGTTGATATAGTTAATTTAGTTTAGTAATTACATTTATTTGGATATTTATTTGAAAATTTAGTGTCCCCAACTGAGCAAGCCAAAGGCGACAGTGGCAAGGAACCAAAACCCCATCTACTACTGTAGATCTACTACTGTATCACATCAGACAGTGCATTGTAGTGTCACTGAGGAAAAATTACATTCATTCACTGCTATAGGAGAAGAAGAATTGGCTAAACTCGTTAAATCATCAAAATCAACATGTATGCTCAACCCTATACCGACTAAACTACTAAAAGAGATGCTTTCAGAGGTCATAGATCCTCTTCTTAATATCATTAATTCATCCTTGACTTTAGGATATGTACCGAAAACTTTTAAGTTGGCTATTATTAAACCATTTATTAAAAAAACGCAACTTGATCCTACAGAATTAGTCAATTACAGGCCGATCTCAAATCTACCCTTTCTGTCAAAAATACTAGAAAAGGCAGTGTCCTCACAATTATGATCCTTTTTAGAAAGAAATGGTATCGGTGAGGATTTCCAGTCAGGATTTAGACCGTATCATAATACTGAGACTGCTCTCATTAGAGTTACAAATGATTTACTCTTATCATCTGATCGTGGTTGTATCTCTCTGTTAGTGTTACTCGATCTTAGCGCTGCATTCGATACTATCGACCACAACATTCTTTTAAATGGACTTGAAAATTATGTTGGCATTAGTGGAATTGCATTGGCATGGTTTAAATCATACTTATCTGAAGAGATGTCACTCCGATCACAAGTTCAGTATGGAGTACCGCAAGGCTCAGTGCTAGGACTGTTGCTTTTCACCCTGTACATGCTACCACTGGGAGATATCATTAGGAAGCATGGTGTTAGTTTTCATTGTTATGCTGACGATACTCAGCTCTGTATTTCTTCACGAATGCATAGCTGATATAAAAAAATTGATGACTAGTAATTTCCTGCAACTTAATTCAGAAAAAACAGAATTTTTAATTATTGGACAAAAAAACTCCACATGTAGTAACCTAGAATACTGTCTAACACTTGACGGCTGCTCTGTCAAGTCTTCGTCGTCAGTTAGGAACCTGGGTGTGCTCTTTGATACCAATCTTTCATTTGAAAGCCACGTTTCTAGCATCTGTAAAACTGCATTCTACCATCTTAAAAATCTAAATTACGGCACATGCTTTCAATGCAAAATGCTGAACAGTTAGTTCATGCGTTCATGACCTCAAAGCTAGATTATTGTAATGCTCTACTGGGTGGTTGCACTGCTCACTTAATAAATAAACTGCAGCTGGTCCAAAACGCAGCAGCTCGAGTTCTTACTAGAACCAGAAAGTATGACCATATTAGCCCGGTTCTGTCAACACTGCACTGGCTCCCTATTAAACATTGCATACATTTTAAAATCTTGCTAATTACTTACAAAGCACTAAATGGTTTAGCTCCCCAGTACTTGAGCGAGCTCTTAACACATTATACTCCATCACGTCTATTGTGGTCTCAAAACTCTGGCCAGTTGATAATACCTAGAATATCAAAATCAACTGCATGTGGTTGATCCTTTTCCTATTTAGCACCTAAACTCTGGAACAGTCTTCCTAGCATTGTTCGGGAAGCAGACACACTCTGTCAGTTTAAATCTAGACTAAAAACACATATCTTTACTATGGCATACACATAGAACATTATCAATATTCCTATTTAATAATTGTTTAATCGACATGTCATCCTCAATAAACCCGTCTCCGGCGTGATGCCTCCGATCTTTCGAATATTCCGACCTAATATGACTTCTGACCTGCAAGGTTGCCAAAATAATAATCATACACTGTTTGTTAATTGGCCAGAGGAGAACTGGCACCCTGACTGAGCCTGGTTTCTCCCAAGGTTTATTTTTTTCCATTATGCCACCTGATGGAGTTTTGGTTCTTTGCCACTGTCGCCTTTGGCTTGGCTTACTCAGTTGGGGACACTAAATTTTCAAATAAATATCCAAATACATTTAATTACTAAACTAAATTAACTATATCAACTACATTACTTAAATATATATGATAATTGAAATGAGCTGATGACATCACCGTTTTCTCCAGAGCGGCTGTACAGCCGAATCAAATTTGGTTGCATTATTTTCCTGTTAACACCGTGAAGCTGCTTTGAAACAATCTGCATTGTAAAAAGCGCTATATAAATAAAGTTGACTTGACTTGACAAACCACAAACTTCAGAGAAACAATCAATCCAGAGCAGCGTCTGGCAGTCTGCTTAAGGTGAGCTGTCCTCTTAAAATCAAGTCACTGATTGTCATGTTCAAGTGTTGATATTATGTTTCCAGTTGAGTCACAAAACATAAGTGCCACAGTCGTACTTTCCTTGTATGTGATTGGTTGAAGCCTTTTCTGTCGGCGTGAAAGTTAAAAAAAATCGACATTGAAGATGCCAAAGGCGACAGAAGAATAATAGCATTCTATTTCATTCCTGCTTGCAACAAGTCATAAATCATTGCTAGCATTATTTAACATGCTCTTGTTTAAACTTGTTTAGTAGCATGTTTTATTAAGTTACATACACTGATCAGGCATAACATTATGACCGCCTTCCTAATATTGTGTTGGTCCCCCTTTTGCTGCCAAAACAGCCCTGACCCATCGAGGCATGGACTCCACTAGACCCCTGAAGGTGTGCTGTGGTATCTGGCACCAAGATGTTAGCAGCAGATCCTTTAAGTCCTGGAAGTTGTGAGGTGTGACTCCATGGATCTTGTTTGTTCAGCACATCCCACAGATGCTCGATTGGATTGAGATCTTGGGCATTTGGAGGCCAAGTAAACACCTCAAACTCGTTGTTGTGCTCCTCAAACCATTCCTGAACCATTTCTGCTTTGTGGCAGGGCGCATTATCCTGCTGAAAGAGACCACAGCCATCAGGGAATACCGTTTCCATGAAAGGGTGTACATGGTCTGCAACAGTGCTTTTTACCCTGTACATGCTACCCTTGGGAGATATCAAATGAATTTTTAATTATTGGACAAAAAAACTGTTCTATCAACACTGCACTGGCTCCCTATTAAACATCATATACATTTTTAAATCTTGCTAATTACTTACAAAGCACTAAATGGTTTAGCTCCCCAGTACTTGAGCGAGCTCTTAACACATTATACTACATCACGTCTATTGCGGTCTCAAAACTCTGGCCAGTTGATAATATCTAGAATATCAAAATCAACTGCAGGCGGTCGATCCTATTTAGCACCTAAACTCTGGAACAGTCTTCCTACACATAGAACATTATCAATTTATATTATTCAAATCAGTTAAATGATTGTTAGGCTGCATTAACTAGGTCTGCCGTAACCCGGGAACACTTCCCACAACACCTGATGTACTCGTTACATCATAAGAAGAATGGCATCTACGCTAATGTTAGTCTCTCTGTTTATTCCGAGGTTTACTGCAGTCGGCCGTATCCGGGCCGTATCCAGATCAGATGGTGGACCTGCTCCTAGACATGGCCAAAGCATCCCTGAAGTGTCTGCAGAGACCGTGTCAATTAGACTCTCCCCTGTGAAGGCCTAATCGACACGACCTCCTCAACAAACCCGTCTTTGGCGTAACGACTCCGATCTTCAATCAGATGGAACTGGACAAATATTCGGAATATTCTGATCTAATATGACTTCTGACCTGTAACGTTGCCAGAATCATAATCATACACTGTTTGTTCGTTGGCCAGAAAAAGCACTATATAAATAAAGGTGACTTGACTTGACTTGACTTGACAATGCTTAGGTGGTGGTACGTGTCAAAGTAACATCCACATGGATGGCAGGACCCAAGGTTTCCCAGCAGAACATTGCCCAAAGAATCACACTGCCTCCACCGGCTTGCCTTCTTCCCATAGTGCATCCTGGTGCCATGTATTCCCCAGGTAAGTGATGCACACGCACTCAGCCATGCAAAGAAAATGTGATCCATCAGACCAGGCCACCTTCTTCCATTGCTCTGTGGTCCAGTTCTGATGTTCATGTGCCCACTGTTGGTGCTTTCGGCGGTGGACAGGGGTCAGCATGGGCACCCTGACTGGTCAGCGGCTATGCAGCCCCATACACAACAAACTGAGATGCACTGTGTATTCTGACACCTTTCTATCGGAACCAGCATTAACTTCTTGAGCAATTTGAGCTACAGTAGCTCGTCTGTTTGATCGGACCACACAGGGCATCACAGTTTGGCCCTTGTCAAACTCACTCAAATCCTTATGCTTGCACATTTTTCCTGCTTCTAACACATCAACTTTGAGGACAAAATGTTCACTTGCTGCCTAATATATCTCACCCACTAACAGGTGCCGTGATGAAGAGATAATCAGTGGTATTCACTTCACCTGTTAGTGGTCATAATGTTATGCCTGATCGGTGTATTTTAACATACTGCTAATATGTTTCTAGCATGTTTTAGCACAATGCTCACATGATGTAGCGTGTTGTTGTTAGCATGTTTTAACACAAAGCATTATTCTATATTCTGTATTATAGCATGTTTCTAGCATTTTGGCACATTGTTAACATTATTTGCAAGATTTGGCATGTTGCTAGCATGTTAGTTAGCAACTTTTTCAGCATATCAGCAAAGTGGATAATTCCACTTTCTAAACCTCCATCTCCAATGCTGTCCATCTTTTTTTTACAGTCTTTTTTAACCACATCAATTTAAGAAACTCTGGCCTCAGAAGAAGCAGCAGCTTAAATAGTAGATCAGTATGGCTTTGTCAAGCCAAGACACTACATAGCCTACTACAAGAATAGTGATAAAAGCAGAATAATAATAATTCAAACACAGCCTGTGAGTTCTGTAATTTATCCTGCTTGCCAGTATTATCATCTGCTGTTCATTTAGGGTTGATTTGGGGGTGAATTATCCACTTTCTTAACCCTCTTATGGACCATAGTTACCATCTTTAGCTTAGAAACTAAGATATTTGCTTAAAGCAGATTCGTTTTTAAGAAAAACTATTTTAAGAAATGAGAGAAATGGTTGACAGTGTTTTCTCCAGGTGCAGTAGTGGAGTGCCCTCTGCTGGATAAATCATACATCTTCAGAGGCTTCAAAAGCTTCTTATAAACAGGGCCCAGCTGTGCAAAAGTAATCTTACCGGATTTCGGCTATCGTATTGGATCAAATACTGATCCCAGCAGAAGGATGGATTTCAGGAACAAACATTTAATACAACTTTAAAACTGGTCAAAAATACAACATTTATATCATACACATACACATAAAATATATATTTTTTTATTTAGCTCTTGATTAGTTTAACTGTTAAAGTAATCATTTAGAAGTAGACATTAGCCTACCTAAGCTTTTCGGTAGCCTACAGTAAAGTAAAATAGATTTTGGCGCCATAAAATAATCCCCAAACAGCTGTAAATATCAAACAAAAAATATTATAAGTGTTTTTATCACTGTTTGAAAAGTCAATATGTATCAAGTCCTCGTCCCCTGACATGCTCTTCTTCAGCTCGCGGCAGAAGGCAATACTGCTGCTTGATGTTAAATTGTTGAAAGTTTTCAAGATTGTTATTCTCAATAAGTTTCAGCTGACTGAGCTTCTCAGCCACAAAGCTCAGATTTTCATGCAATTTACACATGCATGTGTCTCGATCTGAGATTGTTGGATTAACAACCCAAAAAGGTTGAAGGTTGCAAAATAGAGAATATGAGATCTTTTCATCAGCGTTCTCTGATAAAAATATTCTGGGAAGATTTTTCAGTGTATCCACTAGGAACCTTTTTTGCATCTTGACTTTGTTCCTTGTGAGTGTTTGTTTGGTCCCTGTTGTGATCCTACTGACATCATCTCTTACATAGAACGTCTTTACTCTGTTCTTGAATTCATCAGTGAACCTGTTGGTCTTCTTCCTTTCAAAGTTAAGACTCTCCTTATGTTGCCAATGCTTACTCGATAAGCCGAGGGAATCCTCAGCAAATCTCTGTAACCTGTATTTTTTGACAATTCTCCCTGTTATCACTTTTGCAATTAGTTGTCTTTCCCTTTCTTTTGGTGGTCTCACACAACATGAGGATGAGTAAATTGCATAGTTCAGGAGTTCAGGTATCTTGGGGTCTTGTTCACGAGTGAGGGAAGGATGGAACGGGAGATCGACAGACGGATCGGTGCAGCTTCTGCAGTAATGCGGTCGATGTACCGGTCTGTCATGGTGAAGAAGAAGCTGAGCTATAAGGCGAAGCTCTCGATTTACTGGTCGATCTACATTCCTACTCTCACCTATGGTCATAAGTTGTGGGTCATGACCGAAAGGACAAGATCCCGGATACAGGCGGCCGAAATGAGCTTTCTCCGCAGGGTGGCTGGGCGCTCCCTTAGAGATAGGGTGAGAAGCTCAGTCACTCAGGAGGAGCCCACCGGGAACGCCTCGGTATTCCCCCGGAAGAGCTGGAGGAAGTGTCTAGGGAGAGGGAAGTCTGGGCGTCTCTACTTAGACTGTTGCCCCCTCGACCCGGCCCTGGATAAGCGGAAGATGATGATGATGATGATGATAATTGTTAACCCCAGGTAAAGTATGAGCATTCTGAAATGTGAAATAAGATAAAGGATTCTGTTTTCCTGGGGTTTATTTTTTTCAAGTGTGAAAAGATTGTAATTACTGTGTTATTAAGGAATTTCCATTGTAGTGCCCCCTATATCTGCAGTGTCAGACTGTGTATGTCTGTGCACCTGAGTAGCAGTGCACGTTTGGGACCATCCTGTTTGGAATCTCTGCGTCTGCGATACGGTGCTAAGCACCCTTGAACGAGAGCAAGAGCACCCTCAGCTGAAACCATATTGGCGTTCTGGAGAGCATCAAAGGTTTCTATTTACAATGTGTTTTTACAGCATTGAACAACTTAGCCAAATCACAGACATGTCTGTTGATCTCTTAAACGCAATGGCCAATCAGAGGTTTAAGTTTTTGTTCAGTGTTGAGTTCTGCATGCTCACAAATCATTATAACAAAGTGTATAATAGGATATAAATAAGAGTTTGTTGCAGTGTATATAGATTTATTGATTAAAATAGAAATTTGTGAGGTCATGATGAACTGAGATGAGCTTCTTAGTGATTATAAAAGGGATTATATATATAATCCATTCAGAATTTGATGTTTTTCATGCTGCTAAGAGCATCAACAGTTAAGTACACGCTGCAAAGTTTTGGAAGTGACATCCACATATAAATGTGCGATTTACTCCTGTGATGAGAGATGACACTGCACATTTAAATTACGATCCTGGTTCCAGTGGTCTTAATCCAGAAATCTGGCTTTTGAAAATATCACAAAGCACAATAGTCACATAATAGTCAATTCCAACATGAAAACTACAGCTAGCCAAATTAAAGAAAATTGGAAATGATTCAGAGCAGCAGAATTTTACAGGACCTTCACAAAAATCCTAGAAATATTACAACTGAGAATGGGACTACAGGAGTCACTGTTTTAGGATGGAGGTGAATTCCCATGCGGTCTGAAGCGAAGTGAGGCATATACTCCATTTTTTTATGTTGACAGCACTTTGTGCTATTTTGTTTTGTGATTATTTTGTATAAAATATTTAAGTTTATAAATAAGTGTTTTGGCCCACCTGGTCGAGTGGCGCTATGCATTGTTCTAAAATTGTGTTTTAATTCTGGCATGTTAAATTAGCGCTCAACGAACGTGTCAGGCTTTTTGTCTCATAACAGCGGAAAGAACTTAAAATACTCCATTGTTTTTGGCCATACAGCAAAGAGTAAGATATCATTCTAAACTGTAAAGGGTCCTTTTTTATTTGTATTCACTCATAATAACAAAACAAAGTATGATGCTTTTGTAAAATACAGGAAAAAGAAACAAACAAACAAGATGTGCTTTCTGCCGTCTCTGTCTCTCTTCTGAAGCATGTCACAAAAATGAACCAAAACTTATATGTGCCTCAGTCACGATAAGAATCTATAGAAAGCTTGAAATGTGAAATCGAAATGAAACAATTCAACTCAAAATGTAATCCAAAATGTAATCCAAATAAAACCAACGAGAGGTACAGAGGTAATCTGCTCAAACGTAGATGTTTATCATTTGTATCAGCGCTTCCCAATGAGGAACGGATAAGGCATAAATGAAAATCTCGCTCTACTTGATGAATTCAAATGTAACAGCTGCACGAAATCAAACCCCCGCTTTTTTCACAAATCGCACACCCTTTGATAACCATAGCAATGGACGGGACAAAAATATATGTAAAATATTAAGCAATGTAAATGCAGACTAATAGATTACTAGAAAAATATTGATATTTTTATATCAAAATATTTTTGAAATGCTGTTGCAATTATTTGTAAAATAAGGATTTATAAATCTTGTAATCTTGTAAATCTCTCACTATGTACATTGCTATTGTTGTTATGGTGGTGTTTAGGAGCCGTTGCTTACCCATTACATCTGCACTTTACTAGAGCACCCTCACTCATTTCAGAAGTGCCCTCAGTGATTCGATTCTGGAAACGGGCCTTTGGACTAGACATGCACGTTCTTCTTCCGACACTCAAGTTATACCAAAGCCGCTTTCTGGTTATACTACTGCTGACCACCCCCCTAAATCCCCAGTGTAGGTCGGTTTAGGATTAGGTGTGGGGGTGGGGTTAGGATTAGGAAATTAGGTAGCGGCCTATAATTTGTTAGGGAGTTAAAGCTGGGCACGACACCAGCACTCCAGTCTGTGGATTCACACCGATCTGCCTTTTACAATTAGATTACTGCAGGGACAGAAATGCGCATTTATCCGAATTAAATAAATAATATAAATATAACTGCTTCAGAATTCACATTTTTAGTATGGGTGTGTGTAATTTACACTGTAGAACAAAATGTCAAAGTATCATCAAGTTATGTTTAACACAGGCTTTATTTTTGTAACGGTGGCTGTTTCAGAGGAATGAGAGTAGGATCCAGATGCAGCAAACATTTATTCAAACAAACATAATAAAGGTAAATCTAGGCAAAACTGATACACTATATTGCCAAAAGTATTGGGGCCCCCTCCAAATCATTGAATCAGTCCTCGTCGTCAGTTAGGAACCTGGGTGTGCTCTTTGATACCAATCTTTCATTTCAAAGCCACGTTTCTAGCATCTGTAAAACTGCATTCTACCATCTTAAAAATATTTTAAAATATGGAACTGGACAAATATTCTGAATATTCCGATCTAATATGACTTCTGACCTGTAATGTTGCCAGAATCATAATCATACACTGTTTGTTTGTTGGCCAGAGGAGAACTGGCACCCCGACTGAGCCTGGTTTCTCCCAAGGTTTTTTTCTCCATTCTGTCACCTGTCACTGAGTTTTGGTTCCTTGCCACCGTCGCCTTTTGCTTTTGGCTTGCTCAGTTGGGGACACTAAATATTCAACTGTATTACTGATCTGCCCGCATTGACAAAAAAAGCGCTATATAAATAAAGGTGACTTGACTTAACTTCCAACATGACTGCGCACCAGTGCACAAAGCAAGGTCCATAAAGACATGGATGAGCTTGAGGAACTTGACTGGCCTGCACAGAGTCCTGACCTCAACCCGATAGAACACCTTTGGGATGAATTAGAGCGGAGACTGGGAGCCAGGCCTTCTCGTCCAACATCAGTGCCTGACCTCACAAATGCGCTTCTAGAAGAATGGTCAAAAATTCCCATAAACACACTCCTAAACCTTGTGGAAAGCCTTCCCAGAAGAGTTGAAGCTGTTAGAGGCAGGCGTCCCAAAACTTTTGGCAATATACAGTATGTCAGTAGGATTTCTGTACAATAAACATTCAGATTTTAGTTCTTCAAAGAAATTGTTTGTTGTATTTTTCCTTATCTTTTTAGATAACTGGTATCAATCACAACTGCCACATCCATGAGATCATTTAAATTAAGATAAATTTCATATGATGATAGCTCATAGGTCAATTTTGAATGAGCATTTCATTTGCAGCTCAAATTTTTGAGTCCAGAAGTCTTTATTTTAAGGTTTTTTTATTATAGATATTTGAATTACCTTATTATTAAACTAATTATATGTTGTCTGTCAGTGCACTACAAATGTAAATGTGTAAGCGAGACGCCTGTCCCAGACGCAGAGACAGCCGCTAGGTATGGATTTCAGCTGGTCTCATGACACGAGAGCTGGGATTATGTAACAGTCTAATGTCCGCTCATCGTACGAGTCCGTGCCATATGACGCCACTTCCCGGGAAGCAAACTTACAAATCCTACTATTGCAAAGGCGCAGGACATGAATATGCATTTAGTCGTGTTGACGTTGCTTAAAAAACCTTCCGGGGGCGCGCAGCGCGCAAATTAATATTCACGAGCCGCGCCATGACTAGTAGGACTCGTTCATTCGCTAACGCCCCTTAGAATTCAGCACATTAATGACCTCCTATCGCTTATATTCATTTTGAAGCCTTCACAGTAGTGGGATTCGTAATTTTGCTGGCCGGCCGAGGAGGCGTTGTCCCATTAGTCACCATCATTTAATGCAGAAGCCGGCTCTCCTGGAAACGCGCAGAGGTTTCCCGGACCTGTAACACACGCTGAATAACAATATAGTGGATTATCAGTGTTTCGACTTTGATTTGTGCTGCAGTGCTTGCGAACAGGGCTTTATGAAATGATGAAGAACGGGCATCATGTGATCAGCGCCCCGTCCGCCGCAGTCTGCAGTCCGGAGAAGAGGAGGCGCACTGTCCGCGTCTGGTGCGATGGATGGTGAGTGTCATACAGAAGAAAGACCATATCCCACCACTGTCTGGAGCTCTGTTTGCATTTAAATGAAATAATATGACGGGACTATAGACTCGACAGCCACAGCAAGCCTTAAAACATTACATGCTCAAGAAGTTTTTACTGTTGCCATTAATATTACTACCAACTTTTATTCTACTAATGCAAAATAATTATTAATATTTCATCATACTTTTGGCCAATGCATTAGCCGATAATTCTTTATATTTGAAATCCAATACCCGATATATTGATGAATCTAAATCCATATTTCTGTCAGGACCTCTATCTTCAAAGATGATTGACAGTTAGCATAATTAGTTTGGATTGGCGGCATGGATCTGTTCTGGGCAAGAACTCCAGCCTAGCATGGATACGATCAGGGAGAGCAGTGATAACCCCCCTTAGGATAAACAGAACAGAACCAACATAAAGTATTGCAGATTGATTCATTTTGATATTTAATGTACAAAATAATTAGTTCAAGGGGAATCAGAATGCCAAATCCTGACTGACGAAAGGAGGAGCTGGGGATGGAGTAGGGTAATTAGCTCCTGAGAAACGCATCTGCTGATAATACTGAAGGAGGTTATATAGTATGTATGCTGTGATAGACATTGTATCTCCATTGTATCCCTAGATGTATATCAGCTGACAGTCAGCTGATGCGCACTTGACTGATGTGACCTGCCAGAACTAACACTACGCTTGATTTTTATATAATTTTTGAGAGCCTGATTGCAAAAACCAAAGTCTCACCATTAAAAGCCATGTCCCAAGGACACAATTATAATTATAAATTATAATCCATTATTTATCGGCTTTAATGTATTAGTGATGCATGATATATCGAACACTATATCGGTATCGGCCGATATTTAGGCCTATACAGTACATTTGTAATGTTATCGGCCCAATAAGAAAATTTAGCCGATAACATGATTCAGACACTTTGACCTGAGCATGTTTTGCTGAAGTGTTGTTTCTTTAATTGCTAATGTGACCTTTGACACCACAGACTGAACAAAATGAAGCATTGCTTGGTCATTGGTCAAGCCCGTCTAAACAGACCAATACAGTAAGAAGAAAATTTGCATATTTATTGTAATATCAATAACTGCTTTAAACAATAACGGCAAAAACGAAAGGGATTATATTTAAAATATTATTTGTTGCATTTATTATACGTTTTGGTTATTGGCACACTGAAAAACACTAGCCTCCTCCTGAATCTCATCTGTTATTTCTCACTATGCTCAAATGCACACTAACACGTGAATCACTTGTTCTTTAACACACGTGCGGAGTAATAATCTCGCTACTTTTTGTTTTGGGTGTCTTGAGTTATTTTTTTATTTTATTTTACCTTTATTTAACCAGGATAATCTCTCTGAGATTAAAAATGGCCAAGACAGCAGCACAATTAGTTGCAATTACAGGTTTACAGAATAACGATAAAAACTAAAACACAATTGAGTCATCTTCGAGTGACCGAATAATAAACTTAAAATGTTCCATTGTAATTTCAATTTCGATTGGAGTGAATTCCAGTGAGACGGAGCTGCATACTTAAAAACCCTTTTTCCCAGTTCAGTTCGGACAAAAGGAACAAAAAGAGTCAGTCTTGAGAACACTTTTCTGTTGAACGAGACAACAGAGGTATAAAGGCAACAATCCCAAAATAGTTTTATAAATAAATAAATACCAATGCATTTTCCTTCTAATGGACAGAGAAGGTCAAACTACTCTGTTATACAAAGTACAATGATGAGTGGTAGGTTTACAATCTGATGTAAATCTTATTTATCAAATTGATACACTACATCTCCGTAATCAAGTACAGGTAGAAAGGTAGCAGAAACTAATTTCTTTCTTACATTAAATGAAAAATAAACCTTGTTTCTAAAATAAAACCCAATCTTATTTTTTTATTTAATTGAGTTATGTGAGAGCTAAAAGATGCATGATCAACAATGATGCCAAGATATTTATACTCTTTTACTGACTCAATCACATTTCCTTGTAAGGTTTGGAGAGAAATTGAATTATTTACTATTTTCTTTGAGCTTGAAAATAACATATGCTTGGTTTTATCAGGATTCAAAACAAGTTTTAGAGTATGAAGCCATGACTAAATGACATCAAAATCCAGTTGAAGCTTATGCAGGGCTTACTGTTTAGAAGACGCACTAGAAAGATGACATCTGCATAAAAGTGAAAATTAGCATCCTGAATATCGCAATCAAGAATAGTAAATAAAAGGGGTCCCAACACAGATCCTTGGGGAACACCTTTAACAATCTCCAATAGATAATTTACCTTCAGCCTGTACACACTGAGTTCTTCCACTTAAATAGCTTTTAAACCAGAAAATAACATGCTTTGATAAGCCGACACTCTTTAATCTATGCAGCAATATTTCATGATCCACTGTGTCGAAAGCCTTTGATAAATCAATAAAAAGGGAAGCGCAATAATCACCTTTATCCACAGTATAATTTAAAACCTTCAGAGCGGCTGTTGTGTGTGTTTTTTTTACGAAACCCTGATTATTAGATAGGACTTTGTTTACATTCAAATAACATGTTAACTGTTCACTAATAAGACTTTCTAAAAATTGATAGGACACAAAAGCTTTGAAAAAGGCCTGTAATTATCTAATTTAGTAGGATATCCCCTTTTTAAAGGGATAGCTCACCCAAAAATGAAAATTATCTCATAATTTACTCACCCTCAAGCCATCCTAGGTGTATATGACTTTCTTCTTTCAGACAAATAAAATCAGAGTTATATGTCTTGGCTCTTCCAAGCTTTTATGGCAGTGAATGGCAGCCCAAACATTTTTAAGTGCATCTATCCATAATAAAAAGTGCTCCACAGGCTCGGGGGGGATTCTGAAGGATTTGTGTAAGAAAAATATCCATAAAGTTAAAATATCTAGCTACCGCCTTACTTACTTACGCAGAAAGTGTAACGCCTCTTGAAGTTTAAAGCGCTTACGCTACGTCTGACGTCATACATCGCGTCAGTTACGCTTTTTCCGTAAGTTGAATACGGAAGGAGGAAGCTAGATACTTTAACTTATTTTAACTTTAACTATTTTTCTCACACAAACGCACTTTTTTTGGGCTTCAAATTTTGGGCTGCCATTATAAAGCTTGGAAGAGCCAGGACATTTTTAATATAACTCCGATTGTATTCGTCTGAAAGAAGAAAGTCATATACACCTAGGATGGCTTGAGGGGGAGTAAATCATGGGGTAATTTACATTTTTGGGTGAACTATCCCTTTAATAAGGGAACAACAAAAGCTGATTTCCAAATTTCCAGAATAACTCCAGTATCTAATGAAAGATTAAAAAGATAAAGTTAAAGGGGAAGAAATATTAGTAGTAGACATTAGTATTATTTCTTTCTAAAAGCAGGCTGAGTCTGATTGAACATCACAGTTTGTGAGTGCATGCAGCTGAAAAGAGGTGTTTGGATTCATGTGCAATGCATGATGAACAGGATTATTGAGTCTTTCTCTTTCAGAATTCCAGCCGTTTCTGTCTGCCTGTGTGGTGTTTTTTTCAGATGTTGCAGAATGTTTGGGATGCCAGAATATTAGACAGCGGAATGAAAGCAGTGTAAACACAGAGCGCTCAGTGACCCGCCAGCCCACACCTGACTGTTTTTCCCATAAAACCCTCTCCTGCATAACAGGAGAATGTCACAGTCAGACAGAGCTTCAACTCATGATGCTGCTTTACTGTTTTGCTTTGGCGCTGCGTCAGTAACTGACTCAATGGAAGCCCGTATAGAATCACGGCAATTCATTGGTGTTGCCTCAAAAGGATGCACCCCTGCCATTACTCATCAGATTTCTCCTCTTCAGGGAGACATTTTTCTGCCCATGCTTTATTTAGCTTATTCGTTTTATCATGTTTCACGGCAGGTGCAATTACATCTCCTCAGGGTGGACCACAAAGGCTACATTCACACTGTCAGTCCAAATCTGTGCATCTGATTGGAATCTGATCTAAATTATAAACTGTCCACACTGTGAATCGTGTGTGTGTCCAGTGGCGCTCTTTTATTTTCCGGAATATCTGCATTGGTTTCTAACGCAATGACGTTGTGTTGGTATAAGCCAAAAACAACACCAAACAACCACAACATGGAGGGGTTTGCAATACAGATGTTGTCTTGTTTACAACATGACAATGTGTAGCCGTAACCGTATGCTGTCTTTTCCGCTGGTCTCAAAACATGTCTCCATTATATTGTCATTTTCTGCTCGACTGGAACTTTGCAACAACACAACCTTGTTTCTACAGTGGCTTAAAGCATGTTTCCTATGACAACGTCTGACATGTTTACATTTTACATCTTGCCCCCCCCTTGGACATCCCTGTGCCCCCCTCCGGAACGAGGGAGACAGACTTGATAATAGGCTGTAACTTTCTTACTCAAACCACTGCCACCTGCTTCTTCTGCTACTGTTAAAAGCTGCCCATAACCGCTGGTCTAGGATCTGTTTTCTTCGTAATAATAGCCTATAATTAGCGAAAAAGAGGTGGCAATAGTTTCATTGCCTATCTGTGTTTGCGCTCGTCAAATGATTAAATTTCCAACATGTTTTCGCTTCGGTGAGTAATGTAGCCAATCACAGATTTCTTGAACGCAACGGCCAATCACAGGTGTTGAAGTTAGAATCCACTCACCGCTCGAGTTTTTGTCCAGTGCTGAGAGTTCTGCACACGCGCAAATCCTCTCTAGGTGTAGATATTATGTAAATAAGAGATTCATTGTGTCACTGATTAATATAACAGAACTTTTGAGATCACGTTCATTGAATGCGTGACAGCTTTTAGTGATTATGAAGGGAGCGCTCTTTGCGCGCTGTCTATGCGATATAAAACATAATTAATAGGTCTATAATATATTCAGAATTTGAATAAAACTTTTTTCCATTCTTGACAAGCAGCCACATACACGCTTCAATACATAGGCCCATCCGCATAAATGCGGGATTCACTCTCGATAAATATTTATGTATCGAAATCATGCAGGCTCATATAAATGTCAGGAAAACATGATTCCTGGCTGGTTGTCAATATCCATTGATCACTGGATCTTTGGTAAGTTGTAAGGAACACTATATTGAGTCCAACCTTTAGTTTAAACTGATAACTGTTTGTTTTACTCACGTTTCCCCCTATTAACTCCAGTCACGCAGAAGCTCTTCTGCCACTCAGTCCGGCTGAGGGGGCGTGTTCCGGCGGGAAAGTGAGGTCGATGCAGACCCTCTATAAGTTCCGCTTATTGGGAAGCTGCTTTTCAGCAAGTGATTCCCAGATAGGGCTGAGAACATGCCGATACCTCTCCATCTCACCTCCCCCTCAAAAAATACTGAGGTTTGTGGCCTATCCAAGACACGCACCCTTGTAGTGCATAGATGTTTTCAGGACACTCCAGTTTTATGGCATTTTTTCCTTGTTAGAGAATGGAGTCATAGAAGAAGTGCCTCCTTCACAGAGGGAATCCATTTTTTGGTGCCAAATAAGTATGGCGGTTTACGCCTGACCCAGGACCTACTGAACTTCACTCTCAGTTTCAGGACGTTGCCGCAGAGGTGCATTATTACTCCGATTCAACCAGGGGAACTTCTTTGTTATGATAGATCTGAAACCTATAATTTTCATATTCAGATCGTCCGGAAATGTCAGAACAGACAACAAGCCAGGTGGAAATTAGTGCACCATGTTCTACTTTTAGGCAGAGAACTAGCTTCTGTCACTGAAGGCAGTGCATATACTAGGTTGGTTAAATCTGGGAACAGATCTTCCCTCAAGGTATGGGATGAGGCTCGGAGAATGGAGATTGTATCTTCAGACAGACCTCAGAGAAATATGAGAGCCAGAAACCGAGACGAAACCAGGGGTCAACACCGAGATCTTGATGTCTGGGGTGTTCTGGCAAGGAAGGCATCTGATGGAGTAAATGAGCAGATGGCACACTGTAAAAAATACTTTCGTAAAATAAAAAGTACTGGCAGCTTATTACCCAAACATTATCCAGTAATTTTATGGACATTTCCGCTAACCCTAACATAGAACATTCTAGAAAATTCTAAATACAGGTAAAACACCTGTAAAAAATAAATACAGAAAATTCCGTAAAATTAATACAGTACATTGTGCCCTATTTTTACAGATTTTTTAGGGTGCAGGGGTATGGGATCAGATTCCATACAGGAGTAACACAGAGTAACCAAATAACAAAACTGACAGACTGTAACGAACAGTCCACTGGAGGCAAGCTTTGATGAACCCAAGTGCAGTTTTATTTACAAGGTGAACACCAGACACACAATGACTTGAGCAGACTTGGCTTGACACAGACTTGACTCATAAACAGACTTGACTCATAAACAGACTTGACAAAAACTCACCAACAGCAGGTTACATAGATAAACAAACAATCAATACTCACCCAGTTCCATGGCGAACATGAGGGTTTAAATACACTGAGACTAATGACAAGACAAGGGACACCTGTGAACAATGCTTAACCAATGAACCAATGACATGACACAACACATGAGGGCATGGGAATCACATGACAAAGGAACACATGACAAAACCAGGAAGTGCATGGCAGGGAACGTGGCAAACTAAGAAACCTAGACAGTGAACATGACAAACTAAGAACATGAAACATGAACAAAACCGCAAACACACTGTGACACAGACTGAGAAGACAGGAGATGAGAGCATGAATAAATGTAATAAGTATGGCAAATCTGGTTTTTTTCTCTTTCATTAAAACCATTTAAAAAATCTAACCATTTAAAGTCCTCATGAAATCAAAATCGATCTTATTTACTTTGTTAGCACACATTACAGGTCTTAGGGTGAAAAATTAATCTGTGCAAGTTAATACACAGAAAAAAACTGTTTGCCGTGGTAATCTTTAATCAAAATCTGAAAAGTAACTTCCTGTCTGGAATGGCGTTCCCTTTCCGATGAGGCAGTTTGACGACTTGGGTTTGAATATCCTTAACCACTCCCCTCCAACCGTTAGTCTGCTATGAGCGAGAGATGGAGAGGAGGAGCGCTGAAGTGAAACCCTGCCCTCTGTTCAATATTCCGTTTCACTTGGAAATACGTCACAGCACTGAAATAAAATCAGTTGCAACTTCCGGTTCACTGGTATTTTAAGTAAAACTCTAGATAAATGTTGTGAGCAAAGTATAAGTGCTGAATTGTCAGGATGTCTATGCTAAATACTATCATAATGCCATTTAACCCCTCCCTGCCATATTGTGACCAGGGCAAAGGGCAAGAACACGTAATGTTTGACGCTCAAGGACACATTAAGTCCACATTGAGCAATGGTCAGCACATAGTCAGCACGAAGAGAGTGGATTCCACTTTGAGATAAGCAGTGAAAGCCTTCAGGAAGACAAATATAAATAGCATTATATGTGATTAAAGTAAAACGAAGGCCAGTCTTGTGTGTCTAACAGCTGTGTTAATGCAGCCGTGCAGAGCAGCACATGCGTTTGATTGACCAAACATGTCATGTGCAGTAACCAGGTCTGGTCAGCTGACACTAGGTCAATCAATCACTGAATCTTTCATGAGCGCTGCTTTGCTGAAAATCTCAAAATAAAGGAAATACATTAAAACATTTATTGTTATTATTTTTATATTTAAACACAACAGACAGTTCCCCTGCCTCCCACAGCCCCTTTCACAGTACCATTGCACTTTATGATCCTCATTAGACTCCCATTACTATAATACTGTAAAAATACTTAAAATTCATATAGGGCTTTCACGCTCTGCTGGCTTCTGCTGCATGTGATAGCATTCTCCCTGGTCAAACATGCAGAGCTCAGTTGCAGTTTGGGTGCTGGTGAATGTCAAACCAGTTTCAGTAGTAAATATTTCATGCTCATGGCCAGCGTCAGTGCTGCCGTGATCCTGTCTAAAGATGCAGCACCGCCAGGCCACCATTGGCCATCCATCTGCTTTTACATATAATATTCGTTGGCACCAACATATTAATATTTAAAAGCAGATGCTTCACAACACTCTTATCTTAACAATCTTATTTTACTTCACTTTCAAATCACATTGTGTGACCTAAATGACAAAATAAATAATGTTAAAGCACAGAGTATAAATAAGTCAACCACTGAAGTCCATTCAAAGGCACTTCTTTGAGCGAAGCACCTTAATATAAATCGAGAACACAACACCCAGTGGAAGTCAAATCAAGTCAAGTCACCTTTATTTATATAGCGCTTTTTACAATGCCGATTGTTTCAAAGCAGCTTCACAGTGTTAACAGGAAAATAATGCAACAGAATTTGATTCGGCTGTACAGCCACTCTGGAGAAAACGGCGATGTCATCTAGCTCATTTCAATTATCATATAGTGTCAATGCGAGCAGATCAGTCATATAGTTGAAATTTTAGTGTCCCCAACTGAGCAAGCCAAAAGACAAAGGTGAAGTGTTATTATCTAATCTAATGTATCTTTTATTCATTGTCCAGGTGATATCCTATAGCAAAATGTTTCTTTATGCTGTATGTTAGTAACTATTTAAACATTTTAAAATGTAAATGTCGATTTATTCATTTCAAGAAACATGTCTAGCACATGTTCAGGTCATATTTCACTCCAAAATCATATTATGGTGAAATGGTGAAATACGTTTCTTTATGGTGTTGCAATGTTTTTTAATTACTGTATTTCAGTAGTGAGGAGAATCATCATTGAGAAAATTAGGAAATTACTCCAAAAATGGATGGATGGAGGGAGGAAGGGAGGGAGGGAGGGATAGATTGGTAGAGGATGGAGGGATGGATGGATGGATGGATGGATGGATAGATAGGTAGAGGATAGATGGATGGATAGAGGTAGGGATGGATGGATGGATGGATGGATAGATAGAGACCACCTTTCTAGCCTCCTTCCTGTTTTAACAACTGTCTTTATCTATCTTTCTTCTTAGCTATGACATGGTCCATTATGGTCATTCCAACCAACTTCGACAAGCCAAGGCTATGGGGGACTATCTCATTGTTGGAGTGCACACTGACGGTGAGGTTACCACTAATGGTGCCACACACACACACACACACACACACTAACGGTGCCACACAGTGCTGCTTGATTGACAGAATGCTAGTCCTGCTTTGTCATTGCAGTCATTCCAGCAGTTCAGTTCACTGGGATGAGATAAGCACGCTTGAGACCAACCAGACATACTTCTGTTTTAATACACCAACTGCCACTGAGCAGCAAGTGTGTAGACTGATCTCAGTGTCATGTCATGTCAGGCGGTGTTTGAACTGAGGGGAAGAACTGATGGATTATTTCTGTGTATACTTTTACTTGCACAATTTAGCTAGTTCTTGACGTTTTCATATTACTGAAGTATTACACATTACATACACGTATTCATATTACACTATAGTGCGCATCTACATCAGCATTCTCTTGTATTGTGCTTCATTTTTCCGTTTGCATGGTGCAAGAATGTGAGTGTCACATGGATTCCCCTTTGATTATGACAGAACAACAGGCTTTCAATCAATGGCACCCTTCAAATACCTGTTTAGCTTGCACAGATTAGATCAGTTTACACAATACGTGGGTTGAAGGCATGATTGAAATATGATTTTGAATGTTCATATTAGGATATAGGTGGGTCCTGTAGATCAGGGTTTCTCAACAGGGGCATTCACAAAACATTAGGGGGGCATCAAAACTGATATTGTTGAACAAACCAAGAATTTAAGATAAAGACTGATGCTAATGTCTCTCTCTTTGTGCAGATGAGATCTCTAAGCACAAAGGTCCTCCAGTGTTCACTCAGGCTGAGAGATATAAGATGGTGCGAGCCATCAAGTGGGTGGATGAGATCGTGGAAGGAGCTCCATACGTCACCACGCTTGAGACTCTGGACAAATATTGCTGTGATTTCTGTGTTCATGGAGGTCAGCGCTTAATAGCATAATAACCGTGTCTAACCTGTGCTAAAATGTTGATACTGAAGTCTTTCATTTAAAGGTGCAGTGTGTAGTATTTATGAGGATCTATTGACAGAAATGCAATATAATATACATAACTATGTTTTCAGTGGTGTATAAGACCTTACATAATGAACTGTTATGTTTTTATTACCTTAGAATGAGCCATTTCAATCTACATACACCGCGCCCTCTAAGCTGCGCACTTGTGATGCTGCAGCCGCGCAGAAAGAATAAATGCCGCACAGACGCAGATGCAAAATGTGGGGAGAAATCCATTTGATTGTAGTTTAAATGAGAAATAATTGCAGTGCTCTGTTCAACCGCTATAGAGTTAGTATCGCTATAGTGTTAGAACCGGCGAATGCAATTTACAGGTTTCATAGAAACGGAATGATGTTGTGTGTGAGCGCAGTGAGTCCCGGTCCAAATAGCTCAATATGAGAGGCAATGTGAAACGCATAGACATGTGAAATAAAACGTCATCATGTTTTAAAGATGAGTGGGTTGATTAAGTGGTGGAAATAACGGATGATGGGCACTGCACGGTAACAAAACAGACATTTACAGTTACATACCCACCACAAGTGTGGCGTGCAAACTCAAAACACCTCAGTAACACACGTCATTAACATAGATGTGTGTGTGGTTTGGGTTTCAGGGATGTTTAGATAACTATAAAAGAGTTCACATGTTCCCTTGAACATATTTAGCTATTAGATCTATTTAATTACTTCAGTTTTTTACAAATTAAAGCATTTAAACTGATATAATATATCAGTTTAAATACTTCAGTTAGTTTTTATATTATATTATAGGCTATTATAGTTATATTATATTGTAAGCCTAATAAAGAATTCATCTCACAAGGGCATTGTTTAGGGATCCTTGCCGTTAAAAGTTTGAAAACCCCTTATATAGAAAAACATGGAAATTCACAAGCAATAAACAAACATTTAATATTGATGGAATAATTGGCTACAAAAACACATTAAAAACCATCTCAGTGTAACTGCTTAATTTTTTTTCATATTATATTATATTATTATAAATAATTTAACTGCCCTGTGGGAGATATTTAATAGTATTTCTTGGTAAAGAAGACTTGAACAGTTAACAGCATTGTAAAAGAAATCTCAGTCAACCTAAAATGTGCTTAATTTAGTGACTTCTGAATTAACTGCTTTTTTTAATGAAAAAAATGATTTAATATATCACTAAGTTACATCAAGGGTTAAATAAAATAGAAATGGCACATTAAAGTTAAAAGTTATAACTGCATGATGAAACCACGTTTTTGTGTGTGTTTACGTACGCTGTACAGGTCCGGTATAAAGAATGTTTTTAGTAGAGGGAACATTGCACCGCGGGTCCCCTTGCAGGGAAGTCGCCATTTTGTGCCATCATGTTTCTACAGTAGCCCTAAACGTACAAACTGCTCTACAGAGCGCTAGCTACTCTGCTGTCTCAGACGACCACATCTTTGTCCTGTGTTGGCCACCGTAGCTTCTCTATGTGCTTCGAAAGGGAGGGGTGAGCGGTTGCCATTTACAACCTCACCGCTAAATTTACACACTGCACCTTTAAAAAAACAATAATAAGTGTTTGTGTTTAATATTTTGAAACTGATGGGGCCAGATTTACTAACAGCTTGCGCCAGCGCAAACCCTCTTTTGGCATTAAAAATACTGCTGTCAGGATTTACTAAAGACACGCAGTGATAAATTAGTGTTTAAAAGCATGGACATCTTATTGCATATTTATTTGTGTTTCTCTTTCAGGCGCAAAATTTATGGGAAGAGAGTGTTTAAATGAATCATGCGAGGTGATTTACTAAGGTTTGTGCTCGTCAGTTTACTGGTGTTTGTGCCGTTATTTAATACAAAAAAGCATGTCTTAAACCAGACGCTAACTGGTAGATTGCGCTGGTCATTATGGAAATGATCCTGCTGCGTCTGTGTTCTTTAATTTGCGTGTCGTCAGTAGATCACGCACAGAACTTTACACTCCCATCTGCGCTTTTATGGAATTGCGCTCTCACGTTAATTTGCCCTGTTTAGTAAATCTGGCCCTTAGTTTCATTATGTCAACAACTTGTTCAAGTAACATATCCTGCATCTGAGTAAAAACTAAGCTGAAGGGATCCAGAGCATCATTATTGTCCTCTGGAAATATAACATTCAATAACTTGCCCATGGCTTTGGTCTTGGTTCTCCAATCACAATATTTTGGGTACAGTATACCAGACACCACTAGCTGGGACCAATCTTTTTGGCAATGCTTGTAGGTTTAACCTATAATAAGAAGCACTAGAGTAAAATTGCATTGATTTTCACGCGTGTCCTCAGGAAACTTCACTGTAGTTCACTCTCGAATAAGCTTGACTGTGGTTCTGCCTGCACAGATGACATAACTCTTACTGTGGATGGAAAAGACACATATGAAGAAGTGAAAGAGTCGGGTAGGTACAGGTAAGCCCCTTACACACCTTGCTTTAATGATGCTAATGTTGTGCACGTTTAGTACAGCTCTCACTCAGAGTTGATCTTTGCAGAGAGTGCAAGAGAACCCAGGGTGTGTCCACTACTGACCTGGTTGGCCGCATGCTGCTTATGACCAAAGCTCATCACACCAACATGGTGAGGCCCGAAACATACAAAAATAATGAAAGTGTATGAGCGGCAGAGACCATAAATCGCAGAGACCACAAACTTGACAGTATGGTCCCAATCGTGTGCAAACAGGTCCAACACTAGGTGGCACTATAATAGTTTCTGTCTATAAAAAGATCCACCATTTAGAATTTTCTGAAAAACTGTGGCTGTGTTCGAAATCACCCCTTATACCCTTAAGGTAGGGGCACACCAATCCGACGCCAAAGAACTACCGCTAATAAAAGTCGACTGTGTATAACCTGACTGCAGCTCAGAATGATTTTATTTATTTAACTTTTCTTACATGCTGCTTAAGTAATATGATCTCTGTGTAGTATTTCTGCATTCCAGGATTATACTATATTATAATTTCTAAAATAAATACTACATTATTTTTTCCTTTACTTGGTTTTAATTTACAGTTCTATGAAACATCTCACAATAAACTCTAAAGCACAACAGTTCACACAGATACAGTATACAGTTTAAAAGGTTAGAAGACTACACATATTATAGAAAAAAACTAAAAATGAAAAGATTTCAAGATAAATGCTTCAGATAAATAAAAAATTGAGCTGCAAATGATTTCTTCAAATTCATTTGAAATTGTCCTATGACATGCGATTCATGTCGCCAAGTGTCCGTCGGTGTGAAATCTATGTGCACACTAAGACAAAAGCCCCTGCGCCCCTGGAGTGGAGCAAAGATCAAGTTTGAAGAACCTCAGAAATGTATGCGGTGAGGACCAGCCTGCCGCATCACAAACATCCTGGAGGGAAATTCCTGACAAATAGTGCTTTGGAAGCAGCCATACTCCTAGTAGAGTAGAGCCATACTCCTAGAAGAGCCTTACTCCTAGTACTCCTAGTAGAGTACAGCCAAAGGTGAAGTTTCTCTTGGTCTGACGTCTGAAAGGGAGGAGGAAAGAACCTTAGGAACATAGTATAGGGTGAAAAAAAGCCTTTACCATACCAGGCGCAAATTCCAAGCATGAGGGAGAGACCGTGAGGGCTTGAATGTCTCCAATTCTTTTGAGAGACAGGATAGCAAGGAGAAAAAAAGTTTCAGAGTGAGAAACTTCTCAGAAACTTCCTCAATAGGCTCGAAGGGAAGCTCAACGAAAGGCCTTCCAATACTATGGCCAAATCCCAGACCGGCACCCTTGTGAAGACTGCAGGTCTAAGCCTCAAGATGCCACGAAACGGGGTACTAGAGGGTGTCTTCCCAATGACAAGCCACCCAAAGGAGTGTGGTAAGCAGGTAAGGCCTCCACATACACCTTTATTGTGGAGAGGGATAACCCTGCGGAGAATCGTTCCTGCAGGAACTCCAGCACTGCACCCACTGGGCAGTTGACTGTCTTGAGTTTCCTTGTGGACGGAGCTCTGGAGTGGAGGATAAACTTATGGGCTGGGCCCCCTCAGAAGCCAAGCCCACAGTTTTCACAACTCTTGACGGGGGTGAAGGATCGACCCACTCGCGTGAGAGAGAAGGTCCCTCCTGGGCGGAATCTCCAGAAGAGAGCCGTCGAGGAAAGACGCTAAGTCTGAGAACCATACTCGGGCCAGCCAAAAGATGGATCCCGTCCCGACAAACTCTCTCCAGAAGTCCCGGGAGCAGAGCAATCGGGGGAAAACGTACAGACGTAGCCTCGGCCATGGCTGTACCATTGTGTCCAGCCCCAGAGAAACTGGATGAGTGAGGGAGAACCAAAGCGGACAGTGTGTAGTCTAGAGATGTGAAAAGATCTACTTCTGCTCGACCGAAGTTCTCCCATAGGAGCTCCACCACCTCGGCGTGGAGTCTCCATTCCTCAGCCTCGGCCCCTGCCTCAACAGGATGTCTGCACACTGGTTTAGATGCCCCGGGATGTAAACTGCCCTGACAGAGAGCAGTTTTCCTTGGGCCCACAGGAGGATCTGGTGAGCCAGCTTGTATAAGGGGCGCAACCGCAGACCCCCCTGATGGTTTATGTAAGAGACCACTGTTGTGTTGTCGGTTTGAACAAGCACATGACGGCCTCTCAAGTCTCCGTGAGGGATGCATCCATCGTTAGCATGACGTGACGACAAGGAGCTCCCAACACAGGTCTGTATGCAGTATGCAAAAATAAAGTCAGCAAAGCATGCACTTCCGTCTCCGTGTTATTGTTTACACGGTTGTCGAGGCTGGACTGTTACAGAGCTGTTGAGAGAGACGGCTCCGGGCTGCGTTTCCCAAAAGCATTGTAATACAATAGCCACCAATGGTCTTGTGATTTTTTTTTAAAATAAAACAAACTGCTTTCATGTTGTCATTATGGGGTATTGTTTGTAGAATTATGAGGAAAATAATGAATTTAATCCATTTTGGAATAAGGCTGTAACATAACAAAATGTGGAAAAAGTGAAGCGCTGTGAATACTTTCCAGATGCACAGAACATTGACCAAGCATTCACGTCTGCTTGTGCATACTTGTGAAGAGTATGTTTCTGATATGTCTCTGATAATGTCAAACTGGACATTTATTTCTTTATCTCTCTTTTCTCTTTAGGGCAGTTCAGACTATCAACAACACACAGACAACTTTGGAAGAGTGAGTGTTTTATTCCCGTTGGCTGTTCTTGTAGTAACAGAGACGTTTTTAAAATAACCATTTCTTATGTATTATTGTTATAAATCAACTATTATTCCGCCAATACTTAAAAAAAATCTGTGTTCAAGATTGTGCTTTAGTCAGTATGGTAAGTCTGCAATAATGATTTCACTTGTTTTTCTGCTTTGCCTTTTTGTTCCTCCTTCTGCTAGCATTGCCTTCACAAGTATCTGCACATAAAAAGCTTTATTGTCATCACAGTTCATAATCAGAGCTTCTGTTTGCTGAGCTGGACTCAAACTCGGGTCTCCTCAGGCACTGCTGCGCTGTTTGTCAGGAGGGCTGCCCACAAGGCTGTTGCTCCAACATTATTTTGTACTCTTGGCTTATTGTTTGGCTAAAATTAATTCTGGGTATTGCAGCTACTACTGTCTAAAAGGTCTGGCTGCAGACTGGCAGTTGCACTCTCCGACTCACACTTTCTCTCACCTGCGCTTCCTCCAGCAGTGATGTCACTTACACTTGACACAAATATCACAGAAAATAAGTTTCCAGCCATTGGAACTGGAATGGTTAATTGATTAAATATACTTTACTATAATGAGACTAAAGCATTTCTTCCTGAGAGAAAGTATTTTTGTTGCTGCTTGTACAATATATTTATCACACAATTGAAGTTTTAAAAGTTTTATACCCTATATTGCCAAAAGTTTTGGGACCTCTGCCTTTACATGCACATGAACTTTAATGACATCCCATTCTTAATCCGTAGGGTTTAATATGGAGTTGGCCCACCCTTTGCAGCTATAACAGCTTCAACTCTTCTGGGAAGGCTTTCCACAAGGTTTAGGAGTGTGTTTATGGGAATTTTTGACCATTCTTCTAGAAGCGCATTTGTGAGGTCAGGCACTGATGTTGGACGAGAAGGCCTGGCTCTCAGTCTCCACTCTAATTCATCCCAAAGGTGTTCTGTCGGGTTGAGGTCAGGACTCTGTGCAGGCCAGTCAAGTTCCTCCACACCAAACTCGCTCATCCATGTCTTTATGGACCTTGCTTTGTGCACTGGTGCGCAGTCATGTTGGAACTGGAAGGGGCCATCTCCAAACTGTTCCCACAAAGTTGGGAGCATGAAATTGTCCAAAATGTCTTGGTATGCTGAAGCATTAAGAGTTCCTTTCACTGGAACTAAGGGGCCAAGACCGACCCCTGAAAAACAACCCCACACCGTAATCCCCCCTCCACCAAACTTTACACTTGGCACAATGCAGTCAGGCAAGTACCGTTCTCCTGGAAACCGTCAAACCCAGACTCGTCCATGGGATTGCCAGACAGAGAAGCGTGATTGGTCACTCCAGAGAACATGTCTCCACTGCTCTAGAGTCCAGTGGCGGCGTGCTTTACACCACTGCATCCCACGCTTTGCATTGCACTTGGTGATGTAAGGATTGGATGAGCTGCTCGGCCATGGAAACCCATTCCATGAAGCTCTCTATGCACTGTTCTTGAGCTAATCTGAAGGCCACACAAAGTTTGGAGGTCTGTAGCTATTGACTCTGCAGAAAGTTGGCGACTTCTGCGCACTGTGACCCTCAGCATGCGCTGACCCCACTCTGTGATTTTACGTGGCCTACCACTTCGTGGCTGAGTTGCTGTTGTTCCCAATTGCTTTCACTTTGTTATAATACCACTAACAGTTGACCGTGGAATATTTAGTAGTGAGAAAATTTCACGAATGGACTTATTGCACAGGTGGCAACCTATCACGATACCACGCTTGAATTTACTGAGCTCCTGAGAGCGACCCATTCTTTCAGAAATGTTTGTAGAAGCGTCTGCATGCCTAGTGCTTGATTTTATACACCTGTGGCCATGGAAGTGATAGGAACACCTGAACTCAATGATTTGGCACAATACTTTTAGCAATATAGTGTACTTCAGCATTCAAGTAGCATAACCATAGCTAATATTTATCAAGGATACAAAGAATATTGTCAGCTCTAAACAGCAACACAAAATTACTTTTGAAATTACAATTTTAACTTTATTTTATTTTTTTATTTTTTTACGCACATATTTTTATTCTAGTTTTTTTTTTTTTTTTTTACTATTTCACAAGACTATTTACATTGCAACTATTAACTTGTTTTACTGAACAAATAAAAATAATGATAGACATAAAAATAAAACAATATAAAAAAAACTAAACTTAATAACACTTTCATAACAGCTACAACTAGTTCTTACAAATATCACTAAGTTATACATTTCCAAAAGCAAAATTGCAATAAATTGCAAAGGAAGATTGACAGATGGCTGGAAGCGATGGTTTATAGTTTCAAAAGTTTTTCCTGACACACGGCTACCATTTTGCTTCGGAAGACATTGCTGCGTCACCTGGGGTCGTATGGATTATCATGTTCATTTTGTGTGGTTTTTGAAGTGTCTACTTTAGAGGTCCTTGCTTTATGTGGACTCACAAAGATGGATTATTTTTCTAAAAATCTTTGTTTGTGTTCATCTGAAGAAAGAAAGCCATATACATCTGGGACGAGGGCATGAGGGTGAGTAAAATCATGAGAGAATTTATATTTTTGGCTGGAGTATCACAAACAGGGATGGTAAACTATACAGTGGTTTCAACATGTAAGTGATATAATAAACCAAAGATACCATTCTGTGTAATAATTTACTTTATGTATTCAAGATAGTAAGAGAGTTGGCGTTTAAACATTAGGCTATTTATAATGATTGTGACATTATCTAACAATGCAACACAATCATGATTAATAGCCTAATGTTTAAACGCAAAGAGCCGCAATAGTGAACCAATATAATTAGATATAATTATTGTAGATCAGAGATTCAATTCTAAACATAACATTGACCAAAAAAAAATTATACATACGCCAACGATGACTCCATTGGAAGCACTTCTAAATCTGACATGTGTAGGTATGCGTAGATTTGTAAGTGATGTTTCCGACAGCTGAGACTGCAAGTGGCGTCACTGAAAGAGGAAGTGCAGGTGAATGAGAGCACACGTCCCTATCGGGCCTGTCAGAGCCACTGACCTCACACTGAGCTTACTCCAAAAATTGTGTTGAAGTGTAATAAAAGTATACTATATAAATGTGCATGTATAGAAATTAACATGTATGGCTGTAATTGCTGTTTGTTATCATTTCTGTACTGTTGGCCACAGGGTCCTAAGGGCCACAGTCCCTGGACAGGAGTGTCACAGTTCCTGCAGACGTCTCAAAAAATCATCCAGTTTGCCTCGGGGCAGGAACCGCAGCCAGGAGACACCATCATCTATGTGGCTGGAGCTTTTGACCTTTTCCGTATCCTTTCATGCTTAGACAATACTTAGTGCAAACTCAAAAGAACAAATATTGTAAAATATCCAGAGTGCTCTTCTCTATAATGAAGGGCTGTCAAAATCAATATATTGATTTAAAAAATCTGGTGGAAGGGAAGATTGTCAGTAAATAACAAAGAACACTATATTGCCAAAAGTTTTGGGACACCTGCCTTTACACCTGCCTTTGGGACACTACATTTTCAAATAAATATCCAAATAAATTTTATTACTAAACTAAATTATATCAACTACATTACTTGAATATATATGATAATTGAAATGAGCTGATGACATCACCGTTTTCTCCAGAGCGGCTGTACAGCCGAATCAAATTCTGTTCATTATTTTCCTGTTTAACACTGTGAAGCTGCTTTGAAACAATCTGCATTGTAAAAAGCGCTATATAAATAAAGTTGACTTGACTTGACATGGATATGAACTTTAATGGCATCCCATTCTTAATCCGTAGGGTTTAATATGGAGTTGGCCCACCCTTTGCAGCTATAACAGCTTCAACTCTTCTGGGAAGGCTTTCCACAAGGTTTAGGAGTGTGTTTATGGGAATTTTTGACCATTCTTCTAGAAGCGCATTTGTGAGGTCAGGCACTGATGTTGGAAGAGAAGGTCCAGCAGCTGAGAAGGCTCGCAGTCTCCGGTCTAATTCATCCCAAAGGTGTTCTATCGGGTTGAGGTCAGGACTCTGTGCAGGCCAGTCAAGTTCTTCCACACCAAACTCGCTCATCCATGTCTTTATGGACCTTGCTTTGTGCATGGGTGCGCAATCATGTTGGAACAGGAAGGGGCCATCCCCAAACTGTTCCCACAAAGTTGGGAGCATGAAATTGTCTTGGAATGCTGAAGCATTAAGAGTTCCTTTCACTGGAACTAAGGGGCCAAGCCCAACCCCTGAAAAACAACCCTACACCATAATCCCCCCTCCACCAAACTTTACACTTGGCACAATGCAATGCAGTTAGACAAGTCCCGTTCTCCTGGCAACCGCCAAACCCAGACTTGTCCATGGGATTTCCAGACAGAGAAGCGTGATTGGTCACTCCAGAGCACACGTATGCACTGCTCTAGAGTCCAGTGGCGGCGTGCTTTACGCCACTGCATCCCACGCTTTGCATTGCACTTGGTGATTTAAGGCTTGAATGAGCTGCTCGGCCATGGAAACTCATTCCATGAAGCTCTCTACGCTTCCTATCGCGGTACCACGCTTGAATTCACTGAGCTCCTGAGAGCGACCCATTCTTTCACAAATGTTTGTAGAAGCGTCTGCATGCCTAGGTGCTTGATTTTATACACCTGTGGCCATGGAAGTGATTGCAACACCTGAATTCAATGATTTGGTGTAGGGATGGGTGATATGACCTAAAATCCAGCCTCTTGCGATAACAATATATATCACGATATATAAATTATAATAGAACCATTTCAGAACAGGTTACATAGACCCTAAGGAAAGCTGAACTGCTAAATGTATTTTTTTAAAGAAAGAAAGAAACGTATGTAGTTTTGAGAACATTTATTGTGCAAAATTGTAATTATACAACATACTGTTGCAGATAAATAAAATCCAAGTACACTAGCTGCAGAGACTTTAACAAAGAAAAAGCTTAAAGTATAGTTTTTTTTTCCTTTAGGCACTATACTTAGTTAGTTTAAGTCATTGGTTTTTAAATGCCATGCAGATAACTTTTTAGTTAAGGAACAGACACTGTACTGAAAATACTTTCAGTATTAGGCAAAGAAAATTATTTTGTGTAATGCACAGATACTTTATATAAAAACATATTTCAAACAAAGACTAATAGACTAATTGACACGGTCTCTGCAGACACTTCAGGGATGCGTTGGTAATGTCTGGGCGCTGGTCCACCATCTGATCTGGATATGGCCCGGATCCGGCTGACTGCAGTAAACCTCGGGACAAACAGAGAGACTAACATTAGCGTAGATGCCATTCTTCTTATGATGTAACGAGTACATCAGGTGTTATGGGAAGTGTTCCCGGTTCCGGCTGACCTAGTTAATGCAGCCTAACAATTTGAATAAAATATAAATTAAAAATATTTTATTTGTATGCCATAGTAAAGAGATGTGTTTTTAGTCTAGATTTAAACTGACAGAGTGTGTCTGCTTCCCGAACAATGCTAGGAAGGCTGTTCCAGAGTTTAGGTGCTAAATAGGAAAAGGATCGACCGCATGCAGTTGATATTGATATTCTAGGTATTATCAGCTGGCCAGAGTCTTGAGACCGCAATAGACGTGATGGAGTATAATGCGTTAAGAGTTCGCTCAAGTACTGGGGAGCTAAACCATTTAGTGCTTAGTAAGTAATTAGCAAGATTTTAAAATGTATGCAATGGTTAATAGGGAGCCAGTGCAGTGTTGACAGAACCGGGCTAATATGGTCATACTTCCTGGTTCTAGTAAGAACTCGAGCTGCTGCGTTTTGGACCAGCTGCAGTTTATTTATTAAGCGAGCAGGGCAACCACCCAGTAGAGCATTACAATAATCTAGCCTTGAGGTCATGAACGCATGAACTAACTGTTCAGCATTTTGCATTGAAAGCATATGCCGTAATTTAGATATATTTTTAAGATGGTAGAATGCAGTTTTACAGATGCTAGAAACATGGCTTTCAAATGAGAGATTGGTATCAAAGAGCACACCCAGGTTCCTAACTGACGACGAGGACTTGACAGAGCAGCCATCAAGTGTTAGACAGTATTCTAGGTTACTACATGTGGAGTTTTTTTGTCCAATAATTAAAAATGCAGTTTTTTCTGAATTAAGTTGCAGGAAATTACTAGTCATCCAATTTTTTTATATCAGCTATGCATTCCGTTAATCTTGTGAATTGGTAAGTTTCGTCAGGGCGTGAAGAAATATAGAGCTGAGTATCGTCAGCATAACAATGAAAACTAACGCCATGCTTCCTAATGATATCTCCCAGTGGTAGCATGTACAGGGTGAAAAGCAACGGTTCTAGCACTGAGCCCTGCGGTACTCCATATTGAACTTGTGATCGGTGTGACATCTCCTCATTTACTGCTACAAACTGATAACGGTTAGATAAGTATGATTTAAACCATGCCAATGCAATTCCACTAATGCCAACATAATTTTCGAGTCTATTCAAAAGAATGTTGTGGTCGATAGTATCGAATGCAGCGCTAAGAACGAGTAACACTAACAGAGAGATACAACCACGATCGGATGATAAGAGTAAATCATTTGTCACTCTAATGAGAGCAGTCTCAGTACTATGATACGGTCTAAATCCTGACTGGAAATCCTCACAGATACCATTTCTTTCTAAAAAGAAGCATAATTGTGAGGACACTGCCTTTTCTAGTATTTTTGACAGAAAGGGTAGATTTGAGATTGGCCTGTAATTGACTAATTCTGTAGGATCAAGTTGCGTTTTTTTAATAAGTGGTTTAATAATAGCCAGCTTAAAAGTTTTCGGTACATATCCTAATGTCAAGGATGAATTAATGATATTAAGAAGAGGATCTATGACCTCTGGAAGCATCTCTTTTAGTAGTTTAGTCGGTATAGGGTCTAGCATACATGTTGTTGATTTAGATGATTTAACAAGTTTAGCCAATTCTTCTTCTCCTATAGCAGTGAATGAATGTCATTTTTCCTCAGTGACACTACAATGCACTATCTGATGTGATACAGTAGTAGACGGCTGCATGGTTATAATTTTTTTCCTAATATTATCAATCTTACAAATAAAGAAGTTCATAAAGTCATTACTGCTGTGCTGTGGGCAGACATCAGAAGTTGAAGCTTTATTTTTGGTTAATTTAGCCACTTTATCGAATAAATACCTAGGGTTGTGTTTGTTTTCTTCTAAGAGAGTCGAGAAATAAGCAGATCTAGCAGTTTTTACGGCCTTTCTGTATGAAATCATGCTCTCTTTCCATGAAATGCGAAAAACTTCCAGTTTTGTTTTCTTCCAGCTGCGCTCCATTTTTCTGGCTGCTGTTTTAAGGGCCCGGGTGTGCTCATTGTACCACGGCGTTGGAGTATTTTCTTTAATCTTCTTTAAGCGCAGAGGAGCAACTGTGTCTAAAGTGCTGGAAAAGAGAGAGTCAATAGTTTCTGTTGCAACATCGATTTCCTCTGGGCTATCTGGGATGCTGAGGAGATGAAACTGATGAGGAAGTTTATTTACAAAGAAATCTTTAGTCGCAGCAGTGATAGTCCTGCCATACTTGAAGCGAGGGGACGGCTTTGCAGCCTTTGCTAAATTAAGTATACATGATACTAGATAATGATCTGAGATGTCATCGCTCTGCTGCAGAATTTCAACGGTATCAATATTTATTCCATGTGACAATATTAGGTCTAAAGTATGATTGCGGCGATGAGTGGGTCCTGATACATGTTGCCTAACTCCAATAGAGTTTAGAATGTCTCTAAATGCCAATCCCAATGCGTCTTTTTCCTTGTCTACATGGATATTAAAATCACCAACAATTAGGACTTTATCTGTAGCCAGTACTAACCCTGATAGAAAATCAGCAAATTCTCTGGTAAAGTGTGTATTGTGCCCTGGTGGCCTGTATACAGTAGCCAACACAAATGTTAAACGGGATTTATCAATTTCACTACATAACGTTACGTAAAGCACCAAAACTTCAAAAGAATTATATTTGAAACTAGACTTCTGAGTAATACTGAAGATATTATTATAAATTACAGCAACACCTCCCCCTTTACCTTTCAGACGCGGCTCGTGTTTATAACAATAATCTTGTGGGGTGGACTCATTTAAAGTAATGTAGTTGTCAGGTTTTAGCCAGGTTTCTGTCAAACACAGCACATCTAGATTATTATCTGTAATCATATCATTAACAATAAGCATTTTTGAGGAAAAGGATCGAATATTCAGCAGCCCGAGCTTTATCATTTGTTCATCTGTATTATATCTGTTGTTTATTTGTTGGACATCAATTCAATTTTTACCGTTGAATAGTTTTGGTGTTTTTTTGTATTTACTAATTCGTGGAACAGACACAGTCTCTATGTGATAATATCTAGGTGAAAGAGTCTCTATGTGCTGGGATTTATCTGACTTCTGTGACACGAGACAGCTAGCAGACGGTCGGGTAAGCCAGTCCGTCTGCTTCCTGACCTGGGCCCTAGTTAGTCAAGGTTTAGCTTTAAGACTATGTGCCAAATTACTAGATAGAAGAGCGGCACCAACCCAGGAGGGATGGATACCATCTCTTTTCAACAGGTCAGATCTGCCACAAAAGCTTTTCCAATTGTCTATGAACCCTATGTTATTTTGCGGACACCACTTAGACAACCAGCCATTGAGTGATGATAGTCTGCTAAGTATCTCATCACTCCTTTTAACGTGGAGGGGACCAGAGCAAAAAACGCTATCAGCCATCGTACTTGCGAGTTCACACACCTCTTTAATGTTAATTTTGGTGATCTCCAACTGGCGAAGTCTAACATCATTAGTGGCGACATGAATAATAATCGTAGAGAATTTGCTTTGATGTCAGGCGCTCTGGCTCCCGGTAAACATGTGACTATGGTGGCTGGTGTCTCTATTTTCACGTTCCGTGTAATAGAATCACCAATAACTAGGGCACTTTCAACAGGATTCTCAGTGCCCAGTTGCCCTGCTGCACGGGCTCTACAGCTGGAACCGAACAATGTACAGATTTCACTAAGCTAGTCGCATCCAAAGCAGTGTCTAAAGCTGTTACGTTCTTACTACTCTCAAATAAAGTCTGGATGCGTGTCTCTAATTCTGAAATCTTCTCCGTCAGCCTGACTATCTCCTTACATTTATCACATGTGAAGCCCTGTTCACCAACGGAGACAGATATACTAAACATGAAACATGTAGTGCAGGTGACAATAAAAGGAGAAGACATGGCTTACCGTATTTGTTGATTAATCCAACTTACCACAGTTGTTTGATGGAGTCTACTTGCTAATCCAATTAATTCAGTTGTGTTTGTTGACTAATCCAACTCACCACAGTTGTTTGATGGACTAGTAAAGGCACGAGAGACAAAACAGGAAACCCGGATGCACGTATGGCAGGCTAACAGGCTACTGAAATGCTAACGCGTTGTGAAATGCTAACACGTTGTGATAGTGATTTAGATTAAATGCTAGCAATGTCAATTTTAACGTGATAGGCAATATTAAACAATATATGGTGATGAGTAAGTTATATTTAGCAGTATAAACAACAAAGAAAAGATATCAAATAGAGATTAAAAGCAAAGCTGTACAGAGCTGCAAACACTGCAGCGAGGCAGACAGGAGCAATCGATCAGGAGCAGACAGGAGCAATCGATGAGGTGTCTTGTTAATAAAGGAACGGATACTGTGAATTAGGGAAATACTTCCAGTATTAGGCAATGGCATGGCTATTCCAAATAAAGAAAATTCTTGCAAGTGTAGTGCACAGATACTTCAAATGAAAACATAATAAAGTGCAAAATTAAAGCACAATATTTTTTTTGAATAAAGATACACGTCAACTAAAGAAAATGTTTTAAGTATAAACATTTCTTTACAGTAGTGCCATGCCATAGACAGTAAAAAGTGCAAAACAGTGCAGAGAGCACCAAATGTAGTTTTAGTTATTTTCTTAAAGGACACAAAAGATGCAAAGAACAGAAAAACGGGTGTCTTCTCGGTTAAAAAGCAACACAACAACAAATCTTAAAATTGGGCACTTGAGATTTTTGCGTTCTTCGGACTGGATCTTGGGGTTGGCTGCATTTCCTAGCAATGCTGGTATTCAGTGACATGTTTCGTTTTGAGGTGGTTGAACAAATTAGTCGTAACTAACTCTCTTAGCCGGAACTGTTGCTCCACACACTCTACAGAGTATAGTTTGCTGCTGCTCGTCAGACGGCTTAAATCCGAACCAAGTCCAAATAATGGATGTTGCACCGGTCTTTTTCACCAGCTCCTCCGTTTCGATTTCAGCCATGTTTACTCAAGATGACGCAGCTTGTGGCTCTAAATTTTGCAGGTAGATTGCGTCATTAACATGCATGATCGCGATAGTGCAATAGAATAAAATCTCTATCGTAGGCCAATTTTGTATCGTTTATATTGCATATCGTTTCTATCGCCCATTACTAATTTGGAGGGGTGTCCCAATACTTTTGGCAATATAGTATGTGTTCTGATGGCTCACACATAGTCATCAGAAGACTGAACAGACACAATCAAAATGACTGAATTATGCTGTAAATTATTCATTTAAGGTATGCCAGCAGAAGATCTGGTGAACACCGGTTACTCACAACATTGTCAAGAAACAGCCTGCGTTGAAAAAATTGCTTCGAAAGTTGTATAGTTATCAGCCATCACTATTTCATGAATAACCGGTAACAAGCATGGATATTAAAAACACTTCTTGAGACCCTTGCATTCTTTTCCACCTTGCTTTTCCTGAGGATACACGTGTGTATGCCACCTAAGACGATGTTAATGTTGTACTTTTTGACCCGATGTACATCAGACATTGGCCATGTGGATTTCCTGGATGCAGTGTCCCAGCTTTCAGAGAAGCCATATGTCATCGTGGGGTTGCACTTTGATCAGGTAAGCTGGATACAGGAAAGTCTTTGAAAGATTATTATTGAAAGAAATCTGGAAGAGATGTGCGAGAAGGAGAAACTGCATGTTTGTTTACTTTTTACTATAATTCTAGGAGGTGAATCGTTACAAGGGAAAAAACTATCCCATCATGAACATCCATGAGAGGACACTGAGTGTGCTGGCCTGTCGAGTGAGTGTTTGATCTGATCGCAGTTGGTGCCTGTTTATGTCTTGATATGTTTGATATGAATTTCTTCCTTTTGTTTCCAAATCTCTCAGTATGTCTCTGAGGTTGTTATAGGAGCACCATATGCTGTAACAAAAGACTTACTGGACCATTTCAAGGTATCCACTCTATTATTGTGTTGACATGTAGCCAGATGTTTGACCATCACCATGAAAACCGTGAGACTGATACCTTTTGCCTGTGTAAACGTGGCCATAGAGTAATACACTGTCCTCATGGTGTAGGTAGACCTGGTGTGCCATGGCAAAACTGAAGTGTTTCTAGACAGAGATGGATCCGACCCATATGCTGTAAGTGCCACATCGAGATTTACTCAAAATTCCAGCACAACACACTTCTATTTGATCATCTGTGCATGTTTTCCACACACAGGTACCCAGGAAAATGGGAATATTGCAGACAGTGGATAGTGGAAACAGTCTCACCACTGACAACATTGTGCAGAGGATCATCAAAAATAGGTGTTGCAATTAATAATAATACGTTTAATTAAGTTTAAATCTTGACAAAACACACATAAATCTTAAACGTACACATATAAAAAAAGATCTAAAACGTACACATATAAGCATAATCAAATGACCACTGTTTTGCCATTTATATCTATTAGCGACCTTACACAGATCAGGCATAACATTATGACGTGACAAGAATAACACTGATTATCTCTTCATCACGGTACCTGTTAGTGGGTGGGATATATTAGGCAGCAAGTGAACATTTTGTCCTCAAAGACAAGAAGCAGGAAAAATGGGCAAGCGTAAGGATTTTAGCGAGTTTGACAAGGGACAAGTTGTGATGGCTAGACGACTGGGTCAGAGCATCTCCAAAACTGCAGCTCTTGTGGGGTGTTCCCAGTCTGCAGTGGTCAGTATCTATCAAAAGTGCTCCAAGGAAGGAACAGTGGTGAACCGGAGACAGGGTCATTGATGCACATGGGGAGCGAAGGCTGGCCCATGTGGTACGATCAAACAGACGAGCTACTGTAGCTCAAATTGCTCAGGAATGCTGGTTCTGATAGAATGGTGTCACACAGTGCATCTCAGTTTGTTGCGTATGGGGCTGCATAGCCACAGACCAGTCAGGGTGCCCATACTGACCCCTGTCCACCGCCGAAAGCACCAACAGTGGGCATGTGAACATCAAAACCTTGGGTCCTGCCATCCATGTAGAGGTTACTTTGAAACTTACCACCTACCTAAGCACTGTTGCAGACCATGTACACCCTTTCATGGAAACGGTATTCCCTGGTGACTGTGGTCTCTTTCAGCAGGATTATGTTCCTGCCACAAAGCAGAAATGGTTCAGGAATGGTTTGAGGAGCACAACAACGAGTTTGAGGTGTTGACTTGGTCTCCAAATTCCCCAGATCTCAATCCAATCGAGCATCTGTGGGATGTGCTGAACAGGAGGTCCCACCTTGCAACTTACAGGACTTAAAGGATCTGCTGCTAACATCTTGGTGTCAGATACCACAGCACACATTCAGGGGTCTAGTGGTGTTCATGCCTCGATGGGTCAGGGCTGTTTTGGCAGCAAAAGGGGGACCAACACAATATAAGTCATAATGTTATGCCTGATCAGTGTAATTTGTATGTTGTTTCCTGGTCTGGGCTCCAGGTGCAGGATGCAGGTTAACAGAAATGTTTCAGCTTCAAAACCAGATAAGCTCTTTTGACTGCATCTGTAACAAAATTATTTCAACTCATTCCTCAGTGTCCATATATCGATGGAAACATGTTTAATGCACTTACAATGGTTTGTTAAAGCGCCTATATATATGATTATTCTCCAAAAAAAAAACATAACAACTTTTAGACATGTTTTGGCCTTATCCCATAGAATGTACTGTATAGCAGCTCATGACAGGAGTAGTCTCATGTTATGTTTAATGTTAAAATGTTGTGGCTATACTTCCAAAACTCCAAACGTTTCAGCACTGTCAGCAATTATCAATTATAAATTAAGTTGCATTATAGAAATGCACTATTCAGGGTCAGGTTTGAGTAAAATAACAATAGAAAGCAAGTTATATTTGGCTGGTCATGTGAGATGTTGAAATGGACAAGCACTGTCAGCAATTATCAATGCAACGCTAGTATTATTACTGTACCTGTTGTGCCTGCCAGGTTGCTGTTTGAGGCAAGAAACCAGAAAAAAGAGGCCAATGAGATGGCAGTGATCCAGGCCATGAAGCGACAAGAAGAGGAGAGAGCACAGGCTGTGCTGTAGGGAAAAATACACCATCAAAGACTAACAAAACCCAGTACATGCAGTTGACTCTTTTCTAATGTTTCTTCTACATACTGGACTTACATACTATCACAACACCAGCAGCTGGAAGCACCTTTTATTGCTGAATTAGCACGTGTTGTTTTGGGGAGCTGTGTGTTCAACCCGATCTCACAGGAAGACGCAACTATTTTATGAGGTGGCGATTTCGTATGAATTCATGCAATCGTAAGGAAACATACTATTTTGAGGCAAAAAGGTACCACACCTCTAAACATAATCGTCACTGTGGTATAAGTAGATCGTATGAAAACATATGAATGAGATTGCACAAATTCTTACCAATTTGCCAAAACGTAAAATAATTACGAACTGCCATGAGATTGTGTCGGTGTGTCCATTTAGCTGACATGTGCTTTTGTGAACCCCTCCAACTCTTCATCATTTCCTCCTGATGGCCGCTCTGATCAGATCTACTCACTGAGGAAGAAAGGAGGCTGGTATGTGTGCACTTTGATGACCAAGATGACTTACATGACCTTTACCTCTACATGTAAGTCCAGAGATTCCAGTTTCGCTTGGAAACCAACACTCCTGAATCCACTGGAAGAGTATTACAGTCTTCTGTCCTAATATGGTTTATTCATGATAAATAATTAATATATATTTATCTGTCATAATCAATGGCTAATCCTCATATGAAATTTAGTTTTCATTGTAAAGCACTCCAGCAAAGTGAATTGTTCTAAAAAAAAAATTAATAGCTAAGGATATGCTGTTCAACAAACATGCATTTTAACATGTCCTTACAAACCTTTTTTATGTTTATTATTTTTAACTGAATCATTGTATCTAGTCAAAAGGATAAAGGAACATGTTTCAGGATGGCTCTTTTGTTAGAATGTCACATTCTTGTAGTTAAGGGGATAGTTCACGCACAAAACAAATTCTGTCATCCCAGCTAACAAAGTTTTGTTCCCAGAATGATTTCCAAAAATTCTGTTTTGGTTATGGAAACATTAAAATGTCCAGTTTTCTTAATGTTAGTGAAACATTTTTTAAGGTTAGTGTGATGTTCCTGAAACATTCTTTCAACTGAATTTTTATTAACAACTCAACATACTTTACATCAAATTCCTCAGTGTTAAATGAACACTACTGTACTATACTCTACTGTTCTAATATCTGTGTGGGTCCAATCTATAACTGAATTAACTGCAGTTAATTCAGTGAATAAAGTTTGACTTTCTGTCATACAGAAGTTCTTATTGAGAATTAACAGAGGTTTAGATGTTGGTGTTTTATTCAATGTTTTTATTTGAAGTCACCATTAGGGGGCTCTTGGTCACTTACCACTTTTGTTCGTTTATTTCTCTTTTAGCAGTTGCAATAGTGAATAGTGGGATATATTATGCAGCAAGTGAACATTTTGTCCTCAAAGTTGATGTGTTAGAAGCAGGAAAAATGGGCAAGCGTAAGGATTTGAGCGAGTTTGACAAGGGCTAAATTGTGATGGCTAGACGACTGGGTCAGAACATCTCCAAAACAGCAGCTCTTGTGGGGTGTTCCCGGTCTGCAGTGGTGAGTATCAATCAAAAGTGCTCCAAGGAAGGAACAGTGGTGAACCGGAGGCAGGGTCATGGGCGGCCAAGGATCATTGATGCACATGGGGAGCGAAGGCTGGCCAAGGCTGGATGTTACTTTGACACGTACCACCTACCTAAGCATTGTTTCAGACCATATACACCCTTTCATGGAAACGGTATTCCCTGGTGGCTGTGGCCTCTTTCAGCAGGATAATGAGCCCTGCCACAAAGCAGAAATGTTTCAGGAATGGTTTGAGGAGCACAACAACAAGTTTGAGGTTATGACTTGGCCTCCAAATTCCCCAGATCTCAATCCAATCGAGCATCTGTGGGATGTGCTGGGCTCTTGGTCATTGACTTTTGTTCGTTCATTTCTCTTTCATGAGTTGCAGTAGTGTTTCTGCAATGGAAAATAAAGACTGATGAAAAAGCAGATCAACACGTCTGCTGTACTGGTAATAAGATTACTGCATTAAATTGGTTTAAACAACTGCTTTTTTCTGTAGTTTCATGACTGACTTAAATATATGAAGTCAAAGCATTAATGAACTGAAAAAAAATTAAATAAACTAATTCAGATGTTGTAATAGAAAGGTCCCTTGTAATGCAAAGTTCTGTGGGAGATCTTCCAAAAATGCTACAACATCTTTTTTGCAGAAATTGAGACACACATAGGGCCCTATTTTAACAATCTGAGCGCATGATCTGAAGCTCACGGCGCAGCTGCTCTTAGGGCGTGTCCAAATCCACTTTTGCTAGTTTAACGACAGAAAAACGGTTGGCGTTCCAGGCGCATGGTCCAAAAGGGTTGTACCTAGTCTCTTAATGAGTCATGGGTGTGTTTTAGGCGTAACGTGCAATAAACCAATCAGAGTCTCATCTCCCATTCCCTTTAAAAGCCAGTTGCGCTCGCGCCATGCTGGAAAGGAAAGACTGAACGCATCTCCAGAGAGGAGCCTTTTATTTTTAATATTTAAAAATGTGTGTGTGCTGCTGTGCGTCCCTGTGTGTGTAATAAGCAGAGTGTACACGCGTTGTGCACCACCTATAGGCTCATATTACTAACACACCCTTTAAATAACACAAAAAATACTGCGCTATTGACTTTAGAGCAGGTTTGTGTTGGTCAATGGCGCAGTCGTTTTCAGTTCCTTAAAATAGCAACGCTCCAACAATGCTCCTGAACACACCTGGTTTTCAGACCAGCACACCCATGGGTGAACAGATGCGCCAGTGCATTTGCTATTTAAACAACGTGACACTGGACGTGAAAATGATAACTGCGTCGGGCTGAAACTAGCAAAAAACACTTGCATTGTGCCTGGCCTATAGGGCCCTTAGACATCAACACTCATCATACAAACCTCAACAATGGCAAAATTCAAAAGAAATATTCAAATATAAATGGTAAAATAGTTCAGCTGCATAATTAATTCATGATGAAATGCATGCTGGGAGTCATGAATGAGTTCTGCACAATATTAAAATAATTTTGACAAAACACACTTCTGATCAGTGATTAGACTTCAGATGTGATGGCCATTTCATGATGTCACCATTAATTAACAGCCAACATCACATGATTAATGCAGTGATGCAGCGTTTTCTGAACACACTATTAAAGCAGCCAGAGAAAAACTAACAAAACACTCAAGGGTCAGGAGCCCAACTAAAGCAAACACTGATCACCATAATGGTGACTACAAATGTTTGCTCCTCTTTCCTTCAGGTGTCATCACTAATGGTCACACTGAGCGGTGTTCATGAAACACAGGGGATTTTGCTGTATAGCATCCACCTTAAGTCATTTTTAAGCCAAAAAGTGATCCTTAATATTTGAAGGACGTTCAAGGAATGTTAGTGTATTTGGTCTCGTCGGAATAGAAGATCTGCTACACTCTAAAAAATGCTGGGTTAAAAAAAAAACAAGTTGGGTTGAAAATGGACAAACCCAGCGATTGGGTTGTTTTAACCCAGCGGTTGGGTTAAATGTTTGCCCAACATGCTGGCCAGTTATATTTAACTCAACTATTGTTTAAAAATTACTATATGGCTGGCTTAAAATGAACCCAAAATAGATTGGAAATTAAAAATCAGACACATAATTACTAGAGGCAACAATAATAATCAAAAGGTGGACATTTATTCATAAGCAATTTATTATTGTTTAATTATTAGCCTATTCCTTAAACTTATTAATAATGTTCATTTATTAAACATAGGCTATTAATAAACATTAATTTCCAACATATTTTGGGTTCATTTTAAGCGAACAATGTAATATTTAAGCAGTAGTTGAGTTAAATAAAACTACCCAGCACGTTGGGCAAACATTTAACCCAACCGCTGGGTTAAAACAACACAATCACTGGATTTGTCCATTTTCAACCCAACTTGGGTTGTTTTTAACAGAGCATTTTTAGAGTGTATTCTCTTTATGTTTCTCCTCAGCTGATTAAAAAGGTTTACTCCCATATAAATATTTATAAAAAAGACTATTAAACTATTAAAGCCACTGAATTTGAATCAGTTGTTGGAGTACTCAAACTGAATGGGATAAATCATATTTAATTCAATGTGGTTTCATAAAGTGTGTATTCAAGAGAATGTGAGGATTCAAATTTTAGCTGAAATGTGATTTTGATGCTTCTAAATGCACTACTGGGAAATTATATTCACAATTTCACACCTCACAGCTCCACCTTGTGGAAAAATTGGACCATTACAATAAATAGGAAGACTATTCAAACAAGAGTGGTTTGAGAAAAAAGTTGTATATGTTGTTGATTTAATAGATGAAGATGGTCAGTTTATTCAATATAATTAATTCATGGAGAAATGTAAATTATTCTACGATTTCAACACACCATCAAAAGTTAAAATTTGTGATGACGAAACATTTAGAAATAAGTCTATTATTATCTTAAATGGCCAGTTGTACCTAAAATGAAGGACATTCAGTTTAGAATCATCAATAATGTTTATCTTAAGGAAAAGATTCTGATTTGAAGGGGGTTTTTGTGGATTCTGCTCAGAAGAGCCTGAACCCATTGAACATTTATTTTTTCCTTGCCCGGTCACATCGCAGTTCTGGCAGGATCTTGGGACTGAAATTCCTTCACTAAATTTTATTTCAGGTTTTGGACGGTCTCTCAAAAAAGATGTCAATGATGTTAAATGTTATTATTACTATGGGTAAATATCATATACATAAAAGCAAGTGGAATAACAGTAAACCCTCTTTACACACAGAGGAAAAAGGGTGTCAAAATGGTACCTTTAGGGGTACAACAGCTTGTCACAGGGGCAGTACCCTTAAAAGGACATCTTTTAGTATCCATAAAACAGCTGGCTTGACATTAACGCTTGTCCGCTTGTCCGGGACAAGTGAATTTTTTGAAGGGGCAAGTGAAAGAGAATTTTACTTGCCCGACAGGACAACGTCAATAACAAAAAATAACCAGGGAATCACCAAAATGCAAGAATGATATTCATTTAGTGTAAGTGGCGATCGATAGTGGATAACTGACTCTAACAAGGTCACGCTGTTGAGGCTCGCACAGCCTCTCGAGGAGAAATCAAAACAAATGAGCGCCGCTCAAACATACTGTGGTAGAAATTCAAAATGTGGAGTTTTTATATATATAACAACATATGATACAGTTAAGCAACATCACACGACCAAGAGTGCTGAATACCATCACGATTGAAATGTGACACTGATTTAATTAACATTGTCACTTACATTTTAGACACAATATTGACTGTTTTGTTCTATTTCAGCAGTGAAAATATTTCCAAACAATGATCATAGAAGAGCGCTTTGAATGAATGGGTTAAATCAAAGATTCAATGACTCACTCATTAAGACGGCCCCCTGCCGCCACCTACTGGCCGTTTAGTTTCATGTTTAAACATTCTTTCCAACATTTCTTATTTGTATATTCAAAAAATATTTAAAAACGTCTCAAAACATAATTTAAGGCAGTTGTAATTTTTCAGAGTAAATTATTTAATTTGATTGGTAACAGCCATATTGTCTTATTCTAATTTAGTTTATTGATCAAATTTAAGAATATAAAATGAAAGCTGAGGCTGAATCTTAATAAGATTAGGGGAAAATGCCCTTTATAAAAGTAAAAATATCACAGATATACAGATATGTAAAATCTGATTGAACATTGCTTCAGAATAAATTATATTTACAACACAAAACAAAAACAAACAAAAAAAATAATAATTTCCAGACAAGCACATTTTTTACTTGGACAAGTGACAGATTTACTTGTCCTAAGGACAAGCACATGAACAGGCTTAATGTCGAGCCCTGCATAAAATACTTATTTAAAGATAATTGGTGAATTTTATAACGTCATGTATGAGTCTCTTTCCTTGTAAGATTTTGTACATGCTTCAATGTTTTATTTTATTTGTTTTTTTCTCTCCTTGCAAGATTATGCTTTTGTTTATTGTACTAAATATGCTGTTGTTTATTTTATAGGCATGCAACACAGATATACGAATGGAGATTTAATTTTATTTTCATATGCATATTATTGTTCCCTACTTGAGTTTGATATTGATATTGTTCAATTTAAAATATATATTATTTTGTGACCGAGAAGCCGTTTCACACACAAAAATATTTTTTTACTTCCGTTTCATGGCGATTTTTTTTCTTCATGCCGAATTAAAAAAGTCCCCAATTATGTCCTGTGACGTCACGTCCCCGAAACGCAGTTTGAACAGGTGTGGTGCAACGAGGGTTACCGCAAATATCACTTGTCTGGCGTTTTAAACACGATTTTAACTCTATAGCTTTAGAAATGTTTCGCAGTTTTGACTTTTCAACATCCCTGCAGGTAAGTTAAATATGGAGTTATACTTTAAAAAGGCGGCGCTGATTTGAGTAGTAGTTCACGAGTTGTGTGGTGTTTGTAGGCTTGTCTCGCGGCTGTGCAGAAGTGTGTGAAGTCGAGGGATGAAGAGAAAACATCCTGCAATCAGAGTGTTCGCATAGAGCGCGAGCTGCGCGTGCACAGAGTCCTGATACTGGGTAACTATAATGCAAGCACAATCGAATTGATCACAATATGCAATCAGTGAACACATGACCAAAAAATAAAATAAAAAATTGGAAATGACTTGAATTCTGCAGGTGCACATTGCGTGTTGTTAACAAATTAAGCTGTTCCTAATACATCATGATTCTTAATTGTATAATGTGTATAGCTCCAAATGTTACCAGTGTCATCTTGACCTGCTTGATTTGTGAAATTTTATTTTTTTTACAGTAAAGCACTTAAACAAACCCCTTGCTATAAGTCCGCTAGTCAGAAATGCATTTTACATGCTGAACTACACTATATTGTCAAAAGTTTTGGGATGCCTGCCTTTACATGAACATGAACTTTAATGACATCCCATTCTTAATCCGTAGGGTTTAATATGGAGTTGGCCCACCCTTTGCAGCTATAACCGCTTCAACTCTTCTGGGAAGGCTTTCCACAAGTTTAGGAGTGTGTTTATGGGAATTTTTGACCATTCTTCTAAAAGCGCATTTGTGAGGTCAGGCACTGATGTTGGACGAGGACCTTGCTTTGTGCACTGGTGCGCAGTCATGTTGGAACAGGAAGAGGCTAAACTGTTCCAACAAAGTTGGGAGCACAAAATTGTCCAAAATGTCTTGGTATGCTGAAGCATTAAGAGTTCCTTTCACTGGAATTAAGGGGCCAAGCCCAACCCCTGATAAACAACCCCACACCATAATCCCCCCTCCACCAAACTTTACACTTGGCACAATGCAGTCAGACAAGTCCCGTTCTCCTGGCTACCCCCAAACCCAGATTCGTCCATGGGATTGCCAGGCAGAGAAGCGTGATTGGTCACTCCAGAGAACATGTCTCCACTGCTCTAGAGTCCAGTGGCGGCGTGCTTTACACCACTGCATCCCATGCTTTGCATTGCACTTGGTAATGTAAGGATTGGATGAGCGAGCAACCCATTCCATGAAGCTCTCTACACACTGTTCTTGAGCTAATAGGTCTGTAGCTATTGACTCTGCAGAAAGTTGATGACTTCTGCACACTGTGTGCCTCAGCATGCGCTGACCCCGCTCTGTGATTTTACGTGGTCTACCACTTCGTGGCTGAGTTGCTGTTGTTCCCAATTGCTTCCACTTTGTTATAATACCACTTACAGTTGACCGTGGAATATTTAGTAGTGAGGAAATTTCACGAATGGACCTATTACGGTACCACGCTTGAATTCACTGAGCACCCATTCTTTCACAAATGTTTGTAGAAGCGTCTGCATGCCTAAGTGCTTGATTTTATACACCTGTGGCCATGGAAGTGATTGGAAAACCTGAACTCAATGATTTGAAAGGGGTGTCCCAATACTTTTGGCAATATAGTGTAAAATGGGTGTTCATGTTAAACGTGTATTTCCAATAAAAACGCACAAAATAACTTGATTTAGATTTGAGCCTGATTTGTGAACTTTCACAATCACATTTTGTATTTCTATGTTTCTGCTCTTTCCCATTTTTTTTGTGTAAAAAATGACATATAGGCAGTGCCAATGAATACGGTCAAAAGCATTAGATGAATCAGTTTATAAATTAAAAAACTGGTCATCTAACCAGGACATACTAGGCTCAAATAGACTGTTGTATTTGTGAAATCTTCCACAGCACAATTTTGGTCAGTTAACATTTTCATGAGTGTCTAACTACACTATTTTGAAGGGTTAACGGACAAATTGTACTGTGAAAGATTTCACAAATCAGAATAGTCTATTTGAGCCTAGTATTGACCTGACTAGATGACCTTTTTTTTTTTTTTTTTTTTTTTTTTACTTATAAGCTGATCTATCTACTGCCTTTGACTGTTTTTTGTTGGTATGTTATTCATATGCTGCTGTGCTCTGCAATAATTTCATCCAAACATATAGGTACTCCAGAGAGCGGCAAAAGCACATTAGTCAAACAGATGAAGATTATCTACAGCCATGGCTTTAACAAACAAGAACTCATCAGCTTCAAGGTGCAGCACTGACCTTTTTTATTTGGATGACATTTATTAGCCTTGGCATTTATTATTGGCGAGGAATAATGCCAAAGTTGTCATTCTTATGTTTGTCAGGTTCTTGTGGTAATGGTTATTTCTTGAGTTGCATAAGGTTTCAACACTAGAACTTAAGGCTGCATAATTATGGCAAAAATCAAAAATGTTCAATATTGGTTATTGGTGGGGGCAATGTGATCAGTCTTTTTTCACAATGAGTAATTTTAAATATAAGTGAAATTTCACAATTATCAATGCTTCAGCAAAAACTAATACTAGGTTAGCTAATGTCAGAAAAAGGGCCTCAAAATAATTACGTAAGACAATTAAACAGTCAGCTAGAACAAAGAAACTAATTACAAACAAAGACAAATGCAACAGAACAAAAATACAAATAAAATAAACAGTGTTTTAAAGTTTTTCAGGAATAAGTACTTACAGTGGTATTCAGTAATATCCTATAACAAGCAATTGAATAATCAAATGTAAAATAACACTGCATAGTCTTACTGTATAGATTAATACTTATTAAAGCTACTTAAGTTATTCAGTCAAGTGAGTGAGTGAATTTTTTTTTTTTTTCCTTTGTCATTTGTTTTTTGATTGTCATTAATGACAGTCTGCAGCAGGGATATTAGGCTGCTGTCATTTTAGAGCTTATGCATGGATCCAATGTACTGTTAAGATCCTTGTACACTTGTCTGAAATTTTTGCGTGTGAAAAAATAAATACGACCTCACATTGTAAATCATGTTTACATACTGCCTCAAACTTTCGTCTGTTATTAAAAAAATTGGATCGTGTTCAGTTTTCTGCGTTTTTCGCATCCATACCAAGCATTTTGAGAGGTGTTTTGACAATTCTGAGCCACCGTACAAGCTAACACCAAAATCCAGAATGACGTTTGATAAGTTAACAAAGTTTTAATATTTGGCTACAGTATCGCTAGCAATGCATCAAACTGAGTCACTGAACTTTGAATTGCTCCGTATTGAATCGCTTGATGAGGTGGAAGTCTCCTTTCTCTCTACGCAATCTCAGGATTGGATGGACCCTATATTTCCTCTTTCTTTTTCTCTTTTTAAGAAGAGAGAGGACCGCAAAATTATCCGTACTGCTTAAAGGGATAGTTCACCCAAAAATGAAAATTTGATGTTTATCTGCTTACCCCCAGGGCATCCAAGATATAGGTGACTTTGTTTCTTCAGAAGAACACAAATGAAGATTTTTAACTCCAACCGTTGCAGTCTGTCAGTCGTGTAATGCATGTGAATGGTAGCAGAATCTATGAGAGTAAAAAAAACATACACAGACAAATCCATATTAAAACCCTGCAGCTTGTGACGACACATTGATGTCTTAAGATACAAAACGATCAGTTTGTGCAAGAAACCGAACAGTATTTATATAATACGCCACTGTCCAACAGCCTTGAGCCCGCGATCACTTCCGGTGAGTGAGGTCTGTACACGATCTGGCATAGAGATACACGCGAGAGATCACTTCCGGCGCTTGCGTAAACTACGCCAGATCGTGTACTGTACATTGTACATTGACCTCACTTACCAGAAGTGATCTCTCATGCTCAAGGCTATTGGACATAGTGGTGTATTAGAGGTAAAAAATTATATTAACTAAACTGTGCATGTTTTTTTTTTTTACTCTCATAGATTTTGTTACCATTCACACGCATTATACGACTGACAGACTGCAACGGTTGGAGTTAAAAATCTTCAGAAACAGACACCTACATCTTGGATTCCCTGGGGGTGTGCAGATAAACATCAAATTTTCATTTTTGGGTGAACCTATCCCTTTAAAGACTTGAAGACCATTTTTGTAGGGCTGGACAATAATTAAATATCAATATATATCGCGATATAATTTTTTTTCAATAACGGTGATATGATTTTTAAACACATTTCCGATATTTCGATATACATTACAGCATTCCTCACTGACTGGCGTTCAGGGGGCGCAGCCGTCAGAAAGAGCAGAACACGATTGGCTACTTAAGTGCGTGATGACATGCACCACAGACACGCACACAGTGCTCCGCAGCAGTACGCTAATAAGATCCAACGCGGCAAGTTTTAGCTACAAAATGAGTACCCCTGACCGCAATACAAATGTGACTGAACGAGCTTCCACAAGGAGAAACAACCCTCTACAATGCGAGTTAATGTTCACTCTGTGCGGCTAAATAATATCTATCATCAGATTTTACTCGCCAGTGTGTGTTAGAGGCTAAGAATAAGTTTAGCATAGATATATTTTCACTCACTGAATACTCAGAGAAACTGTTTCGCTCTCCTTCAAGCGATCTGTCTATTTCAGATCAACTCAACGGATGAGCAGCGTGCCTGTATTTGACGTACCGTAAACTGTAGTGCTGAGTTTCACACACGCACACACAAGAGAGAGAGTCTTAAATGCCACGCAGAATCGACACGCTACATGTAAACGATATTCTTTGTTGTATTTTCCTGTCAAAATAGTTCATTTGTAATTATTCAGCTTTTAAGAACAAGCAGAAAGGTTTCTCCGGTAGTGGGCGGGACTAATGCGCAAACGGCAATCTCATTGGCTGGCGCTCATCTATTACCGTCCCTGTTTTGATTTCAGCAAATCAGTTTGAGCAACGTGATTTAATATTCATGATCCCAGCAGTTCATCAATCTGTGTATTGTTATTAGTAGTAGTAGTATCTTATTAATAATCAATATGATCTATTACTATTATAATTTTTTTACAGAAACACTAAATGACCAACAATACCTTAAGCACCACCACCAGTCCTAAGTTCAGTTAAAATGACAAATATGCATGCGTGTGTGTGTGTATAATTAGGGCTGTATGTGTGTGTACTGTATAATTATGTATATATAAATACACGCACATGCATGTATATGTTTAAGAAATATTTGCATATATATATATATATATATATATATATATATATAAATAATATACACTCACCTAAAGGATTATTAGGAACACCATACTAATACTGTGTTTGACCCCCTTTCGCCTTCAGAACTGCCTTAATTCTACGTGGCATTGATTCAACAAGGTGCTGAAAGCATTCTTTAGAAATGTTGGCCCATATTGATAGGATAGCATCTTGCAGTTGATGGAGATTTGTGGGATGCACATCCAGGGCACGAAGCTCCCGTTCCACCACATCCCAAAGATGCTCTATTGGGTTGAGATCTGGTGACTGTGGGGGCCATTTTAGTACAGTGAACTCATTTTCAAGAAACCACGACCTCTAGCATCAACAAGGCATTTTCGCCCACAGGACTGCCGCATACTGGATGTTTTTCCCTTTTCACACCATTCTTTGTAAACTCTAGAAATGGTTGTGCGTGAAAATCCCAGTTTCATCCCGTTTGTATTTAAGTTTTAGTTTTCTTCCAATTATACAGCCTGCGGTGTTGGATAACCTGCTGACATCTATGAAGTTTGTGCTGCATGGCATGGGAATGCTGCGCATTAATCTGTCCAACAAGAAGAACAAGGTGAGGCATACAGACTATCCATAATTAGTCATTATGATCATAGTTTTGTGGCTCTATTAGACCCAAATGCTGTATTGGCTCATTAATATCTCCCCACTATCTGCCTACACTAAAATGTTTCTAACCTCTCAGAACCAAAATATTGCAAGAATGTTATATAGAATATTATAAAAACAAGCAACAATATCGTCGCCACGGGAATATACTGTAGGTAACTTCAGGGATGCAACATGACGTTTGGCACTGGGTGAGCATCAAATTATTTTTAAATCGCATTATTAAGCAATATGCCCAAAGCTAATTATATGGGTGAGTTGAATGCTGCAAAAATGTTATGTTCCATTTTCCAATTTTAATAACATTTATTTTAAACATTATGACCTGGCCATGTTGAAAAGTTTTGACAACCACAGATTGATTTTAATGATATCCTATATCCTTTAGTCCCATGCTCGTGCCATTCTTTCATGTGAGTGTTGCGTGGGAGAGGATATGGAGCTGCTGCCGTTTGTGGCTCATGCGTTCTGCAGACTGTGGGGGGATCTGGGCTTCAGGGCGGCAGTGGCCAGAGGCCACGAGTTCCAGCTCAATGACTCTGCTCTATAGTGAGTATTACCGCCTCTGTCTTTCTATCAATACACAATGAGGCTGTAGTTGCCTTAGAATGTTAGAACTGTTTCCAGGAACTGTTTCCAGTAACTTGCTTCCCTGACATTTAATGACATGACTCTGTGATTTCTGTGACTGACATAACTGCTGGTGGATGTCCTGCAAAACAGAAGTGGTTTGGATAAAATGGGCAAAATGACTAAGACACTATGTGCTGTCTTACTGTGTCTGGTTGAATCTTTTCTGAACAATTTCAGAAGTGGCATGTAGCAAGTTGAATCTTTCAGTCTGGTTGAAGCCATCTGCACGCCTCATTCTTTGTGACAATCCCGTATGCTACGGTTACTACGACTCAAGACATTAAGATGCAAGGGCGATTCTAGGATTTCAATATTAGGGGGGCTCGGCCCCCAATGAGGGTATGATTAAAATCTTTAATATATTGTTTGTATACTAGGGTAGGCATGAACAATACTGTAGGTTCAACACTACCTATCAAATAAATCCCTGAATATTAAATTAATTTCTTATTATTTTAAATACCAGCTAATATTCATTGGGTCTTGTTGTCTAATAATTGCGTGGATTCTTTTGTATTTTTACGCACAGGAGAACTTCTCACAAAACATCTCCGCCTGATTCACAAAATGTTCGTACGCACATGAATTTGTTCTTAACCTTGTTTTGATGTTAGTGAATGTGGAGTTCTCTAAATGAGCGGCCGTGTGCACAAGGTTTCGTCAATCTCGTCAAACTTGCCACTGTTCGCAGATGCACTCTCGCCTGGATCCTTGAGCAGTGCCAGGTGCTCACAATAAACTGCTTTTATAAAGACCCAGATTACAGACTCTCATTAGCCAGCTGTACACATGCGTATATTTACGTTATTCAGAGAAACCTCACATCTGAAGCTATAATGCAGCTTTTCTTACTCTTTAACTGTATATGATCGAATGTATTTAAGATTAAATTAAATTGTATTTAATCATTTCATTATATAATTTTATATATGGATTATATAATACTATTAATGCAATATACTTTAATGTAATATAACTTCTTAAAACAAATATAAAGCCATACAGAGTAAGCTCTTTTTGCGTATGTGTGGTTTCAGTTGTTCCTATATTTTTTCGTAAATTTAGAAAAAAAATTATTACGAAATCTTTGGTGAATTGTGATTTGTTCTTAATCTTTCGCACGCACGTTTCACGCACAAATTTGTGCCCACGCATGCTTAGTGAATAAGACAAACTTAATATTACTGTAATTGTCTAGATTATGTGGGTTTTATATATATATATATATTATTTATATTATATATATTATATTATATAATTAATATAATTAATATAATAAATACTAATAATAATTATTTATTATTGAACTTTAAAGAAGATCTGCATGTATAATTTTCATTCATGGAGATAACGAGTCAAGGATTAACCTGGTCACCTGGTGGAAAACAAGCAAATCATCAGTTTTAACATGAAAATGACATGAAATTACCACGTCAAGTCACCTTCATTTATATAGCGCTTATTACAACACCGATTGCTTCAAAGCAGCTTTACAGTGATAATAGAAAATTAATTTTGCTTTAGAAGAAAAGCTAAAGTAAGGTTTTGATTGATTTAATTTCTGTTGTAAAAACTGATTAGATATTTAATTTGGTGCCACTTAAACAACACCATCCTCAACTAAAATAGAAAACCCCCAATGTGTTCCGGACCCCATGAAATAGATGCTGAAATTTTGAAATACTCTAACAAGTGGATGGCAGCAGAGGAGCACTTAGTAGCTCATTTGCCATTTCCACTGCCTTTTACAGTTCTTTTCACAGGTTTTGCTTCTGGATTTATTGTCGAATGAATACAACAAATCTTTGAAATTTTATTTCACTGAAGTATAGCAAGATTAGGAAAAGTCACAGTCTCATGCCATTTTGAATTTTCATTTTTTTTTTTTTAAATAAGCCCAGCTTTTGCAGTGGATGGGGAAACAGTCTTGAATTGCTCCTGCATCATATTATGTAAACTGCATTTATGACAAAGAACTACACAGATGCAGATATCATAAGTTTATCAATAAATGCACACACGTTGTTCTCTGCTTCTGACGATGGCCCAGCTGCGGATTAATGAACACGCTGACTAACGCAGACAAAATACGGGGATGAGCCAAAGCCTGCCGCCGGTTTTTATGTTTTAAAGGGGACTTCATTTTTTAAAGAAATTAAGGGGGACTGAAGCCTCTGGTTAGATGTTTTATTTCAAGACATTTGTCAGGTTTTTGTCCTTAAAATGCTTGTGTGTAGGACACATTTTTTTCTGCATTTCATCCCGAGCCTTCTTTGCTGATTCTAAAGCGTCATTTTAGAGCTAGTAATGGAGGCTTGAGCCATTGATATGCAGACTAATGCAGTTATTCATTTTCACGTGATACACCCATGCGAATGCCCACTTGGAGGGCAAAACGAGGCTTTCCTCCATTGCCCGCCAGTTGTTTTTTTTAACCAGGTTTGTACTAAGTACTAATGTAGTAAGTAAATATACACACCTTATTGATGATGCATACTATGTACAGGCAAGCAGAAGAACCTAGAATATAAATGCAACGGACAGTTTTTCGTTAAGCTTTTTTCCATAGAAAGCCATCATAAAGAACTCCTAACCATCTAGTCTATCTAGTTCATATTCTTGGCTCATCTGCTCACCTGTATATAGTGTGCATCATCAATGTGTAAACTGAATTTGATCTTTTAATACATAAATAGTACATAAATGCTTAAAGTGGCGTATTCATGTTAAGTGTTTTAAAATGTCCTACTGCTTTTATTGCTTGAAATACTGCAGCGGGTGCTGTAAAAGGATCACAAGTGCCCAACAGTTTCTTTTTTTTTTTTTAATAGTTCTATGGAATTTTTTGCCCTCCAGTGTAAAATAACCATCTAATAATAAGATAACTAAAAAGACTACTTGTATCCTAAAGAGAATTTTACCATCATAAGATTCTCATCTCAAATGCCTCAAAGATTTATGACTAATAAACTGCAATTTGAAACTGAAACTATTTTGTACAAACTTGTAGGTTTGTATTGCACAATGCCAAGTTTACAGTATAAGCTGGATTAGCACACAAGCTATTCTACAATAAAAACCTACAATACAAACCTACAAGCAAAGGTGAAAAGTGCCTTTGTTTATGGTTGTGGATTAGTTGTACTAAGCATGTTGTCTGATTTTGTGCTTTTGTTTCCCCCATCTGTTTTATGTGCCACTTATCTAGTTTCTTTGAGAACATAAGTCGTATCATCGCACCAAACTACATCCCCACTGAAACCGATGTTCTCAGAGTTCGAGTGAGGACCCGTGGTGTCGTTGAAACCCAGTTCAGAGTCAACAACTCGCTCTACAGGTAAACAATTCTACAATATTATCATAGCGTAGGCCCTTCCAATGTTGGAACCAAACCTACAACCTTGGTGGAGGGGTCTTCTCTCTCTGAACATTTGGTCGTTCACTTGTAGAGACCAAGATGAGAAACAAAGACCTTTTTCCATATTTTCCTCTGCCCTGAAGGTTTCAGTGGTTCAGATCACAACCACCTTTTTACTTTCACTGCCAGAGATGCACTGCCAGACTATTCCCACATGTGTTTGAATAATCGGTAATATTTTCTATGAAGTCCATGCTTATAATGAATTATAGCCCCATTTATGCTTCTTTATAAGTGAGTACCACTATTCTATAAATATATTAATAAAGACTTAAGACCATATATTATAAGAACAATTATAGTTACATTTATTTTTATATAATTATAAGTCATGCATTTGCTTTTTCAATGTGCATGCTCATGATCCATTATACACTGATTTATAAATGATCAAATATAAAATGGTTCCAGAGACACTTTTTCGCTGTACCAATTATCAGTTATGTTTTTAATGGCTAATGTTTGCATTAGAGGTCATTAATGGTAATTTTGATTAGTTAAAATCTATATTGCTTATAGCAGTTTAGAAATATACTTGTTTTGTTGCAGTGTTTTTCTTTTTTGTAACACATTTTTTTTTTGTACAACTGTTTGTATTAATGATTTCAGTTTTTTTATCATTATTGTATTACAGGAATTATTGTTCATTAGTTACATTTACAAATTTAAAAAATGTAATTTACAAAGACATTTACAAAACTTCAAATGTATAATGAGCACATCTTCATCATTCCTATGTTTTCACTTTACATAAAGCCATCAACGATGCATTTATAGAGGTTATTAGGTAACTGTATCACTCTAAATAAGTATTTATAAGAACACAACACAGCTATTAATAACAATATATTTCCGTTTTTGACAAATAAATCTGAATTGCTAAAAAGACATTGTAATTATAATTTAATAACAATATAGCAATGCTGTATCATGGCAGCATACTTATAAATCAGTATAAGAAGAAATGTATAGTAATACATACTTATAAATAAATATAAATGAGGCTATAATTCATTATAAGCATGGACTTGAACGTGTTAGAAAGTGTTTCCGAATAATATTCTGAGGAGCTTTTGAAATCTCATTTCACTCATCCATTCTCAAATAGGAGCTCTTATTAGCAGGATCTTGATTGGGCTCCAACTTGACATCTCCCATTATCTTTGCCAGCTTGAAGTTTTTGGAGACGGCACAGAATCACAGAAGCCTATGGATCTGGTCAAATTTAAGTGGCTTGTGGTGGACTTCTTTGAACATTCAGTTCACCCCAAAATTCTCTTCATTTACTATTTTCCCTTTCGTTACTAACTAACAACAGATGGTGTTTAGCAGATTGTTTATGTTGCTCATTTCCATGCAATGAAAGCATGCAGTGACAAGGGTCCGTTAGCGCCAAAGAGGACACAAAAAAAACATAAAATCATCATCAACAACAACAACAAAATTGTCCTTAAGACACATGCACTCTTTTCCAAGTTTTCTGTGTGCTGGTCATATGATGGCTTTTTGTGAGGAACGTATATATTGTATTGTATACGTATATATTGTATTGTATAAAAAGTAGTTGGCTTTGACCTGAGAGGAAGCACACACATTTTATAGGATCTTGCTGTGAGTTTTTTTCAAAGGGATTTATTGTTAATCTGTGGTATCACTTGATGTCTATACAAATTATGCAAACAAATACGGCCATTCGTCCTATGCTTTTAAGTTATTTTAAGTACTATTATATGAATAATTTCTATATAAAAAAATCTTGTTTACAGGCTGTACGATGTGGGTGTCCAGCGTTCAGAAAGAAAGAAGTGGTACAGTTATTTTGACAATGTCCAGGCAGTGCTGTTTATGGTGGCTCTTAGTGGGTATGATCTAAACCTCAATGAAAATCATTCCACGGTGAGTAGCATGCTGGATCTTCAGTGTAACAGAAACAATCTAATCTCTTTTCAAATGATTTCAGTTAGAAGATCTTCTTGTCAGAAAAGTTTGTCACATCGCTCTACAGGCTTTAGCTAAGATCTGACAAATTGAATGAAACGTGTGTGTGTGTGTGTGTGTGTGTGTGTGTGTGTATATAGACCCTAAATGAAATGGTTGGTTGCAAATGAGGTAGGGATAAAAAGCTAGGCTGTTTCTGGTGTTTAGGATCGGGTCGCACCAGTCATTCATAAGTTCTTACCAGAATTGGAACTTAAAATCCACACTATAGGCTTAGTATCTACTATCTAGTTCGTAACAAATTCTGCACCTAATTTGGTTGCACCATTTGTTTTTGTTTTTAAAAACACTCAGAAACTGTATTTGGAATTAATAACCTAGCAATAAATAATGATCCAAAAAACCGTTTCCATCAAAGGGTCTACATGGTCTGCAACAATGCTTAGGTAGGTGGTACGTGTTTAAAAGTAACATTCACATGGATGGCAGGACCCAAGGTTTCCCATCAGAACATTGCCCAAAGCATCACACTGCCTCTGCCAGCTTGCCTTCTTCCCATAGTGCATCCTGGTGCCATGTGTTCCCCAGGTAAGCGACGCACACGCACCCGGTCATCCACGTGATGTAAAAGAAAATGTGATTCATCAGACCAGGCCACCTTCTTCCAGTGCTCCGTGGTTCAGTTCTGATGCTCACGTGCCCACTGTTGGTGCTTTCGGCTGTGGACAGGGGTCAGCATGGGCACCCGACTGGTCTGCGGCTATGCAGCCCCATACGCAACAAACTGTGTATTCAGACACCTTTCTATCAGAACCAGCATTAACTTCTTGAGCAATTTGAGCTACAGTAGCTCGTCTGTTTGATAGGACCACCTGGGCCAGCCTTCGCTCCCCACGTGCATCAATGAGCCTTGGCCGCCCTGTCGCCGGTTCTCCACTGTTCCTTCCTTGGAGCACTTTTGATAGATACTGACCACTGCAGACTGGGAACACCCCACAAGAGCTGCAGTTTTGGAGATGCTCTGACCCAGTCGTCTAGCCATCACAATTTGGCCCTTCTCAAACTCGCTCAAATCCTTACGCTTGCCCAGTTTTCCTGCTTCTAACACATCAATAGGAAGTGGAACTGGAAGCTGGTTCCAGCTGCGGCTGGCATAATAGCTAAAAGCAGACTCTCCTTGCTTTTGAGTGAACCCTTGGTATGTCCAGCTGATGTGATCCTTAAAGATCTGAGTGATCTGTTCTGCTCATGAGCCAATCTGCAATGTATTGTGGTCCTAGGCCATTAAGTGATTTATTTAACAGAAATAATACTTTTAAAATAGATCCTAAATGTAACTGGAAGCCAGTGTAAAGACCTGAGGACTGGAGTGATATGGTCATATTTTCTGGTTCTGCTCAGCGTTCTGTATGAGCTGCAGCTGTCTAATGGTCTTTTTGGGAAGGCCAGTGAGGAGTCCATTACAATAGTCTACCCTGGTGGGGATGAAAGCATGGACAAGTCTTGTCTGGAAACAAAGCATCTAATTCTTGATATATTTTATAGTATGCTGATTTTAGTTATTGCTTTTACATGACTACTGAAACTAAGGTCTGTCTCCAGAAACACACCAAGCTTCTTTGACTTGATTTTTAGTTGTTTGACCCCTAGTGTCAAGGTATGCATTCACCTTGAGAATTTCATCTTTGTTTCCAAATGACTTCAGTTTTTTTCTTTGTTTAACTGAAGAAAGTTTTGGCACATCCAACTGTAAACTTCATTAATGCATTTGCACAGGGAGTCAAGGGGACTGTAGTCGTTAGGCGATAGAGCTAAGTAGATCTGTGTCGTCTGCATAGCTGTGGTAAGCAATTTTGTTCTTTTTCATTGTTTGGCTCAGTGGGAGCATATACAGGTGCTGGTCATATAATTAGAATATCATCAGAAAGTTGATTTATTTCACTAATTCCATTCAAAAAGTGAAACTTGTATATTATATTCATTCATTACACACAGACTGATATATTTCAAATGTTTATTTCTTTTAATTTTGATGATTATAACTGACAACTAAGGAAAATCCCAAATTCAGTATCTCAGAAAATTAGAATATTACTTAAGACCAATACAAAGAAAGGATTTTTAGAAATCTTGGCCAACTGAAAAGTATGAACATGAAAAGTATGAGCATGTACAGCACTCAATACTTAGTTGGGGCTCCTATTGCCTGAATTACTGCAGCAATGCGGCGTGGCATGGAGTCGATCAGTCTGTGATCCCATTTACACTTGGTCCTGATCGATTGCTCCTGTCTGCCTCGCTGCAATGTTTGCAGCTCTGTACAGCTTGGCTTTTGAATCTCTATTTGATATCTTTTCTTTGTTGTTTATACTGCTAAATATAACTTACTCATCAGCATATATTGTTTAATATTGCCTATCACATTAAAATTGACATTGCTAGCTTTTAATCTAAATCACTATCACAACGTGTTAGCATTTCACAACACGTTAGCATTTCACTAGTCTGTTAGCCTGCCATACGTGCATCCAGGTTTCCTGTTTTGTCTCTCGTGCCTTTACTAGTCCATCAAACAACTGTGGTGAGTTGGATTAGTCAACAAATACGGTAAGCCATGTCTTCTCCTTTTATTGTCACCTGCACTACATGTTTCATGTTTAGTATATCTGTCTCCGTTGGTGAACAGGGCTTCACATGTGATAAATGTAAGGAGATAGTCAGGCTGACAGAGAAGATTTCAGAATTAGAGACACGCATCCAGACTTTATTTGAGAGTAGTGAGAACGCAACAGCTTTAGACACTGCTTTGGATGCGACTAGCTTAGTGAAATCTGTACATTGTTCGGTTCCGGCTGTAGAGCCCGTGCAGCAGGGCAACTGGGTGACGGTGAGACGGCATAGTCGCGGATCAAAAAACCACTCTTCCGTTCCGATTAGAACATCAAACAGGTTCTCCCCACTCAGTGATGCACCCACTGAGAATCCTGTTGAAAGTGCCCTAGTTATTGGTGATTCTATTACACGGAACGTGAAAATAGAGACACCAGCCACCATAGTCACATGTTTACCGGGAGCCAGAGCACCTGACATCAAAGCAAATTTAAAAGTGCTGGCTAATGCTAATCATAAATTCTCTAAGATTATTATTCATGTCAGCACTAATGATGTTCGACTTCGCCAGTCGGAGATCACCAAAATTAACATTAAAGAGGTGTGTGAACTCGCAAGTACGATGGCTGATAGCATTTTTTGCTCTGGTCCCCTCCCCGTTAAAAGGAGTGATGAGATACTTAGCAGACTATCATCACTCAATGGCTGGGTGTCTAAGTGGTGTCCGCAAAATAACATGGGGTTCATAGACAATTAGAAAAGCTTTTGGGGCAGTCCTGACTTGTTGAAAAGAGATGGTATCCATCCCTCCTGGGGTGGTGCCACTCTTCTCTCTAGTCATTTGGCACATAGTCTTAAAGCTAAACCTTGACTAACTAGGGCCCAGGTCAGGAAGCGGACGGACTAGCTGTCTCGCGTCACAGAAGTCAGATAAATCCCAGCACATAGAGACTCTTTCACCTAGATATTATCACATAGAGACTGTGTGTGTTCCACAAATTACAGATTTCACTAAGCTAGTCGCATCCAAAGCAGTGTCTAAAGCTGTTGCGTTCTCACTACTCTCAAATAAAGTCTGGATGCGTGTCTCTAATTCTGAAATCTTCTCCGTCAGCCTGACTATCTCCTTACATTTATCACATGTGAAGCCCTGTTCACCAACGGAGACAGATATACTAAACATGAAACATGTAGTGCAGGTGACAATAAAAGGAGAAGACATGGCTTACCGTATTTGTTGACCAAATTAGTAAATACAAAAAACCACCAAAACTATTCAACGGTAAAAATTTAATTGATGTCCAACAAATAAACAACAGATATAATACAGATGAACAAATGACAAAGCTCGGGCTGCTGAATATTCGATCTTATTGTTAATGATATGATCACAGATAATAATCTAGATATGCTGTGTTTGACAGAAACCTGGCTAAAACCTGACGACTACATTACTTTAAATGAGTCCACCCCACAAGATTATTGTTATAAACACGAGCCGCGTCTGAAAGGTAAAGGGGGAGGTGTTGCTGTAATTTATAATAATATCTTCAGTATTACTCAGAAGTCTAGTTTCAAATATAATTCTTTTGAAGTTTTGGTGCTTTTACGTAACGTTATGTAGTGAAATTGATAAATCCCGTTTAACATTTGTGTTGGCTACTGTATATAGGCCACCAGGGCACAATACACTGTAAGCCCACCCAATCGTCCCAATGGAGGCGTACGATTGGTGGTTGAAGGTTTCTTGCGCGTTCTGTCTTTTCAGCGGGGTAAAGGGATTTAATTCTAATTTATCTTTATCTGACTCAATTTTAATTATGACCTCGAATTTAGGTTAGAATGCCAATTGGTTATTTGGTCATTTATATTTAATAGTTTACACATTTAATTATTCAGTTTAACCCTTTGTTGAAATTATCCCCGTTCATAGTTAATAATTCCAGAGTAAGTCAGAATAAATCAGTGTAACAATTTATTATTAGTCAGGTAAATGTATCATGCCAATTACATAATCAATTCAAAGATAATCCATACATAACATCAAATGCTCTGAAGTATAGAATAAAATATGGATACCTGACTTCTGAGAATTACATAACGCTGAGCATCTAAGAGACACTCAGCGTTACGGGCTGACCGATGTAAAGGTTCGAGCCCCGACCTCTTTGCAACATCTCCTTAAATACCAGACCAAGACAGAAACCTCTTTCAAATGGAAACGTGTTAACAATGGGAATTTGCATTTAATCACTGTCCCATAGACCTGTATTGACAAAAGACCAAATGGCTAAAGCCACACCCAACGTAATAAGCAAAGTATCTCTAAACTCTCAAAACCTTTATTACTTTTTGGTTTAATTCTGTGGGGAGGAGACCTTTGTACCAGTCGCACTGAGACATTTCAAATAATATCAAACGTGTATAATTCTGTATAGTATTTGTTCACCTTAGACCATATAGATTTTGGGTGAATTCTGGAGGGGAGATGGGGGTAGATGCAGGTGAAAGGAGAGACATGTAAATTTACAGTCATTCGTAGATGATTCACTCAGCGTGATGTCTCGGATGGGGATGCTAAATGCATGAGTCGGTTCAGATGCTAATGTCCTTTATTTTCTCAGAGACATTCTGGCATATGCAAACTTTTTCCTATCTCACAGTACACTTTACCAGAGAATTTGCTGATTTTTTTTTTTTATCAGAGTTAGTACTGGCTACAGATAAAGTCCTAATTGTTGGTGATTTTAATATCCATGTAGACAATGAAAAAGACGCATTGGGATTGGCATTTAGAGACATTCTAAACTATTGGAGTTAGGCAACACGTATCAGGACCCACTCATCGCCGTAATCATACTCTATACCTAATATTGTCACATGGAATAAATGTTGATACCGTTGAAATTCTGCAGCAGAGCGATGACATCTCAGATCATTACCTAGTATCATGTATACTTAATTTAGCAAAGGCTGCAAAGCCGTCCCCTCGCTTCAAATATGGCAGGACTATCACTGCTGCGACTAAAGATTTCTTTCTAAATAAACTTTCTCATCAGTTTCATCTCCTCAGCATCCCAAGATTAAAGAAGATTAAAGAAAATAGTCCAACACCGTGGTACAACGAGCACACCCAGGCCCTTAAAACAGCAGCCAGAAAAATTGAGCGCAGCTGGAAGAAAACAAAACTGGAAGTTTTTTGCATTTCGTGGAAAGAGCATGATTTCATACAGAAAGGCCGTAAAAACTGCTAAATCTGCTTATTTCTCGACTCTCTTAGAAGAAAACAAACACAAACCTAGGTATTTATTCGATACAGTGGCTAAATTAACCAAAAATAAAGCTTCAACTTCTGATGTCTGCCAACAGCACAGCAGTAATGACTTTATGAACTTCTTTACTTGTAAGATTGATAATATTAGGAAAAAAATTGTAACCATGCAGCCGTCTACTACTGTATCACATCAGACAGTGCATTGTAGTGTCACTGAGGAAAAATTACATTCATTCACTGCTATAGGAGAAGAATTATTGGCTAAACTCGTTAAATCATCTAAATCAACATGTATGCTCGACCCTATACCGACTAAACTACTAAAAGAGATTCTTCCAGAGGTCATAGATCCTCTTCTTAATATCATTAATTCATCCTTGACTTTAGGATATGTACCGAAAACTTTTAAGTTGGCTATTATTAAACCACTTATTAAAAAAATGCAACTTGATCCTACAGAATTAGTCAATTACAGGCCAATCTCAAATCTACCCTTTGTCAAAAATACTAGAAAAGGCAGTGTCCTCACAATTATGCTCCTTTTTAGAAAGAAATTGTAGCTGTGAGGTTTTCCAGTCAGGATTTAGACCATATCATAGTACTGAGACTGCTCTCATTAGAGTTACAAAAGATTTACTCTTATCATTCGATCGTGGTTGTATCTTTCTGTTAGTGTTACTCGATCTTAGCGCTGCATTCGATACCATCGACCACAACATTCTTTTGAATAGACTTGAAAATTATGTTGGCATTAGTGAAATTGCATTGGCATGGTATAAATCATACTTATCTGACCGTTATCAGTTTGTAGCAGTAAATGAAGAGATGTCACACCGATCACAAGTTCAATATGAAGTACCGCAGGGCTCAGTGCTAGGACCATTGCTTTTCACCCTGTACATGCTACCACTGGGAGATATCATTAGGAAGCATGGTGTTAGTTTTCATTGTTATGCTGACGATACTCAGCTCTATATTTCTTCACGCCCTGACGAAACTTACCAACTCACAAGATTAACGGAATGCATAGCTGATATAAAAAATTGGATGACTAGTAATTTCCTGCAGCTTAATTCAGAAAAAACTGAATTTTGAATTATTGGACAAAAAAACTCCACATGTAGTAACCTAGAATACTGTCTAACACTTGATGGCTGCTCTGTCAAGTCCTCGTCGTCAGTTAGGAACCTGGGTGTGCTCTTTGATACCAATCTCTCATTTGAAAGCCACGTTTCTAGCATCTGTAAAACTGCATTCTACCATCTTAAAAATATATCTAAATTACGGCATATGCTTTCAATGCAAAATGCTGAACAGTTAGTTCATGCGTTCATGACCTCAAGGCTAGATTATTGTAATGCTCTACTGGGTGGTTGCCCTGCTCGCTTAATAAATAAACTGCAGCTGGTCCAAAACGCAGCAGCTCGAGTTCTTACTAGAACCAGGAAGTATGATCATATTAGCCCGGTTCTGTCAACACTGCACTGGCTCCCTATTAAACATTGCATACATTTTAAAATCTTGCTAATTACTTACAAATCACTAAATGGTTTAGCTCCCCAGTACTTGAGCGAGCTCTTAACGCATTATACTCCATCACGTCTATTGCGGTCTCAAAACTCTGGCCAGTTGACAATACCTAGAATATCAAAATCAACTGCAGGCGGTCGATCCTTTTCCTATTTAGCACCTAAACTCTGGAACAGCCTTCCTAGCATTGTTCGGGAAGCAGACACACTCTGTCAGTTTAAATCTAGACTAAAAACGCATCTCTTTACTATGGCATACACATAAAACATTTTTAATTTATATTTTATTCAAATTGTTAGGCTGCATTAACTAGGTCAGTCGGAACCGGGAACACTTCCCATAACACCTGATGTACTCGTTACATCATAAGAAGAATGGCATCTACGCTAATGTTAGTCTTTGTTTATCCCGAGGTTTACCGCAGTCAGCCGGATCCGGGCCGTATCCAGATCAGATGGTGGACCAGCGCCCAGACATTACCAAAGCATCCCTGAAGTGTATGCAGAGACCGTGTCAATTAGTCTACTCTCTGAAATTGCTCATCGACATGGCATCCTCAATGGATCCATCTCCGGCGTGATGACTCCGATATTTTGAATATTCCTATTTAATAATTGTTTAATCGACACGCCATCCTCAATAAACCCGTCTCCGGCGTGATGCCTCCGATCTTTAGAATATTCCGATCTAATATTACTTCTGACCTATAAGGCTGCCAAAATAATAATCATGCACTGTTTGTTAATTGGCCAGAGGAGAACTGGCACCCCGACTGAGCCTGGTTTCTCCCAAGGTTTATTTTTGCCACCTGATGGAGTTTTGGTTCCTTGCCACTGTCGCCTTTGGCTTGCTCAGTTGGGGACACTAAATTTTTAAATAAATATCCAAATAAATGTAATTACTAAACTAAATTAACTATATCAACTACATTACTTGAATATATATGATAATTGAAATGAGCTAATGACATCACCGTTTTCTCCAGAGCGGCTATACAGCCGAATCAAATTCGATTTCATTATTTTCCTGTTTAACACTGTGAAGCTGCTTTGAAACAATCTGCATTGTAAAAAGAGCTATATAAATAAAGTTGACTTGACTTGACTCTGTGGCACTGCTCAGGTGTTATGAGAGCCCAGTTTTCTCTGATAGTGGCCTTCAGCTCTTCTGCATTGTTGGGTCTGGCATATCGCATCTTCATATTCACAATACCCCATAGATTTTCTATGGGGTTAAGGTCAGGTGAGTTTGTTGGCCAATTAAGAACAGGGATACCATGGTCCTTAAACCAGGTACTGGTTGCTTTGGCACTGTGTGCAGGTGCCAAGTCCTGTTGGAAAATGAAATCTGCATCTCCATAAAGTTGGTCAGCAGCAGGAAGCATGAAGTGCTCTAAAACGTCCTGGTATACGGCTGCGTTGACCTTGGACCTCAGAAAACAGTGGACCAACACCAGCAGATGACATGGCACCCCAAACCATCACTGACTGTGGAAACTTTACACTGGACCTCAAGCAACGTGGATTGTGTGCCTCTCCTCTCTTCCTCCAGACTCTGGGACCCTGATTTCCATAGGAAATACTAAATTTACTTTCATCAGAGAACATAACTTTGGACCACTCAGCAGCAGTCCAGTCCTTTCCTTCCCTTCGCCTCTCTATTAATGTGCTTGGACACAGAGCTCTGTGAACAGCCAGCCTCTTTTGCAATGACCTTTTGTGTCTTGCCCTCCTTGTGCAAGGTGTCAATGGTCATCTTTTGGACAACTGTCAAGTCAGCAGTCTTCCCAATGATTGTGTAGCCTACAGAACTAGACTGAGAGACCGTTTAAAGGCTTGTTTTTTGAGTTAATTAGCTGATTAGAGTGTGGCACCAGGTGTCTTCAATATTGAACCTTTTCACAATATTCTAATTTTCTGAGATACTGAATTTGGGATTTTCCTTAGTTGTCAGTTATAATCATCAAAATGAAAAAATAAACATTTGAAATGTATCAGTCTGTGTGTAATGAATGAATATAATATACAAGTTTCACTTTTTGAATGGAATTGGTGAAATAAATCAACTTTTTGATGATATTCTAATTATATGACGAGCACCTGTAGAGGTTGAATAGGAGTGGTGCACGAATTGAGCCTTGTGGGACTCCATCCATGGGCATGTTATGGATGTCCACTCAGATTTATGGTCACCTGAAAAAAAAAAAAAATATATATATATATATATAAAAAAAAATATATATACATGTACACATGTACACATGTACACATATACACATATACATATATATATATATATATATATACACTCACCTAAAGGATTATTAGGAACACCATACTAATACTGTGTTTGACCCCCTTTCGCCTTCAGAACTGCCTTAATTCTACGTGGCATTGATTCAACAAGGTGCTGAAAGCATTCTTTAGAAATGTTGGCCCATATTGATAGGATAGCATCTTGCAGTTGATGGAGATTTGTGGGATGCACATCCAGGGCACGAAGCTCCCGTTCCACCACATCCCAAAGATGCTCTATTGGGTTGAGATCTGGTGACTGTGGGGGCCATTTTAGTACAGTGAACTCATTGTCATGTTCAAGAAACCAATTTGAAATGATTGGAGCTTTGTGACATGGTGCATTATCCTGCTGGAAGTAGCCATCAGAGGATGGGTACATGGTGGTCATAAAGGGATGGACATGGTCAGAAACAATGCTCAGGTAGGCCGTGGCATTTAAACGATGCCCAATTGGCACTAAGGGGCCTAAAGTGTGCCAAGAAAACATCCCCCACACCATTACACCACCACCACCAGCCTGCACAGTGGTAACAAGGCATGATGGATTCATGTTCTCATTCTGTTTACGCCAAATTCTGACTCTACCATCTGAATGTCTCAACAGAAATCGAGACTCATCAGACCAGGCAACATTTTTCCAGTCTTCAACTCTCCAATTTTGGTGAGCTTGTGCAAATTGTAGCCTCTTTTTCCTATTTGTAGTGGAGATGAGTGGTACCCGGTGGGGTCTTCTGCTGTTGTAGCCCATCCGCCTCAAGGTTGTGCGTGTTGTGGCTTCACAAATGCTTTGCTTCATACCTCGGTTGTAACGAGTGGTTATTTCAGTCAAAGTTGCTCTTCTATAAGCTTGAATCAGTCGGCCCATTCTCCTCTGACCTCTAGCATCAACAAGGCATTTTCGCCCACAGGACTGCCGCATACTGGATGTTTTTCCCTTTTCACACCATTCTTTGTAAACTCTAGAAATGGTTGTGCGTGAAAATCCCAGTAACTGAGCAGATTGTGAAATACTCAGACCGGCCCGTCTGGCACCAACAACCATGCCACGCTCAGAATTGCTTAAATCACCTTTCTTTCCCATTCTGACATTCAGTTTGGAGTTCAGGAGATTGTCTTGACCAGGACCACACCCCTAAATGCATTGAAGCAACTGCCATGTGATTGGTTGATTAGATAATTGCATTAATGAGAAATTGAACAGGTGTTCCTAATAATCCTTTAGGTGAGTGTGTATATATATATATATATATGTATATATATATATATATATATATATATATATATATATATATATATATATATATATATATATATACATATACATACATACATACATACATACATACATACATACATACATACATACATACATACATATACATACACTCACCTAAAGGATTATTAGGAACACCATACTAATACTGTTTGACCCCCTTTCGCCTTCAGAACTGCCTTAATTCTGCGTGGCATTGATTCAACAAGGTGCTGAAAGCATTCTTTAGAAATGTTGGCCCATATTGATAGGATAGCATCTTGCAGTTGATGGAGAATTGTGGGATGCACATCCAGGGCACGAAGCTCCCGTTCCACCACATCCCAAAGATGCTCTATTGGGTTGAGATCTGGTGACTGTGGGGGCCATTTTAGTACAGTGAACTCATTGTCATGTTCAAGAAACCAATTTGAAATGATTCGAGCTTTGTGACATGGTGCATTATCCTGCTGGAAGTAGCCATCAGAGGATGGGTACATGGTGGTCATAAAGGGATGGACATGGTCAGAAACAATGCTCAGGTAGGCCGTGGCATTTAAACGATGCACAATTGGCACTAAGGGGCCTAAAGTGTGCCAAGAAAACATCCCCCACACCATTACACCACCACCACCAGCCTGCACAGTGGTAACAAGGCATGATGGATCCATGTTCTCATTCTGTTTACGCCAAATTCTGACTCTACCATCTGAATGTCTCAAAAGAAATCGAGACTCATCAGACCAGGCAACATTTTTCCAGTCTTCAACTGTCCAATTTTGGTGAGCTCGTGCAAATTGTAGCCTCTTTTTCCTATTTGTAGTGGAGATGAGTGGTACCCGGTGGGGTCTTCTGCTGTTGTAGCCCATCCGCCTCAGATTGTGTGTTGTGGCTTCACAAATGCTTTGCTGCATACCTCGGTTGTAACAAGTGGTTATTTCAGTCAAAGTTGCTCTTCTATCAGCTTGAATCAGTCGGCCCATTCTCCTCTGACCTCTAGCATCAACAAGGCATTTTCGCCCACAGGACTGCCGCATACTGGATGTTTTTCCCTTTTCACACCATTCTTTGTAAACTTTAGAAATGGTTGTGCTTGAAAATCCCAGTAACTGAGCAGATTGTGAAATACTCAGACCGGCCCGTCTGGCACCAACAACCATGCCACTCAAAATTGCTTAAATCACCTTTCTTTCCCATTCTGACATTCAGTTTGGAGTTCAGGAGATTGTCTTGACCAGGACCACACCCCTAAATGCATTGAAGCAACTGCCATGTGATTGGTTGATTAGATAATTGCATTAATGAGAAATTGAACAGGTGTTCCTAATAATCCTTTAGGTGAGTGTGTGTGTGTGTGTATATATATGTATATGTATTTTTTTTAATAAATAAATAATCTCAAATAAAAATATTACATCACAACTAGGCTAACCCTAACTTGCACACAGCTAGAGCAACCGGCCCCTGGTGTTAGCAGTAGATCTTTGTATGATCATCATCAGCCCATCACCCAGCATAAAATACTTAAAATATTCTGACGACACAGCCATTCTTGCCTTGCTCAAAGATAACTCCATTATGGATTATCACACCACTGTCATGAACTTTGCCCAGTGATGTGAGGATAACCACCTGAATCTTAATGTTAGCAAGACAAAAGAGCTGACCTTTAGCCCCCCTCACCTCAGCATCCTATTGTTATTCATAATCAAACAGTTGAAATGGTGGACGGGCTCAAATATCTTGGAGTAACATTGGACAACACGCTTGCCTTTGATCAGCACATTATGGTCATTCAGAAAAGAAGTCACCAAAGAATGTCAGTTATTCGTAAACTCAAAGGACTTAAAGTTGCTCCTCGATTATTGCTACTTTATCAAAGTATCATTCAGCCAATTTTATTGTATATTATCTGTATGCTCTCTGTGAAAAACCAGACCAAATTCACCAAGGTGTCCAATATTGCTGCGAAAGTTATAGGTCTTCCAACACTTAACCTCACAGAACTTAACAACCGAGCTATTGCACGCATTGCAATTTCAATAAAAAAGGACTGTTTATAAGCCTACTTTTTTTTTTTTTTATGCTTTAATTATCTCTAACTTTTTTTTTACAACAGAACCATCTACATGAAAGCCTGGAGTGCTTCAGCTCCACATGTAACAGTGCTTTTTTCAAAGGAGCTTCACTGGTGAGCTACACTTCATGTCCTTCAGTATAAAACCTGTGTATATCTGACACTTTCACTCTATATTTGTTATTTTAGGGCATTTATAGATTACATTAAAGGGGTTATGAGCTACTTTTTTATATATTATTTCTTGTTTTTTATTATTTATTGTTTCTTGGGGTGCACTTATGTTTTTACATCAAAAATGGTCATAATTTGGAAATAAACTGCATTTTTCCTACACTGATTTTAGCCTCTGAGTTAAACACTCTGTTTGAAGGGGTCTGTCAGCTGTGAGACTTCAGTGTAAAACGCCCACTGCTGTCATAGGCTGCTGTGAGACTTCTGTGTAAACGCCCACTGCTGTGATTGGCTACTGTGAGACTTCAGTGTAAAACGCCCACTGCTGTGATAGGCTGCTGTAAGACTTCTGTGTAAAACGCCCACTGCTGTGATTGGCTGCTGTGAGTCTTGGGTGTAAACGCCCACTTGTGTGAGACTTCAGTGTAAAACGATCTGATCTGCAATCAGAAATCACTGATTGCAGATCAGGCATTAGAATTAACACGATTACTTACATGTTGTGGCATTACTTTCATATCCATATCTATAAGTCTGTTTGTGAAATTGCGACTGATTCTGGACGAATGTGACTTGTTTCATTTGCAATCCAGTTGTAAAATTGTGACCCATTAAATTGTATCATATCATAAGGTAGTTACTAATACCCAAATCTTGATTTCCAAAGACGATCAAAGCACATTGGCTATGTTCACACTGTCAGCTTTTGGGATTGACCTCTTTACAACCATCTGTACCTCTTTTGGCTCTTCTCTCGTTTCATACAAGTTTACACACTTGTATCAAGTCTCAGAAGTGGGTTGATCATACAATATTTTTCATAAATAATGAAAACCTGCATTAAGACAGTAAGGCAGAGATGAGGAATTTAATGGCTTCAGCTGTTTAAATTTTTTTTTTTAACTTTTTCAGGTTTTATTTATGAACAAAATTGATCTGTTCACTGAGAAAATACTGTATTCTGGGAGACATCTGCGACTTTATCAGCCAGACTTCAAAGGTACACTTTTTCACACAATCTGGTTGACTGTAAGATGATTAAAATCGTGAAATGTCCTATAAAATAAATAGCTAAATGTAAAATTTTCTAATACATTTACTTCATGCACATGTTAGCCAGGGTTCAAACTGCCAAATGTAAAAATCTGCGTTGAAGCGGTTACTCTCCAGTTGCCCAGTAACTTAATGAATTTTGACAATACATAGATGTGAGAATGTGATATGGTTAAGTGCGATCATCAAGTCGCAATGGTTATGTAATTATAAATGTATAGTCTGACACGCTGCATGTTTCAGAGTAAAGCACAGCACTGTTTTTATTTTCACAGTCAATGCTGCTCTTTAAGTGCTGTGTTTGAGTTGCTTAAAATTTGCATTGATTTGTTTCTCTGTGTTGGGATGCAGGTCCTGACCGTGATGTGAGTTGTGCTGCTCAGTATGTGACCGATCAGTTTGTGGCGTGTGCCACCACCTCAGGCAAGATGGTGTACCCTCACTTCACCAACGCCACAGACCCCTCCAGCGTTCATGACGCCTTTCAGTTCACCATTAACACTATTGTCAAACACAACCTTCAAACTGTCTCGCTTCTCTAACTTTTTTTTATCACACTTTTATTTTTGTCTGTTACTGTGTCCGTTGTAAACAAAATTGCTTATTTTTTATCATGAAAGCCATATTTTAAAACAATAAATATATTTTAAGATTTTAATTATGGCGTCTTTGATTGGTTTACTTGTAAATAAGTGGATCTGTTCAAAATAGGACAAAGTACTGGCACTTTGTGGTTGTCAAACATTGATGGAACATGTTCATAAAAAGTGAGTATGGTAACCCATACTCAGAGTTTGTCCGATGCATTGAACCCATCCAAGTTAGTACACACACTGCATATCTGTGATTATTCTAGGACACCTGTATGAACTTGACTTCATACATCCACTACTACAGACCAGAGTCTTTAGCCCAGACTGAAGATCACACTTGCCCTGCACTGGAAAGAAGCTGCTATCCTGGATAAACTCACATCTCTGCAGTTTCGGGAAGACATTCTTCACACAAATAAGCTACAGAGAGAAAAACATAATACATGATAATTGTACTGTAATGCAGATTATAAAGATTGCTTGATATTGTAACCTTCGTTTGGAAGACGCTTTGGTAGGATCAGGATGCCTTATGGTTTTTGCAGAAGCTGACAATTTGTTACTTTGTGTATAAAAGTGTTTAAATTGCAATTAATTGCACCCCTTTTATCATCTTTACACCTTTTTAATTTAACTTATCTTTTTACCTTGTTTAACATTAATTTTGTAATTTGCTAAATCCAGCAAAATAAACCATCAGATTGAAGGGTGCAAAACACCAAAAAAAAATAGTGAATGACACACACATACATATACACCGATCAGGCATAACATTATGAGCACTGACAGGTGAAGTGACTAACACTGATGATCTCTCCATCACGGCTCCTGTTAGTGGGTGGGATATATTAGGCAGCAAGTGAACATTTTGTCCTCAAAGTTGATTTGTTAGAAGCAGGAAAAATGGGCAAGCATAAGGATTTGAGCGAGTTTGACAAGGGCCAAATTGTGATGGCTAGACGACTGGGTCAGAGCATCTCCAAAACTGCAGCTCTTGTGGGATGTTCCCGGTCTGCAGTGGTCAGTATCTATCAAAAGTGCTCCAAGGAAGGAACAGCGGTGAACCGGCGACAGGGTCATGGGCGGCCAAGCCTCATTGATTCACGTGGGGAGCTACTGTAGCTAAAATTGCTAAAGAAGTTAATGCTGGTTCTGATAGAAAGGTGTCAGAATACACAGTGCATCTCAGTTTGTTGTGTATGGGGCTGCATAGCCGCTGACCCCTGTCCACCACCGACAGCACCAACAGTGGCACGTGAGCATCAGAACTGGACCACGGAGCAATGGAAGAAGGTGGCCTGGTCTGATGAATCACGTTTTCTTTTACATCACATGGATGTTTTGGCAGCAAAAGGGGGACCAACACAATATTAGGTCATAATGTTATGCCTGTTCGGTGTATATAACCATGTATATATTCAGGTTTGAATAATATTGTTAAATAATTGCAAAAGCGTGGCTGGATTTTGTCCATGGGAAATTGATTGGATGGTTGTGGTTTGCTATTGGGCTTTCCTGTAGCTCAAACAGTAGAGCGTGGTCAAGGTCATGGGTTCGATTCCCAGGGAAAGCAAGAACTGACAAAAATGTAAAATATGTACCTTGAATGCAATGTAAGTCGCTTTGGATAAAAGCGTCTGCCAAATGCATAAATGTAAACGTATTGCTGTGATGTCATGTGAGTGACAGGTTTCCCCGCCCTCATGCCAGTAAACACGTCATGAGAGAAGAGATGTCACTGCAAGTTATTTTAATAAAGATTAGGATAGATTATAACATTATAAGATTATAATATCACACACGAATAAAAAAAAAATAATGATGAGCATTATAAATCATTTATAATAAATACCGCAATATTCCACAAAAAAAAAAAAAAAAAAGAAATGTCAATTTTATTTAATGGTGATCTTTAAGTGCCTTTTTTTTACATTGCATTATGTTTCAGTTTACGTTTAGTTCAGAAGCCGAGGGCCTCTAAGCGGAATATGTACAGTGTAAATACCCTAAGTGTCTATAATAATGCAAAGAAATGCAGTATATTTTCAGTCAAACGGTTTGACTTTCACGTGTCTGAAAGTTTATTTAGCCTATTTTATAATTGTCAAAAATTTGAACAAAAAATGAAAGGCCTGCATTTAATATGCTTTACTTTGACCTGAATGAAAAATAACTGAGGGGGTATTTTCTGAACATTTATAAAATATTATAATATAAAATAACTATGAGCAAGAAACGCTGTTTTAGAAGTCAGTTTATTAAAATATCAGCTTCATCTCATGATTTCTGACTTCATGATCCTATATTATATATAAAATATATATTAAAATATTATAATATAAAATAATTATGAGCAAGAAACTGACCATTTTAGCTGTCAGTTTATTAAAATATCAGCTTCATCTCATGATGAACTTCCATGGGTTTTCTGGATTGTTTTTTGGATACACATGAAACTCACGCCCATTTTTCACGAAACGAAAGTTCAGAGATGTTTAAGTGCCCAGCTCTTCCTCTGTAGCTTCATTGCGCGTGACTGTGGAGCATCTGGTCGTGATCAGATCTTTGTTGTGAGTGTCAAATACACGATGACAAGCCTTGACACATCTGTGCTCCTCTGTGACAACTAAACGCACCTGCACACAGGTAAGACACAGACCTGAGGGTCCACTTGCTCTTATAATCGGTGTGAGTGTTTAGCGTTAGCATGTCACGCGAGGAAGAGACTGCCATCTCTTCTGGATCGGCCATTAATATATCATATCGTCTCTAACAGCTCAAATAACACTCGCACTGACTGTTTATTTACTCTTTATAAGTAAACTTGTCTGAACTGAATTCTGGTTAGCCTGTCTGAACTAGCATCACCGTTTCGGGCTGTGTGTTGTGCGATTTTACTCCTGTAAAACCAGCTTATTATGCACAGATCGTGATGTTTAGCTGTCTATAGATGTGAGACGTGTAAGTTTTGTGTTGTTTAATAGCTTAGATTAGAAGATGGTTGTGAAATACAGGTTCGCCATTCAGACTCGCCATGTACTGTAGCCTGACGTTGAATAATATAACGTTATATGAATTGTGTGTGTAAATATTATATTTTAAACATATATCCTCGATGATTTAACTCTTAATGTCTTCGAATTATTATAGTTTCATTTTATGGTTGTTTGTTCTTGCTCGCAATACTTACTTGCAGTAATTCACAGTGAAGGGAGCGACACCGCCCTCTATTGGGGAAACATGTAGAAGTCAACACGTTTTTTTATTCACTCATTCTGTATTAATGTATGTTCAATTTATGTATTTTTTTTTTTATTATTGGTTCTTTTTATTTGTTTTTTTCTGTTATGAAAGAGTGAAATTTCCACAGAAGGTGGGCTTTTCCAGTGATTTCTGGAAAATTACATGGTTGTTAATGTTTGCCAAGCAACATGTAATAAAAACTGTGAGTGTGTGTGTGTGTGTGTGTGTGTGTGCATATCACAACGGCTTGACTCATCCAGACAGAATGTAGAGCCGGAAATATGTGTTTGCATTTGCAAAATGGTTCTCCAGTTAAGAATGGCAGTGCAAAATATATTGATTAATGATGATGATGATGATGATGATGAAGCTATACAGTCAAGCCAAAAGTTATTCAGACACCAGATATAATTTCTCACTAGTGGGTGCAGGACACTATAGTTCATTTATATAAGTGAGGATAGCAAAATAAAGTAAACTGACATATTATACACACAAACTCTTCATACAGTGACTACCAGTAAAACTGATTAAAAAAGGTTTGATGATTCAGACACTTTGACCTGAGCATGTTTTTCTGAAGTGTTTTTTCTTTAATTGCTAATGTGACCTTTGAAACCACAGACTGAACAAAATGAAGCATTGCTTGGTCATTGGTTGAGCTAAATTGGTATTATCTAATTGTGTCGTTAAATTTAACAGCTGATTGGTTGATTGTAATCCATTTCTATCAAAGTTATCTGACATTATCAAGATGAATTTGTTCTTGTCATATTTTATTATATCGAATAAACTGTGATCATGTGAGAAAATGTTGAAGGTGTCTGAATACATTTTGGTTTGACTGTATATACATCAAATCAAAAGTTGCAGTGATATGGCAGCCGTTTGGACTTTTATTCATTCCCAAGATATTCATTCTTGAAGTTGTCATCATCACTCGCATAAATACAAAAATTCTGGACATTTAATTAACAATTAAATTTCAACTAGTAAAAACTATAATTCTGAAAATGATGTTTTCTCTAGTGAAATGTCACCATAGGCTGCCATTCAAATTCAATTGTTGATATCAAGAATTGAAATCTTACTAGTTGAAATTCCAATTTCACAAATCAGAAATACAATTCTTACTAGTTAAAGTCATAATTTTTTATATAAATAATTATGTGGTTACTAGTAAAAATATGAATTCCTGATATAAAAAACAAAATTTTCACTAGTTGAAATGTTAATTCTTGATATCTGAAAATGTATTTCTGATATCAAGAATTAGCATTTTAATCACATCCTGGGAATGAATAAAGGTCCAAACCGCTTGCCATAGTCAGTATGTGGTGTGGCCAGCAGAGCTTCTCCTCCTCATGGCAGATTTGTCTACGGCAGATTTGTCAGTTCTTGCTGTGAGATTTTACTCCACTTTTCCACCACGGCACTTGCAAGTTCCCGAACACATATCTGGGGAGGATGTATGGTTTCTGATTGAGTTTCTAGATTAGCTTTCCTCAAACTTGGTCCTGTCCTGCAGAGTTTAGCTCCAACCCTGACCTGTGATTTTCTAGGGATCCTGAAGACTTGATTAGCTTGCTCAGGTGTGTTTGAGCTGGGTTGGCACTAAACTCTGCAGGACTGAGTTTGAGGAACCCTGTTCTAGATGATGAACTTTGATTTCTAAGCAAATGGAAATTGAAAGCAATATGGAGTTCTCAGAAATCATGTGATCATTATGTTATTGAAAAGTGGGCAAATCCCCTTACTCTTATACTTGTGCTCTTTGCAGACTTCACCTCAGAATGAAGTGTCTTAAATGCAATTATGAGTCTTTGGACAAGGCACCCAAATTCTGCAGTGAGTGTGGCTATAAGCTGTCATCCGAGTCATGTGACACAGCACCAGGTAGGCACTCAATCACATTTCTCTCGCTACGATTTTATGTTCTGTTGTTTGTTCTTTCATTTGTTTCTTTTATTTTTTATTTAATTTTAATTATAATTATTTATTTCCTTATTTTGAATGATTATTTATGCATATTTTTATTAATACTTTCATTTTTATTTCTTATATCAAGGGTTGGCAACCTTTTTATCATGATGTGCCCCACCCCAAAGTATAAATACACAACCTTATTTTTAAAGTTCAAAACGGCCTAATTGGAAAATTAAAACATCTAGTTATAACGCATTTATAGTTGATGATCAAACATGATCAATCACAAACTGCACCTGAAAAAATCCCCTGCACGACTGCATGCACTGCTCTCGATTTTGCCACATTGGCATGCATGCCATAGGTGGCCGAGTCTTGCACTATATAGTGAATGAATGAACTGTTTCTGACACAGCATACACCAATCAGGCATAGCATTATGACCACCATGGGCATCCTGTGTATGCATGGGCACAGTGTACTGCGATGCACTGTGTATTCTGACACCTTTCTATCAGAACCAGCATTAACCTCTTGAGCAATTTGAGCTACAGTAGCTCGTGTGTTTGATCAGACCACATGGGCCAGCCTTCGCTCCCCACGTGCATCAATGAGCCTTGGCCGCCCATGACCCTGTCGCCGGTTCACCACTGTTTCTTTCTTGGAGCACTTTTGATAGATCCTGACCACTGCAGACCGGGAACACCCCACAAGAGCTGCAGTTTTGGAGATGCTCTGACCCAGTCGTCTAGCCATCACAATTTGGCCCTTGTCATACTCGCTCAAATCCTTACGCTTGCCCATTTTTCCTGCTTCTAACACATCAACTTTGAGGACAAAATGTTCACTTGCTGCCTAATATATCCCACCCACTAACAGGTGCCGTGATGAAGAGATAATCAGAGTTATTCACTTAGTTTTTCACGTCATAATGTTATGCCTGATAAGTGCATGTATGAATGTGTGAAGGCAAGCGCATTGCGTATGTTGTCTGATGCCCCTCATGATGTCATGAAGAACATGATAAGAGTTTCCCATCTTCTCTTTCCACACATCTGTTATCAGTTGTTGTTCAAGTCGAAGTCTCTTGTCATGGGCTGATGCTTAAACTCAACATGGAATCAATATGCATGTTTCTGGTCTTCTTGTGCATGATTCATTAGAACAGGTTTTTCCAAAAGGGAAAATATGTCTTTGTAATCTCCATCAAAATTTCCAAGCTCATGTCACAAATGCGTTTCAGCACCTCCCCCCAACCACTTATCACATATGTTAGGTTTAACTAATTTTGTGCAAATTTAGAATTTGCACTTGAGACAAAAGCTTTCAATGTGCACAGTCTGTAAAAGTTGAAAATTCACACAAAAATCTGCTTCAGCTGTTTTTGTCTGTACAATGAAAGTCCAAAGGTTTCAAGCTCCAAAAAGGACATAAAGGTAGCATACAACTAATAACATCAAACCTCATTGGTTCTGTGTGTCACATAAATTAATAAAATTGGTGTATAAGTCACATTTTATTATTACATTCAGAAATAATGTAAAATACCAGTGCAGAATATAATTTATAGTGGTGTTCATTTAAACAATATTTATTATAAATGCCAAGCCTAAACAAATTTCCGAAACGAAAGTGAATGTGCGCGGAGGTGTAACTGTACAGCGGACACACCTCTGCCAGTTCGAGAACACATCTGTAACCTTTCACCTTCAGGTCAGGGTAACAGGCTTTGTGTCCACGATTTGCTCCTTTAGTCACACACTTTATTTCATTAAGCATTTCACCTTTTCACTAGTCTCTCACCAATTTCTCACTCACAGCAAATTTGTGTTCTGTTGCACGATTGGAGTTTTCCTTTGCATACTGTCCAACAGTCAGTTTTAACTGAACTGTGTAACTTTTTCTGTTTTTATTTGACTGCATTTTACTATTATAATGAGGAGGCTGCAAAGTCAGATTGGCAAACATAGCAAATAATAGCAAATAATGATTTAATGATAGAACTGCTGGGTTCATGAATATTACTGAATGTTTACTGTGCGTCAAATACACTGCGCATTCATTGAGATGAACTGAAATAGTGTGTTTTACCGATCACTTGACAGAGTGAATCTCTCAAACACTCAGTCCAAGTGCTCAGTGAGTGAAAATATATCTGTGTGTACAGGCTTCAGATTGTAAAGGTAGCTTCTCGTTTAACGGCGACTCCACAGCTTCTGCCATAGTTGTTTTCGCTCTGTACGTTAGCTGCAAATGGGTCGCGTCATCAACTAGGCTTTATCGTTATTATCGCGGGAAGACTAATTCTTATCGTGGGGAGAATTTTGTGGTCCGGAAAATACAGTATGGTCTTTTTGGAGATTGAAACTGGAAACATTTAGCATTTTATATAATCAAATTTCCAGAAATGTGCTTTAAAAAATGCTAAACATTTAGATGGAAACCCAACAAGACACGTTTCATCATTCATTGAATTCCAGATGAATGAAATCAAGTCCTGCCCTACATTTTTGTTTTCTTGTTGAACATCCAGTTCCACTTAGAAATACTTCAAATTACAGAACCAAAAAGAGTTGAGAATGATGTTTCATGTTGAGTTTAAGTCTTTATTGTGGCAACTGATGTTGATATGCAAGTTATTTACTATACCATTTTAACAGAGCTGATTTCATCATTCAAGGAAAGAATGAATGAATGAATGAATGAATGAAAGGATGAAAGGATTTAAAATTAGAATTAGGTGCAGCGGGAAAGCCTTAAAGTTATCAGTAGTTTTAGTCAGGGTGTGTGTGTCTGCTGTGTGACCTTTGTTTTGTGTTTATCAGCCAAGCCACAAGACGAGTCTCAAACATCCTCAAACGATCCACATGGCACCGATGCAGAATTGATTGATGTCAGACCTGAGTCAGAATCGCTGGATTGCCAGAATGCCAATGTATCTCCGAAGCGTCCAAATGAAGACGCCAGCCCTAGCCCAAAGAAAAAGGTGCTGGTCATGAAAATTTTAACAGTTAAATAGTCCTGTATTAATTTTCTTCAAGACTTTATGATGTATTTTTCTGTATTATTATTTTTATTATTATTCATCATCATCATTGTATTTTGTGCTTGAATACATGTGTGTGAGAGGCATGGAAGAGCTAGACTGTAGGTTGCATGAACATGTGTGTAAGGATCACATGTCAGAGGGAGAGGAGTTGGGAGAGTTACAGTGGGGCAAAAAAGTATTTAGTCAGCCACCAATTGTGCAAGTTCTCCCACTTAAAAAGATGAGAGAGGCTTGTAATTTTCATCATAGGTACACTTCAACTATGAGAGACAGAATGAGAAAAAAAAATCACATTGTCTGATTTTTAAAGAATTTATTTGCAAATTATGGTGGAAAATAAGTATTTGGTCAATAACAAAAGTTCATCTCAATACTTTGTTATATACCCTTTGTTGGCAATGACAGAGGTCAAACGTTTTCTGTAAGTCTCCACAAGGTTTTTACACACTGTTGCTGGTAGTTTGGCCCATTCCTCCATGCAGATCTCCTCTAGAGCAGTGATGTTTTGGGGCTGTCGCTGGGCAACACGGATTTTCAACTCCCTCCAAAGATTTTCTATGGGGTTGAGATCTGGAGACTGGCTAGGCCACTCCAGGACCTTGAAATGCTTCTTACGAAGCCACTCCTTCGTTGCCCGTGCGGTGTGTTTGGGATCATTGTTATGCTGAAAGACCCAGCCACGTTTCATCTTCAATGCCCTTGCTGAGGAAGGAGGTTTTTACTCAGAATCTCACGATACATGGCCCCATTCATTCTTTCCTTTACACGGATCAGTCTTCCTGGTCCCTTTGCAGAAAAACAGCCCCAAAGCATGATGTTTCCACCCCCATGCTTCACAGTAGGTATGGTGTTCTTTGGATGCAACTCAGCATTCTTTTTCCTCCAAACACGACAAGTTGAGTTTTTACCAAAAAGTTCTATTTTGGTTTCATCTGACCATATGACATTCTCCCAATCATCTTCTGGATCATCCAAATGCTCTCTAGCAAACTTCAGACGGGCCCGGACATGTACTGGCTTAAGCAGGGGGACACGTCTGGCACTGCAGGATTTGAGTCCCTGGCGGCGTAGTGTGTTACTGATGGTAGCCTTTGTTACTTTGGTCCCAGCTCTCTGCAGGTCATTCACTAGGTCCCCCCGTGTGGTTCTGGGATTTTTGCTCACTGTTCTTGTGATCATTTTGACCCCACGGGGTGAGATCTTGCGTGGAGCCCCAGATCGAGGGAGATTATCAGTGGTCTTGTATGTCTTCCATTTTCTAATAATTGCTCCCACAGTTGATTTCTTCACACCAAGCTGCTTACCTATTGCAGATTCAGTCTTCCCAGCCTGGTGCAGGTCTACAATTTTGTTTCTGGTGTCCTTTGACAGCTCTTTGGTCTTGGCCATAGTGGAGTTTGGAGTCTGACTGTTTGAGGTTGTGGACAGGTGTCTTTTATACTGATAACGAGTTCAAACAGGTGCCATTTAATACAGATAATGAGTGGAGGACAGAGGAGCCTCTTAAAGAAGAAATTACAGGTCTGTGAGAGCCAGAAATCTTGCTTTTTTGTAGGTGACCAAATACTTATTTTCCACCATAATTTGCACAAAAAAAATTTTCAAATCAGACAATGTGATTTTCTGGATTTTTTTCTCATTCTGTCTCTCATAGTTAAAGTGTACCTATGATGAAAAGTACAGGCCTCTCTCATCTTTTTAAGTGGGAGAACTTGCACAATTGGTGGCTGACTAAATACTTTCTTGCCCCACTGTATATGAACATGGGAATGTGTGTGTGTGCAGTGTATGTTTCAAAGCACATGTTGATTTATAGATTTGCTATACATTCTGTTTTAATGGAAACCATATGGAAACCAAGTGTATAAAACTCAACCTCTTTGTCCAGAGGAACAGAGAAAGGTGGTATGTAACATCTCTCCAGTAAACAGTATTTCTCTCCTATGCTGACATATACAAATAATAAATAACGATTCAAGCACAACAGGGGGAAAGCTTAATTTAATTTCTTATTCTGAGATTTCATCCTGTTTCTACAGAAAAGAAAGAAAAAGAAGAAAAAACCTGGTGTTTCAGAGGAGCCTTCGTCTCTGACCTCCGAACTCTCTGATATATCTCTGACTGATAAGGAGCAGAAAATAGAGGAAGACCAATCTTCTGACAGTGATGGCTCGAACTGCACTGTAGATGACATGCCCAAACCAGCTGAATCATCCACTCATCTGAGCCCACCAGAGAATGAAACCACTGACGTCTCTGCTTTACCCATGGATGCTGGTAAAGGTCAGTCTGAAGAGAGCTGTGTAGCGCCTGGAATGACTCAAGAGCTGATCAGCACCAGCACTGCCACAGCTTCTCCACCAGTGTCAGCAGATCAGCAAACCGAGAAAGCGAAAGCTGAACGTAAGAAAAAAGGCCAGAAGAGTGCGTCCACAGGAGCACAAACTACTCTCGATCAGAATGCTAATATGGACCAGAATGCAAACATAAAGAGCAGCACAGGCAGTCAAATGGAGACAGATCGTCAGGATGTGGAACCGCAGAAGAACCGCAGCTCCAGTCAACAGAAGAATACAGACTCTGAGAAACACAACGAAACCAATAAAGGAGTTCAGCATGTTAAAACAAAAAAGTATGCAAAAGCCTTTGTATTTTGATAAATGCTGCTTCTTTTTACTTTTTTAATGTATTTGTTAACATTTTAAATGTCAAATAATAGTGTATGCTTTGACTTTTTAAAATGACAGAAATCAGAAGGATGAACCGAAGAAACCATCACAGGAAATGGTATTTGGACCACAGAGTAAATCCAAGGTAAGCTAAAATTTAATATTTATATAGAAATGATAAATAAAAAGTATTAATATATACATAAATGTATATGTGACCCTGTAGCACAAAACCAGTCATAAGTCTCACAGGTTTATCAGCCAACAATCGTATGGGTCAAAATGATCCATTTTTCTTTTATGCCAAGATTCATTAGGATATTAAGTAAAGATCATGTTCCATTGAAGATATTTTGTGCATTTCCTACTGTAAATATATCAAAAATGTATTATTATTAGTAATATGCGTTGCTAAGGACTTCATTTGGACA